>CM075981.1:32916050-33553039 GCA_038087875.1 Malacoraja senta | reverse complement strand
CCCTGTTCAGAACTTTGCACACCTAAGAGAACCTACTGTGTTCTCACTGGCTCTACTCTTCATTATTACGTGTCATAGTTACTTTAATCCATCCTCTCCTTTTCTGTATATTATTTAAATAGAAGTAATCTCTGTTTAATCTGAAAAAAAAAAGTAAAAATTACACATTGCAGTTTTGGAAATGGAGCCATGTTTTAGTTTTCCGTTTAATCCAACTAACCTGATTGTACTAGAAATGAAAGTTAAAAGTTGACTTTTAATGTTAAAAGTTCCTCGCCTGCAGCTTCAGAATCTTGTGTGATTATATTTTTGCAAAATTATTGTATCTGCCTTGTTAATGCAGTTGAATTTTGTTAATGGGACTAGAACCCATTCTACATGCCCCAAAAAAGACTTAATCACTGATTAATTAAAACACTTTCAGTTTTAATCCCACCATTATATTTCAGTAGTTCTTTCATAGTGTTCCCATCATTATTCCACGTACTGTAAGTGGCAGCTAAAAAATCTCATTGTTATGATTAAGAAGGAACTGAAGATGCTGGAAAATCAAAGGTAGACAAAAATGCTGGAGAAACTCAGCGGGTCTGCGGCAGCATCTATGGAGCGAAGGAAATATGCAACGTTTTGGGCCGAAACCCTTCTTCAGACTGATGTAGGGTGGGGGAAGGGGGGAAGAAGAAAGGAAAAGGAGGGGCCAGAGGGCTGAGGGAGAAGGGGAGGAGACAGCAAGGGCTACCTGAAATTGGAGAAGTCAATATTCATGCCGCTGGGGTACAAACTACCCAAGCGAAATATGAGGTGCTGCTCCTCCAATTTCCGGTGGTCCTCACTCTGGCCATGGAGGAGGCCCAGGACCGAAAGGTCAGATTCGGAATGGGAGTGGGAGTTGAAGTGCTGAGCCACCGGGAGATCAGGTTGGTTATTGCGGACCGAGCGGAGGTGTTCAACGAAGCGATCGCCAAGCCTATGCTTGGTCTCACCGATGTAGATCAGCTGACATCTAGAGCAGCGGATGCAATAGATGAGGTTGGAGGAGGTGCAGGTGAACCTCTGTCGCACCTGGAACGACTGCTTGGGTCTTTGAATGGAGTCATGTGGGGAGGTAAAGCGACACGTGTAGCATTTCTGTGGGCGGCGCGACTCTCGTCAGCAGCGGCCTCTGCAGTCCGTCTGTCTTTTTTATTATTTTTGTCTCGTTTTTGTGTAGTTTTTATTTATTTTTTGTCGGGGTATGTGTGTGGGGGGGAAACTTTGAAATCTTTCCCCTGCACGGGAGACCCGACCTTTTCTTTGTCGGGTCTCCGTTGTCGTTGGGGCTGGGCAATGTGGAGCGGCCTCCAGCAGGAGCGACCTTGGGCTCCAGTTGTGGAGCTGCGGACTACTCACCGTCACGGGGCTGGCCGAGTCCGGAGCGGGTGGAGCTGTGGTGGAGCGCTGCTGCGACCCGACCGCCGGAGATTCGGAGGCTACAACCGCGGGTCTGGCGGACGGCAACACTGGAAGCCCGCGGGTCCCCTGGTGGGAGACCGCTTTTCGGGGCTTCCGCAGCAGCGACTTCTCCCGCCCGAGTTGCGGGGTTGAAGAGCACCTGGAGCGGGGCTTTATCCCCCCGCGCGGCTTGGAATGGCCGCCGAACTTTGCGGGCGCGCGCCGGGGCTCTAACACCAAGACCCGGTGCGCGACCTTGCATCACCCGGCGTGGCTTTAATGGCCGCGGGATAATCACCATCACCCGCCAGGGGCTTTGACTTTGACTCTGACATCGGGGGGGGGGAGTGCAGTGGAGAGATAAGTTTTTTTTTTTTTGCCTTCCATCACAGCGTTGTGATGGATGTATGTGTAAATTGTGTTGTGTCTCGGGTCTTCTTCGTTTTGTATTGTATGGCTGCAGAAACGACATTTCGTTTGGACCTCAAGGGGTCCAAATGACAAATTTGTCCAAAAGACAAATAAAATTGAATTGAATTGAATTGAATTTCTTGCGGTTTCAAGGGAAAGTGCCCGGGGAGGAGGTGGTTTGGGTGGGAAGGGACGAATTGACCAGGGAGTTACAGAGGGAGCGGTCTCTGCGGAAAGCAGACGGGAGGAGATGGGAAGATGTGGCGAGTGGTGGGGTCACGTTGGAGGTGGCGAAAATGACGGAGGATTATTTGTTGTATGTTTTTTCATTTTCACCACCTCCAATTCAGGCTTTAGGTGTGCTGGCACTGGGTGTGGGTGGAAAGGAGTTACTGGAAGCAGGTATGTGCATTAATTGACTCATACAAGAGCTGGGATATGCTATTGCAGCCACAATATTTTGTTCTACCGTTTTGGTTATAGTTTTGGTCAGTGGTGGGCCCAAAGGTGTTGATGCGTGGAGACTCATGCGCATATCCTTTGCATGCAATGACTGCTTGAAGTCTGTGATTCATGGACATCGCCAGTTGCTGGGTGTCTTTTCTGGTGATGCTTTGCCAGGCCTGTATTGCAGCCATCTTTAGCTTATCCTTGTTTTGGGGGCTAGTCCCCTTCAGTATTCTCTTCAGCATATGAAAGTCATGCTCAATTGGGTTAAGATCGGGTGATTGACTTGGACACTCAAGAATTGATAATTTTTTAGCTTTGAAAAAACTCCTTTGTTGTTTTAGCAGCATGTTTGCGATCATTGTTTTGCCGTGGAATGAACCGCCGGCCAATGAGTTTTGAGGCATTTGTTTGAACTTGAGCAGATAGGATGAGTCTGTCCACTTCCGAATTCATTATGCTACTGCCATCAGCAGTTGTATCATCAATGAAGATAAGTGAGCCAATACTTTCAGCAGCTATTCATGCCCAGGCCATAACGCCCCTCACCACCGTGTTTTACAGATGAGGTGGTATGCTTTGGATCTTGGGCAGTTCCTTCATTCCACCATATTTTGCTCTTGCCATCACTCTGATATAAGTTAATCTTCATCTCATCTGACCACAAGACCTTTTTCCAGAACTGTGATTGCTCTTTTAAGTACTTCTTCGCAAACTGTAACCCGGCCATCCTATTTTTGCGGCTAAGCAGTGGTTTGCATCTTGCAATGAAACATAGAAACATAGAAAATAGGTGCAGGAGGAGGCCATTCGGCCCTTCGAGCCAGCACCCCCATTCATTGTGATCATGGCTGATCGTCCTTTATCAATAACCCGTGCCTGCCTTCTCCCCATATCCCTTGACTCCACTAGCACCTAGAGTATCTAACTCTCTCTTAAATCCACCTCAGTCTTAAATGACCTCCCCTTTATTCTAAGACTGTGGCCCCTGGTTCTGGACTCGCCCAACATTATGAACATTTTTCCTGCATCTAGCTTGTCCAGTCCTTTTATAATTTTATATGTTTCTATAAGATCCCCCTCATCCTTCTAAACTCCAGTGAATACAAGTCTAGTCTTTTCAATCTTTCCTCATATGACAGTCCCGCCATCCCATGGATCAATCTCGTTAACCTACGCTGCACTACCTCAATCACAAGGATGTCATTCCTCAAATTAGGAGACCAAAACTGCACACAATACTCCAGATGTGGTCTCACCAGAGCCCTATACAACTGCAGAAGAATCTCTTTACTCCTATACTGAAATCCTCTTGTTATGAAGGCCAACATTCCATTAGCTTTCTTCACTGCCTGCTGTACTTGTCAGCCAACTTTCAGTGACCGGTGTACAAGGACGCCCAGGTCTCGCTGCATCTCGCCCTTACCTAACCCCATTGAGATAATAATCTTCCCCTTTGTTTTTGCCGCCAAAGTGGATAACCTCACATTTATCTATATTAGTTAAAAGTGTTTTGTTTGGAGGTCTTTTAGTCTTTTTATGTGGGGGGTGGGGGGTGGGGAAAGGGGGAAACTATTCTTCTCAGTCCCTACCTGGTTGGAGATGCGGTTTTTCTCCGAGCCGTATCTTCGCCCCTTCCTCGCGGCCTACGGGCAGACTGGAGCGGCGTTTTCCTGCCGGGACCAGCCAGGACTTCAGCTTCGGCGGCGGCACAGCGCTGAAGCACCATCGCGGAGCGGGCGATGCCTTACCCGGGTCGCCGTGCAGTAAGCTCCGGAGTGCTGTGACCGCCGGCACCAACATCGCGGAGCTGCGGTCTGCGGAGCTTCCAGCCGCGGGCGGCGCTGAACTTTAAACACCGCGGAGCCTGGGATCTGACGACGAGGTCGCCAAAGTCGGAGCATCGACCAGCGCGGCTCGTGGACTTCGGGAGCCGCAGTCTACTGGGAGGAAGCGGCCGCTCCAGACACTCCGGGCCGCTGAGAGTGTTCACCCGACGCCAGAGCTCCATCATCCGGCGAGAGGACCTGAGGCATCGGGCTGCCGTAGCGGCGACTGCAGAGGCCTCAATAGGCCCCGACTATGGGTGAACTGGGGATGGGACTGGACTTTGCTGCCTTCCCCCACAGTGGGAACCATTGTGAGGGGATGTTTTTATGTTTATTGTTAAATTCTGTTAAATTCTTTAATGTTGTGTATTATCTTTATTCATGTGCTGCATTGGCAAGTCGAATTTCACTACACCAATTGGTGTATGTGACAATAAATGTCCTTTGTCCTTTGTCCTTTGTCCTTTATTATACTGCATCTGCCACGCATCAGCCCACTCACTCAACCTGTCCAGGTCACCCTGCAACCTCCTAACATCCTCTTCATAGTTCACACTGCCACCCAGCTTTGTGTCATCCGCAAACTTGCTAGTGTTGCTCCTAATTCCCTCTTCCAAATCATTAATGTATATGGTAAACAATTGTGGCCCCAACACTCCACTCGCAACTGCCTGCCATTCTGAAAAGGACCCGTTCACTCCTAACTCCATGAAGCTTCTGTATTTCTGTTCATGAAGTCTTCTGCGGACAGTGGTCATTGACGAATACACACCTGACTCCTGAAGAATGTTTCTGATCTGTCGGACCGGCGTTTGTTTGTTTTTCTTTATTATAGGGAGAATGTTTATCATCAGCTGTGGAGGTCTTCCTTGGCCTGGCAGTCCCTTTGCGATTAGTAAGCTCACCAGTGCTCTCTTTCTTCTTAATGATGTTCCAAGCAGTTTATTTTGGTAAGCCTAAGGTTTGGCTGTTGTCTTTAACAGTTTTATTCTTGTTTCTCACTCATAATAGCTTATTTGACTTTCATTGGCGCAACGTTGGTCCTCATGTTGATAAAGAGCAATAAAAGTTTCCAAAGGTGATGGAAAGACTGGAGGAAAGACTAGGTGCTGAAAGCTCTTTTATACCTGCATTAAGGAGGGAATTAAACACACCTGAGCAATTACAAACGCCTGTGAAGCCATGTGTCCCAAACATTATGGTGCCCTGAATAGGGGGGTCGATATATAAACACAGCTGTAATTTCTACATGGTGAAACCAAAATGTATACAATTAACCTTTAATAAAATCTGACAATGTGCACTTTAACCGCATGTGTTCTTTTTATTACAAATCTCAAATTGTGAAGTATAGACGCAAATAAATAAATGATGGGTCTTTGTCACAAACATTATGGAGGGCACTGTATTTAATAACAATCAGGAAACTGCAAAATCTGAAATACAGAGTATTTCCATCATCTGTTATAAAGCCACATTTTGTATTTGATAAGACTCCTGCAAGGTGTCTTAAACTGTGCTGCATTAATGAAAATGGTGGCCAAAATGTACACAATAGTATTACAAGATTATCACGGTAGTCTTTGTGAGACCAAAAGATTGTAGCATATCAGATGATTTCAGGTAGCTCATCCTCAAAGCACGAGGATCAGTTGTTTATATCTCCAACCAGGTCTTTCAGTGCCAGCTGCAGAGAACATCAAAGAATACTGAACTATGTTTGCCCTCAGGATGAATCCCTGGAGACCATATCATCAACATCAAAATATCACATGAAGAGACATTTTAGCTGTGCATAAATTATGTGTATTTTGACAGTGTTCCCAAAGTGCAGTGAATTTTGAGAAAACTTAGGTCTTTTTTCACCCAACACCACTGCTACACATTTGGGGAGCTGGGTTTTGAAGAATAAAGTTAGACGATACTTTACAAGTTTTCTGATGTTTTCTTGCAATACAAATGTTCACATTGCAAGGATATTGTTTTCAGCTGCTGTAAATATATATATATATATATATATATATATATATATAGGTCTGTTGTTTGGATATTCCAAGCACATATTCCCATGGGGAACTTTATTGCAAGATCTAATGGAACACATCTAACATTGCTGACTGTTAGGGTATAAACAAAACAAATCCAATGTTTGTGCAGAACCTGAAAGCTTCAGCAGAATTTGTGGGCATGGGACCACATACCCTGTGCTGAGTCCATAGGCAGTTTGCAATTGGTTATCTATGTTAATAAGATGTAATGATATAAACTTTATTGTTCATTATAATGCTTGCATTTAATTGGAGCAAAGTTATCAAAATTCTTTGACTGGAATGGTGCTGGGACCGATTTTTATCACTTAAATGTGTTACCTCTTGAGATGTTGTTGCCCTGCTCTATGACCCTGTTTATATTTTTACACAATTTTATTCCACCTTAGAATCCCTAATGCAATATTTTATCATTTGTTTTACAAGATAATAAATCTATATTGCATTATTTTCAGTTGCTTTTATTGAAATTTTAGTGTCTTTTTTTATTAGTTAGTATTGTATTGTATTTTGTAAGCTTAGAATAACCTCTGCTCCATTGCAACATCATTAACCTACGTTTCTGGAGTAACTCAGCAGTTTTCAGGCAGCATCTCTGGAGAAAAAGGATGGGTGACGTTTAGCGTTTGTACCATTCTGACTGAAAGTCGGGGGTTGGGGGGCTGTAAAGCTGTTGGCAACTGGGGTGGAGGAAGGGGATGAGGGTGGAGGGAGATACACTCCCCTTCCCCTCCTCCACCCCTTGCCCGCTTCCTCCACTCTTGTCATTTACCAGTTCCACAGTTCCCTTTACTGTTTCCCACTTGAGAGGGCACACCTTCCCTAGCCAACTATGGGCCTACCAGGCACCGCCCTGCCTGAGATCATTTGTGACTGGCCCTAATTGGCCCTGTTCTTTTCATGCCTCCATCTCAACCCCACCCGATACTTTCAGTCTGAAGAAGGATCCTGACCCGAAACATCACCCATCCTTTCTCTCTAGATATGCTACCTGAAACCTGCCCATCCTTATTCACCAGAGATGCTGCTTTAAACCTGCAGGGGAACTACAGCACTTCATGTCTATCTTTGGTATAAACCAACATCTGCAGTTCTTTGTTTCTACAATTAATCTTCAGTTGCTTGAGGGGGAAATTCCTTGTTAGAACTTTATGATTTAGATTTGAGTGTTGCTTTATCTCTGCAAGTGGGAGGGACATTAAAATATTCCTTGCCTGCTGCTTCAGAATTGCCAACAGTGGATTATCCATATTGGGGAGAATTTTAGCTAAGCAAAGTGAGAATCAGTATCTGCATTTTGAAAACATGAGAAGATGAAATGTTGCAATAGATCAGCAAAGAATGATGCAGCTAAGATCTTTTAAAAGTAAAATGATGCAAGAATATTGAAGGAAAATACATCATTGAATTCAACCAGTAACTGGAGGGAACGTAGACACGATTAACCAATAACTAACAGGAAAATATACCCATGGGACAAATGAGAATTTTGGTTTAGGATTCAGCATGTCTCATAAGTACTATTTAAGAATGCCTATTGTCGGTCATTCTTTCGGAGTTAATTCATACATTAAATGCACCAATTGTCTCTCCTCCAAGAAAAATAAGTGCCAGAAAGGAGTTATTCAGGGGTATCACAACAAGGTCAGTAGGTGGAGTTGGGAGAGAATTCCCACGCTTTCTGGCACCAGAGTGTTTTTCTTTAAAAAAAAATGGAGTAAAATTTCATTGCAATTTCAGGAAACAGTGAAAAATGATGAGAGAGTCAAGGGTACTATCTCTGAGTGGATGTATACCAAGAGATTCTATTACAAAACTTTTCTCAAATCACCTTCCCGTTTCTCTCCCCACCCATTCACTCACCTTCAGCAATATCTCTTCTAAAGTGTTCAGTCCTTGAGCTTTGTGTCATGGTATCTTGTTGTGCCAATTGAAATATGAACCAACTTTTCAATATCTGATAAAATAATTTGCAATTGACAATCCAGTATTCTACCTGTTCCCAGTCATAAATGTGTTCCTAAAATCAGGTTATCTCTCAGATATGTCTTGAACATTACTTTACAGTTAGCAACCTTGTCAGTCACTTGATAACTCATTATAAATTAATAAAGTGTAATCCTACAAACCAACATTAGGATATCAGTTAATACCTTCCAGATGCTAAGTACCTGTTTTATTCAATTATCTAGTCTCCCAGTAAAGTTGTCTGCACCAGTTCGTCAAAATTGGTCTATTTTTCCTGCATTGTCTACCTGAAAGCCAAATGTATCATTTTAACCTAAAGGTCATAAGGGATAGAAATAGAATTAGGCCATTCGGCCCATCAAGACTACTCCGCCATTCAATCTTGGCTGATCTATCTCTCCCTCCTAACCCCATTTTCCTGCCTTCTCCCCATAACCTCTGACATCTATACTAATCAAGAATCTATCTATCTCTGCCTTAAATATTAATTGACTTGGCCTCCACAGCCTACAGTGGCAAAGAATTCCACTGATTCACCACCCTCTGACTGAAGAAATTTCTCCTAATTTCCTTCCTAAAAGAACGTCCTTTAATTCTGAGCCGATGACCTCAATCCTAGACTCTCCCACTCGTGGAAACACCTTCTCCACATCCACTCTATCCAAGCCTTTCATTATTCTGTATATTTCAATGAGGACCCCCTCATTCTTATGAACTCCAGTGAGTGCCGGCAAACTCCAGTGCCGACAAATGCTAACCGTAGGTTAACCTACTCATTCCTGGGATCATTCTTGTAAACCTCCTCTGGACCTTCTCCAGAGCCAGCACATCCCTCCTCAGATATGGTGTCCAAAATTGCTCACAATGTGGCCTTACAAGCGCCTTATAGAGCCTTAACATTACATCCCATTACAGAAGATGAAGCTAACTAACAAATCCTCATGTTTTCTCACATTTTCTAAGATATCGAGAAAATTGTTGCCCTGATTGAAACTAGCATCGAACAGTATAATGTAAATTGGGATGTTTTATTACTAAGTACTCTGTTATGAGAAAATAATGATTTGTGAGATTTTCTGTCCCAGTTCCAGTCATAGATTATTCCTATTTAATCCTCTAAAGCCGATTATTAACAAATTTGGACAGTAACAAAGCTATTTACTCAACGGTTCAAGCATTTAGATCCATTTTTTTCTGATAGTAAGATTGACTTGAATCTAATCAATGCTTTTTTTAATTGTGCATGTTGTTTCAAATCAGGACTCATTTTAGTTATTTATTTTAATTTAAACTTTAACCATTTGGATACTTGCCCAACTTCCCTTGTTTCTACCAATAAGCAAAATGCAGTTCCAAG
Source organism: Malacoraja senta (assembly GCA_038087875.1). NCBI lineage: Eukaryota > Metazoa > Chordata > Chondrichthyes > Rajiformes > Rajidae > Malacoraja > Malacoraja senta. The sequence continues at coordinate 33,543,548 of CM075981.1, read as the reverse complement.
ATTAAATGAGTGACAAAATTAAAAAGAAAACTGGAGAAAGAGTTAAATGGAAACTAAACACCATCTTAACAATTTTCTTTCAGATAAACAGGAAAAATAATCAAAAATAATTAGCTTGGGAAGTGCTGCTAGAATGTCTCTTGTGGATATAAAAATGGTCATCAATCTTCGAGTATGTGGAAAATGGGCTCCCTTGAAGCTCAGTATGCATAATATGTCTTCCAGCATATTAATTCTGAACGAATTAGTCTTCTGACACATTTGAAAGCCAAAGTAATAGTGTATTCTCTCTCTAGGACAACCATAGACATCAGGTGATTGCCAGTTCATTTGAGAGACACAGTTATCATGACACACACTTGAAAGCAGTATGGAGCCTGCTCATAATTCACTACTTTCATTTCCGATTAACATATTTTTCTAAGCTAAGATCATTTGTGCTTTGCTTAAAAAATCACATATATTGGTACTAAAGTAGTTGTGACATTCTTTAGAAGGTCATCTCCTGCAGCTAATTTGAAAACAGATTTTTTTTAGATTTGATGTGTGTTTTGACCAAGATGAGTATTTTTATTCTTTATTATTTCTTGAACTGCACTTTATAAGAAAGTACATGAATTCTTCACAGTTTCTCAATCCTCTTTACCTTGTCCTATATAGTATTGTCTATCTTGCATCTTCTTTGCATGTTCTATTCATTTGACTGCCAAATAATTGAAAATTATTGTAATCTGTGGTCGCGTCTGTGTATCCCCACCCCACTTTTTTTGTGTCTCGTGCTGAATCGATATTACTCCACTGTACAGTACTTTGAATAGGTGAATGGAAGATTCTGCTCAGAGGTGTCTGTCAGCAACCATACTTGATTCACTTTCTGATTTAATTTTTTTTTTAAATTAAAGCAGTTTTTAAAGGTTTTTAACCATAAGTATGGGCTGCCCATGTAGAAGGACAATTTCAACCACTGAAATAAATAGCAATGATCATGGATTGCAATTTAATACTTGGTGCATCAATGGAGGTAGATAGTTTGAACCAAAAATAAAAATTCAAATTGGCAATTGAAAGTAATAATCAGTTGGATGAAGTGCGGAATTTCTTCCCTCTTGTATTTTGATTTCATTACCAATGGCTCACTTTGTTCTCGTGCTCCCAGCAAACAGATAACTAGTACAGCTGTTCATTGCATTTGAATTAGACTGTATTTTTACCATCTTATGTTGAATATGCAGATTGAACTTTATAACGAGTGTGTACAATTACTGGAGAAAATATTGCATTCGTTTCTTATCAGGGACCCTAATTGAGATGAGCAGATTATTGTCACTCCAAGTTGAAGAAATATATGTAAAGGTTTGATAGACAAACTGCATGGGAATGAGAACTATTCTAACATTATGTATTTTTGTTCAAGAGCTGCACAGTCTGGACTCTAAAACTGGTGAATGACTTGAGTAGCCTCGACAGAATTGTAACTGGTGACTGTACCTGGTATCTACCTGTTGAGTATGGAGATAATGGGTTATCGGTGATTTTCAAATCTCAAATCATCCAGTTGGACCTGTGCAAGTGATTAACTGAAATCAATGTTTTATGTGAGAAAAGATAATTCATTATTTGCAGAAGACTTATCAATGTGCAGTTGTGGATCATGGGGGCAAATGACTTTGTTTTTGAACTGGCGCTTATTTGTGTGAGTTCAAGTTCTCGTTGAAGAACATTGAATTGTATAGTTTTTATATTATACATTTTAATTGTATAGCATTCTTGTATAGCATTGAATGTTATGTCCTTAATATATAGAGAGCACTGATTGATGATCCCACCAATATATTGAAAGGCATATATTTTCTTTCTCTAAATATTCAGTTGGAGGGCAAATTACTGATGATATTTGAAGCTTTAAGATTCATTGAGGTCATGTTAGTTGAACTATCTTCACTCCCCCCCCCCCCCCCCCAGTTTTTGTGATCTCCTAAGAGATTTGACGAAATAATGTTGAGCATTGTTGATATGTAGCTACTAAAATGTAATGAGTAGTGATTTCAGTCTGGCTGCATCTGCAATGTTTTGAATGTGATGTAAATAAAGCACGATTTTGATCAACTCCAATTAAATTAGATAATATTTGAATGGCAATGGTGCTGATTACAGATCAAGGTACTTATTTTGTGCACATCTATGGAGCCATGCCATAGCCTTCTCATTTGCTGAGTTTAGTGTTATTTGACTGCCCCTAGGTTTGGAGAGGACAATCCTCAACAATATGTAACATTGTCTGTATTTCAATGCAGCAACAAAAAGGATCAGCAACGGGGTGAAGGTTGACCGCACATGGTCCTTAGTCTGTTCTATATCTGCTCAGTAGGGCACATTCTGTTCACTTTGTAGTCATGCATCTGTTTTAATATAGTGTCAATATGTATGAATCAAACTTGAATGAAACTTTTCATAATGGCCCCATTTTAAGAGGCAGCTTCATTTTGACCCCCAAATCCCCTGTTTAATGGATGTACAAGTGAGGGTTTGAGCACAATAGAGGGTGGAATTTTGAAGCAAAATCTCCCTCAAATGAAAAGTGATAGGCTTTTTCTAGTGTCATAGCTCTGGCAGAATATCACTCATCAAATTGTGAAGTTTCTTTTAAAATAGACCATGCTATTTGAAAATTAAACATGAAATTTGATTTGTTTGAAATTTATGGCATATCAGTGCAAATGATACACATATTAAGCTTTAAAAAAGAAAGATTTTGAAAAGCTTTCTGCTGCACAAAGGCAAATTGTGGATCATATTAAATGAAGATTTTTTTCTGTACAAATTGAGCAGTCTTACATCTTTTGCAATTCTTTGTTCAATTGAATTTTTTCCACAGGGCTGGCAGTCTGTTACATCCATTTTGATTTATGCCTTTCATTGTACTGCTTGTAGTTTTAATCATAGAATTCTGTCCATATAAAGGAAGCATTGCTTATTAATGTTAATAACAGCTATACATAGGCAGCAATGTCTTTCGTCTGACTGAATAAATCAGCTTTGGGACTGGAATTTCACAAATGTTGTGTGACTGTGTTTGCAGAAATCTTTCACAATCAGCTGTCTGTTGCAGCTCCGTGGGCTGGATATTTAATAAACTGTTCTTTGATTTTTGTTTTGCTTCTGAAGGTCACACGAAAAGTGAGATTACATCTCAGGACGTCAACATTCCTGAACAATTTTCGGGGCTTTTACATGGGTCACCTCCAATCTGTGAGATTCAGGAGGATCCAGTCACACTGCTTGCTGCTCTGAGCAAAGGGGGAGTGGAAACTGAAGCGATGCAAATCGGAGAGTTGCCAGAGAGTCAACATTGTGCAACAGGGCAAGCCGAGAATGCTGGCATTAAGAACTCCGCTATAGCAGATACTGTTGAGCAAAAAGGGCAGCAGGCAGTCTATAGTAATCTTCGAACCATCATCAACCAGACGAACCCAGACATTTTAATAAGCTCCAAGCCTGCCCAAAATAAAGACATTTTATTTGGCAAGGGAGTAGAAAAACAGACATGTACTTTGGGGAGAGTGCGGTCGAGTGGAAGGGATAAAGTGGACCTTAAATTGGCAAGAAGCTTGTCCAAATCGGATTCGGAGCTCATTACCCGTTCTCCATCTGAGGAGGATATGCTGGGAAGTCGCAGTGAGTCTCTTTCGAATTGCAGTTCAGTGAAGAAACGGCTAGAAAAATCGCCATCCTTTCAGTCGGAATGGGAGGAGGTATGTACAGCTAATTATTTTTAACTGATTTTTAATTGAACTGAATAAAATATTTTTGAGAAATAATGTAAGCATCGATAAGTAATTTTTTCACATAAAGCTGTTGCAGTAAAAAACTGACTTGATCTGTTTTAAAGTCTTGTACTGGTTTAAATAAACCAAAATGTTCATTTCCTGACGGCATCCCAAGTTCTACAAATCTGATTTTGTACTTGGCAACTAGTTGCAAGTGTAGCTAGTGCAATATTATTTGCACTTTTCATAGACACTCTTACTGCTTAGATCTAACTAAAATGAGTAATCTCAGATCTGACATAGTCATCTTACTGAGGTTGTGTCAATATTAGGGAATAGAAATACAACACCTGTCTCTGTGTTGGATTTGCCAGATGAAAGGCAGTGATTTAACATCATCACATGACAGTAAAGTCAGCATAAGCACTGAAAGATTGAAAATCTGTCTGATCAAATTTAACAATTTAATATCCTTGTAGAAATAAGAAGCTTGAAGTTGCAACTGTTTATCAAAAATTGAATTGTGTTTTTAAAACTGCACTTCATACTCAAAGCTTTTGAATTGAGAACAGATTAGTTATTAAATAATTCACGCCAAAGAATTGATTTGAGTACTTGCATCTAAATTATTCATTCTCACTCAACTTGATTAGCTGACACCATGTACTATAACATGAGCTTGTAATATCATCTGGACGTTTATGTGGGTAAAAAATTATAATCATGATCAGCAGATGCATCAAATCTGAGCTAATTGGTGTATGTGTAACATTGACGTGAAGGCCCCATTCTTGTCCCCTTCACCAATATATTGTGCAAGAAAAAAAATAATTAAGCAAATATCCACAGTTAGCCACAACTGCATTTGATTAATTATTTAGTTGCAGACAATTTAACAGGCACCATTTGACTCAGATGAGGGATATCTTTGAAAACATTTGTAGTATTAATACTAATACATGCAAATTTGCTTTTAGTGCTGGAACAGCTGCATCTACTGTTTGAATATTAAAAACAGATGTGCTCATATAAATTTTTCTGACTAAAAATATTACTGTTAAATGTCTAACTATCAGTTAACACTGGAACTTGCAATTACCATCATGCAGTTTGTAATAGATTCTCAGTACTGGCCAGGTTTTCTGCCAGACCAAGAAGCAGCTGACAATGTAGATGTCACCTACTTTGTTAATTCAACTGGTATCTACTTTGTTGCTCGTGTTTTATTTTTTCTTGAAAAGGGAAGGAAGGTTGTTTGAGGAAGTTACTTTTCAAATAACTGATACTGCAGGGAATCTGATTAAGCTGAGTGGGTTCATGCACCATAAACATGCCATTGATAAATGTCATGCTGAATGCCTTTTATATTGCTTTACTGAGTATCATACAGTGCCCTCCATAATGTTTGGGACAAAGACCCATCATTTATTTATTTGCTCCACAATTTGAGATTTGTAATAGGAAAAAAATCACATGTGGTTGAAGTGCATATTGTCAGATTTTAATTAAGGTCATTTTTATACATTTTGGTTTCACCACGTAGAAATTACAGCAGCGTTTATACATAGCCCCCCCCCCCCCCCCCCATTTTAGAGCACCATAATGTTTGGGACACAGCAATGTCATGTGAATGAAAGTAGTCATGTTTAGTATTTTATTGCATATCCTTTGCATGCAATGACTGTTTGAAGTCTGTGATTCATGGACATCACCAGTTTCTGGGTGACTTCTCTGGTGATGCTCTGCCAGGCCTGTATTGCAGCCGTTTTTTGCTTATGCTTGTTTTGGGGGATAGTCCCCTTCAGTTTTCTCTTCAGCGTATAAAAGGCATGCACAATTGGGTTCAGATCGGGTGATTGACTTGGCCACTCAAGAATTGACCATTTTTTGCTTTGAAAACTTCCTTTGTTGCTTTAGCAGTATGTTTGGGATCATTGTCTTGCTGTAGAATGAACCGCCAGCCAATGAGTTTTGAGGCATTTGTTTGAACTTGAGCAGATAGGATGTGTGATACACGATTCATTATGCTACTACCATCAGCAGTTTTATCATCAATGAAGAAAAGTGAGCCAGTACCTTCAGCAGCCATACATGCCCAGGCCATACCACCCCCACCACCGTGTTTCACAGATGAGATGGTATGCTTTGGATCTTGGGCAGTTCCTTCTCACCTCCATACATTGCTCTTGCCATCACTGATATAAGTTAATCTTTGTCTCATCTGTCCGCAAGACCTTTTTACAGAACTGTGGTTGTTCTTTTAAGTACTTCTTGGCAAACTGTAACCTGACCAACCTATTTTTGCGGCTAACCAGCGGTTTGCATCTCTCTGTGTAACATCTGTATTTCTGTTCATGAACTCTTCTGCGGACAGTGGTCATTGACAAATCCACACCTGACCCCTGAAGAGTGTTTCTGAACTGTCGGACAGGTGTTTGGGGATTTGTCTTTATTATAGAGAGAATTCTTCTGTCATCAGCTGTGGAGGTCTTCCTTGGCCTGCCAGTCCCTTTGCGATTAGTAAACTCACCAGTGCTCTCTTTCTTCTTAATGATGTTCCAAACAGTTGATTTCGGTAAGCCTATGGTTTGGCTGATGTTTCTAACAGTTTTATTCTTGTTTCTCAGTCTCATAATGGCTTATTTGACTTTCATTGGCACAACTTTGGTCCTCATGTTGATAAACAGCAATAAAAGTTTCCAAAGGTGATGGAAAGAGTGGAGGCAACACAAGTTGCTGAGAGCTCTCTTATACCTGCATTAAGGAGGCAATTAAACACATCTGAGCAATTACAAACGCATGTGAAGCCATGTGTCCCAAACATTATGGTGCCCTGAAATTGTGGTCATGATGGCGCAGCGTTAGATTTGCTGCCTTACAGCGAATGCAGCGCCGGAGACCCGGGTTCGATCCTAACTACTGGTGCTGTCTGTACAGAGTTTGTACGTTCTCCCCGTGATCTGTGTGGGTTTTCTCCGAGATCTTCCGTTTCCTCCCACACTCCAAAGACGTACAGGTTTGTAGGTTAATTGGTTTGGTAAATGTAAAAATTGTCCCTAGTGGTTGTAGGATAGTGTTAATGTGCGGGGATCGCTGGTCGGCGCGGACCCGGTGGGCCGAAGGGCCTGTTTCCGTGATGTATCTCTAAACTAAACTAAAGTAAATGGGGGGACTTTGTATAAACACCGCTGTCATTTATACATGGTGAAACCAACATAAATAAAAATGGCCTTTAATGAAATCTGACAATGTGCACTTTAGCTACATGTGATTTTTTTAAATTACAAATCTCAAAAAGTGTGGTACAGAGGCAAATAAATAAATGATGGGTCTTTGTCCCAAACATTATGGAGGGCACTGTATATCATTGAGAATTTTCTTTGCATTACAAAGATTGAAATATTAGGTTTAGGTTTATTATTATTGTCGAGGTACAGTGTAAAGCTTTGTTATGCATGCTATCCAATCAAATCAAAATTTAGGAACATTGCAATTGTCTGCCAAAAGCGATCTTTGTATTAAGATAATGGTCTGGAAGATTTTCTTCAGGATTTTAGGGCTTCTGAAGTTGATTTTAAAAAAATAACCAAGCAAGACAAAGCTGAACCATCACACAGTGTACCCTAAGCTTTAGTTGTTGAATTGAGTTATGTTTTCTGTCATGTAATTTTAGTTGAAAACATATGATGGAATATCTGAAATGATTTTACTTGTAACTTTCTCAGAGCTTCAATTATAAGCTGTAAACTGAAATAAATTATCTAAGGGTGCATTTAAGGTTTACTTATCAGTCTTAGAGTATCCTGTTGAATGCCTTTGATTTGAGTACAGTATGTGACTAGGGCTAACACCAAGGGTAAAAGCACTAGCAATTGCAAAGAACCAAACCCTTTACATTTGTTAGTGTGTATTAATTTGTAAGTGTTAAGCTTTTAACAAATGATTTAAGTATTTTTTAATTAAATGTGAATAGCAGTGTAAGGTTTGAACAAAAGATTTGAATTTTGTAAATGGAAATGTGTTTGGAAATTCCGGACTTGAAGCCATCTCCTGTTTTGCCTGCAATAAATGAGAACAGAGCCAGATGAAAGGCAGTGATTTAATATCATCACATGACAGTAATTGGCACAATGCTGAAAACCTAAACAAAAGTTTGAGAGCCTTGTTTCAGACCAAATATGGCAAATAGTTCATTCAGTTCAATATAGAAACAAGTGGGTATGATTTCGGAAATAATTTTCTGATGGATTATATTTACAATAATTTTTATGTTTTAAATTTTACTTTGGTTATGGGCGATAATTTATAATAGTCATAGAGTGATACAGTGTGGAAACAGGCCCTTCGGCCCAACTTGCCCACACCGACCAACATGTCCCAGATACACTGGTCCCACCTGCTTGCACATATCCCTCCAAACCTGTCTTATCCATGTACCTGTCTAACTGTTTCTTAAACATTTGGATAGTCCCAGCTTCCACTATCTCATCTGGCAGCCTGTTCCGTACACCCAACATCATGTGAAAAAGTTACCCCTCAGATTCCTGTTAAACCTTTTCCCCTTCACTTTGAACCTATGTCTTCCGGTCCTCAATTCCCCTACTCTGGGCAAGAGATTCTGTGCATCTACCCGATCTATTCCTCTCATGATTTTGTACACCTCTACAAGATCACCCCTCAGCCTCCTACGCTCCAAGGAATAGATACCCAGCCTACTCAACCTCTCCTTACAGCTTACACCCTCATGTCCTGGCAACATACTCATAAATCTTCTCAGAACCCTTTCAAGCATGACAATATCTTTCCTATAACATGGTGCCCAGAACTGAACACAATATTCTAAATGCGTTCTCACCAACGTCTTAGCTTCTATACTCAATACTCTGACTGATGAAGGCCAATGTGCCAAAAGCCTTTTTGGCCACCTTATCTACCTGCGACTCGACCTTCAAGGAACCATGCACCTGCACTCCTATTCCCCAGAGGCCTACCATTCATTGTGTATGTCCTGCCCTTGTTAGACATCCCAAAATGCAACCCCTCACACTTCTCTGTAGTAAATGGTTAAAAAATGGGGATTATATTATTGCAAAACTTGTATTCAAGCATATCTTCCAGCCTGTATAAAAGATATGGATATTAGAAGTTTTTGTCACATTCTATATTTTTAGCCAAGTTAAGAAATCATGTTTGATGAAGCTACGCAGTGATGTTCTACTCTAACCTAACCTTTATGGAATATTCCAACAACATGGGTGACTTTTCTTGTATTTTTACATGGGCAACAAAATTACTGTCTTTGCTAAAATGTTATATTGAAACATATAAAATCACTACCAAAAACTGGGAAGTTGGCGTGAAAAATACCTTCTACAGATTTTCCAAGGCCTGATATATGTGGCTTACAGTATTCGTAACTGCAGTAGGGCAGGTATTTCACGATATACTTAGTCGTAGAGTGATACAGTGTGGAAACAGGCCCTTCGGTTAGTAACTTTCCTGTTCATAGTAGGCTGGAAGTATATGGTCAGAAATTCTGCAGTATCCAGTTTTGAAGGTATAACTACTGAAGAGAATAATATGATCTATCAACCACAAAATAGAGTTGCCCTATTGAAATAAGGATGAGAAAGAAATTTATCGGAAACTGTGACATGTTTCTTTCCATATGCACAATAGTGTAGGTGGTAACATGCTGGTGTAGATATAGGATTGGCTGGTTAACAGATGGGTTGGTAAGATGTGACTGAATGGTGGGCTGCAGGGAATGTGGCCTTATTTTCTAATTTAAATAAATGACACAGATCAGTATACTGAAGGTATGGTTGGTAAACTTGCTGATAACATAAAGACAAACAGAGAACTTAGTTGTGAAGTCAGTCTGAAGAAGGGTCTCGACCCGAAACATCGCCCATTCCTTCTCTCCAAAGATGCTGCCTCACCCGCTGAGTTACTCGAGCATTTTGTGTCTATCTTCGATTTAAACCAGTATCTGCAGTTCTTTCCCACACAAGTTTGTTGTGAATTGGGCAAAAGGAGGTTACATAGGGATACATTTCCTCCTTTGGGAGAATTTCGAACAAGGGAGTCACTTTATAAATATTTAGTGGTCGCCTATTTAAGAGGGAGATGAGGTAATTTTTTTCCTGAGTATTGAGAATTTGAACATCTCAAAGACCAGTGAAAACAGATTAACATGTTAGAGATGGATAGATTACTGATGATCAGACAAGTGAAAAAGTAACCACGGGTACATGGGAATATGGAGTTGAGGTTACTTTCAGTTCAGCCATGATCTTTTTAAATAATAGATCATGTTTGAGGGACTCCTTCTCCTAATTCATATGTCATAATGACATGTATGCTGATTCCTCATCTTGTAGACAATAGTCTTCATAATGCTGCTCTGTAGTTCCTTCATGAGAATGTATTTGATTTGCACTAAAACCTGCTGGCCATTGGACTGCCACTGCAGACAATGTTAACAACCAGACCATGAACATATGAAGAAAGACACAAAAAGCTGGAGTAACTCAGCAGGCCAGGCAACATCTCTGGATAGAAGGAATGGGTGACGTTTTGGGTCTGAAGAAGGGTCTTGACCCGAAACGTCACCCATTCCTTCTCTCCAGAGATGCTGTCTGCCCCGCTGAGTTACTCCAGCTTTTTGGTGTCTATCTTCGGTTTGAACCAGCATCTGCAGTTCCTTCTTACCCATGAACATGAAACTTGTATTTCTTATCCTTGCATCTTTTTATTTTGTGCTAAAGTATATTGGCCATTTGCCATACCCCTCAGTAATTGCAAAACCATCTTAATTTCTTTCCTCCTGAAGTTACTGAAATTGTAGACTTTCCTTTTTTGCCGCTCTGTTAAAGGTAGTAGTAATACAATAGAAAACCCTGACATGGGTTGTATACCCGGCAGCTAATTCATTATCTGTTTATGCGCCTGCTGATGTTCTGGCAAGAGTCTTTGATCATTACTTGAAAATTACTTTTGGCTTGGACATGATGTTTTATACAATTTACTCTGAAACCATCTTGGGACTTTATAGATGTGAAAGCCATAAAAGTTAGTGCATAAGTGAAATTTGTTACAGGCTCACCTTCGAATAAAAATGGTGGCAGCATTCAGTTAATCGCCCTTTAAATACGTTTTGAACAAGCTTCTGTATTTTTTTATCACTTGCAATTGTGCCTACTTACTATCACAGCAACCAATAAAGAAAAGTGTATGTTTCTTTACCATAATTGTTTGTAATGTTGAAAAGCACTACTACTTGCTCTTAATGGGTTTTGGATGGGATTAGAACAAGTTGCAGAGTTATTTCTAAAATGTTCTGTTAATGTTATTCATCTTTTGATGTGAAAATCAAAGCCACTGTCTTCTTCCCACACACTATGCACGCACTGCTGTTATTATCGATCTCTCTGAACATCATTGCAGGCAAAACTAGACTTCTGTTACTTTGCCTTATGCTCAGCTTCTGTTTATGTACCAAGGACACCTGCACATTCCTTCCCTAATTTTTGTTTTTATACTGATTAACCATTTATCTGGTCTTGATCACCCGTAGGCTTGGCTTTTCCAGTATTTGCCGTGCACGGTGTTTATTTGTATTTTAATTAATTGACTGTTAAACAGACCTGCATAAAGTTCCTATCCATTAATTGCAGCTTGCAAATAATTATTCCAGCTTTCCCTGCAACACATGTTGAAAATTCTCATTGTGTAGGAAGGAACTGCAGATGCTGGTTTAAACCGAAGATAGACACAAAATTCTGCAGTAACTCAACGGGACAGGCAGCATCTCTGGAGAGAAAGAATGGGTGACATTTCGGGTCTGAAGAAGGGTCTCAACCCAAAACTTCACCTATTCTCTCTCGAGATGCTGCCTGTTCCGCTGAGTTACTCCAGAATTTTGTGTCTATCTTAAAATTTTCATTTGTGTATTTAAAAGTTTATTTATGACCTCAGCTTGTACACTCCATACCCTCATCACCCACTACACCCTGTTATCACCTACTATTCCTGTCTCCCGCAGCCCCCCTCTCTACCCCCAACACCACCACCGCCACATATACTCCACCAATCTGATAAGATTTCCGATCCCCAACATATTCAGTCCATTTCCTTCCATAGATGCTGCCTGACCTGCTGAGTTCCTGCTGTAGTTTCTTTTTGCTCAAGATAGCAGCATCTGCAGTCTCTTAAGTCTCTGTCTTTAAACATAATATGTGTAATTACGTCATTAATGTATGGATCTGCAACGATTTCTGCTACTTTTGGAATTATATCTCAACTAAATATCCTAACTACTTTACAGTCATTTCTTCATGGATAAATATCTCCGGCTTATTTTATTTGCTTTTAGATGTTTTAAATTCACCATTCAATTTGCCAAGGTTGGTCACAATGGTAGACATTTTTTCCTTAGAATATTGTAACATTTGTGATCATTTATCATTTAGTGTTAGCTTAGCTGATATTGTTCTGCATGATCTATTGTGACAATCACCACAACTGTTTCTAAAATCTACCATTATGATCAGTTTGAAATATCTCAGTCTGTCTGTCTTTCACATTGATGTAAAAGCACCATTAGAGATGGTACTACTGGACATTTGCCAAAGTTATTTTTAGTAGCTTGACCATAGATCTTCCCTTCCAGTCTTATCCTCCCCCCCAGGGTATTTAGCTAGCTTTAGTCCTTCAACTGTGAGATTGTAAGAATTTCATTGTTCCAGTTTGTATCCGGTGCATATGACAAATAAACACTCTGGACTTGAATCTTGACTAATCTCAATTTATTACAGGACAAAAAAACGGTTGCATTTTTCACTGTCCTCTAAAGCTAGCTCATGAATATAACATGACCTGGCATCTTATTTGTGTCCTCTGCTGTCTCCTTAATCCCTCCCTCAGCATTCTTGAAAAATGATTTTGCTCAATGTTCTTCTCTCTGCTGCTGTCATGCACCCATCAGAACATTCATAGAGGGTATCTGTTGACACATCAGAATAGATTTAAAGATGTGCATCCCTGCCCATTTGAGAGTCAATACTAAAGTCAGTTCAGTTTTTAGGAGGGTGCTGTATGCCAAATTGACCAACAACATCAAGGCCTATGATATTAACAGTCCACCACCAATTAATATTGTGAATATATTTCTGTACGTTAATCACAGCTTAATGAATTGTGCTGCATAAACATCAACATTTCTTGGTTCTTGGTTTCTTGGTCCTCCAAAATATTCCAAATGGAATTTAAACTGGAGGACATTATCCCACTTCATTCTAAAATGAACATGAGCTTTGCTGCAGTTGTTATGTCCAAACTGAACTAAAGAATGGAGACCAACGGCAAGCTGATGAAGAACACCAAACTGAATCCACAAATCCATTGTCCTTACCACACTCCTCTACCATAGTGCGGTCTGGATAATGTATGCAATGCATGAAAACAAACTTATTTCTACATTTACTTCCCTGGACGCATCTTGGTATCACTTGGTAGACAGGGACTCCCAAGTTAGAGATACCATGCCGTATCTCAGTATTCTTTCATTACTAATTGAATACTATTTCTGTGGATTGGCTGCAATCATCAGGTGGCCTCCTTCCCAAGAACATTCTGCACGGTGAACTGGCCACTGGGTCACGTTTTTCTGTGGATCGCCTCCACTACAAAACCAAATGAAGGCAAGATAGAAAGATGGCAAAGCTTCAGACAACTAGAGGATCACTGCAAACAGTTAGTACCTCAAGAAGTTGATTGATCAGGAAGTATGGGAGAAGGGAAGGAGAAGTCGCAAACCATAACTGGCTGGGCAGAGGTCACTGAAGTTTATATCACATCAGCTTCCTGCCCTCATCTGCAGCAAGTATGGCAGTGAATGCAATGCAAGTGTGGGGCACCTGGGTAACACCTGAGGAAGTTCAATATAGAGATATAAGAGACGGCAAATGGTGGAAACTTGGGGGGGGGGGAAAAACACAAGAGGAGTTGGCGGGTCAAGCAGTGTCTGGGAAGAAACATAGAAAGAAGACCGAGGAGATTTGGTGCACCAATTAATATTCTATTGAACTTCTACAGCTGTATTGTGAAGTGCATACTGACTTGTCCATGGATTGTCACCTTGTCGTGGTGGAGAAGATTGTGTGATCCTGAGAGCGATGCCGTCTGGAGCTATGCTCCAGGTAGGGTCACCCATGGCGGTAAGGTCGAGGGAGAGGTCTCTGACAAAGAGCAATCCAACCAAGACCTCAACGGTGGAACAGGCGGAGGACGATGGCTGACCTTAGTGGAGCGTCACAACGGCTGGGAAGGCGGATGAAGGCTGCAGCAGAAAAGGGTCTCTGGTCGTCTTGGACTCCATGCCACTGGATCCTGTTGTCTGTGCACCAGTCTACCCACGTTAAATAAAGTCACACACAGGTGTCCTCCATATAGGGAATAGCACTCTGGAGACACCCATGACCAAAGGGGGCCTAAGAAGATACTGACGTTGCCTCACGGGCTGGTTCAGTAACACGAATGCCCAGGAGTGAATGAAGCTGCGAAAAGTGGTTGATATTGCACCATTGTAGTCTGGTTACTGAATATTACTGATTATTAATTTATTCATTTCACATGGAAAAAGGCCCAGCCAAATTTGCTCATGCCATTGAAGATGTCCTATCTACACTCGTTCCACCTGCCCATGTTTGGACCATATTCCTCTGAACTTTTTCCTATCCATGTCTTTTAAATGTTGTAACACCTGACTTCATCTTCTTAGGCGGCTCATTCCATATACCCTATACCCTCTGTGTGAAAAGGTTGCCCCTCAAGTTCCTATTAAATCTTTTCCCTCTCGCCCTAAACCCATGTCCTCTCGTTCTTGATCTCCCTGCTCTGGGTAAAATACTCTGTGCATTCACCTTATCTATTTCCCCTCATGATTTATACACCTCTATAAGATCACCCCTCGGCCTCCTGCACTCTAAGGAATAAACGTCTTGGCCTGTCCAATCTCTCCTTATAGTTCTGGGCCTCAAGGATGGCAATGTCCTCATAATTCTTCTCTGCACCTTTTCGAGCTTAACGGCATCCTTCTGATAGCAGGATGACCAAAACTGAACAATGCTCCAAATGTGGCCAAACATTTAGTTTAGAGATCTGGTGTGGAAACGGACCCTTCAGCCCACTAAGTCAGCACCGACCTGTGATCAACCAATCACACTAGTTCTATCACACACACAAAGCCAATTAACCTGCAAATATGCACTTTGGCACGTGGACGGAAACTAGAGCACCCGGAGAAAACCCATGCAGTCACAGGGAGAACGTGCAAACTCAGGCACCCATTGACAAGATCAAACCCGGGTCTCTGGGCCTGTAAAGCAGCAACTCTACTGCTGGGCCGACTTCTTGTACAACTGTGATATAACATCAAAAACGTATATCTTCAAAACACTGACTGATGAATGACAATGTACCAAACGTCACCTTGACCACCCTATCTACCTGTGATGCCACTTTCAGAGAGCAATATACTGTCACTCCTCTGCTCTACAACACTCCCAGGGCCTTGATCATTGTATGTTTATTTGTGTGTAAAAGTCTTAAAGAGCCTACAAAGCTGCAGCAAGAAAGAATGTCATTGTTATGTTGCTGGTACATATGACAGACCCAACTGTTTGGATGAAGTGATTAGATATGAAGAACCATGGTCAAATTGGCAGGCTTGAAGAGTCAGGTGGCCTACCATTTGTTCTTGATCAGGAGACAAATTTGTAATTTGTGCCAAGTACAAATACAAAGGTTTTTTGTAGACCCGAAACGTCACCTATCCATGTTCTCCAGAGATGCTGCCTGACATGCTGAGTTACTCTTTGTGTCCTTTTCTGAATCTGCTTGTCAGAAAGTAGAGATGCTGGTGTGCCTTCTTCGTGATTACATCTATGTCCTGGCCTCAGGACTGGTAATGCACAGGTCATTCTGAGATGCTAACGCATAGGAATTTGAAGCTGCTTACTCTCACCACTGGCAACCCAGTTATGCAAACCGGCACATTGTCTCCTGATTTCCTTTTCTGAAGTCAACAATCAGTTTCTTGCTTTTGTTGACATTGGACGAGAGGTGACTGTTGCTCCACCACTCAACCAGGTGTTCTTTCTGTCTTCTGTCTCCTGTAGACTGACTCATTACTACATGTTATTTGGCAACAGTGGTAGCGTCATTGGCAAATTTATAGATGGCAGTGGAGTAGTGCTTAGCCACACAGTTGTGGGTGTAAAAAGAGTAAACCTGGGGGCTTCGCGTGCAGTCTTGAGGTGCACCTGTGTTGATGGCCATTGAGGAGGATGTTGTTACCAATCAGCACTGATGGAGGTGGACTGATGAGGAAGTCTAGTTGCAAAAGGATGTGGAGATAGTTGCAAAGGGAGGTGGAGAGGTCTTGGAGCTTGGTGATAAGTTTAGAGGGAATTAATGCGTTGAGCATCAAACAGTAGTGATGAACACTCCTGTTATCCAAAGATAGAATTAAAGCCCTGTCCCACGGTACGAGTTCATTCCAAGAGTTCTACCGAGTTTGCCCTGATTCGAACTCGGAGATTTACGGTAATGGCCACTCGTCGGTACTCGGGCTCTCGTGGACATTTTTCAACATGTTGAAAAATCTTCACGAGTCTTCCCGTGCTTACCTGCCGTTAGCGAGTCTTCCTGAGTACCTGCCGTTAGCGCTAAGAGATGTCCCCGAGCTCGCTATGTTCATTCTCCGTGCTTACCATGAGTTTGATTTTTTTTAAACTCGGGAGAGCTCTTGGAATGAACTCGTACCGTGGGACAGGGCTTAGAAAAAGCTGGAGTAACTCAGCGGGGACAGGCAGCATCTCTGAAGAAGGGCCTCGACCCGAAATGTCACCCATTCCTTCTCTCCAGAGATGCTGCCTGTCCCGCTGAGTTACTCCAGCTTTTTGTGTCTATCTTCAGTTTAAACCAGCATCTGCAGTTCCTTCTTACACACTCCTCTTATCCAGATGGTTCAAGGCAGAGTAGAGAGCAAATGAGCAAGCATTTGCTGTTTAAGAAGGAACTGCAGATGCTGGAAAATCGAAGGTAAACAAAAATGCTGGAGAAACTCAGTGGGTGAGGCAGCATCTATGGAGCGAAGGAAATAACGGTTCGGGTCGAGGCCTTTCTTCAGAGCATTTGCATTCAGAGCTTCAACAGCATTTGCTGTTGATCTTTTCTGAGAATAGGTAAATCGAAGGAACAATTTGTGAAATATTTCCCTTGGTAGCTGTCTAAGGTCATCTTTCCAGGTTTTCTTTTTGAGAGGATTTCTGGTATTTTTTTTATAATTGCACCTGAGTATTTATCAGGCACTTTGAACAACAAGACAATTTATTTGATTATATGCAACGAAACGCCATTTACACAATATATGCTTGAGATACTTCAATCAATTTTACAATTAATTGCAAACTTTCCCTTTTGTTGTTGTGGGAGAGTTGAGTTTGCATATTACAAAGAAACCATACTGAAAAACCACCTGGGGTTGGTTATTGAACATTGCAATGTTGTCTGAACTTCAAAAACTCTTATAATGTAAAAACAAAATTGTTTATCTCATAAGATAAAATTTGATTTTGTCGAAGGCAAATCAAGTGCGAATGATACAAATGGTATGCAGTGCTTCAAATTACGCTGAGTTTATGGTTCTAGGGAGGATCTGTGCTTAGCAGTGTATCTGTTTCCTTTTGTATTTAATTGCATTTTCTTCATTGCTTTTTGTATTGCTAAACATTTTTGGGTATTTGTGGTGAGGAACGATGTTATATCGCTGATCATGTTCAAAGGTTTCTGGTCTCTTTTACTTCCAGAATTGTAATTGATTTTGTTTGTGCTTTGTACCCTTGGTTTTGCTTTTATCTAATTTGCTTGATCTTTGTTTCAAGATTTATAAATATTTTCATCGTTGCTTGACGTGCAAATTATGTCTGAATGCCATATAATTATGATGAGCCTACACATTGATGTATTTAGTTGTTGCTATTGAAGATCCTGGTTGTTCAGTTACTGCTATTTGTGATTATCTGTCATCTCGGCATGTTTCCAGTCTCACTTTCAAATGTGCCACCTCAGATTTTTTTTCTCTCTCGCTCGTGCTGCAGTGATTTCTTCACTATTGTGAGGCTTTCATTTGGATTATTCATACCAAATTTTCCTTTGGAAATTCGTCAATTTTTGTGAGCATTTCATGTATTTTTTGCTTAAAATAAACGTTGTAGTCCAGGGAATTTAGTGTTTGCAGTTGCTTTGGGTATGTATTCTCTGCCTCATTTTCATTGGTGTTGGTAGTTGCTATGGAAATGCAAGTAGAGGAAGTCAAGAGGCACTAGATAACATTACAAACTGGATATGATGGATAACGCAATTAAATGTATGTGTGACAGAACTGTTCAGGTTATACATATGAAGCTTTTTTTTAATGTTACACGTGAGTATGTATTTTAAATGATTATATTCTAATGCTTTTCAAATTATACTTGATGTAGATTTTTTAGAGTATGATGAATCAAGAGGAAAAAAAATTCCTTGCAGTATTTGATTACTTTTCCATTAATTTGAGGATTATTTTGCCACGGAATGTGTTTTTCCAATGTTATGAATTGATGGAGAGTTCTCCAGAGATTATAACTGGTAATTTTACTCGAATCACAGTTTTGTTTTATTTGAGGTTTTCTGTGGACTGTTATTTAACTAAGAAAACAAATTGTTTTGGGGACCAATGTATTTTACGAATTGCAATTACGCATTAATCCTATAATTATATAAAAATATATTCATTGTCTGCATTAAAGGCAGAAGAAAGGCACATTGGGCAGTGTCCCTCTGTCCTTGCATCCTGATCCATATTTAAGGCTCCTTAATTACAAGGTAAAATTAATATTCCATTCCCTGGATTGAATTATTTATTCTGTTGATAGAAAAAGAGTAGTAAGAAACAATTTTATATTATTTTTTTTAGTTTCAAACTGATATTTGCAGACACAATTCTTGGTTAATCATGAGATGTTTTTTCTGTATTAGCAAAAAGCACTTTCATAAACAATATTAGTTTTGTCAGATTTTAACACTTTAGTAGCATTGTTATGTCTTACCAAAAAGTTAATATACCTGTCTGTGGTAAATTTCGATAATTTTATTATTTTCCCATAGCCTTGTGATCATAGTAAATTTTATGAATACAAAACAGTGAGAATGATTTTATCAGAAGGATTTGAAGATATGAGCTAAATTTAAATCTCAAATAATTTGTAATCTTAAAACCAAATTGGAATTAATATATTTTGTGAAAGTGGAAAATTCTGCGCTTAGAAAGGTACAAACTAGGTGTTGTTTAGGATTTCATGTAAACCTTGGATCAAATTAAATGTTGTCCAAAAATTAAGTGATTTATACAAACGTCTGACTATGCCCCTAATATTCTGGGTATTTTGTTCAGATAGAAATTCAATCCATCCACTAAATTTGGGATATAAATCCCAAATAATTGGGTTCTCAGTGTTCATGACCCATTCTTGTTTGGTCATTATTGGCCTTAACCTTTACCACATTTGGAGAATTGAATCATTCCATGAAGCTGGAAAATATATTTTTAAATTTTGCAACTTGGAAATTACAAAATATTTAAATGAAAACTTATCCAAATGTTTATTTGGGGGAGATCAGTTGATACTTTTAAAAACTGCAAATAACATCAGAATAGAATAAGGCTTCTGAATTTTGATCAGTGGAATTTCAAAGATGTGTAACATTTTTTTCCATTCATCCTTCTCAGTAAGATGGTTAGTTTGATATGGTGTGTATTTTTCTAGATTACGTGAAATCTTGAAAACTCCCAGCTTGAATCTTTTTATGTGCAGAATTTTCCAATGTCACAAATGCCATTAATTCCAGTTTGGTCTTAAATTAAAGAGTTCAAATTGATTATTTGTAGAATTAGGGATGAACTACTGTAAATCACTTCAAAGCATATAAGATTTACACACATCTTTATTCAGCACATTAACTTAGCAGCATTACAGGTCTAGGTGTTGTCAGTTCATCCTGGCTGCTTCCACTAACGGTGCTGGGAATGGGCGTTAGTATAAATGTTATAATGGGGCGGAGTTAGTGATGCCAACTAAGTGTGATTGATTCACATGCATCATCAATCTACATCCTTTCCCCTAAAGATTAAAAGCATATTAAACATACTCGCCATACCTGTCTGGTGGTCTACTAACACGGCCCGAACGCGTGCGGACCCAACCATCCCCTCCCTCAACTGAAGGATGAGGCGGGGAGGCTGAAGGTGAAAACCGCACGGGAGAGGATTGTGGTGACCGAGGGGGGAAACATGCGGTGGGTGAAACCCCGTGGTTATTGGAGACTGATAGGCGTGGGGGAGTGGCAGGCATGCGGGGACGGGCGGGAGACATCGCGGAAGGCGGCTGGAACTGGAGCGGCGGAGCATATGGATCGGCAGGCGGCGGTCGGGGCTCCTTCACAGCAAGCAGGTGTTGACGACTTCTCCGGTAAACCGCTCCCTCACAGTCCACAAGGTACGATCGCGGCTCATCAGTCGGGCGCACAACAACGCCCAGTCGAGAATGACCAGTTGGAGTCCGCAGACGGACGACCTGGCCCGGCAGTAGAGGCTGGAGTTGTCTGCTGGAGCTGTCGTATGACCGTTTCTGGGTATCGTGCTTCTCTTGGAGACGTTGCTGGATAGTGGCGGGCTTCAACACCCGAGGAACCAGCTGCTGTTGTGCGATGGGGACCGGAGACCTCGTCACCCTCGACAGCAGCCGCTGTGCTGGTGACCCCAAGATTCCGTCTCTCGGAATGTTTCTGAGGTTCAGCAGATCGAGATAGACGTCAGAGTTTGAAATGCGCGCTCCCTCCAGCAAGTGCTTGGCGCTCCTGACAGCGCGTTCAGCGAGTCCATTACTCTGTGGATACTCGGGACTGCTTGTGACGTGCTGGAAGTTCCATCGGTCAGCGAAAAGCTTGAACGAGTGGCTGGTGAACTGTGGACCATTGTCGGTTCTCAGAATAACAGGAATGCCATGGTCTGAGAAATGTCTTTTCAGCTTCCTAATGACCATCACCGACGTGAGGGAGGTCAGTTGGTCAAGTTCGAACCAGTTGGAGTACGAGTCGACCAGAACGAGGTAGTGCTTACCGCACCATTCGAAAATGTCCGCAGCCATCGACAACCATGACGGGGCTGGTGGAGGTTGTTGCAGAAGGGGTTGCCGCTGCTGATGAGGTGCAAGATTGTTGCAAGTGGGGCAGGAGGCTACACGGTCCCGGATGTACGTGGCCATTCCAGGCCAGTAGAACAGATCACGGGCGCGTGCCAGTGTGGAGTCAGCTCCTGGGTGGCCGCTGTGTACCTCTTTGAAGTACTCGTCTTGTAGCGATGCAGGTACAACTACCTTGTGGCCCTTGACGACCACACCATCCTGAACCACCAGTTCATCGCGGACCAGAAAGTACGGCTGCACCTCAGTGGGCGTGTTGGATTGTTTGCCTGGCCAGCCTGTCTTGATGATGGATGAGAGGGCTTGAAGCGTATCATCCTTGGCAGTGTGCGCGGCCAGGGTGCGCAGTTGCTTGCTGGAGATTAGATCGACACCGAGAACAGTGAAATTCTCCTGTTCGTGTGGGTGTTGTTCGCAAGATGTTCGAGGGGCACGAGAGAGTGTGTCAGCAACATGCATGTCCTTGCCCTTTTTGTAGGTAATAGAGAAGTCGTACCGCTGCAGCTGCATCATCATGCGCTGCAAACGAGCTGGGGCGGCGTGGATAGGCTTGTTCAAGATTGTCACCAGTGGCTGGTGGTCCGTCTCAACCATGAACGTGTTGCCAAAGACGAAGTCTTAACAGCATCTGGTTCATTTCGGTGTACAATGTTGATGTAGTGCTGGTAATCAATTTCAAACGTGGCCCAGCGTTCGCTGATATCGGCATCAAAGACAAGAGGCTCAGGCTTCCGACAAGAAGAAGCCATCGTGAAGTAAAGCAATATTCACAAAATAGAAAATAAAAACCGTTATACAAGAGGAGTGGGTATGACCACTTCTGACACCATGTAAATCACTTCAAAGCATATAAGATTTACACACATCTTTATTCAGCACATTAACTTAGCAGCATTACAGGTCTAGGTGTTGTCAGTTCATCCTGGCTGCTTCCACTAACGGTGCTGGGAATGGGCGTTAGTATAAATGTTATAATGGGGCGGAGTTAGTGATGCCAACTAAGTGTGATTGATTCACATGCATCATCAATCTACAACTACCAACTGGGTTTAAGTATCCATCTTGACATTAACCTGATATTGAGTCTGAAGAAAGGTCCCGACCCAAAACCACCTATCAATTTTCTCCAGAGATGCTGTCTGAACCGCTGAGTTATTCCAGCATTTTGTGTCTATCTTTGATATAACACATACCTGAACAAGAGTTCCATTTTCTGCTCACAAGGATTATACAGATTAAGATTTAAACATTCTAATTTTCATCTCAGAGCTATGAATGCAACCTTTAAATGAAAGATAGACACAAAAAGCTGGAGTAACTTTACACACTTTAAATTAAAGGATCATTTGACTGTTTCATCAGCAGAAGCCTACTTCTATTCTACTTCTTAAGTATCTTTTGGTGTGGATGCCAAGTGCATGAAAATGCCCTGTCAATTTAGGTCCCACCTGTGAAGCTGCTTACATTTTCCTGTCAATAATTACTCTTGCAACATGGAGGAGGCCATTTGACTCAACAAAGGTATGCTGGCAATCCCATTCCCCCCCGACTTTTTCCTTTTTGCCTAATCTCCCCAGAATCACATTTCTTAATTAGAATTTATTTATAGAGAATGATGTTTATTTAATTATAGACAAACTATAGAGCAGATTGAATGATCGCCACCATCAAGGTTATCCATTATTAATTTGTCCTTGTCCTGACTTATTTACAAAATTGACAGGTAAAAGTGAACACTATTATCAATCCCACATGGGTAATAGAAACTGTCAAATCTTATGCTTACAAATTTAAAGATGGTATTGTTTTGATTTAAAACAACATTCTATGTTTTCCCCCTAATATCATTTTTCAGATAAGAATGGTATGCAGTGGTGAATATAATTTTGCTGAAGTTAAGAATATTCTCCAAACTGTAAACCTTCAGTCCTGTTCTTAGACTGCTTACAATTATATTAGGAATATGACACAATCTGTGTTTTAATTGCATTGTTAACTAATAATAGAATAATATTTCTCATAGCCAAATGGAAAAATAAATTTGGATCTAATTTAATTATATATTTGCAGTCAAATAATAACCAGTTCTTTTCACTCATTTTCACTTTCAGAAGGAAATTATAATGCATGGAAGATCAAATGCACATATTGTAAAGTAATATTAATATATAGACATTTGCTGCGTTGCAGTATAGTTTATTTGGAAAGAGAACAATTTGAGTTGATCTAATCTTTTCCAAATGGTGAGTGATTTGGATGGACTGTTCTAGTCAAGTTGTTCGATGTAAATTAGAGATTCAAAGTCTGGGATACAGTTTAAAAATTATAAGTTAAGAAGGAAGCTGAGAGGACGAGGGTCCCCCTGGATTGAACCACAGGCTGGCTCTGTTATCTATTGGCAGTATGGTTGAAGGCATTTGCCTTCTTCATTGGCTGCCTCATCAACACTGCATAATTCTTGATTCATCATCAGGTCCACCTCTGCCATGTCTGACCAGAATGAGGAGAGGAGCTACACAGTTGTGTAACCCCGTTACATTTGATGGTTTGCTGGTCCCTGGCCACAAGAAGTTGTCACTTGGGCTGTGCACAAACCACTCAAGCAAGGCCACCCCTCTGTAGACTTTGCAAAAGCTCAGTATTTGCCCCTCACGGGTTGTGTGGTTAACCTAATTAAAAGGCGGTGTGATATTTTTTTTTAATTTCTGTGTTTAAACTCAAGGTTTTCTCGCTCTTAAACAGCAAATATGTTAAAATTCATCAGGTGTTGGAGCACAGCCTAACGCATGTGGTTAAAGGACTTTGAAAGAACACTACCCAAAACCCCCCCATTTATGTAGTACAATGAAATGTAACTTCGAGGAAACACAGCATTAGATAAAGGCACACTTGCTTCATCCGCTCACTATTTTATTTCATGTCCTTGTCCGAGTCAGCTTCTCTAATATCATTCATTATCCAACACTTTACATTATACCCACTCTTTTGCCTGAGTGACTTCTGTTTAGTGTGGATCCCATAATTGCAATATACTGGAGCATTTTATTCGTAGATCACTTGATTCATCGTTAATGTTACTACTTTATTTAGTATTCTGTATCCTTTCATATAAACTCAGTAATTAGATTTTTGCAGCCATTTTTAACTGAGGAACTTTTTGGCAAATAGTTCTTGACATTACATTGCAGAGATTTTCTGCATAGTACCCAAAAAGTATTTACATTTTTTGCCAAATATATTGCCATGTGTCACTGACATTATTCAAGGGCATCACATTTGTCATGCTATGTTGTTGCCTATCTCACTGATACTTCCTTCTGATAATTTTGAATGTTGCTGCCTTTTAAAGATAAGATACAGTTAATTGATATGTTTATTATGTTGAGGTGGCTTCCTACTGAGCAGTGTTTGATTCTCTTTGACTGACTCAATAGGATGATTTCAGGTTCCAGCAACACTAATTGTGTAGGTGTAGCCAAGCTTGGCCATCACTGTACATACCCAAGCTTCATGAAATTGATCATAAAAACAAAATCCCTGCAGCATCCAATGCGACAGGCAGCATCTCTAGAAAGTGAATTAATGTGGATGACTGGTCATCAACATGAAACATTAACCATGTGTTTATCTTTAAAGATGCAGCACCTCCAGATTAGCTGAATGTTTATTATGTTTTCTGTTTTCACTTTGTTTTTATTATTTAAATATTTGTGATTTACATTTTAAACAATCAAATATTTGATGCATATTTGTTTTTCCAATGTTGTATTGATTTAAAGAAGATTTAAGCACTTGTCTAAATTTGAATCTAAATCTAGACTGAAGGAGAACCAATTATATTAGAAACATAGAAACATAGAAAATAGGTGCAGGAGTAGGCCATTCGGCCCTTCGAGCCTGCACCGCCATTCAATATGATCATGGCTGATCATCCAACTCAGTATCCCGTACCTGCCTTCTCTCCATACCCCCTGATCCCTTTAGCCACAAGGGCCACATCTAACTCCCTCTTAAATATAGCCAATGAACTGGCGTCAACTACCCTCTGTGGCAGAGAGTTCCAGAGATTCACCACTCTCTGTGTGAAAAAGTTTTTCCTCATCTCGGTCTTAAAGGATTTCCCCCTTATCCTTAAGCTGTGACCCCTTGTCCTGGACTTCCCCAACATCGGGAACAATCTTCCTGCATCTAGCCTGTCCAACCCCATAAGAATTTTGTACGTTTCTATAAGATCCCCTCTCAATCTCCTAAATTCTAGCGAGTATAAGCCAAGTCTATCCAGTCTTTCTTCATATGAAAGTCCTGACATCCCAGGAATCAGTCTGGTGAACCTTCTCTGCACTCCCTCTATGGCTATAATGTCCTTCCTCAGATTTGGAGACCAAAACTGTACGCAATACTCCAGGTGTGGTCTCACCAAGACCCTGTACAACTGCAGTAGAACCTCCCTGCTCCTATACTCAAATCCTCTTGCTATGAAGGCCAACATACCATTCGCTTTCTTCACTGCCTGCTGCACCTGCATGCCTACTTTCAATGACTGGTGTACCATGACACCCAGGTCTCGCTGCACCTCCCCATTTCCTAATCGGCCACCATTTAGATAATAGTCTGCCTTCCCGTTTTTGCCACCAAAGTGGATAACCTCACATTTATCCACATTATACTGCATCTGCCAAACATTTGCCCACTCACCCAGCCTATCCAAGTCACCTTGCAGTCTCCCAGCATCCTCCTCACAGCTAACACTGCCCCCCAGCTTAGTGTCATCCGCAAACTTGGAGATGTTGCTTTCAATTCCCTCGTCCAGATCATTAATATAAATTGTAAATAGCTGGGGTCCCAGCACTGAGCCTTGCGGTACCCCACTAGTCACTGCCTGCCATTGTGAAAAGGACCTGTTTACTCCTACTCTTTGCTTCCTGTTTGCCAGACAGTTCTCTATCCACATCAATACTGAACCCCCAATACCGTGTGATTTAAGTTTGTATCCTAATCTCTTATGTGGTACCTTGTCGAAAGCCTTCTGAAAGTCCAGATACAACACATCCACTGGTTCTCCCCTATCCACTCTACTAGTTACATCCTCGAAAAATTCTATAAGATTCGTCAGACACGATTTACCTTTCGTAAATCCATGCTGACTTTGTCCAATGATTTCACCACTTTCCAAATGTGCTGCTATCCCATCTTTAATAAGTGACTCTAGCAGTTTCCCCACTACCGATGTTAGACTAACTGGTCTGTAATTCCCCGTTTTCTCTCTCCCTCCCTTCTTAAAAAGTGGGGTTACGTTTGCTACCCTCCAATCCTCAGGAACTACTCCAGAATCTAAAGAATTTTGAAAGATTATCACTAATGCATCCACTATTTCTGGAGCTACTTCCTTAAGTACTCTGGGATGCAGCCTATCTGGCCCTGGTGATTTATCGGCCTTTAATCCATTCAATTTACCCAACACCACTTCCCGACTAACCTGGATTTCACTCAGTTCCTCCATCTCCTTTGACCCGCGGCCCCCTGCTATTTCCGGCAGATTATTTATGTCTTCCTTAGTGAAGACGGAACCAAAGTAGTTATTCAATTGGTCCGCCATATCCTTGTTCCCCATGATCAATTCACCTGTTTCTGACTGCAAGGGACCTACATTTGTTTTAACTAATCTCTTTCTCTTCACATATCTATAAAAACTTTTGCAGTCAGTTTTTATGTTCCCTGCCAGTTTCCTTTCATAATCTATTTTCCCTTTCCTAATTAAGCCCTTTGTCCTCCTCTGCTGGTCTCTGAATTTCTCCCAGTCCTCTGGTATGCTGCTTTTTCTGGCTAATTTGTACGCATCATCTTTTGCTTTGATACTATCCCTGATTTCCCTTGTTATCCACGGATGCACTACCTTCCCTGATTTATTCTTTTGCCAAACTGGGATGAACAATTTTTGTAGTTCATCCATGCAGTCTTTAAATGCCTTCCATTGCATATCCACCGTCAACCCTTTTAGAACGAATTGCCAGTCAATCTTGGCCAATTCACGTCTCATACCCTCAAAGTTACCTTTCTTTAAGTTCAGAACCGTTGTTTCTGAATTAACAATGTCACTCTCCATCCTAATGAAGAACTCAACCATATTATGGTCACTCTTGCCCAAGGGGGCACGCACAACAAGTCTGCTAACTAGCCCTTCCTCATTACTCAATACCCAGTCTAGAATAGCCTGCTCTCTCGTTGGTTCCTCTACATGTTGGTTTAGATAACTATCCCTCATACATTCCAAGAAATCCTCTTCCTCAGCACCCCTGCCAATTTGATTCACCCAATCTATATGTAGATTGAAGTCACCCATTATAACTGTTTTGCCTTTGTTGCACGCATTTCTAATTTCCTGTTTGATGCCATCCCCAACTTCACTACTACTGCTAGGTGGCCTGTACACAACACCCACCAGCGTTTTCTGCCCCTTAGTATTTCGTAGCTCTACCCATACCGATTCCACATCCTCCAAGCTAATGTCCTTCCTTTCCACTGCGTTAATCTCCTCTCTAACCAGCAACGCTACCCCACCTCCTTTTCCTTTCTCTCTATCCCTCCTGAATATTGAATATCCCTGGATGTTCAGCTCCCAGCCTTGGTCACCCTGGAGCCATGTCTCCGTGATCCCAACTATATCATAATCATTAATTGCTATCTGCACGTTCAACTCATCGACCTTATTACGAATGCTCCTTGCATTGAGACACAAAGCCTTCAGGCTTGTTTTTACAACGCTCTTACCCCTTATACAATTATGTTGGAAAGTGGCTCTTTTTGATTTTTGCCCTGGATTTGTCTGCCTGCCACTTTTACTTTTCACCTTGCTACCTATTGCTTCCGCCCGCATTTTGCACCCCTCTGTTTCTCTGCTCACCCATTTAAGAACCCCACCACCTCTTATTCTCTGTTTATTATTGTTTTCTTCTTTCCCCCCTACATGTTGGGTCTGAGTGCTTTCCTTCTCTGCCTCCTGCCTCACACACTGTCTAATAGCATTCTCTATTTGAGTCCCTCCCCCCAACCATTCTAGTTTAAAGTCTCCCCAGTAGCCTTTGCAGATCTCCCCGCCAGGATATCGGTCCCCCTCAGGTTCAAGTGCAACTCATCCTTTTTGTACAGGTCGTACCTTCCACAAAAGAGGTCCCAATGATCCAGAAATTTGTATCCCTGCCTTCTGCACCAGTCCTTCAGCCACGCATTTATCCTCCACCTCGCTCCATTCCTACTCTCACTGTCGCGTGGCACAGGCAGTAATCCCGAGATTGTTACCTTCGCTGTCCTTCTCTTTAACTCCCCTCCTAACTCCCTAAATTCTCCTTTCAGGACCTCTTCTCTTTTTTTACCTATGTCATTGGTACCTATATGTATCACGACTTCGGGCTCCTCTCCCTGCCCTTTCAGGATGTCTTGGACACGTTGAGACACATCACAGACCCTGGCACCAGGGAGGCAAACTACCATCCGGGTCTCCCGACTGCGTCCACAGAATCGCCTGTCTGACCCCCTAACTATAGAGTCCCCTATTAATATTGCCCTCCTCTTCTTTTCCTTACCCTTCTGAGCAACAGGACCGGTCTCTATACCGGAGGCCCGGCCGCTGTCGCTACCCCCAGGTAGGCTGTCCACCCCAACAGTGCTCAAACAGGAGTACTTATTGTCAAGGTGTACAGCCACCGGGGTACTCTCTAGTCCCTGCCTGTGTCCCTTGCCTCTCCCAACCGTGATCCACTTGCCTGCCTCCTGTGGTGTTGGAGTGACCACATCCCTGTAACTCCTCTCGATGACTTCCTCGCTCTCCCTGACCAGACGGAGGTCATCGAGCTGCTGCTCCAGGTTCCTAATACGGTCCATTAGGAGCCCCATCTCGATACACCTGACGCAGATGTGGACGTCTGGAGGGCTATCAGACTCCATGACTTCCCACATCTGACATCCAGAACAGTAAACTGCCCTGGCCTTCATACTCCCCTTACCCTGGATAGAATATAAAACAAACTGCTACAATACAAAACAAACTGCTACAATACAAAACAAACTGATACAATACAAAAAACAAACTGCTACAATACAAAACAAACTGATACAATACAAAAAACAAACTGCTACAATACAAAACAAACTGATACAATACAAAACAAACTGCTACAATACAGTACAATCAGCAGGGATCTGACTCCCAATCAGCTGCTCCCTCTTGTCTGCGTCCACCAATCAGCGGCTTCCTCAAACCCACTTGTTTTTGAAGTGGAACACTTACTGGTCAATTAATTGCTAAAGATAAAAAGTATCCCTGTTGTATTTTGTTTACCATTTCCCCAACACTTAATTATATATTTTTAGCATGATATTATCTGTCAAGATAGTCTATATATTAGGAAATGTTATACATTGGGTCTGAAACCTGAAACACTAACTCTGTTTCTCTTTCCACAAATGTGGCTTAATCTGAATGTTGCTAGCAATTTCTGTTTTCACTTCAGATTCCTAACTTTCTTGATTTTAAAGCCATGAATTAATGTTTCTGTGGATGTCACATTTTTGTTAGAAAAAAAAAGAAAAACAGAATAATTTTATATGTTTCTATAAGATGCCCCCTCATCCTTCTAAACTCCAGTGAATACAAGCCTAGTCTTTTCAATCTTTCCTCATATGACAGTCCCGCCATCCCAG
This sequence comes from Malacoraja senta, assembly GCA_038087875.1. Taxonomy (NCBI): domain Eukaryota; kingdom Metazoa; phylum Chordata; class Chondrichthyes; order Rajiformes; family Rajidae; genus Malacoraja; species Malacoraja senta. Next base: position 33,513,778 of record CM075981.1, on the reverse strand, counting down.
GGATCAATCTCGTGAACCTGCGCTGCACTGCCTCAATCACAAGGATGTCCTTCCTCAAATTAGGAGACTAAAACTGTACACAATGCTCCAGATGTGGTCTTACCAGATCCCTATACAACTGCAGAAGAACCTCTTTACTCCTATACTGAAATCCTCTTATTATGAAGGCCAACATTAGCCATTAGCCTTCTTCACTGCCTGCTGTACCTGCACGCCAACTTTCAGTGACCGGTGTACAAGGACACCCAGGTCTCGCTGTACCTCCCCCTTACCTAACCTAACCCCATTGAGATAATAATCTGCCCCCTTGTTTTTGCCACCAAAGTGGATAACCTCACATTTATCTATTATACGGCATCTGCCACACATCTGCCCACTCACTCAACCTGTCCAGGTCACCCTGCAACATCCTAACATCCTCTTCACAGTTCACACTGCCACCCAGCTTTATGTCATGGCTTTCTGTCATGTCACACTGCCACCCAGTTTTGTTCATGAGGTTCAAATGTTCTATAATGTACTACTTTTTATGTTTCTGTAACATTTAATTTTGAAAAATAGGGAGCTATCATAAGTTTCACCAGTTGTGGTTCTTTATGACAGGGGTTATGCTGGTTTGTAATGCAAAATGATCAGTTATTTTGATATTGGATTGAATTCTTGGGCGAATAGTTTTCTTATGTCTGTAATTGGCAGATTTCACAGTAGCATTTGTAATAGGTTGGAAACAGTTTTCTGCTCTGCTCTTAGCTGAGAAAAAATATTCTGTGCTGTGACTAATTTTGGACCGGGATTAATTTTGTTTTCAATTGTATACGAAGAAATTGAGATGGAAGGAATCATTTTCTTCTACTTAGTTTCAAGAATTGTAAACCTTGGAGGCAGGCACCCTGGGCAGAGACCATTTGGTTCTTTGTATCTGTGGTGGCTCTTTGCTTAATCAATCCAATCTAGGCATTCTGTGTTGCATTCTCCACGGGTACGACTGTTTCCTGTTTCAAATATATTCCCTTTTAAGGATGAAATGATGTTACCCTCATCCTTCTGTAAGTTTTGTTCCCAAATCAACAGTGCTTCATCGTTGCATTCCGAATCAAAGAAAGAACGACTTTACATTTATATATCATGCTGTACAACTTTATTACTTCACAAAATTCTTTGCAACGACTGAATTTTAAACTAAAATAAAGATGGTTGATGTTGCACCAGTTGTTGGAAATAAAAAGGTCCATAGAGGGTAGAAGGCTAGCATACTTTTGTATTTTAGCCGCCTTGGATTAAAATCTAAGCTTCCATTTGCCTTCCTGTCCCGTAACTTGGTGCTTCAACAGAGGCATGCATTTACCTCTTCATCTGATATCTTTCGAAACAGGATTCTGCTTTCCTGTTCCATCAACCAATATGTATATTTTTCCATCAAGGCCTCCTGGATCTCCTGGTTGCTAACCATTTTAACTTCCCTTCCCCACACTGACCTTTCTGTCCTGGGCCACCTCCATTACCAAAGTGAGGCCACATGCAAACTGGAGGAATAGCACTTCATTTTCTGCTTGGGTAGCATGGTGTGAACATTGAATTCTCCACTTTTAGATAACCTCTAACTAACATCCCCCCCCCCCCCCCCCCGACTGTGTTCCAGTCCAACAGTACTGTAGGACCATTAACCATGGGTTCAGAAATTGTGACCAAGTCCTTTGCCATATTCTGGAGACACAAGACCACAGATGCACCAAACTGCTGGAGGAAATCGGCAGGTCAGGCAGCATCTGTTGAGGTAAATGTATAGACCACATGTTTTGTTGGGACTCTTCTTCAGATTGATGGAGTGATTGATGTTCCTATTAGCTATGTCCCCTCTATTGATCCCTCTACACCAGTCTGAACAAGGGTCCCAATCCAAAAGCCACCTGTCCATTTTCTTCAATGTAAACTGCTTGACCTGCTCTGTTCTTCCTGCAGTTTTTCCTTTGACTTGCTTTGGCTTGGTAGTCATATTCCAAGGACTTATCTACTTTGTGTTTATCTATTTTCTTTGGACAACTTTCAGCTTTGCTCATTAGTGACCGCCTTCTCATGCAGAAGGTTGCAATGCTGTATTTGAGGTCAGAATTTAGGCTGGCATATCAGTATAGCATTAAAATGTAATGTATTGCTGACAGAGTTGTCTTTCAGCTTCAAGGTTAAATGTTAGACCCTGGTGGATGCGAGTTATCCGGTGCCATGATTTTGAAAAGAGAAGGGATGCTCTCCGTGTGACCTGCATGGCATTTGAACTTATACTTGCATAGCGTGGGAGTTCTTAGTTTCCAAATGCGTTTGCACTTTTGTGTCTATCTGGGAGTTCTCGTTTTATAATACCAAATGTGGAAATCATCAATATTTAAATTGACAGCTGTATTTCTTTGCAAAACATGTGCTCTGGTAAACAAAATTAATTCAACAAAGTAATTTAGGTGTCCTGGAGACATGAAGATTCATTTTTATACATATTTTCATTTCAACTCTTCAATGTATTATTTGTCCTATTTCCTTTTCCAGAATGCCTTTATCTTACCCCTTCATTATTTAAAAAAACTGCAAAGAAGATTTGTTTGATAATTCTTCCATACCTTCATTCGCAACAGATGTGTATCTTCAATTCTGATTTATCTCTCTGCTTTGACTTTATTTTCCCTTTGAATGCTCAAGAACTACTTTTCAAGTTACATTTTTTGATACCTTTTATATTTCCTTTCATTCTTTTGGATTCCTCCTCCCCTTTGTCCATTGCTGCATTTATTTTTGTCATAAGTAAATTTGGTCTTGCATTTCTCATGTTTTAGTCTAGTTATAATTGTTCTATTGATTCTCTAAACTTGCATGGTTCATCCTCATTCCTGTAGAAGTGCAATTATTTTATTCATTTTCTGCTGATATGAGGTTTCCCATGGCTTATCAATATCTAGGAGGCTAGCTCTTTCATTTGCTGGATTTTAGCCCGCTTGTTATGCCTCTCCAAGTCATATTTTTATTTATTTTTCATCCAATTCTCTAATATGTAGAGTTGTTTTTAGCAAAGATACTTGGCTCCATTAGCTAAATACATGGGCTCGCATCTTTTATGTAAAAGAAAAAGTTTATTTTTCTCCCATATTTGTGGTGCTTATTTCTGTACCTCATCCCCATGGTGAATTTAGTTTAGTTTAGAGATACAGTGCGGAAACAGGCCATTCGGCCCACCGGATCCGCACTGACCAGTGATCCCCACACATTAACACTATCCTACAAACGCTGGGGATAATGTTTACATTTACCAACCCAATTAAACTACATACCTGTACGTCTTTGGAAGGTGGGAGGAAACGGAATATCTTGGAGAAAACCCATGCAGGTCACGGGGAGAATGTACAAACTCCGTACAGACAGCACCCGTAGTCGAGGTCGAACCCAGGTCCCCGGCACTGTAAGCGCTGTAAGGCAGCAACTCTACCACTGTGCCATTCTGTGTCAGTTTTTCTTTCTTAACATAATGAATTTCATTAACTCAGAACTTGGACTTTAAATGTATCTTGAACTAATGTTTTTACTCTGTGGGTATCAGTTGAAAAATTATGATGGGAACTTTGTGTCCATATTCAAGATTGTATTTTCCAACTAGGATTTGTTAATTTGTTATAAATCACACTTCCATCATTTCCCATGTTTTACTCATTTTGTGGTCTAGTTTATAGATACAATTTCTATTCATGTATTTTATACTACAGATGGTTATGTTTCTCAATTTCATGCAGTGTAAATCTTTCAAGTAAAAATGTTTTATTTGCAAGATGTTCATAACCAAATATGTTCTAACCCAGTTCCAAATGGTCAAGTAAAAGCCGACCCATAATTTAATATTCATCACTCCCTCTCTTGGAGCTCCATAAAACTCAACAGTTACATTATGGAATATCTTAAGCCAATAGAATCTGGATATGGGAGTTTCGGTAAATAAGGGTACCAACCTGTGACATGGGTGGCCAAATTTGAAAGTTATTAAATTATAACAAAATACCACAGCATTACAAATGGCCCCCCCCATGATCCGTTTGAGCTAATAAAAAAAGACCAAAATTTAATATTTTCAAAATTTGGGGAAAAGAATTATTAATAATTTTTTTAACATGATTATGTTTACAAATACACAGGACTAGATGTTAAAAGTCCAGAGTGCCAAATATCAATTTACTCCCGATGGTGATGGGAGCCTTCTGCACTCAACTATGCTCCTCTGATGTTGAGAAAGACTAGGCAGACACGTCATTGGGGTTATCAAGTGGGCACCTACTTTCATCGACGTTTCGCTGATTGAACCCACGACGTCAGCGGTGCATTCTGGCGTCCCAGAACCAACCCCCTCTGCATCTGTCTAGTCGGTTATTTGGGAGACCAAATGGGGTCTTTCCTCTTCAGCCAGAGCCACTGGCTACTCCGCTCTGCCACCCGTGATGTTTCATTGATGGCCTGGCATATGGCTTGTCCGCTGATCCACAGGTCCTTCATCAGTCTTAAGGTAGATGTTGTCACGAATCCTCGACATCCAATTTCTACCGGGCAGATCTTAGCTCTCCAGCCCCGCTGTTCTGCCTCCGCTGCAAGCTCTGTATATCGCAGTTTCTTTCTTTCGAAGGCTTCCTGTACAGCATCCTCCCAAGGGACTGTGAGTTCCACAAAATAAACCATGCGCTGAGAGTTCGACCAGAGCGCAAGATCAGACCTCAAGTTGGTGATGGCTGTGATGGAACTGTAAGCCGTTGGTTCACATCCACCAGCATCTGCCAATCCCGGGCAGCCTCCAGCTGTCCAAACCTGGTCCTTGGTGGAATTTTCCATTGCCTTTGTTCCCCCTCCCCCCCCGAACAAAGGCAATTGTCTTAACTGGGTTGGTTGTTCTGGGCGGCAGGGCATTGTTGGCTGTTCTCCTGCGTTCCAGAGTCGCTGCCAGGCATTTGAGCACTTGATTATGTCTCCAGGTGTACCGTCCTTGGGAGAGGCTTACTTTACACCCAGTGAGGATGTGCCTAAGTGTGGCTGGTGTTGAACACAGGGGGCATGATGGATCTTCGCCCAGCCATTCGTTGAGATTTTTTGGGCGAGGAAGGACATCATAGGTTGCCCGAATGAGGAAACTTATCCTGCTCGCCTCCATCTCCCACATGTCCTTCCAGCTGATCTTCCTCTTTTCCACACTCTCCCATCTCATCCACTGGCCCTGTTTAGCTTGAGACACAGCCTTGGCACACCTACTCAACTCCTCCTGTCGGCGGACGTCGGCCGCGACCAACTTCCGGCACTCCAGTGATGATGCCTTGTTCCAGCAAGGTCGCTTTCCGCCAAGCCCCAAGCCACTTCCTCCGTGTTGGATTTGCCCTACCATGTCGCCTTGGTGGCGAGCAGATTTTGCCTGCTGTGTCGCATTCTTAGCCGTCCACTTCTTTCCTGTTGCCAGGGTTGGAGCAGCAGCTCGGATGACAGTGTCCCTTGATTCTGCCAGGGTCATCTCTGGTCTGACTTTAGTGCACAAACTCCTCTGTGAGACTAGAGAGAGGCAGCTGGAGTACCCCCTGACCGTACAGGCCAACGCTGCTCAAGCACCGAGGAACACCTAACCACTTTCTCGCGAAAGAGCTGATTGTTCTTTCTATCTTCTCGACTCTTGTGAGGGTGATGTCATACATGGTTAGTGGCCACATAAGGCGAGGTAGTAACCCAAACTGCAGGCACCAGATTTTCAGCTTTCCAGGCAGCATGGATCCATCGATGTTCGCCAGACCTTTGATGACTTTTTGCCTAAACCCGTTAGCTTGATCAGTGTCCTTCAGTTTAGAGTTATACCATCTTCCCAGACTTTTGATTGGCTTCTCTGACACAGTTGGGATAGGTTCTTGATCAATGAAGAACCTTTGATCTGTCAGTTTGCCTTTGATTATAGAAATGCTTCTTGATTTGGATGGCTTGAATTTCATTCTGACCCCAGTGATGTTCTCTTGAAGCTTCCCTAAAAGGCGTCTGGTGCAAGGTGCTGTTGTTGTTATAATTGTCATGTCATCCATGTAGGCCCTGATGGGAGGTAGACGGACTCCAGACTTCATCCGCTCGCCACCCACTACCCACTTGGAGGCCCTTATGATGACTTCCATACCCATTGTAAAAAACAATGGGGAGATGGTACACCCTGCCACAATGCCAATCTCCATGCAGTGCCATGTGGTGGTGAAGTCAGGCGTGGTGAAACAGAGCTGCAGTTCTTAAAAATAAGCCTTGACAAATCTATGAGAAAGAATATAGTAAACTTTCATTGAATTGAATGTTAATTTACTCGAAATCGGAATTTGGCATATGGAGTTATTTATTTGCAAAATTAATGTAACCTTTCTGGTATAAATTTGCCTAAGGATTTTATGAAATCCTGCTTGAAAAATGTCACAAAAAACGGCAAGAAAACACAGGGACTTAACTGATATTTTTCTTTGTAAAACAGATTTATTTATTTTTGCTTCATCTCATTAATTTGGCTATACACCATCTATACTACTTAAAATACAGGATATGAAACAATGGGAATATTACATTAAAAAACAGGAAAATAACCTGGAATTTTGGAGACCTTCAGTTTCACTACTGAGTGCTGTATTTATGGAAACACTCATGTGTAAATTCCAATTGAATGCTTTCATACTAATAATGATAGAGGCCATTTAACCAGTCAGGTCTATCGGTGCCCCAAACATGAATTCCATCAGTCCTATTCCAACACACTACTTCACCATAACCCAGCAACATTTTCCTCTTGTATGCCTTTAGATCTTTTACCATCTGCCTACAACAATGGATAATTGACAGTAGCCAATTAACCTGCCAGCATGTCCTTGGGATGTGGGAGGAATGTGGAGCACGCGGGGGAAATCCACATGGTCACAGGAAGAACATATAAACTCCAAACAGATAGCGCCCTTAGTTGGTCGAGCTGCAAGGATGTGGCTCTACTAGCATATCATTAAGATGTGGGGAGAAAACTTGAGTAACTGACAGGAACCAGAAACCCGAATGGATTGCTTGCAAACTCTACATAGACAGCATTCTGCATTAGGATTGAACACAGTGTCCTGTAGCTGTGAGGCAACAGCTCCAACCTCTACAACGTTATTCCGAATAAACTCTCAACACATTGACATGGTTGAGTTGGTATCTTATTTAAAAGTAAATTATCTTTGGTGAGAGGTGGCTCCTGATATATGAAAAGTGATGTAGGATTTTGTTGGTGGACAATAAAGTTGTGACGTGGAAGAAAGTTGGCGAACGATCTTGATTTCCAGATATTTAGTGTGGAAATACAAATCTTTTCATGTTTCTGTGGAAAAAAATAATGACGGAGTAAACCTGTGAAGGTGCACAGTCACAATTGTCAACTTTGCACTTCAAATTGATGACGTAGTTGTGATTTTTTTTGTGATTTTGAAGTGTGTTAGGGAAGTGAATGTAGTGAAGATTTACAGGTGACCCCTGTGTTATGGCCATTTGGGTAATGGTCATTTGCCCTTCCAAAATTTCTCCAATCATCCCACATTTGAGACACAGAATAAAATTAGCTCCCAGAATTTATGTTTAAAGAAAAAGTAACTGAATGGATTGCATTTCCTTTCAATTCTCATTTAAGTCACATGTACCGATGACTTGTCTCCTGAAAGGCCTTAAATCAACAAATCCCCAGAGACTGATGGGATCTGTCCATTGAAAGAGGCAAAAGAGGAGATTGCTGGGGCCAAACGGTCTTTGCCTCATTTTCTGCCACAGGCGAGATCCCGGAAGACTGGAGAGTAGCCAAACATTGTTCTTTTCATAAAAAGTAAAGTGGAGATAATCCAGGAAATTTCAGGCCGGTCGGTGCGTCTCATGTCAGTGGTAGGGTAGCTATTGGAGGGATTCTTCTGGATAGTATTTACTCATATTTGGAAGAGAATTAAGGACAGTCAGCATGGCTTTGTTGTGGCAAGTCATGTCTTATGAACTTAAGTAGGTTTTTTGAGGATGTGAGAAAGTTGACTGATATGGGTAAGAGAGTGGAAGTTGTCTCCAGGGTTATTAATAATGTCGTTCATGGTAGGCTGAACCAGAAGATCAGATGCATGCAGTCAACAGTGACTTGATCGCTTGGATTCGGAATTATCTTACTCATAGAAGGCAGAAGGTAATGATGGAAGTATTATTCAGGTTGGAGGTATGTGACCAGTGGCGTTCCGCAGGGATCTGTGCTGGAACATCTGCTGTTTCAGATATATGTACAACTGACTTGGCATAAATATACGTGGGTTGGTCAGTAAGTGTGCAGATGACACCAAAATGGGTGACGTTGGGACTGTGAGGAAGGCTTTCAAATAATATATGTAAGAAGGAACTGCGAATGCTGGTTTAAACGGAAGATAGACACAAAGAGCTGGAGTAACTCAGCGGGACAGGCAGCATCTCTGGAGAGAAGGAAGGGGTGACGTTTCGGGTCGAGAACCTTTTTCAGACTGGTTAGGAATAGGGGAACCGAGGGATATAGACCGTCATGTGGAGAGATAAAGAACAATGAATGAAAGATATGCTAAAAAGTAACGATGATAAAGGAAACAGGCCCATGTAAGTACTGCAACTTGGTTGTGGGAGGGATAGAGAGCGATGGAATGCCAGGGCTACCTGAAGTGAGAGAAATCAATATTCATACCACTGGGCTGTAAGCTGCCCAAGCGAAATATGAGCTGTTATTCCTTCAATTTGTGTCAAGTAATAAACGTCACATCATTATGTACCATGACAGTGAGGAAACCTTTTTATAACCAATATGATTGGACCTGTCGTCTCCTTTCTTGAATAGGACCAGCCTCTCTTTCCAATCCTTAGCTCTATTATAGTCATTTTCTGCATTGGTAGAATGAACCAAGGAAGCATACTACCCAAATCAAAAGAATTTGTAGTGCATATTCATGGATAACATATCCCTGAGCCTATTCTCAAAACCGATTTTATATTTACACAACAATGATCATTGCAACATTATTGCATAAATATGTGATTTTTAATTTACTGCCTGAATTTTAAACCAGTCTCAAAGCCCAGTTTTCTTTAATATATTTCAAATAAGAAAGTCTCAGCAGGAGTAGGCCATTCAGCTCCTCGAGCTTGCATCATAATTCAATATGGCCTCCTCTTCTCTTCTGTGCCAGTTCTCCAAAGCCTTCACTTTCCAATGTTTCAAATATATGTCTACAGTGCCTTAAAATACCCTCAGTGATCAAGCCTCCATAATTCTTCAGGGTAGAAAATTCCAACAGAACATCATGGTTGGTTATTTTTCCAAGTCTTAGTATTAAATGACTGTTCCCACATCATGCAATTATGTCTTCTCATTCAACATCTCCAATGAATGAAAATATCTCGATCTGCCCACCTGTGCTTCTAGAGGATCTTGTATGTTTCAGTGAGATTACCCATACCTCTTAACTCCAAAGAGAATAGATTTAAATTCCTGAACAACTTGTGATAGGACAATCCTCTGACCCCTGGAATTAATTTAATGAATTATTTTGTGCTCCCTTCAATGTCAGTGTATACTTCCCTAAGTAAGGTGACTTAATCTGTGCACAGGACTCCAGATATGGCCTCACCAGTATCCTGTACAATTTCTATACTTTCCTATTTCTTCACAAACCCTCTTGCAATGACGACCAGTGCCATTTGCCATCCTAATCATTTACTGCAATGTCTTGCTAACATTTTGTGGTTCATCTGCAAAAATACCTAGATCCTAATGTGCTTCGCTCATCTGCCATCTTTCTCCATTTAGATAATAGTCTGCCCTTATATTCCTCTTTGGAAGTGTTTGTTGTCAAACCTGCCCACTTTCCCACATTGGGCCCCAGTTTTTACTTAACCTGCCTATGCTGTTGCAGAGTGCAAATATCCCCACCGCAACATGCCCTCCCATTGGAAAATGTGAATACCTTGCATACTGTTCCCCTCCTCCGAGTTTTTAATCTGAATTACAAATAATGGTTCCAGACCTCCAGCCAGAATAACACCCTTCCATCACTATGCCGTCTTCTATCGTTGAGCCAATTCTGAATCCAAACTAACGTCACCATGGAGCAAATGCATCTTAATCTTCTAGATCAGCCTGCGACGAGGAACCTGGTCAAATGCTTCCGTAAAGATACCATCTACTCAATCCTGATCAATCATCTTTGTCACCTCCTCAAAAAACTCAATCAAGTTTTTAAGACATGACATGCCCTGCAAAAGGCTGTGCTGACTGTCCCCAACTAGCCCATTCTCTTTCAAGTGCAAGTAAATCCTGTGGCTATGAATTCTCTCCATTAGCTTCCATACTTATGACGTGAGGCTCACTGGCCTATAATTTCCTGGATTATCCCTATTTCTATTCTTAAATAGCAATATTAGCTACTCCCTGATCCTCCATGATCTCACCTGTGGCTAGTTAGGATACCCTGAGAGTTGTGAATTTGTGGAATCACCTAGAGAGTTGTGAATTTGTGGAATTCTCTGCCTCAAGGTAGTGGAGGCCGATTCACTGGATGCATTCAAAAGAGAGTTGGATGGAGCTATTGGGGCTAGCAGAATCTAGGGATAAGAATAGAAGAATGCTATTTATTGTCATTCAAACCTAGGCTTGAACGAAATATCAGTACTACAGTTTTTTACATTACAAAAAACCCCAAGACCCACACTTAACACAGTTTGCATAAACATCCATCACAGTGAGTCTCCAACACCTCCTCACTGTGATGGAAGGCAAAGTCTTATCTCTTACCTTTATTCTTCACCCGCGGTCCAGCAGTCCAACTGCAGCGTCTAGGCGAACTCGGGCTCCGGTGTTAAAGCCCCCGGCGGACGATGGTAAGTCCTGTGGCCATTTAGCCACGCCGGGCGATGTTAAGCCCCGGCTTCGTGTCCTTTAAACCCCGCGGTTCAAGCAGTCCAACCCGCAGTCCAACTGCAGCGTCTAGGCGAACTGGGGCTCTGATGTTAGAGCCCCCGGCAGACAATGGTAAGTCCCGTGGCCGCTAACCCGCGCCGGGCGATGTTGGCCCCGCTCCGTGTCCTTTAAACCCCGCGATTCCAGCAGGAGAAGTTGCCGTTGCGGGAGCTCCGAAAAGCCGTCTCCCACCAGGGACTTGGAGCTCCCGATGTTCCTGTCCACCGGGCCCGCAGCCGGAGCTTCCGAAACTCCAAAGTCGGGTCGCAGCCGAGCGCCACCACAGCTCTCCCCGCTCCAAAGTCGGCCAGCTCCGCGATGTCAGGTCCCAGGCTCCGCGACTGGAGACCCCAGGTTAGTTCCCGGCCGGAGGCCGCCGCCGGCTCCACGATGTTAGGCCCAACGACATCGGAGATCCGACAGGGAAAAAGTCGGGTCCCCGTACAGGGAAGAGATTAACGGTTTCCCCAACATCCCCCCCCCCCTCCACCCCCCACATATACACAGCTAAAAAATAATAAAAACTAATCTCAAGACATACATTTAACAAGACAAAAAAAATTTAAAAAACGGACGACTGTAGTTGAGCCGCTGCCGTTAGGCGCCGCCACTCCCACAAGGGGACAAGGCAGGAACGGGGTACTGATTGTGGATGATCAGCCATAATCTCATTGAATGGCGGTGCTGACTCAGGGCCTACTTCTGCACCTATTATCTATGTATCCATGTAAAATCTTCATCAAGGCCCCAGCAAACTTCCCTCTTCCCTCTTGCCTCTCTCAATAACCTAGGATAGATCCTATAAGGTTCTGGGGACTTATCCACCTTAATACTGTTTGAGAAACTAACCACCACCACTTTTTTTACCTCAAAATACCTTACATACTGGTAAAGCCCAAACTGATCACACAATCCTCCTTAGTGAACACTGATGCAAAGTACTCAGTACCTCACATACATTCTCTGACTAAGCATAAATTTAATTAATTCTTGAATGGTTTTACAATCTCCTAATTATCTCTTGTTTTTGAGGGATGTACAAAAATCATCAGCATTCTCTTTAATCCTCCTTACCAGGTCCTCCCAATGCCCTTGAGTTTTTTTGCTTTCTTTATATTCCTCAAAGGCTTGTCTGATTTCATCTTGCTAAACCTTCCAAATGCTTCATTTTTTCTTTTTGACCAAATTTATAACCTCTCTGAAAACTTTAGAGATGTAGAGTGGAAACAGGCCCTTCGGCCCACCTAGTCCACAACCAGCGATCACCCCATACGCTAGCACTATCTCATACACTAGGGACTATTTACAATTTAACTAAAGCCAATGAACCTACAAACCTGTACATCTTTGAAGTGTGAGAGGAAACCGGAGTACTGGGAGAAATCCCACGTGGGCACGGAGAATGGACAAACTCCATACAGATAGCACCCGTAGTTCGGATCAAACCCGGGTCCTGGGGCAATAAGACAGCATCTCTACCGCTGCGACACTGTGCCGCCCAATCTCATTATCCAAGATTCCCTTGCCTTGCTCTCCTTGTCCCCATTTCTTACTGGAACATGTCTGTCCTGAACTCTGATCAACTGGTCTTTCAGCAATTCCCCTGTGTTAAATGTGGACGTAGTAAATAACAACTGCTCTTAATTTATTCTCCCTTACTCCTGCCTCAAAGTCTTGCAATTTACCCAACCCCAATTTAGTACTTTTGCCTAAGATCAAAAGTCATGATTACTGTTCTTACATGCTCTCCCACTGAAACGCCAGTCACCTGTCCAGCCTTGTTTCATAATACAATGTACATTATTGTCTTAATTGTTTTAAATGGACACAAAAACAGACAGAACCTGTCTTCTAATTAAATCACAGAATCCACTCTAATGCAATAACACGACACGACAAATGCTAAAAATGTAGATAGATGTCCTACTGAATCCTTGTAGGTTAGGTGCTCACAAAATAAGATTATATTATCTTCCATGACTATGGACATCTCTTGAAGAAATGTAATTGCTTATTGCATGGTTTATAATACCACTTAATTTATTGGTTGTTGTTTTCAAACATAGACATCTGCATCGAATTCTGTGTACTGCAATGCAGGAAGATTGCAGAAAGTAGTTTGGTAGAATTGTTGCAAGGATGGGTAACTTCGATTCAGAGCTTTGTGAAAGAATTCAAAATTACAATTGACTGAACTGTTTTGCAGTCAGAACATTTTCTCAAAGTAGAAGCAAGAGTAATGGGCCTGTCCCACGTAGTCGATTTTTCAGCGGACTGCCAGCGACTGTCAAGTTGCCTGCAGTTGCCTGAAAAACCGGCAAGTGGAACGGCGACTGTCAGAATGGAACACACACGCACGCCATGCAGGCGCGGGACAGGGCAAGCGGGGGAGCGCTGTCTAAAAAATTCACACGGTGCAAAGCCAAGGTGATACAGACACACACCGCGATGAACAGGAAGGTTGGCGCTGTGATTAAGTCGGCTGGCACAGTGTACGGTAAGTTCTTTAAAATAGGAGTGGGGGGGAGGGGAAAGAAGGACAGGAGACAACTTTTAATAAGCCAGAGATACATGGCTGTGAAGCGCGGCGGACATTTAACATTACCGGTCGGTAATCCTTAGTTCTGAAAACTACTGCTTACCTTTTTTTTCCCCAATACACCAATGAAATTCACCGGTCAGCACCAGCTACAACCTACGAGAACCTCCGAGAACCTTCGACCTCCTGGCAACCCACTCGGACCACCTGGCGACCCATCTACGGCACGAGAATTCTCGCTACTCTCCATGGCAGATTCATTCTAGTCGCCGCTAATTTTTCAACATGTTGAAAAATTTGCGGCGACCATAATGAGGCCGCGTCTAGACCATGAAGGCGACTCCCCGGCAACTACCCGCGAACATGTGGCGACTGCGTAGTCTCCTGCAGTCGCCTAAAAAGTCGCCTAAGTGGGTCAGGCCCATTAGGCTGCACCAAACGGTTTGCTTCCAATGTTCAAAAAAATCATTGACCACTTCATTGCCCAATCCACTTCGCTATCTGATTTATTTAATATCCATAAGTCCATTGATCTTAGTCTTTATGATATTCGGGTCTCTGGGTTAGAGAATTTAAAGGAGTTACGATCCTCAAAAAATAAACTTCATTTGGTTCTAAGTAATGGGTTAAAAGGCTTCCTTTCATTGTATTGTGACTAAAATTAATAGGTGATTTGTACCTCTGTTGGTTCAACTTTGTTTCCAATGTTGATCGGTTTTAATGCCAAACGACAGATCACCTTATTTTAGGTTATCATAATCTCATCAAATGATGAGGACCCTTGACCTCTGCAGGAAAATGGCGTGCAGCGCAGAGTAGTTTTGGAACTGTGGGCTGCAGTTTTACATGTTAGTTGGATGCACCTTGGCTTTAGTTTGTAATTAGCTGAAAATGTGGTATAGATTCTTGGGCGTCAAAGGAAGACGTGGAAGAGACCATAAGAGAAAGTAACTATTGGTATATATTGATATTACATGTGGTGCATGTGGTTTCTGTACAAGCAATCAGGACTCATTCTATCAAAGAACACGGCAGATTTTACCATGATAACATGATCTGTTTTTGATCCGTATTAAATTAATGGTATGTGAACGAGTTGTAATTTGCCTCTGATTATTTGCAGTTTTCTCATGCATTGTCACATTTCCAGCTTTTAAAGAGTGTCCGAGTGTCAGTAATGTGGGTTATTAAAGTAATTTGATTAATTTACTCTGAATTTGTTCAAAGTTTTTTTCTGCACAAAAGAAATTCCACAGCAATTTGAAATTCCACAGCAATTTCAGTATAAAATTTGTCCACAGATTTTGCATAATTATGAATGAAGACTGAACTTCCTCTAGGTCTTTTACGGCCCATATGTAGCATCTGTGAGTATTCTTTTAATTTTCTTCCGATTCTTATGCCATGTCCCTTTCACCACCTCAGGATCAAAGATGACTCTTGTCCTGTAGGTCTAGAGTTGATAAGCCCCAAATCGGACCCATAGACACAAGTACAGATGGGACAGGAAGTACTTGATTGGATGGAGGAGTAATTAGTTACAGTTGTGCTGTTATATCTGTGTGATACATGAAGTTCTCGGTGCCATCAAGAATGCCGTTTCTCCATTTTGAATGATCATGGGCCAGAGATTCCCAGAAGTCAGTGGAGATGTAGCATATTTTCAGGCAAGCTTTGAGAACATTCTTGAATCTTTTCCTCCTATTCTGGTGATCTCTTTAACTGACAGAACTTGAAATAAAGTTTCTGACAGATCATGTGAAGGGCATGGTCTGCCCGACAATGTTTGAGTGTAATTTAAGGTTTCAATGCAGGAAACATTGGTAATAAGAGGATACTGACATTAGTTTGCTTCTCCTTAGTGTGTTTGTCAGATTTTGCAGGTAAACCTTGTTACTGACTCTCCAGTGTTTTGAGGACCCAGCTGTGGGTAGGCCAAATCCCAACACATCTCGGCCAGGGATCACTGCTGCATGGTAGCCCCCTGAGCTTTGATCCAGGTTTGAAGTCATGTCCTTCAAATACTCATCAGTGCACCAGCACAGCCTTTGGCAGACAGAGGAATTGTCCATAACTGCTCCTGGCTGCTTTCCATTTTCTGAAAATATTTCAGCTCCTTTATGGTTGAGTGTTTGCTATTTAACACAAACAGAAGGTTGTACTTCTTTTCTATTGTCATGCCAATAATAAAGTCAGTTATTTTCAGTCAGCGTTCGGCCATTGATAACACAGAATAGCACATCAATCATCTTATTGATAAATGTGTTAGATTTTTTTACCTTCATCTTTCCCAAACAACTTTAATTTCTAATATTTGTTTGCACAGAAGGGAGGGGGGGGGGAGGAATTATGGTAACCAATTGTAACAACACTTGATTTGCTTACAAAAAAATCATTAATGGTAATCATTTTGGTACTGCTCTTAATCTTTTATAGTCATTTTTATTGTTCCCCTTTTTCCCTGCACCCTCACCATGAAGCCAGATAATGGATTGATTTTCTGGTGAGAGCACAAGGTTTCATAAATTTTAATACCATTTTTGTAATTGCCCGTATTTTGCTTCATGTTAGCATTCTTGCTTATGTTCTGTTTTGTTTGCTGTCAATACTACTAAAAATAATAGAAAATTATTTGTAAATGTGAGCATATTTAGGAAAGTGTTGCAGTTCTCAGTTGCTAATGCATGTGAAACATCAAATTGAAAAATATCCTCCTATAGTTAGCTGATTTTCTGAGATCTACATTATGCCAGTGTCTTTTGCACACATACTTGGATTTGCTAACTCATCTTTGAATTCAGCAGCTTAATATTATTTGACCTTGCATAAAGAGCATTTGTATTGTGTTTTGCAGCTTATTTGTGCATTCTGCAGAACATGTATTTGATGTATGAGTATTAATTCAAGGTTAAATTTGTCATTTGACGTGTCCGTGGTTCCTGTTTACCATGCATTTATTTAATCTCCCACAGCGGAAACCACTACTTCCGTTGCCTAATGCTCGCAGAAGTCAATCTTTGTACAGTGTAAGATTTTTGTTGTTGTGTAGAATGGATTCTAGAATGGTGTGAGGAACTCTGGATCTTTTTTGTAGTCTGGGAAACTATTAATACTAATCAACACTTGCTTCTGGATTGGTCTGCTTCTTTCTCCTTTTTATCAGTGGACATGCATGTTTACATTTTATTTTACAAAAGGTGGCCTGTCGCAACATATCCTGTAAAACTGAACTGTGCTTTAGCTAGTATTGTGACTTGCTTAAATTGGCTTGAGCTTGCTGATTTGGTGTTCGAATGCAAGTATTAGGATAAAAGATATGCCGAAACAATCATCATCCTAGATGCTTATTTCTATTTTGCAGATTGAAAAAATAATGAATTCCATTGGTGCAGGAATTGACAGTGACTTCAGAAAAGAATGGCACAATACTTCAGGTAATTAGAGTGTTCATTCTACGTTAGCAATTTTGTTGAATTAAGGTATTCATATTATACTGTTTGTGCTAAATCTTGAATTGAACTATGTGCATGCAAGGAAGCAAATAATAATTATGCCATGTGGTTAAAGAAGGACATTCACATGAGTAGTTTAGGGGAGTTTATCCCTGCCCGCCACAAAGACGTATGTGAAATATGTTACATTGAACCTAGAACAGTGCAATCAGTGCAGTCTGAAGAAGGGTCCTGACCTGAAATATCCATTCCCTCCACAGATGCTGCCTGTTGTTGAGTTTATCTACCACTTAATTTTTTTGCTCATAGAATAGTACAGTGCAGGAACAAGCACTTCAGTCCACAATGTCTGTGCTGAACATGATGCCAAGTTAAACCAATCTCCTCTGCCTGTACATGATCCATATCCCTCTATTCCCCACATATGCATATCCTATCTAAAAGCTCTAAAATGTCACTATTGTATCTGCCTCCACCACCACCCCTGGCAATGCATTCCAGGCATCTACCACTCTGTGTAAAAACAAAACTTGCACGCGCATCTTTGTTAAACTTTCCCACTCTCACTTTAAAGCCATGTGGTTTAGTCAGAGTGACACAGCGTGGACACAGCGTGGAAACAGGCCCTTCGACACAAATTCCCCACACTGGCCAACATATCCCAGCTACACTAGTCCCACCTGCCTGCATTTGATCCATATCCCTCCAAATCTGTCCTATCCATGTACCTATCTAACTTTCTTAAATGTTGCTATAGACCCAGCCTCAACTACCTCCTCTGGCAGCTTGTTCCATACATCCACCACCCTTTGTGTGATAAGGGTACTCCTCGGTTTCCTATTAAATCTTTTCACCGTAAACTTATGTCATCTGGTCCTCGATTCACCTAATCTAGGCAAGAGACTGTGCATCTACCTGATCTATTCCGATCATGATTTTATACACCTCTGTAAGATCACCCCTCACCCTCCTCCTCCTGCGCTCCAAGGAATAGAGACCCAGCCTACTCATCCTCCCCCTATAGCTCATACCATCTAGTCATGGCAACATCCTGGCAAGTTCTGGTAAATCTCTGTACTCTTTCCAGCTTGATAACATATTTCCTATAACATGGTGCCCAGAACTGAACACAATGCTCACCAACATCTTGTACAATTGCAACATGACCTCCCAACTTCTATACTCATTACCTTAACTGATGAAGGCCAATGTGCCAAAAGCCTTTTTGATCACCCTATCTACCTGTGACTCTGCCTTCAAGGAACCATGCACCTGCACTCCTATATCCCTCTGCTTCACATCACCCCCCAGAGCCCTACCATTCACTGTATAGGTCCTGCCCACGTTAGATTTCCCAAAATGCAAGACGTCACATTTCTCTGTATTAAGTTCCAATAAACTATTCCTCAGCCCACCTAGCCAATCGATCAACATCCTGCTGCAAATTTTCACAACCATCATCACTATCTGCAAAGCCATCCACTTTTGTAACATCAGCAAACTTCTCATCCAAATCATTGATATAGATGAAAAACAGTAATGGGCCCAACACCGAACCCTGAGGCACACACAGGCCTCCAGTCCGAGAAGCAACCTTCTATCATCACCCTCTGCTTCCTTCCATGAAGCCAATTTTCTATCCATTCAGCTATCTCTCCTTGGATCCCATGCGATCTAACCTTTCAGAGCAGCCTACCATGCGGAACCTTGTCAAATGCTTTGCTGAAGTCTATATATATACAACATCTAAAGCTCTGCCCTCGTCGTCTTCTTGGTCACGTATTCAAACAACTCAGATTGTAAAACACGACATCCCACGTCCAAAACCATGCTGACTATCCCTAATAAGCCCTTGTCCATCGAACTGTCTGTATATCCTATCCCTCAGAATACTCTCCAGTAACTTTCCGACTGCAGATGTTAAATTCACTATCCTATAGTTCCCAGCATTTTCCCATGCAACCCTTCTTGAATAAAGGCACAACATTTGCCACCCACCAGTCTTTCGGCACCTCGCCTATATTTAAAGACATCAAATATCTTTGACATTTCCATACTGAGAAAAATGTTCTGATTGTGTACTCTGGTATCATGGTCTTTGGGAAGATCGTGATGCAATACAATTATGCTTTGATTTTAATTTGTGCATGTATGTTAAACTTGCGGAAGACTTTCTAAATTGAAATAGACCATAGAGAAGTTAGGAAAAATAAATAAATTGCTATTTCAACACGTTCCAAGAAAATATTCAATGCAGATCACAAAATGCTGGAGTAACTCAGTGGGACAGACAGCATCTCTGGAGAGAAGGAATGGGTGACGTTTCGGGTCAACCCGAAACGTCACCCATTCCTTTACTCCAGAGATGCTGCCTGTCTCACTGAGTTACTCCAGCATTTTGTGATCTACCTACCATTTAAACCAGCATCTGCAGTTCTATCCTAAATATTCAATGCATTTATATTTGCCTTTTTACAATTTATTTGTGGACTTACACTGAAATAAATGTAACTCAATCCACTGAACATAAAGAAAATTCAGTTTAGAGTTACATTTCGAAATATGAGACTTTGGAAAAATAATAGCAATGTAATTTTGAAAGGCAGGAAAGAAAAAAATCCATAAAACCAGGAATAAAACGAAGAGCGTCTATTTGTGGCTTTTCATTGACCAGAAAAACATTCCTTTTGGGGTATACTTGGAGGGCCAGTAGGGAAGTGTATCTTCCACTTCCACCCTCAGTTGCAAGTCTTGCATATCATCTCTGGGAATAGAGCTCTGCGATATTTTGTAAATGGTAGTTGGATTGCAGTTGACTAAAGTTTGAAGTAAAAGTCCTGTAGTTTACTAAGCGTAACTTCAGTTCGAACATGATGTTTACTGTGCAGGAATGTGCAGATGATATGATACTGGATGCGTAAAATACCATTATACAATAGACAATAGGTGCAGGAGTAGGCCATTCGGCCCTTCGAGCCAGCACCGCCATTCAATGCGATAATATTTTCTGGGACAAAGGAATTATGAATTTATCCAGACTTTTATTAGGCATTTTGCAAAGTTTCTGCATGTTGACACGTAGAAATTCTTTGGCAGAGTTAAAATGGCATTAATGGTACACTACAGAGACCATCTTTGTTAACGGCTAACTGCTGCAACATTCAGTACTGGGCAACACTAAATGCTTATTGCACTCTGTGTTCTGTGGAATGCACAATAGATAATACAAGTCTGTAACTGAGCCAGGGCCTGTTTTTGAAGGCAGGCTTAAAGGAGAGTATTGATGGTAGGAGGCCAAAATGAAGCTTTTCTGGTGTTGGGGGTAGAGGTGGCATTGTCAGTGCAGGGGATAGTATGAGGTGGTGCTGGCTGGAGATTGAAGCTTAATTATGAGAAACAAAATTGTTGGGTCTCAAGCAGCATCGATGGAAACAAAAACAGGGGTCCTAGACCCTTTGTCAAATGTGACTGCCTGTTCTCACGGCAATGCAATTAATTGTTTATGATTAAGATGAACGTTATGTCATTGGCATAAGGATGTTTTATGCCTGGTGAGCCTGTTTGAATTTCCAGAGTGATCTACATGAGCTGATATGATAATAAATGTATCCTGCTTTAAATTTAAGCATTATTTGGACATGTTGCCCTGAAGAAAAATTAACACTTGCCAGAACACTTGACAAAATATTTTGAAATGAGACGTTAAAAACTTTAACATGTGCAATTTAATGTTCTCAGCCTGGTATATTTTCATTGCCTCAGAGCTTAAGCTTTAATATATTTAATTTTATTTCCACATTAGATCTTGCAGTGTCATATCTATTTTGAAATAGGCCAATTAAATTTACTTTGGATGTACTACATTTTACACAAAGTAACAGATTGCATACTATATTCTGGGAATTTGGAGAGAATATAAATAGTGTTTTAATCTTGTGTAGCGAATAAGTTGCATTTTGAATGCAAGGAACATCTGAATCTTGTCAGGATTCTATTTGCAGTAGACCGAACTATAGATCAGACTTGTGGAATAAAGATTAATCCTGTGATTTCTGAAGTTATAATTAGTAGTAATTCATCAGTAAAAAAATGCATGAAAGCAAGATGGGGGTTAAGATGTCTAAAATCAGCAACTCCCAGAAACAAATTGATACTTTTGCTGGCAAGTGTTGTATTGCAAAGATTTTATGAAGGGATGGAGTTTTGTCTGAGTAAAAGAATGCAATTTTCAAACTGAACTTCCGTCTCAGCCTGGTTGCACCATGAAATACATGATGCCTCCTGTGGAGAAGGAAGAAATAGAATCGGCATCTCCATCGGTCATTTATATATTACTTTATAACAATTGCTGGAGAGCATCATCAAAATCCTGCCATCCATAGAGATTCATGCAAATGAGAAGATTTGTGCAAACAAAGAACAGGCCAAATAAACATGCACGTTCTGAAAATCAAAATGTTCAGTTTATTATCCCCACAGTCTTCACTCTGCCCTCCCCCTCTTATTTCTTTGTCTCCTATACTTGGGTTCTTCCTCTTCCCACCACCTTTTTTTTCCCTTCACCCTTTACTTTAATTCCTTTTAAGAATTTAACTAATTTTAATCTCTGACCGATTGAACGAATATATCAACATTTAACAGTAACTTATCAAAGAATAACCTTTCAACACAGTTTGATCTCTAAATTTATATTCCTGAGTTATTGTGGTTCCCTTTGCAGAAGCAGTCATGCACAATCTAATAAATTGGGTGAGAATATCATTCAATTGATTGTAGGGCAAGGTTTAGAAGGCAATTTTTCAGATAAATAAGATTCCAGTTTTCATTTTCTGAAACAAGATCTTTTGCTTTTTGCTGATGCCTGCACAGGGAGACACTCCCTGCTATTTAATACCCACAGCTAGAATGCATGCTCATTACTGCAGTATTTTATTTCCATGGCTTCTGAAGTTGTCTAATTTCTCCGATTGTCAGTGGCAAGCTGCTCACGATATTGAATGGTAGATAGTGTATTGTAATCGGTGTTTTGTGTTAGGAGCTCGGAGGGGGAGGGGAGAAGAGAGTGAGGCAGTGAGATAATAGTGTTGAGGGATCAAACGAGGAGCTCAGCTGGCAAAGGGTGAACATTGCTGCAGCACCAGGAGCTGATCATTAGTACGACTTTGAGGCTCAGATCCCAGCTGTATTATTAACAACATCAGACTGGAGGCAGCGTGCAGCCGCTTGACCTGACTTGAATGCAGAAGCAGCAGCCTCATCATGCTGCATGCCACATTTTTAATTCAAACAAGTTAACTAATGGCGATACGACAAAGTCTGTGGTATTTGAAAATTACTCTGCATGATCCTCTCTGTGGATTTTTAAAAATGTATGCAAAGACTGACAAATACATATGCCTGAAGTCTACTTGGGAACTCTGCAGGGTTTAATAGCACTCTCTGGATTTCGTGAAACTGCAGGAGGAGCTGAACAGGGATATTTTGGTTGGATCAGTTGCCCAGGGACATCGCAGGAAACCATGATGTGGCAGTGTCATATCTCCTCATCGGAGTGCCATTGTTATCGCCTCAATGGTTTTTCCTTGCTGAAGCGTTTGCCAATCAATCTCTCAACAGGTTCACGGATATTGGAGCAGAGTGTTGGGCAATGGCTTGAGTCCATTGGAATGCCACAGTATGAAAGCAAGCTAGTGCTGAATGGGTTTGATGATCTGCGCTTCATGGTGAGTACAAATACCTCTGACCTAGTCAGTTTTAGCCGTTTTACTCTATTCAATTTAGGCTTGCGTTAATTATTCCTGCCAAATATTAAATTGATAGCCTCGAGTTAAAAGCATCCAGGAGATATTGAAGGTAATTCTTCAACTTCAGAATCCTATTGCTTAAAGTACAGTAATATATATGCACCATACTGTGAAAAAGAGCAAAATATAAAAGCTATTTCACAGCAATGTCTATTACTTTATGACATGGCAGTAGGGGAAAAAAACGTGTAGCTCATCTATTGCTGCCCTTTCTAACTAGTTAGGATATACTGATACCAGAAATAGTTTAAAATGAACTGTTTCTGGTAACCAGATTTATTAACTAGATGAACAAGTTTGCTTTTTTCCATGAGAAACCATTATAAGATGTGATTTGTCAAAGATTCATCCCCATTACTCTGCTAGTTGTACTTATGTTTCTTCCTTTCCAGTGTAGAATAATAAATGCTGTAGGCAACTAAAACGTCAATTGTATGAAGTATAATAGTTCACTCCATTTTTAGAAGATTTAAAGTGTGAACATTACTTGAAATATGAGCATTTAAAGGTTAGATGAGAATATGGGGAGTCAGTGATGAAAATTTGCAGATTAACAAATATGAATGTGACTGATTTAAAAAAAAAACAGTAATGTCTTCATGTTGTCAGTTCTGAATCAGTTATAAATTACATGTGATCTTGGAAATTGCCTCAAGTCTTGGACTTTTATTTGTGTTTCTCTCCTAATAAGCATTTAAATTGTGGGAGATCAGTGCTTGAAACCCACATTCCACAATTGACAGCTGTTATATCTTTTTATTAATGATCAACACTAACTTTACATAAAGATAGACACAAAGAGCTGGAGTAACTCAGCGGGTCAGAAAGCATCTCTGGAGAAAAAGAATAGGTGACGTTTTTACTTGGATTAGTATTCCATTGTTTTTCATTCGATGCACAGTTGTCAAGGAACTGATCTCACTTTCAAACAATTGCAGTCGCATTGTTGTTTGGGAATGAGGATATTCTGTCAGGATGTTATTCTTGAGTGAGGTAATACACATACTTGTCTCGTTGTGAATTTTCATTCCAAAAATAAGGTGACAGCTAAATTAGAATATCCTTTGTATCATTCAATACCCATTTTGAAAAAGGTACTTGTAAAAAATGAATCAGTAAGGAAGTAGTGAGGCATCTATCAGGTGTGAAGTTCTGCCTGAATCTTTATTACAGGCAGTGATTGCTTTACTGTTGACAGTAATGGATAACTTCATTTTAGCTCATGGTGGTTTGTGCACAAACTTCATGCTGTAAATTCGGATCCAAGCTTAAAGCCAACAGTGAAATCAGATTGGAATATCATCAAGTACAAGTTTGACTTTTGCCTTTATTGGAAATGAAGCTGCAGCAATCCTTGCAGCAGCACAGATTTATTTTTCAAGCTTTATAATTATTAATCAACATTTAACATTGCTTTCATTGGGATGCAGCCATACTCATGATATTCTCAAGGCAGTTACACGAGTAAAGGTTTACTGAGTATTGTAGTTGTAACTGTGCAACAAAGTTCTTAATCTTGATTTTCTTACAAATGCATATTAAGAGATCAATGCCAAGGAGAAATGAAAGCTATATATATATATATATATATATATATATATATATATATATATATATAATGTATGTGTGTGTGTGTGTAAGACAATCAATTCCAGAACAGAAGACCTTTGCTTCAATTTGCAGGGCAGAGAGAACCAAAGCTATGTTCCTTGTCATTGGGTAAACTTGCAGATATGTTGTCATTTTATTGACTCAAAAGACGGAGTAGGTAGTAAATCATAGATTTTAATTAAAATCATTAATCTTATGTTATTAAATCTGGTGCATCCTCTATCTTAGAAATTGAATGCAATCAATGTTATCATTAGTATTGGGTATTTCTGCAAGTCTAATGGAACTTGTTTTTTCTTTATCCAGTAACCAAATGGGCTTAGTAATTAATATAAGGTAAACTATCTTATCGTTAATCATGAAAGAAGTTAAAGCTTGGATGATATTTTAGTTTTACAATAATGCAAGTTACAGAATATGACTGGAAGCATACGTGTTATTTCTAAGTTTCCTTTTTTTCCACCTAGTAAATTTGGCACATCGGCCTTCATCAGTCAGAGTATTGAGTATACAGGGTGGGAGGTCATGTTGCAGTTATATAAGACATTGGTGAGAACACATTTAGAGTATTTTGTTTAATTCTGGGCACCATGTTATAGGAAAGATGTTGTCAAGCTGGAAAGGGTACAGAGAAGATTTACGAGGATGTTGCTAGGATTAGAGGGTCTGAGCTATAGGGATAGGTTGAGCAGGCTGGCTCTATTCCTTGGAGCGCTGGAGTATGAGGGGTGATCTTAAAGAGGTGTATAAAATCATGCAAGGAATATATCGGGTCGATGCACAGAGTTTATTGCACAGGGTAGGGGAAAAGATTTAATAGAGGTAACTGAGGGGTAACTTTTTCACACAAAGGGTGGTGGGTGTATGGAAGGAGCTTCCAGATGAGGCAGGGACTATCCCAACATTTAAGAAACAGTTAGACAGGTACTTAGGGCAGGTTTGGAGGGATATGGGCCAAACGCAGGCAGGTGGGACTAGTGTAGCTGGGACACGTTGGCCAGTGTGGACGTTGGGCCGAAGAGCCTGTTTGCATGCTATATGAATCTTTGACTCTTAGAACATACGTGATGTCCTCATCCTTTAGGGAAAGGGGGTTCCCCACTCCCATCATAGGTGAGGCGCTCACTCGTGTCTCCTCGGTACCCTGCAGCTCCGCCTTTGCTCCCCCTCCCCCTTGTCCTTACCTTCCATCCCATCACATATAACACGCAATCCTCCAAAATTTCCGTCACCTCCAACAGGATCCCACCTCTAGCCACATTTTCCCATCTCCACCCCTTTCCGCCTTCCGCAGAGACTGTTCCCTCCGCAACTCCCTGCTTAACTCATCCTTTCCCACTCAAACCACCCCCTCCCCAGGTACCTTCCCCTACAACCGCAGAAGACGCAATGCCTGTCGCTATACCTCCTCCCTCGACTCTGTCCAGGGACCCCGACAGTCCTTTCAGGTTAGGCAGAGGTTCATTTGCACCTCCTCCAACCTCATCTACTGTATCCGAAGTTCAAGATGTGGACTCTTATACATCGGTAAGACCAAACGCAGACTGGGCGATCGTTTCGTAGAACACCTTCGCTCAGCCCCCCATGAACCAACCTATTTTTTTTTTTTCCTGGTTGCTGGGCACTTTAATTCTCCTTCCCATTCCTACACAGACCTTTCAGTCCTCGGTGTCTTCCATTGTCAGAGTGAGGCTAAACTCAAATTGGAGGAACAGCATCTCATATTTTGCTTGGGCAGCTTTTAGCCCAGTGGTATGAATATTGATTTTCTCACTTCAGGTAGCCCTGGCATTCCCTCTCTCTCTATCCCTCCCCCACCCAAGTCACACAAGCTTCTCATTTTCACCTTACAGACAGCTTAAAATGGCCTGTTTCCTTTACCATCGTTACTTTTTTGCATATCTTTCATACATTGTTCTTTATCTCTCCACATCTCTCGTTTCCCTTATCCCTAACAAGTCTGAAGAAGGGTCCCAAGCCATTCCTCCCCAGAGATGCTACCTGTCCCGCTAAGTTACTCCAGCTTTTTGTGTCTTATGCGTTCCTTTTATCCGGATGTGCAGAACAGAGTGGAGAGCCAGTGAGATTTACCTGTTGTAGCGATAGCTAAATTGAAGCACATCCAGATAATTTGAGGCAGGAGTAGATTTGTGTTATTACCAACGTCACGAAATTCCTCATTACAGCGGACGGAGGTGCTGTCGGCGGTATTCAAAGAGGCAGGTTACCATGCACCACCATTGGTACAAATGATGTCCTTTTAAGCAGATGGGAACCTCAGATTGCAGAAACGAGAGGTTGAAGATGTTGAGTATTTCTGCCATATGCCTCTGGAGATCTTTTGCAATAGGTTATGCAAGCACTGCCATAGCTGTCGAGCGTCCATCTGTGACCTACATATTCTGGATTTGTCTTTTTGTGACCTCTTGGCCTTCAGATGGTTATACCTGCCCCTTTTCTATGTCTCTGTATCACCAGTCCTAAATGCCCAAATTTAGCCTTTGGCAAATTACAAATTTCCTGTTTCATCCATGGCTTCTAGTTGGGGAAGACTTTTGTGTTTTGGTAGGTGCACATTCATCCATACTTTGTTTATGAAGTTGTTTATGACTGACCTATTCATTAAGGTAAGCTGACAAATCCACCGATTTGAAGCAGTCCCATAAATGCTTCTCTGACTTCCCTGACCAGAACTTTGCAGTCCTCTTTGCCATCCTCGGGTAGCTGCAGTAGTGCAGAAAAATAAGTGGGACATGATCAAATTTCCAGTTTAGCGGGGCTTGTATTTTCTGTACTTATAATTATGGAATAACAACATAAATAAATTGTGCATGTATCAGCTTTTTGTAACAGCTAGCTAATAAATTACCCTCTCTGCACAAAGCCATTTAATTTCTTTCTTTCAAGAATGTATCCGGTTTATTGTGAAGGTTAGCTAAATCTCCTTCGATTATCCCTTCAGATCTGATCAACCAACTCAATGCAAAATAAATAAAATGGTATCATTCCAACTTTTGGATCATTAAACCGATGATCACCAGTAAACCGCATCTCTGATTTGTCACTATTGTAATAATCAGTTTTCCACTAAGTTTGCTAAGTATTTATTTGTCTTTGTGCAAAAGGATTGAAGTCTGCTTATTTATAAATGAGCTGCTTCAGAGTCACAGAGTTGGACTGTGGAAGAAGTAACGTGTACAATTGGGAGCTTGTAATTCAGTTATTGAACGCTGGATGTAGCAGGCATGAAAGGCTGAATTACCATTTCCTGATTCTTTTTTAATGTTCTTTTTAAACGAACAGCCAGTTTTGCACACCGCTCGGTTCCATGAACAAAATCGAGTAAGGGCAATATAATCTGGACTATGACTTTAGGTGAGGGATAAATAATTGCTGGGGAGCTGAGAAATACTCCTCAGATTTGTTCTGTAGGGTCTTGGTCATCTGCTGGAGAAAATGTGGGGCTTTGGTTTAGTTTTTCACTCAAAAGTTAATACCTTCAACCAGCTTTGTCCTCAATACTGCACTGAAGTATGGGTTTAAATTCTTTTGTCTCTGGAATGTAATTCACAGGGGTTATGTACCACTACATTATAGTTCTACTGCATCTGTATTTCTCGTCTTTGATTATCCTACCTTATGTTCATGATCTCCCACCTCCACCACTCTCCGACTTCCAAAATACTCCCTCTCTAGATTCACTTGCTCACATTCCCAGCCACATACTAGTCTCCAGCTTTGGGTGTGTCCATGCTCCACCTCCCTCTTTAATAGCTGGGCTCAAACTGCACACTTTGCTCTATTCCCCATTGTGTTCCGGAAGTACACTTGGAACACATTCTAGTTGGCACACTGGACCTGGTTACTACATACATGGTCAGTTCACATACGGGAAGAGGAGGAAATGTCGGAATCTGAGTTAACGAAGGGGCACACAATTGATTGCGGTATATGAAGAGATGCCTCTCTTCTTGTCACAAAAAAGGTCAACACTAGGGTTTTACTCCACTGTCTCCTCCTCGCCTACCCAACACTGCAGTGCAGATTCCTTCTGTCTCATGCAAATTGAGCATAATATTCTGCAAAGAAGTAGTGATGTTGACAATTCTCAGAGAAATGCAGGGAAGAATATTGACCAATAACATGGTTTTTCGCCCTCACTGATTACCTCAACTGAGAGAGAAACTGGAGTATCCTTCTCTGATTCAGCTGCCTGTACAAATTAGTCTCCTATCATACATTTACTTTCATGAATGCATGCAAGCCACGAGCCTAGCCACCAGGTCTGCATAAAAGCTAATCTTAGTGTAAACCAAGTCTGCATAATCACTTGGCCATTTTTCTACCTTGCTTCCCATAGTGCACCTCCAACAAGCTTTCTGCCACATTGGAATTGGCTGCAGGATCAGTGGTAATCTCTGTATCCAACGATGCTTCATGTGACCCCCACCTTGGTCGAATTGACACTTGAGTTTACATAACTTTGGAGGCCAAGCCCCAAATTATGAAATTAGCCATTGGAGCAGCCATTGCAGGGCTCTCACTTAACTTTTTTTCTCTGTTTCCAGCCGGGCAACCTAGGCAGCTTTTTAGGTTGCCAAATGACAGTTTAGGTGGTCATTTAAGACAGCTTGCATGACGCGTGCGATAATGTGCTCGGATGAAGTGCGTAGTTACCAGTCGGAATTATGCACAATGAAGCATTCACATATTATTTCTGCTTCAAATAAAGTCACAAACTAAACATATTCACCAATCAAGACATGATATATACCACAATGACGCAGCAAAATTATAATACAGTATATACAGTATCTCAACTCTTTTTACATGTTGCAATTAATGCAATTTCTATTATTTCTTTCCACTTCCAAACAAAAATGTGGTTGGATTATTCAGCGTATGTTCAACCTCGGTGAGACCAAGCACAGGCTTGGCGATCGCTTCGCCCAACACATCTGCTCGGTTCGCAATAACCAACCTGATCTCCCGGTGGCTCAGCACTTCAACTCCCCCTCCCATTCCGAATCCAACCTTTCTGTCCTGGGCCTCCTCCATGGCCAGAGTGAGGCCCACCGTAAATTGGAGGAGCAGCACCTCATATTTCGCTTGGGCAGTTTACACCCCAGCGGTATGAACATTGACTTCTCCAAATTCAGGTAGTTCCTGCTTTCTCCTCCCCTTCCCAGCTCTCCCTCAGCCCACTGTCTCCGCCTCTTCCTTTCCTCCCCCCCCCCCCCCCCCATCCCACCCTCACATCAGTCTGAAGAAGGGTCTCGACCCGAAACATCGCCTATTTCCTTCGCTCCATAGATGCTGCCTCACCCGCTGAGTTTCTCCAGCATTTTTAGTCTACCCATTCACACAAGTTCTGGTATCCCACTTTCCTCACCCACTTCCTACACATTAGGGGCAATTTTACAGACAAGTTAACCTACAAAGCCAATGCGTCTTTGGGATGTGGGAGGAAACCCACACGCTTGCAGTGAGAATGTGCAAATTCAACACGGACAGGATCGAACACAGATCTCTGGCGCGTGAGGCAGCAAGTCCACCAGCTGTGCCACTATATTTTGTTTTCCAACAAACACAAAATTATACGTTGATAACTTTGGTTATAAAAGAAAAGAAACTATCCATTTTCAGTCTTAAATCTCTAAGTGACGCTATGTCCCCTTTTACAGCTACTGTATGTTTTAATTCAGTTCAAGACTATGGGGCAGTACATTGGCCATAAAGTTGCTGCCTAAAAGTGCCAGAGACCCAGAATTGATCCAGAATATGGGTGCTGTCTGTATGGAGTATGCTCCTTTTCCCTTTGATCGCATGGGTTTTCTCCGGGTGCTCTTATTTCCTTCCACATTCCAAAGGTGTGCAGGAACCTTTTTCAGACCCAACCCAAAACATAATATTTTCCTTTTGTCCAGAGATTCTGTCTGACCTGTTGAGTTACTTCAGCTTTTTGTGTCTATCTTCAGTTTAAACCAGCATCTGCAGTTCCTTCCTACACACACAATACTAAATGATAGAACTTTATTAATCCCAGGAGGGATATGTGTGTGTGGGTATATATATTATACGCACACACACACACACACATATACACATATATATATAGTTATATATATATATAAAGTTATATATATATACATATATATATATATATATATATATAGTTATATATTCATATATAAATATATACTGTTTTGTTTTCTCGTTTATAACATTGTTTACAGAGTACTATGTTTCCATATTCTGTTGTGCTGCTGCAAGTAAGGATTTCATTGTTCTAACTGGGACGTGAAAGAATAAAACACTCTTGACTCTTGACTTACGTCGCTAATGTTTGGGATAGCGCTAGTGTACGGGTGATTGGTGGTCGGCGTGGACTCGGTGGGCCGAAGGGCCTGTTTCCATGCTGTATCTTTAAATGAAACAAAACACTAAAAACCAGAGGAAATAAAGAAGGGTCTCTACCCGAAACGTCACCCAATTTTTTCTATCCAGAGATGCTGGCTGCTCCATGTTCACCCGCACAATTAAAGCATGGAATAGTCTTCACCCTACCATAGTTACCCAACCAGACGCAACTAAATTTAAGGTAACTCTTTTTTCCCAAGAACCCTTTTTTGCTTAAGTCCAAGTCAAGAGTCAAGAGAGTTTTATTGTCATGTGTCCCAGATAGGACAATGAAATTCTTGCTTGCTGCAGCACAACAGAATATGTAAACATAATACAGAACAGGAGATAAAAGTTCAGTGTGTCTATATGCAATAGACCATATATATACACAATAAATAAACAGATAAAGTGCAGTAGGCTGTTATTTTTCAGAGTTTGGAATTTGGTGGTGGAGGGTCCACTCCAGTTTAAATTCCATTTGGAATATTTTTGGAGGACCAGGAAACCAAGAAGCAAGAGTTACTCCAACTCCAGGGAGTGATTCTGCATTTGTGGCGAGGCGGCGACCGGACAGCAATGGCAGCCAGATCTCCCACAATGCAAAAGGAGGGAGAAAATGCCCGGCGCCAACCAGGTGCCATGGCAGTGCGCATGTGCAGGGTGGCCGAAGATGTGCTGGCCGTGGTTGTGCGCATGTGCAGGGGGAGGACGTGCAGTCCATGGCAGTGTGCATGTGCAAGGCGGCCAGCCGTGCCGGCGGACTATGAGCGGGCGGAGAGCGGGGAACCGGCGGCCCGGACACGGGTGGCGGGCGGAGACGGAGAGTGACAGAGAGAGAGAGAGAGAGAGAGAGAGAGAGAGATAGAGAGGGGGGCCCACTCAAGAGTTGAACGATAGGTGTCCCGGGTGCTTGTCAAGCCAGGCAAAATGGCACGGCTTTTAGGTTGCCCGGTGGGACTTTAGGTGGCCATTGGCACCCGGGCAACCGTTAATTTCGAGCCCTGCATTGGAAAAAAGAGTGTTTGAAGGTAATGACTTCAAACCACAGTGCAAATGCAGCAAGTTGTCTGCCCTCCAATGTTCCTCGGAGACCTCGCACAGATAAAGAGGAACCTCAAGGCACGAAAGAGAAATACCACTTGCACCATTTCTGCCTACACCAGACCTCTAAAAAAGTGTGCCTGCTCCAAGCTCTAACTCATAAAGACATTAGTAGGTGAAGAGAGGAAAAGATGCAAGGATATTCTTAAGACTTCCTTGCAAAAATTGCAACACCTATATTGGTTCCAGAGAATCTCTGCTCTGTGACCGCTCAAAGTAGAGGCGAAGAAAAACCTCTAATCAGGAGCACACGGAATCCCAGCAAAAATGGCGGAATGAATGCATCACCTCACAAATTACTCCCTCACATGTCCAATCAGGGACTTCCTGCCTCATCTGTGGTTGTAACCAAAGATCATAGAGTGGAGCAAGATGGTTCACTCCGCGAAAAAGCCGTAGTAGGTGATGGGTAATCTTGAGCGCCATTTCCGTAACTGGCTTCCGTCATGGCGTCAAGCTAATTCAGGGAGATTCTGCTATATCAGGCTGAGAGATTAAAGGATAGACACAAAATGCAGCGGGTTGGGCCGCATTTCTGGACAAAAGGAATAGATGACATTTCGGGTCGAGACCCGTCTTCAGACTGAGTCAGGGGAAAGAGGAACTCAAACCATCCTCCCCCCCCCCCCCCCCCTTCCCTCCGACATGGACACGGAGCGATCGCCAGCCCCCCTTTTTTTTGTTAAACATCTATTTCCTTCCGGTTTTTGTTTTTTTTCCCCCTTCTGTACTTTTTCGATAGCTGCCTTGACCCGTTTGATGTCATCCTTTGCTCTGCTCCTGGTCTCGGCCCGCACCGATCTGCCAGACATGCTTTGTGTGTGTGCATTTGTGTGTGTGTGTTTGTTTGGCGGAGTCTGAGGGGAGAAGCGCCGGCACCAAGAGCAAACGAAACCACGGACAGACAGACGAAAGCAAAGATCGTAGAGCAGAATAGGTGACATTTCAGGGCAAGACCCTTCTTCAGACTGAGTCAGGGGAAAGAGGAACAAGAGCTATAGACGGTACTAAGGACAAATGAATGGAAGATATGCCTATATCTCCCGTTTCCCTTGACTGTCAGTCGGAAGAAGGGTCTCGACCCGAAATATCACCTATGCCGCTCGATGATCTTTGCTTTCGTCCGTCTGTCCGCGCGTTCGCTCGCTCTTGGAGCCGGCGCTTCTCCGCTCATACTCCGCCAAACAAACACACACACACGCACAGCATGTCTGGCAGATCGGTGCGGGCCGAGACCAGGAGCAGGGCGAAGGATGACATCAAACGGGTCATGGTAGCTATCGAAAAAGTCGACCCGAAATATGACCTAGTCCTTTTCTCCAGAGATGCTGCCTGATAAAAAAACATTTAAAACATTTAAAAACACACAAACTGTTCTCCCGCAAAGCTCATTACACGGCGAGAGGCATAACTGGTCAGGTCGGGTTTACCGAAAGGCGGAAGTTACGCTCCGGTGCGTACTACACGTCAGTCCATTGGATTTCGCAGGAGTGGACCATCTTGCTCCACTCTAAGATCTTTGGTTGTAACTGCAGGTTCCATGTTGTTCAGCCTCCTCAACGTTCACAGGACCAGCGTGGAAACAAGATATTCTCTATCCCTTGGGGATGACTAAGAAGAAGATTTGCAGTTGTTCAATCAGTAATCTTGGCAACTAGACGATCAAAGAAATAGAAATTGAGAATTAACTTTGCACACGTCTACTACTTTAATTAAAAAAGCCCTCAGGGTTTTGCAAAATCAACCCAAGATGGAAGGAAGTACACCTTTTAAGATTTACCGGTTGAGCATTGTAGTTTATTATGCAGACTTAGCTTGTATATGTATCCTTCTGTTTGAGGTTTCACAGTTTTAATGCTTATTCCTTTGCTAAATTTCAGGCAGTACAATTCATTTTTGAAGCATTATTCACGTAAATGGAAACTTTTATGCATCAATTAATATTTAATCTTACTGCACATCTTTTGTGATAAAGAACCTATTATGTCCAATAGATTTACATGTTGTTTTCACTCTAGGGCTTTTTAGTTGCTTGATCCAAAGACTTTACAGTGATCTTTCCCTTCTTGTGTCAGATCCCTTCACTTATACATATTTGCTTTTAATAAGCAATGTCTTTAAATTGCTTATTTGTTACTGTAAACATAATAGAGAGATTTAAGTAAAATTAATTAGACTAACAATAGAATACAGTACAAATCCACACATGAAGTTATGAGGCTACAGGCATAAGAAGCATGACTGATTCAAATTATTTTTACAATGGCTATTCATGACTTAAATGTAATTCTAAGGTAATAACATTCATTCATGCCTTTCCAACAAATGTAACACAGAAATCTAT
Organism: Malacoraja senta; assembly: GCA_038087875.1. Lineage (NCBI taxonomy): Eukaryota > Metazoa > Chordata > Chondrichthyes > Rajiformes > Rajidae > Malacoraja > Malacoraja senta. The sequence goes on along the minus strand of CM075981.1, from coordinate 33,479,532 downwards.
TTCCCATTAGTCTGATTCCAATTGTGGCCCAATAGGATTTGCTGCGGCTTTTCTAACAGCATGGCTTATAAAATATATTTATCATGATAGCTTACATGATACTGTCACATTCAATATATACAGGATTGAATCTAAAGGGAAGGTAGACGCAAAATGCTGGAGTAACTCAGCGCCATTCCGGTTCCGGTGACACTGCGAGTCGACTGTTTCGTTGTTTTTTTGTTTTTTTTAGTATGTCCAAAAGTCTGTTTTAGTGTTTCTCTGTATGTCTTGTGTTGGGGGTGGAGTAGGGGGAAACTGTTTTCAGGCACCTACCTCGAGGGAGATGTGACTTTCTTCCTTGTCGCTTCTTCGCCACCCCCCTTGCGGCCTTACAGCTGGTTTGGTGCGGCCTTTCCCAGAGTTGGGCCCAGAGCTTCGTCGGCGGAGACTTTAACATCGCGGAGCGGGGTGACCCTTTGCCGGGGGTTGCCAGAGAAGCACTCCGGCCGCTGGCCTGCGGCCTACAACATAGAAACATAGAAAATAGGTGCAGGAGGAGGCCATTCGGACCTTCGAGCCAGCTCCGCCATTCATTGTGATCATGGCTGATCGTCCCCTATCAATAACCCGTGCCTGCCTTCTCCCCATATCCCTTGACTCCACTAGCCCCTAGAACTCTATCCAACTCTCTCTTAAATCCATCCAGTGATTTGGCCTCCACTGCCCTCTGTGGCAGGGAATTCCATAAATTCACAACTCTCTGGGTGAAAAAGGTTTTTCTAACCTCAGTCTTAAATGACCTCCCCTTTATTCTAAGACTGTGGCCCCTGGTTATGGACTCGCCCAACATTGGGAACATTTTTCCTGCATCTAGCTTGTCCATTCCTTTTTGTAATTTTATATGTTTCTATAAGATTCCCCCTCATCCTTCTAAACTCCAGTGAATACAAGCCTAGTCTTTTCAATCTTTCCTCATATGACAGTCCCACCATCCCAGGGATCAATCTCGTGAACCTACGCTGCACTGCCTCAATCACAAGGATGTCCTTCCTCAAATTAGGAGACCAAAACTGTACACAATACTCCAGATGTGGTCTCACCAGAGCCCTATACAACTGCAGAAGAACCTCTTTACTCCTATACTGAAATCCTCTTGTTATGAAGGCCAACATTCCATTAGCTTTCTTCACTGCCTGCTGTACCTGCACGCCAACTTTCAGTGACTGGTGTACAAGGACACCCAGGTCTCGCTGTACAAGGACACCCAGGTCTCGCTGTACCTCCCCCTTACCTAACCTAACCCCATTGAGATAATAATCTGCCCCCTTGTTTTTGCTGCCAAAGTGGATAACCTCACATTTATCTATATTATACTGCATCTGCCACGCATCTGCCCACTCACTCAACCTGTCCAGGTCACCCTGCAACCTCCTAACATCCTCTTCACAGTTCACACTGCCACCCATTTTCTATCCATGTCAACACCCTACCCCCAATACCATGTGCTCTAATTTTAGTCACCCGTCTCCCATGCGGGACCTTATCAAAGGCTTTCTGAAAGTCTAGATACACTACATCCACTGGCGCCCCTTCATCCATTTTACTTGTCACATCCTCAAAAAATTCCAGAAGATTAGTCAAGCATGATTTCCCTTTCAGACGGGAAATCCAGGTTAGTCGGGAAGTGGTGTTGGGTAAATTGAATGGATTAAAGGCCGATAAATCCCCAGGGCCAGATAGGCTGCATCCCAGAGTACTTAAGGAAGTAGCTCCAGAAATAGTGGATGCATTAGTAATAATCTTTCAAAATTCTTTAGATTCTGGAGTAGTTCCTGAGGATTGGCGGGTAGCAAACGTAACCCCACTTTTTAAGAAGGGAGGGAGAGAGAAAACGGGGAATTACAGACCAGTTAGTCTAACATCGGTAGTGGGGAAACTGCTAGAGTCGGTTATTAAAGATGGGATAGCAGCACATTTGGAAAGTGGTGAAATCATTGGACAAAGTCAGCATGGATTTACGAAAGGTAAATCATGTCTGACGAATCTTATAGAATTTTTCGAGGATGTAACTAGTAGCGTGGATAGGGGAGAACCAGTGGATGTGGTGTATCTGGACTTCCAGAAGGCTTTCGACAAGGTCCCACATAAGAGATTAGTATACAAACTTAAAGCACATGGCATTGGGGGTTCAGTATTGATGTGGATAGAGAACTGGCTGGCAAACAGGAAGCAAAGAGTAGGAGTAAACGGGTCCTTTTCACAATGGCAGGCAGTGACTAGTGGGGTACCGCAAGGCTCAGTGCTGGGACCCCAGCTATTTACAATATATATTAATGACCTGGATGAGGGAATTGAAGGCAATATCTCCAAGTTTGCGGATGACACTAAGCTGGGGGGCAGTGTTAGCTGTGAGGAGGATGCTAGGAGACTGCAAGGTGACTTGGATAGGCTGGGTGAATGGGCAAATGTTTGGCAGATGCAGTATAATGTGGATAAATGTGAGGTTATCCATTTTGGTGGCAAAAACAGGAAAGCAGACTATTTTCTAAATGGTGGCCGGCTAGGAAAAGGGGAGATGCAGCGAGACCTGGGTGTCATGGTACACCAGTCATTGAAAGTAGGCATGCAGGTGCAGCAGGCAGTGAAGAAAGCGAATGGTATGTTAGCTTTCATAGCAAAAGGATTTGAGTATAGGAGCAGGGAGGTTCTACTGCAGTTGTACAGGGTCTTGGTGAGACCACACCTGGAGTATTGCGTACAGTTTTGGTCTCCAAATCTGAGGAAGGACATTATTGCCATAGAGGGAGTGCAGAGAAGGTTCACCAGACTGATTCCTGGGATGTCAGGACTGTCTTATGAAGAAAGACTGGATAGACTTGGTTTATACTCACTAGAATTTAGGAGATTGAGAGGGGATCTTATAGAAACTTACAAAATTCTTAAGGGGTTGGACAGGCTAGATGCAGGAAGATTGCTCCCGATGTTGGGGAAGTCCAGGACAAGGGGTCACAGCTTAAGGATAAGGGGGAAATCCTTTAAAACCGAGATGAGAAGAACTTTTTTCACACAGAGAGTGGTGAATCTCTGGAACTCTCTGCCACAGAGGGTAGTCGAGGCCAGTTCATTGGCTATATTTAAGAGGGAGCTAGATGTGGCCCTTGTGGCTAAAGGGATCAGAGGGTATGGAGAGAAGGCAGGTACGGGATACTGAGTTGGATGATCAGCCATGATCATATTGAATGGCGGTGCAGGCTCGAAGGGCCGAATGGCCTACTCCTGCACCTAATTTCTATGTTTCTATGTTTCTATAAATCCATGTTGACTTGGACTAATCCTTTTACCGCTATCCAAATGCCCCATTATTACCTCTTTAATAATTGACTCCAGCATCTTTCCCACCACCGAAGTCAGGCTAACTGGTCTGTAATTCCCCATTTTCTCTCTCGCTCCTTTCTTGAAAAGTAGGATAACATTAGCTATCCTCCAATCCACAGGAACTGATCCTGAATCTATTGAACATTGGAAAATGATCACCAATGGGTCCACTATTTCTAGAGCCACCTCCCTGAGGACCCTGGGATGCAGACCATCAGGCCCAGGGGATTTATCATCCTTCAGTCCCATTAGCCTACCCAATACTATTTCTCGACAAATGAAAATTTCTTTCAGTTCCTCTCCCGCCTTAGATCCTCTGTCCTCCAGTACATCTGGGAGATTGTTTGTGTCTTCCTTAGTGAAGACAGATCCATAGTACCTATTCAACTCTTCTGCCATTTCCTTGTTGCCCATAATAATTTCACCGGTGTCTACCTTCAAGGGACCCACATTTGACTTTGCTACTCTTTTTCCCTTAACATATCTAAAGAAACTTTTACTGTCCTTCTTTATATTCCTGGCCAGCTTCCCCTCGTACTTCATCTTTTCAGCCCGTATTGCCCGTTTTGTTTCCTTCTGTTGTCCTATGAAAGTTTCCCAATCCTCTGGCTTCCGGCTACTCTTTGCTGTGTTATACATCTTTTCTTTCAGTTTTATTCTATCCCTAACTTCTCTTGTCAGCCACAGTTGCCTCCTACTCCCCTTAGAATCTTTCTTCCTTTTTGGAATGAAATGATCCTGCGTCTCCTGGATAATGCCCAGAAATTCCTGCCATTGCTGTTCCACCGTCATTCCTGCTAGGAATCTTGGAGCCTTGGTCAGTGGAGCATCTGACAGCAGGTGTGGAGCGGACCTTCCATCGTGGAGCGGGCGATCCCTCACCGGGGGTCACCCGGAGAAGAGCTCCGACCGCCGGCCTGCGGCCTACAACATCTTGAAGCCGTGGTAAGAAGGTGACCAATTTTGGGAGCTCCAGGCCGCGGGGTGCGATCGACCTGTCGTGCCGTCGCCATTCCTACCATCCTGACCAGAGGGCTTGAACATCGGGCCGTCTGTAGCGGCGACTACGGAGGGTCAATGCCTCGACCACGGGTGAACAAAGGAGGAGGAAGACTGTCTGAACTGTATTGCCTTCCACCACAGTGAAGAATGCTGTGGTGGATGTCTGTGTTGAATTATGTTGTGTATCATGTCCTTTTTTAATTGTAACGCTGCATGGTAAATTCATTTCACTGCACCTTATGGTGCATGTGACAAATAAATAAATTTGAACCTTTGGGACAGGCAGCACCTCTGGGGAGAAGGAATGGGTGACGTTTCAGGCCTAGACCCTTCTTCAAACCCGAATCTAAAGGATATGGTTTTCATGCTCCCATTGAAGCATAGTAGATTCCGAGAGTTATTAACAGAAATGGGAATGGTCTGTCCAGGAATAAAGTGAAAATCTGTAATATTTCTCCTCATTAAACATTAATTTCTCCATTATTCACAACAACAACAAAAATTTCATGTCTGAAGATAATTTTGAGGGAAAGTCCATTTGTTAATGATTCAGTCCATTGGAGCAAATACCTGACATCTGTTTATTTCTCAAACAGCAATACTCAGTAAACAGAACTGCCCTGGCAGACCGATTGTTTCTGCCTGCTCCTGACGCACTGAATTCATTTCCTTGTTCCTCGACTCCATCCTATCCCCCTTGGTCCAAACCCTCCCGACCCATGTCCTAGACACTTCACACACCCTTGGTCTCTTCAATGACTTCTGTTTTCCAGGCCCCCACTCCCTCACCTTTCCTATGGATGCTCAGTCACTCCACACCTCCATCCCTCTGTTTCTTCCTCGACCGCAGAACCAGCCAATTTCTCTCCACCAACACCCTCCTCCACCAAGCGGAGCTGGTCCTTAATCTCAACAACTTCTTTGACTCCTCCCACTTCCTCCAAATGCGTAGCGTAGCCATGAGCACTCGTATGGGCCCCAGCTGTGCCTGCCTCTTTGTTGGATACGTCGAACAATCCCTGTTCCAGGCGTACACTGGCCTAATCCCCGAACTCAATCACTGCTACATTGACGACTGCATCGGAGATACCTCCTGCATCCATGCAGAACTCACGGACTTCATTAACTTCACTACCAATTTCCATCCTGCACTCAAATTCACTTTGACCATCTCCGACATCTCCCTTCCGTTTTTTGTTTTCACCGTCATCATCACAGGAGATAGACCATTGACTGACATCTATTATAAACCTATTGACTCCCACAGCTATCTAGACTACACTTCTTCCCACCCTGCTTCCTAAAAAGACTCTTTCCCCTACTCCCAATTCCTCCGCATGTGTGGCAAAGATGAGATGTTCCACACCAGGACATCTGAGATGTCCCCATTCTTTATGGAATAGGGGTTCCCCTCTTCCTTCAAAGATGAAGTCATCACATGGATCTCCTCGGTATTCCGCAGCTACGCTCTTGCTCCCCCTCCCCTTTCAACCCATCAGCCGTCGCATAGAGCACATAATCCTTTGACATTTTCACTACCTCCACTAACCTAACACTAACCACATCTTGCCATCTCCGTCACTTTCCACAGAGACCGTTCCCTCCGCAATCCCCTGGTTAACTCATTTCTTCCCATTCAAACCACCTCCCTCCTCATATATTTTACCCTGCAAACGCAGGAGATGCAACACCTGTCCCTGTACCTCCTCCCTGATGTCATCGGTCATACTTCTGACATGTCTTACTCTCCTAAGCTGTGATTCTTTTAGCAAAAGAATTTAAGTTTGTCTGGGACAGAATGTGTCTCAAATCTTATCTTGCACTTGATGTGAAGTATTCATAAAATGATAGTCTTAGAACATCTCTGAAGAGTTTTAACATTGTTGCACACCACTGGGAACAACACGTTAACAGAATTAAGTTTGTCAACATAATGTGCAAATTAACCTCCTTGAGTTCATGTCTTGTGGTTGGCCCAATGTAGCTGAGTTGTTTAACTAGCCTGTTTATTTTAATGTAGTTAATATTTCTGATGTCATCTATACATTATCTGAATACAAGAACATTTTAAGTGAGTCCTTCAGCATTTCACAATTTACATTGAACGTTCCTTTTGGCTGATCTCCATCTATATAGTAATTTGAAAGCAGTTTACCACTTTATAACTCATGTATATCACTTTAATTGTTTATTGTGTAAGGTTAGGTGAAGGTTTAACATCTTTTCAAGGAATAGAAGTGGTTTTTTTCTGTGATTTCACAAAATTCATTGAAAAGTCAGCTTTTGGCAGACTTGGCACTGGTGATTGTAATTAATAAGTTTGTGTAGTATGGAGACTGGTGTTTCAGTGGAAGAACATTTTGAGGATAGTAACACAACCCATAAGCTTCAAGATTGTTTTGAATACGGAAAAGACTGAACCTTGCGGAAAGCACAAAATTGGAATAAGCTAAACTGCATTATTGTTAGGCAGCAGCTCGGGCGGGTACCCTGGGCGCAGCTGTTATTGAGTAAGTGCACATTTGTTCTTTAAAGGGCATTAGATCGAAGTTCAGAACTAGCATGTTCTGGTAAGGAGGAGGGATAAGGATGGCAAAGTAAGGGAAGAGGAAACAAAGAACTACAGATGCTGGTTTAAACTACAAAATGGACGAAAAGTGCTAGAGAAATTCAGCGGGTCAAGCAGCATTTCTGGAGAATAAGCATGGGTGACGTTTGGGGTCGGGACTCTTCAGATTAAAAAAAGTAAAATGAAAGAGTAAGAGAACGTTGGATGAACAAAGAGATTGTAAATATTCAAAAGGAAAAAAGAGGTGTATGCAGGGTTTAAGAGGATGGAATCAGCAAGGGTGTTTGATGAATATATAAAAAGTAGGAAAGAAATCAAGTGGGCAATTTAAAAAGTCAAAAAGGGGCCACAAAGTGGCTTTGGTGAGTCAGAGTAAGAAAAATCCCAACTCTTCATATACCTACATTAAACATAAGAGGGTAAACATGGAGATGGTCAGACCACACAAGGATAAAGGAGGGAATTAGTGGTTGGAGTCTGGGGATGTAGGTGAGGTAATAAAAAAATACTTGGCATTTGATTTCACCAAGGAGAAGGACATGGAGGGCAGTGAGATCAGTGTGGAGGATATTAATGTGCAAGGACAGCTTGAGATTAAGGAGGTGGTGGTATTGGGGTTCTTGAAGAGCATTAAGGGAAATAAATTCCCAGTACCTGTTGGGATTTATCCCAGGTTATTGAGAGAGTCAAGAGAGGAGATTGCAGGAACCTTGATGAAGATCTTTACATATTCTCTAGCTGCAGGCAAGGTCCCAGATGACTGAAGAGGAGCTAATGTTGGTCCTTTATTTAAGAAGGGAAGTAGAGACAATCCAGGGAATTATAGACAAACAATGAGCCTGTGGTAGTCAGTGGTGGGGAAGCGATTGGAGACGATTCTGTGGGATGGGATATACTCCCATTTAGAAGAGATGGGTTATTAGAGACAGTCAGCCTGGCTTTGTATGCAGCAGGTTTTGTCTTACTAACTCGATGGAGTTCTTTGAGGAGGTGACGAAGGTGATCAGTGAGGGTTGGATGATAGATGTTGTCTATTTGATGTGGATTTTAGTTAGGAATTTGATAAATTCCTCCATGGTAGTCTGATCTAGAAGATGAGGATGAACTGAATTAACGGTGACTTGGTTCTATGGATTCAAAACTGGCTTAATGATGGAAGACAGAGAGTTGTAATGGAAGGACAATATTCAGTCATGCCTACTATGTTCTGTTGTGCTGAAGCAAAGCAAGAATTTCATTGTCCTATCAGGGACACGTGACAATAAACTCTCTTGAATCTTGAATCTCTTGAGGTCTGTAACGAGTGGTGTTCTGCAGGGATCTGTGATGGGGCCTCTGCTGTGATATAAATAAATGACTTGGATGTAAATGTTGACAGTTGGTTAGTAAGTCTGCAGATGACACCAAGATTGCTAAGATATTGGACTGAGAGGAAAGCTGCCAAAGAATACAGCAGGATATAGATTGGCTACAGAAATGGGTGGAGAAATGGCAGATAGAGCTTCATCCGAGCAAGTGTGAGGTATTGCGCCATGGGAGGTCAAATGTAAGGGGAAAGTATACAATTAATGACATGAGCCTTAAGATCATCGATGTTCAGAGGGATCTTGGGGTCCAAGTCCATAACTCCCTGTAAGGAGCAACACAATTAGATAGAGTGGTCAAGAAGGCGTATGATATGCTTGCTTTCATAGCTTGGGGCATTGAGTAGAAGAGTCAGGAAGTCATATTGCAGCTTTATAGCGATTTGGTTAGGCTGCATTTGGAGTGTTGCCTGCAGTTCTGGTCACTCCATTATGAGAATGATGTGGAGGCTTTGGAAAGGTGGCAGAGGAGGTTTACCAGAATGATACCTGGATTATAGTGTATTAGCTGCAGGGACAGCCTTGGATTGTTATTTTTGGAACGCTTGAGGCGGGGAGATTTAATGGAAGTATATAAAATTATGAAAGGCATAGATGGGATAAATTGTTAAAATCATTTTCCCAGGTTGGGAAAATCAAATTCTGGAGGGCATAGCTTTAAGTGAGAGGAGCAACGTTTAAAGGAGATGTGCGTGACAACATTTTTTACACAGAGGGTGGTGAGTGCCTGGAATGCCCTTCTAGGGAGGGGGGGGGGTGAAGTGGCATTTGAGAGATTTTTGGACAGGCATATGGATTATGTGTAGGCAGCTAAGAGTTGGCCTTGGCATCATGTTCGGCACAGACATTGTGAGCCGAAGGGCTTGTTCTTGAGTCGTACTCTATGTTCCATGAGACTAAAATTGTGTTTTGTCCTCCAATATGATCTAGTAACGGTTCTATTTTAATTATTGTAATCTCTACAACCCTTGAGGTGTATTTCTGCTGAAATTGTGCTATAGATAAAATAAAACAAATTGCTTGGGATAGCCAGGAAATGTGGGGGAGTGGGAAAAACCATTTAGATTATTTAAATTAACAGCTAGGTTGATAAGGAGCCAAGTCTACAGGCTGATAAGGAGCCAAGTCTTCTGCAGTTCTGCTTACCTTGCAGAGAGAATTGAGAAAATGAGATGCTAATGACCAATAGCAGTGAAAGTTCCCTTTATGCAACGTATATGCAATTATTTTATTATTTTATCTTTGTACACAGTGATAACATAAATGGAGGTAGTTTAAAAAAAGGTCTTCAAAAAGTTTTATTCCAACTTCGGCTATGCACACTTGTGGTCAGCATTGATCTGAGTAATTGTTAAAGAAGGAACTGCAGATGCTGGAAAATCGAAGGTACACAAAAATGCTGGAGAAGCTCAGCGGGTGCAGCAGCATCTATGGAGCGAAGGAAATAGGCAACGTTTCGGGCCGAAACCCTTCTTCAGACAATTTTCTTCAGACTTCTTCAGACAATTTTGAGTAATTGTTATTTTGGTGTACAAGGGGCATAGATTTAGAAATCAAGTGCATTTGAGAAAGCATTCAAAGAATTGACTCTTAATTAGCGTTTGTGTTTTGTGTCTTCACATGCTGATTTAGCTTTGAATAGAATTAATTAGCAAATGCTGTTTTTGTAGGAAAGGCAAGTAAGTTATAATAAGAGGATGTCTCCAAAATGTGCAGACTCAAACAATTATAATTAATTTATGAATGTAAGATATTTAAATTTTTTCACACTATATACTTGCACAGTTTACCAAGTTTTTGTTTTTGTTGTTTCAAAAAAGCAGTACAACTCATTTTCTAAACCTATATTGCGTCTGCACTTTTTAAAATGCTGTTGCTAGGATTTTCTGCTAATCGATCACAAAATGATTCTGCTCAATTTAGCCATCTCTGGTTCCTAAAGCATAGCAGCATTAGAAATTGTCATTTATTCCAGGAATTCATTATTCTGTCATCGTTTAAGCCATGTGTTGATTACTATTTAAAAGAGAGCTTGAATATTAGTTGCAACTAATTTTATAATTAAATTCTCCCTGTTCTCTTACCACAATTTACTATGGAACTAAACTGTTGCTGCTGTGACTTTGTGGAAAATTCTTGATGCAGTTACACCTATGCTCTCATCTTTTCTCTGCAGAAGCTTGCACTTAATTAATATTTCCTTGGAAATTAGAAAAGAAAACTAATGTTGTTACGTGTTATCCTGCATGATAAAGTCCGACATAAAGTTCTTTCTGCCATAATAAAATTCACAATTTTTATAACTGGAGAATGAATACAAGTCGCTGGCTGGCTTCCATGATTTTATCTAATTGTGCATTCCTGTTGTGATGTTGCACTTCATGGCTTCAGAACCTTTTGATAGACAGGAGTATCTTTAATAATTCAGTAACAGCCATTAGTTGCTGTGTATGGAAGATTCCAAAATAACAGAGAAGATCTACCTGAACCAGCTGGCTTTAACGATAAACTATTGGTGCACATCACTAAGCATGCAGAAAACGGCCTCTATGATTACAGCATAAATGTGAACGATGTGCACGTTTGTGTGATCAAAGGGCCAAGACAAACCTTGTCAGGCTTTAAAGTTGTACTTATATCATGTAATATTATGTTAAAACACATTCCTCTGACATCCTAAAAATATGTTCATTATTTGTAGGCTACTTGCAAGAGATCCTGATTTTGAATACTCTGGTTATGCACTGTTGAGCTCTTCTAATTCTCTTTCCCAGGGGTCTAAAGTAATGGAAGAGCAGGATTTGAGAGAACTTGGAATTCATGAAGTAGGGCATCGACGAAAAATTCTTCAAGCTGCACGTTCTCTACCAAAGGTAAAACTTCTGATAGTGTTTTGTATACCAGCAAGTGAAAGGTAGTCATACATTTTAAATGAAGTGAGAATTTAGAAATTAATAAGGAACAACAATATTTTAACTGTGACAGAAGCATATAGTTATTATTTCAACATTAGTTTACTTCTGATAGCTTCATAGAAATGCATTTCAATTTATGAAGAATTTGTCAGAATGGTTTATTTTTGTTCATCATTGTGACTAATGTGATTTTTAAAAGTATCATATTGAACAAATATGCATGACTGAATCAAAACTATTTTGAATACATGAGTGCACTCTGTTTCGCACTTCTTTAAAGAATAAATAGTTTTTGGAAGAATTACTTTTATGGCAGGTATGGCTGGGGTTTTCAAAGTGTTTTTGGAAGAGGTCACAGAATGGATGAATTAGTTGTTATTAATAGTAACTAGGAAAATGCAAAAGAATACAGAGAGAAAACTAAACACAATGGGATAAACTTTCAAACAGAAATTGCACCCAGGAAGGACATGATGTGTTGAATAACCGATATCATTGTTGAAATTTCATAAATCCATCCTGAATGGTATTCAAAGTACTGAGTAAAAATTATGTGACCTGATATTTTTCCAACTCTTGCGCTGAAGACCTGAGCTCCTAAACTAACCACGCTACCTAAAGTGTTCCAGTATAGCTGTGAGATTGCTTTCTATCTGACCATTTGGAAATTAGCTCAGATATGACCTGTCAGCCAATTGCAAGATATTTAGCCTGGCAAATTATTGTCCTTCTGGTCTATTCTCATTCATTAACACAATGATAGAAGGGGTTTACATGGTATTGACTCAACAATACACAGCATTCTTATAAACTTAATTCCATGAAATTCACTCATCTCCAGACCTCATTACAGTCGTGACCTATGCATGGACAAGAGAGCTGAATTCTAGAGGTGATACCAGGTCAAAAACCTTTGAAGTCAAAGCAGTATTGAATGAGTATGGAATTAAGGGGGCTTTTGAAAATAAAGTGATTGGAAATTGAGGTTAAAACTTACCACTGTGAATGTTGAGGCCCTGGGGAGTTTGGTAGAGCAGAGGGATCTAGGAGTATATGTCTGATATGATACTAAATAGACCTACTTGGCATAAAGAACATGTTTGAATTAGCTGAAACCAATCTTCTTATATCGTCAGGATACTGCTGCGGGAGCATCTTTAATTGGGCCCTTGTGTTCTAGTCTTCAACTGCTTCATCAATAGCCATTGTAAACCCAAGATTAAGATGATTGCACACAATTCTCAAAGGAATCTCTTCTGTTTACTTTTATGAATATTCTGGAGCACAGGACTCAAATTTGAATTTGTTGTTACTTCAAATTCAGGTGAAGGGATTGAGGAGAGATTTGATTATGCTTGGTTTAACGCATCAATTTTGTGAATGGTCTGAGATATGATGAGCATCTTTTAAATGTCATAAGGGTTGTCATAATAGGGGATTTTAACTTTCCCAACATAGACTTGGACTGCCATAGTGCCAAGGGTTTAGACGGCATGGTATTTGTCAAATGTCAGGAAAGTTTCCTTCTGCAATATGTAGAGACCCCTACAAGCGAGAGGGCAGAGTTTGACCTACTCTTCCGAAATGGCAAGTGACTTAATTGTAGGTGGATGAGCCTTTTGAGACGAGCAACCACAGTTCTATTAGCTTTAAAATAGTTTAAATGCACAAGGCCTTTGCAAAGTTTACCCATGGTAGGCTGCTATAGAAGGTTATGTGATCCAGAGAGAGCTGGCAAGCTGGATACTGAATTGGCTGCATGGAAAGAAGCAGAGGATGGTGATGGAAGGGTGTTTATTGGATTGGAGGCCTGTGATGAGTGGTGTGCCTCAGGGATTGGGCCTGGGCCCGGGCCCATTGCTGTTTGTGGTTTATATCACCAATTTGGCTGAAAATGTGGAAGGCATGATTAGTAAATCTGCAGCTGACACTAAAGAGGATGGTATCGTAGATAGTGAAGATGATTAATAAAAATTACAGCAGGCTCTTGATCAGCTGGGTAAGTGGGCAGAGAAATGGCTAATGGGGTTTAATGCAGATAAGTGTGACATGTTGCATTTTGGGAAGTCACACCAGGGCAGGAACTTCACAGTGAATGTTGGGGTTCTGGGAGATTTGTCAAGCAGACGGATCCAGGAGTACAGCAACATAGTTCCATGAACTATGAGACACAGGCAGATAGAATAGTCAAGAAGGCTTTTAGTATATTGGCCTTCATCGGTCAGGGTATTGAAAATACAAGTTGGGAGGTTATGTTACAGTTGTACAAGACATTGGCGAAGCCCCACTTATTGTGGCTGTATTGAGTTTTGGTCACCTTGCTAAAGGAAGAATGTCAATAAGCTGGAAAGAGTTCAGAGAACATTTACGATAATATTGCCAGAACTTGAGGGGTTTGAGTTATAGGGAGAGGTTGGGAGGCTTGGACTTTATTCCTTGGAGCTCAGGAGGCTGTGGGGTGATTGTATAGAGATGCGTAAAATGATGAAGGAAATTGATAGGGTGAATGCAGAGTCTTACCTGGGTAAAGAGAATCAAAAACAAGAGAACATATGTATAAGATGAGAGGGTCAAGGTTTAATACAAACCTGAAGGACAACATTTTGCACATACTGTGGTTGGTGTATGAAATGAGCTGCCAGATGAGTTGAAGCAGATACTATAACAGCATTTAAAAGACACTTGGATAGGTGCGTGGATAGGAAAGGTTTAAAGGGTTACGGGCCAAACATGAGCAAACAGAACTGACTTAGATGGGGCATCTGCTTCGCATGAACAAGTTAGTCCAAAGGCCTTGTTTCCATGCTTTAAGACTATGTAGAATAATGTAGTAACGAATAATAAAAGCTTTTTTTTTAAGGATATAAAGATAAATAGACATAGTTCGATTGCATCTGGATAATAATATGTTAGAATTATTAAGTTCTGAGATCTGTCTGATGACATTGGCCTGCACAGAGGAATGGGAATGCTGACATTATACAGACCAGTGAGGCGACTGGAATATGAAGCTTCATCTTCAAAAACTGTTTGGAAGAGACTGACCAAGTTGATTTCAGGACTTTGGGCTCAAAGTTTTTCTTAGAAGGTGGAAGGACTTATTTTCCTTGGAGAATTTCTTGCAGGGCGACTTTAGTTCTAATTAAAGTTCCAGATGACTTTGATGTAAACAGATCCTGAGTCTAGAACTGGGCACATATACAACTTTGCATTTCTCAAAACACGTCAATTCACGTCATATAAATTCTTGCCTCTCATCCAAGAAAAACTGTTTTGAGAAATAGGTCCTTGTGAAGGTTGTTGATACTTTGAAAAGAGGTGAATTAATTTCCATTGTACTGTGTAAAAAACATTGAAAGTTAGATAGACATTAATGGTTTCATTCCCTTTGTGACTCTTTCGGAATAATGATTGTTTGAAAAGTGAAACTGGTGACCTGGGGACACTGTGAATGATCACATCCAAATCTATCAATTACTGGTTTACTTTAAAGTGCCACTGGAATAGATCATTAATAAGATGCTATCTAATTTGGAAGTTTATAAAAATATTTATCCAAAGTAAACTATTAGTCTTTATATCAAATTCATATTGATATTATGTTTTATGACCATTGGGAACATTTATGCCTATTGTTCAGACAGGTAGAGAGAGTATTCCTTAAGACCAGATTAATTGAGATTGACAAATCTTTTCGAGAGGATGAGACATTTTCTTCGGCATGTATAATCTGTGCAGGAGGGAACTGCAGATGCTGTTTATTGAAGATAGACATAAAATGCTGGGGTAACTCAATGGCAGGCAGCATCTCTGGAGAAATGGAATAGGTGACGTTTTGTGTTGAAACCCTTCTTCAAACAAAAATTCAGTTAATGCGTAGTTCATTATTACATTCTCTTGGATAGTTGAATTCTATGCATCTGGAATACTGTTTAAATAATGCGGGTAATTTTATGCTTATAATTTGAGTCGCACTCATATTTACAGACGCAGCAATGGAATTACCACAGCATGCTATCTTATTGAATTTATCTGCCTCTTTGTACAAAAGTGCTTCATGGAACATTAGATTTTATTAAGTTTTGTTTCGGTTTAGACAACAATAAATGCAGTTTGATTTATTTGACTTTGGTCATGAGTGTCTGATTGTTATATGTACCGAAACAAATCAATGAAATCCTTCACTGCAGCACGACAAGGTTTGTAGTCCTCAATAGATAACATAATAAACAAATAAAAAGTTAAATAAATCAAACACCCAATATAGTGCAAAACAAAACAAAGCCCAACGTTCCTCATGCAACCAACACAGTTTGGAGTTATGGGGGAGTTCACCGTTTTTAGACTCCTGTACCACCTTCCTGATGACAGGAGTGAAATGAGAGTGTGGCCAGATTGGTGTGGGTCCTTGAGGATGCTGGCTGCCTTTTTGAGGCAGTGTTTCTGAAAGATCCCTTCTATGGCAGGGTAGTTCAATACCTATGATGGACAAATGTACTGTGACAAAAGTTGAATGTCAAAATATTCCTACTGCACTAAAACATGAATGTGTTCACACTCAGAATTCCTGGAATTAGAAGTAGCTGCATCAGTGACCTGAAATTTGAAGTATACGCATTCTTGCTTGATCAGTATATTGTTGCTCCTTATAAACATTCTGGATTTATGTGAGGCTTTAATGGAGAGCCAGTAAAGTAATAGTTTAATTTTAATTTGCAATTTAACATTAGTGTAATGAATGACAGGTGTGCACTTATTTTCTGGAACTCAATGGATGTACCCATCACTGAACTTCTTATCAAGTCAAAATCCCAAATAACTGCACCATTAACTCATCTTATATGCAAAGGTCAGGCAGGGGAAATGAGATCTGAAAGAAGGTTGTTTTAATTAGTGCCTCTACTGTTATCACAGTTATCTTGCAGTTTTTGTGAGTGGGAAAATAGGGTGTGAGAACTTGCCTGGGAACAGGGCCAGTTTCCAGGATATGATTCGCTTTTTGCATGCCGCTTTTAAAACAAACAAAAAATAATTATCGAAGCGTGAATTTCTGAATGATGTAGGTTCTTAAAATTGTACATTTTGCATTGGTTATCCTGATTTCAGAGAAGCTGCTGTGCAAACACCTGCACAATTAAGTGGGAACCTAGGTGTTGTCTTTTAAATCCACCATTTTAATTTTGTGGAAGACCTGTCTGAGATTTGTGCTGTAAAATTGAATGATATTTTCCAGTGTAAAAAATCAATATTTTAAATGCATCAATAACACCACCTATACTGGACCTTCCATAGTTATAAAATACAGGAATGATCTTTACAGCCTACCATGTTTTATGCTTTCTCTTTTGCCATGCTCCAATGACTTTCCCACATGTTCATTGCTTTTAAGCCCACATAAGGATGAGGAAGAAATCATGATTATTGAAGCATGAATACGGTCTCTGAAGTTTCAGAATCAAACTGCTCAAGGATCTGACAGCTCAGCCAAATTGGTCTGCAACAGGTCAAGTTCTTAATGGAAAATGAATGTTGTAGTCCTTTTCTGGGAACAATTTTTTTTTTACCAGGAATAATTCCTCACCTTTGTATTTGGCACATTACAGTCTCTTGACTATGAATGAAACAATTTCATATCCCTGCTCTAGTTTCTTTAGAGAAATAGTGCTGTTGTAATTAACAGCTCTATTTCAATATTGTCACTTTTTCCTTGATGCTATCATCCTTTTGGCCATTTAATCTATTTGTGCCTTCCACCCGAGCAGATCTTGTTTTTTTCTCCTCTCTCCCTTTCCCCTGCCTTTCTAATTGTTTAAAGCTCTTGAATCTGTAGCAGATTCTGGATATGACATCTTAAAAAAGTTAACATCCTCACTCCTAAGTATTTCCTGTTTATAGTTCAGATTCTCAAAGTGTGCAGTTAAGGCCCTGTCCCACGGTACGAGTTCATTCCAAGAGCTCACCTGAGTTTGCCCTGATTCGAACTCGGAGATTTACGGTAATGGCCGCTCGTTGGTACTCGGGGCTCTCGTGGACATTTTTCAACATGTTGAAAAATCTTCACGAGTCTTCCCGAGCATACCTGCCGTTAGCGAGTCTTCCCGAGTACCTGCCGTTAGCGTTACGAGCCGCTAAGAGACGTCCGTCCCTGAGCTCCGACGTACCCGCTACGTTCATTCTCCGTGCTTACCACGAGTTTGATTTTTTTAAAACTCGGGAGAGCTCTTGGATTGAACTCGTACCGTGGGACAGGGCCATTACTTACCTTTTCTTTCCAATTGACACCAGCTATCCCCATAAATATCACCCAGGGTAAGGTAATTTCAGCAAGCAAGAGGGTGGAAAGTTTGCCAATGTTCTAATACTGTGTTGCACAAAAAGGCACCTAGTGCACAGATTCTGGTTCTGTCGATAGTGCTTGTGGTCTCTTTTTTAGAATTAAACGTGTATAATAACAGCAAAGCTTAGATTTCTCAGTAATTGAGTTTGGAATCTCAAAGTGTTGATTTATTTAATGTGTACAAGCAGTTGATTAGTCAAACAAAATATTAATTGCTACCACAACTGAGATTCTCCAGTGTAGAGAATTCTGAATTGTATGGCACAGGATATAGGAACATCAGATATACTGTGAATGAATTTTGGTTCCACCATGAGAAGAACAAATCAACAGGCACATGGATACAATTATGCTAACAAACTCCACTCCTAATTGAATTGAAGATAGGTTACCATTCTTTCATTTAATTCCTGGTGATCCCTCCCCAGCAATATTGGGAGGACAACGTTTAAGAAGGCTGGAAAATGGGCAATAAATAAAGGCTTTCAAATGATTCCCATTTGCTTTTCAAATAAATCATTAAAGCAAAACACTGGAGATTTACATGGGTTATGTTTTTCACATTTTTGGAAGTGTACGTTATCCACAAATTTCAGGGGAAAATAAATCAATATGACGATGAGTAGTATATTATTTCCTCAGATTATAGTGATTTTACTCGTAGTAATGAGAATAAGAAGAACCTGCATTGTTATTCTTATTGGCGTCAACTGTACTAATTATTGGTTTGTATTTTTGTATTGTAGATTAAGCCATTTGGTTTTGATGGAAATAGCAATATTTCACTTGTAGCATGGTTGGAATCTCTTGGACTGCAGACTTACAATCAGAACTTTCTGTCCAATGGCTACAATACGATGGATTGTGTGAAAAACCTTTGGGAACCAGAAATTATAAATGTAAGCTAAATAATTTTTTTTTTTAATGTTTCTTGTAACACAATTATGAATGTACAATCTTTTATAATGTGATGTCTGCTAAAAAATATGCATTTATGATTCCACCTTAGCTATGCTTATCATATTTCTTTTGCATGTAGTTGGCAGATTTCTTGGTGTGATTTCTATCTCAGAGATTCAGCCAAACTGAGAGAAGTCTTGAAGACGAAACTCATGCACACTTTCTCTAACATGCACGGTCTCCCAGTCCCTGGCTAGCACTTCTTCGTATGTGCTCTCTCTCGGGTGCTTCCTTTCTTCCCCTCCCCCTGGCATGCATACAGCAGCTGTCTCATCCCATTCTCTAACATTTGCTCACTTTGCCTCTCTCGCGGTGCCCCACTGTTCTCTCAATCCCTGTGGCACCATGCCCACTTATCATTGGGCGTGGGCAGTATGTTTAAGAAAGAACTGCAGATGCTTGAAAAATCGAAGGTAGACACAAAATGCTGGAGAAACTCAGCAGGAGGCAGAATCTATGGAGAGAAGGAATTGATGACGTTTTGGGTCGAGACCCTTCTTCAGACTTATGGGCAGTAGATAAACTACTGCATCCAGCACTTTTATTATCTCTCTCGACTTGTCAGAGCACTCCAATTAAATTTGACTTGTTGTCATTGTTGTAATAAAGGAAAAAATAACTAAATTCCCTGGTATACATAAGCATTTGCTGCTGACACTAAGTTCCGTTTAGACAAAAATAATGGATGAAATTAAATTTCTGTCAATTGCCATAGCTTATTAAACTTAATTAATAATGACAGCTTCTGCCCTGATTCCCCTTGTTGGAAACCAGCCTTCGAAAGCTCTTTAAAAATAAGCATAAAAGCAAATTAATGTCGTAAAATATGTTCATTCAGATGCTCTGATTTGCCACCTCATTGCCATATCCAATTCTATTAGTCAAGAATATAATTGTAAAATATTTCTATAATTGGACACATATTAGGTGTTATCTAAAAAAATAAGCAAAATTCCAGATCTCAAAGGTTCATAGGTTCAAAGGTTATTTATTGGTCACTTACACCATAGGTGTAGTGAAATGCTTCTTGCCAATGCAGCACATAAGAAAAGAATACAGACATAACAATAATAAAGAGATTTAAACATGAAAAGCATCCCCCCACAATGATTCCCATTATGAGGGAAGGCACAAAGTCCAGTCCCCATCCCATGTCCACCCATAGTCGAGCCTAATGAGGCCTCCGCAGTCGCCTTAACTTAGTACCACCAAAGCTTCTAGTTAAGCATGAACACCATTACATTACGTAACATCGTTTTTCATAAGTATTGACAAATGCAGAACGAACTTTCATGCATTCTTTAGTTCATCATTTCACAGAGGCAGTATTCCAGGACTTTAGTCTGCATTATTTTTTCCCGATTTCAAACCTGTATATCACCCTTCACTGACAGAGTTGTTGTCTTTTTTAAGCGCAAATTCTCCTGAAATAAGTTTGTATTCAGTACAGTATTCATTTAAAATAACAGAACTTGCATCAAAGCAATGTTTTTACAGAAATAAGCTGGCATTAAAGAAATGTAATGAGTGTGAAATCAAAAGAATCATAGAAAATTATTAGCCACAGAAGACCATTGGCCCATCCTGTCTCTAGACTGATGAAAATGAATTTCCTGATTAAATCTGATCCTTAAACAATAGATCTGCAGGTCACAGCTGTTTAAACCCACATCTGGATACCTTTTAAATGTAAAGAATTTCTGACTCTCACTATTTTTAACAATCAGTCGGACCTCTGCCGCTCTTGAGGTGAAAACATTTTTCTTCATCATTCCTTCAGTCTTTCTACCAACCAGTTTAAGTCAAACCCTCTGGTGTTGAGCCCCCAAATCATGGAAATAAGTTCTTCCTTTATTATCTAGTTCCCGTTTATAATTTTATATATTTCAGTTAAATTTCCTCTTAGCCTCTATTGCAACATATCTAGTGAGCCTCAGTCATGGGAGAAGATAGAATCCATTACTAAGGGGACAACCAATCAAAATCAGAACAAGAAGCCATGTTTAAGAAATGTACTATTTTTTAAGGATTCAACAAACAAGGTGAGCAAAGGGAACCAATGTCTCGTATATTTGAATTTCTCGAATGTATTTGAAAGCAACTATATGAATGGGATGTATAGGGGTTTGGCTGGCATAAAAGAAAGAATCGGATAAAAGGGTTATTTCGGATTGGCCGTCAGTACATAGTGGGGTGCTACAGAAATCAGTGTTGGAGTATTATTTACAATTAACATTATGGCTTGTATAAAGGGACCGTGTATATTGTGACTATATTTGCTGATGGCGTAAACATAGGTACGTTAGCAGGTTACGAGGCAGATTCAAAGGAAATGACAAATTGACAGGTGGAATATAATGTGGGACATGTATAATTTTCTTCTTTTTGAAAGTAAGAATGTAAAAGCAAATTATTATTTCAAGCAGAATGAAACTACAAAATGTTGTGGTACAAAGTACATAAATGGAGGGATAGTTTCCGAATAAGGAATCACTTATTTAAGAAGGAGATAAAGAGGAATTTATTTTCTTGAGGAGATGCAAGAAACTGCAGGTGCTGGAATCTTGAGTGAAACACAAAGTGATGGAGGAACAGCAGGTCAGGCAGCATCTGTGAAGGGAATGGGCAGACACCGTTTTGGGTCGAAGCCCTTCTTCTGACTGATTGTCGTAGTAGGGGGAGAAAGTGGAGGTGGGGCCACAGCGAATCCTGGAAAGCGATTGATGGGTACTAGTGAGGATTTGATGAGCAAGGGTAAAACAAAGGCTAGAGATGAAAATGAGACAAAAGGGTGTCAGATGATAAGAGGAGGAGTGAAATGTAAGGCCAGAGTGGGGGGGGGGAGAGGAAAGATGGAAAGAATATACGAAAGAGGGGAAAGGAGAAGGGTGATTGAGAATTTGGGAGATAATGGGCGAAAGAGAAGTGCATGGGTTGGAGCACAGGAAAGAGAGAGCTATGCCTGCCATTTTGTTGATTACATTGAACTGTCCTT
Organism: Malacoraja senta; assembly: GCA_038087875.1. NCBI lineage: Eukaryota > Metazoa > Chordata > Chondrichthyes > Rajiformes > Rajidae > Malacoraja > Malacoraja senta. The sequence continues at coordinate 33,458,033 of CM075981.1, read as the reverse complement.
ACTTTAAACTTATACCGGCCACCTCTCCCCATCTTGTTCTCCATTACTTTAACTACATCAGGATTTCCTTCTGCCCCCTTGCAGAACTCGTTGCTTTTATCAACTTTACTACTAACCTCCACTCTGCCCACAAGCTCACGGATTATCTCTGACCCCTCTCTACCGTTTTTCCTCTCAACAATTTTCTCTGTCTCCATCATAGGGGACAGACTATCGACTATTTTCTACTGCAAACCTGCTGACTCCCACAATTACCTTCAGTACACCTCCTCCCACCCTGCCTCCAGCAAGGATGCCATTAATTTCTTCTCCACTGCATATGCACCCAACATGAGTCATTCTACTTTAGGACATCCGAAATGTCTTCTTCAGTAAATACGGTTTCCCCTCTGCTGTTGTGCTATTGACCCATGTCTCAACTGTGTCACACAGATCTGCACTCGCTCCTCTTCTTCCTAGATGGAATAAGGTCCCCTGGTCCTCGCCTTTCACAGACCAGCCTCCGCATCCAGCACATCATTCTCTGACATTACCGCCACCTTGAACATAATCCAGTCACATTTTCCCGTCCCCACCCCTATCTGCACAGATCACTTCCCCCACACACCTCAGTTCACTCATCCCTTCCCGCCCATCCCTTCCCCGGGCACTTTCCCCAGCAACTACAGGAGATGTAACACCAGTGCCTACATTTTACCCTTACCCCCATCCAGGATCCCCATCAACCCTTCCTGGTGAAAAGGGTTCATGTGCACATCTTCTAATATCTTCCAGAAGGAAGAAGAGTGTCTTCTTAATCTGGGTACTGTGGGAGGTGATGTCAGGTTGAACAGAAGAGCAGCTGGGAGTTGAATAGTTGCTGACTGGAAGAAAAGTGGACTGTTAGATCAATGCCACAGGATAACGAAACTACTAATACTAAGAGACTGAGAGAGTCCTTGACAGAGTGGGATTGTACCCTGTGAATAATGGGGATTATTACCCTGTGAATAATGGAGTTATCATTGAAAAATGGGGAGTTCTATTGGGGATATGGTTAAAGTAGAATGATATGGAAGAGGAGTTGGTTGAATGTACTAGATGGAATGAATAAATTGTGGGTATTTTTTTTTTTTTAAGTTATTGTTTTTTCAAGCAATAAATTCCAAATAATCACATAGGCTTAATCAATAATAACACGTTTAATCAAACCAAATGTTGTGAGAATATTGGCTCATCAGAAGTGTTTTGCAGCTTTGTATTTTCCATATTTTGACTGTCCCCTTCAGATTTTCACGCAAATGTTTCCCCACAAATAATCGTAATGCGTGTATATAAACTAAATTATTGCATTAGCATGTTCTTGTGTCCATTGATTTTTAGTAAGTGCTGTTCTAGAATTGTCTTTCAGGGCAAGTGTCAAAGTAAAGCTGTTTGTTGGCAAAAGTTAGTTTGCAATTTGGCAAATTTTTAAAAATAAGTCAAGGCTTTGAAGGAATTCAACAGACTGAAAAACATGTTTTATGTCAGGTTTAAAAATAAAATGCTGTTGTATTAATCACCTAACACAAAAGACAAGCTTTGAAATTGCCTGTTGCCCAAAGAAAGTTATTTGGCTGCATTGTTCACTGCAGAAATTGTTGTTGAAAACTGGATGCATTGTTGGCAAAATTCTTTGGGCCACAGAGACATGTTACTTCAACAGAGTTGATTTATACAGCAAGACAAGGCAACGAGAGTTGAGCATTTAGAGACATCTGAGAAAATTTGAGCAGAGTTGTTCAAACCTGATATGCCATATATTCAAACACTTAATTCAGACTAGCTGTGAGTAAAAATCGGTTCAGATTGTCCACTACTTGGCTGTTTGCAGTACTTGAAATCCACACATGGGTACAAGTGGAAGTTGCATCTCAAGTATGGGATGTGTACACAAATTGTTTTATAAATAACCGCTTGCATTTTATTATAAATTTAGTATTCAAACCTGATGTAATTAGAAATTAAGCAAAAAATACTAATAGTGTATACATTTGGCTTCTGATGGCTCCTTCCTTTCATTCAGGCAAAATGTAATGGTGTCTCCGTTTCACTAAAATATGGATGTGTAAAGATAAGGATATTACTAACAGCGTGAATGAATGTGATCAATATTTGGCATAGACTCAGTGGGCCGAAGGGCCTATTTCCATGCTGCATCTCTAAACTAAACTGAACAGGTTTTTTTTGCATTGAATAAGATCACGGAAGACTATAATAGACTTCCAGCATAAGATAGTTGTTTAAAAAATTAATTGAATCATCTCTGATAAGGAGATTTCTTTTTATGGAATAGAATTGTGTATATAACTGAGCGCTGTTACTGCTTCGAAGCAAACCTGATACACCTGTCACATCAGTAAGATCATATCATTCTGTGAAGAGCAGACTGCTTGCAGGTTGTTATTGAATAATCATTCTTATCAGATGAATTTTTCAATCTTTATTGCAACGTATGGAAAGGACTGCTTTTCCTGAGCCTCTTCTCTTCATTCACACTAACCTTGAATGACTTTTTCTGAGAAGTGCCTTCAAAGCCCAAGGATATTCACTTAATTAATTGCCCCTTGGATAAAAGGAGATAAACACATTCTTGCAAAATATAAATGATTTATACTTTCCTGATTAAGCTGTGTGTTATTTTAGGTTTTGAAAATAACCTTACCAGGTCATCGAAAGCGAATTTTAGCTTCTCTTGGTGAACGGCCCAATGAAGAACCACCTCAGAAACCACCGCGCACTTCCCAACTGAAGGTAAGAAAGTTCTTCCGTTGCCATGTTGCTGGTGGTATTTTAAAACCCTAACATTGTTAAATAAGGCACATCGAGAGATCTTTTTGCAGAAACTTGCTTGAGAATTCGATGCAAATATATAGTTGTTGAAAACTTGGGCACTGTTTACCTGTCTCTCAAAATAAATTTAGGGCTAATTTCCTTATGTGAGTTAACAGCAATAGAAAGCCAGTTAATTCCATATACAATCAATACAATACAATCAGTTTTATTCGTCACTTACATAAAGTGCAAGTGAAATGAATTTGCCAGCAGCGGTACAATGAAAAAGAACGCACAAAAACACAATAAAAATTTAACACAAACATCCACCACAGCATTCATCACTGTGGTGGAAGGCACAAAATGTGGCCAGTCCTCCTCCATTGGGACCTCAACCCTCCGCAGCCACCGCTGCGGGCATCCAGATGAGTGAAAGTCAAGGAAAGTCCTGAAATGGTGCCTCCCCCACCGGAGACCGCGGCTTCAGGTTGGTGTAGGCCGCAGGCCGGCGGTCAAAGATTTAAAGTTCCCGCCGCGCCGCAGCCAGAAGCACCGCAGACCGCAGGGCCAGCGGTCGAAGCTCCCCTCCAGGGGTCCCCGACGAGGGACCCCGCTCCTGATGGTAAGTCGCGGCCGCGCCCGTGGTAGAAGTAGGCCGCGGGCCGGCGGTGGGAGCTTCTTCTTCTCCCGGGTCCCCAACGCCCAGGCTGCGGACGCCGCGCCAGCTGGAGCTCGGCAGACCGCGGCTTCAGGCTGCCGCGGGCCAGCGAAACGGAGCGCTCCCCTCCGGCGACCCCCGGCGAGGGCTCGCCCGCTCCACGCCGAGAGTTCACGCTGCACCCGCTGCTGAAGCCCCGGGCACGTCTCCGGGAAAGGCCGCACCGAGCCTCGATGTTAGGCCACGGGGGAGGCGACATGGAAAAAGTCGCCTCTCCGTGGAGGAGGCAACCGAAGCGGTTTCCCCCTTACCCCCCCCACACCACCCCCCACACAAGACACACAAAGAAACATTAAAAACATACATTAAAACATACTAAAAAAACAAAAAATAGAAAACAACGGACACGCTGCTGACAGGGCTGCCGGCTTGCAGCGCCCCCACCGACCATATGTTCAAATCTTATAGTTAACAGTGTTTCTAGAATTGATATAATTTCATCCATTTGAGCAAGTGTTCATGCTAGCTGAGTAATGGAGGAATTTTATTATCCTAATAGTTTTAGATGTAGCACATGAGATTATTTTGGTTGGAATAATACATTGTAAAAACACACTGATATCCATAGAAGAATATTCAACAAGGACATTATGCCACTGTAAAGATAGTGTTGGCCTTCTGAGATATTAAAGTGAACTGACGCCCACATGTCTAGAATGCTGTGCTTCTGCACAAGTTTGCTTACAAACGAATATTTAGACTTTGCTCAATCTCCTGTATATTTAAAGGACACTTATATCGGACTGCACTTATCTGGTGGATATCAATTATATATACATCCTCCATCGGCTTTTTCTCTCATTTCTGTCACTCCCCTACATTTTTGTTCTCTTTCTCACAAAAATAGGTGCATTTTCCAGTTTTGCAGACTTTAATATTCAGGAAAAAAAAGTGGCTTCATCTTCAAAGACCACTAAAGAATAAAACAAAAGTGTTGCAAACTGTCAAAACCAACATCTATATATCCTTTATTTTCAATTTGTCATTGCATGGATTAGTTTGTGTGACACATTTGGCCTTAGGTTCTTGTTTGTTGTGATGTTGCTGTCAATGTTAGTGAATCCTCAGCATTTGGGCACAAGATTAGGCTTCTCATGGCAGATACATCATCTCAAAAGGACCCCAGATGTCGTCAAAACCATGACATTGGGATTCACTGCATATTAATGACTTGATTTGCAGATATCTGATTTTATGAAAATTCACCCATAAGCTTTTAAACTATTTTCAAGCTAGTAATCACAAAATGATCCATTGTATTCATTAATGACTGGACAGTATATATTCCATTAGTTTAATTATGGGTCATGTTAGGGTAATTATTCAATGAAATTAAAGATTATAGTTAAGTATATGTAGTGATAGAACATGGGTCAATATAGAAAACACATTTCTATCTTATGGAAAAATGAGCTTACAGGCAGTTCTCTGAAATGGAACCCAAATGGGCCTGTCCCACTTAGGCGATTTTGCAGTGGACTGCCGGCGACTGATAAGTTGCCAGCAAAAAAAACACACACACACGTCTAAAAAATTCACACGGTGCAAAGCCAAGGTGAAACAGACAGACACCGCGATGAACAGGAGGGTTGCCGCTGTAATTAAGGCGGCTAAAGCACAGTGTAGGGTAAGTCCTTTAAAAGAGGGGGGGAGAAGGAGTGGACACAACTTTTAATAAGCCAGAGATACACGACTGAAGCTCGGCGGACATTTAACAGGTTATCCTTGGTTCTGAAAATTACTGCTTACCTTTTTTCCCAATGAGCCAATGAAATTCACCGGTCAACACCGGCTGCAACCTCTGAGAACCTCCGAGAACCTTTGACCTCCTGACAACCCATTAGGACCTCCTGGCGACCCACCTACGGCACGAGAATTCTCGCTACTCTCCATGACGGCTTCATTCTAGTCGCTGCTACTTTTTCAACATGTTGAAAAATTCACGGCGACCATATTGAGGCTGCGACTAGTTCCCAGAATGCGGGAACTCTCACGACCATGAAGGCGACTCCCCGGCAACCACCCGTGAACATGTGGCGACCGCATAGTCTCCTGCAGTGGCCTAAAAAGTTGCCTAAGTGGGACAGGCCCATTATGTAACTCTGTATCAGTTAAGTGGTATTTTCAATAACATTCCAAAATAAATTTGCGATGTTTTAACTGTGGGAGATTCTCATCAGCAAATGCACAGTATAAGAGTCCCAAAGGTTAGTCACAGCATATTTTAATTAGAACTGCTGTAGCATACCTTTTTGATGTGTGTGTGTAGTGATGTGTGAAAGTGTTCTGCAATCATGGTAGCATTAACTTTAGGTGGCAGCTGAACATTTAGTTCAGTTTAGATATACAGCGAGGAAACAGGCCCTTTCGGCTCACCGGGTCCGCGCCGACCAGCGATCCCTGCATATTAACACTATCCTATATCCACTAGGAATTTTTTTTACATTTACTAAGCCAATTAACCTACATACCTGTACGTGTTTGGAGTGTGGGAGGAAACCGAAGATCTCGGAGAAAACCCACTCAGGTCACGAGGAGAACGTACAAACTCCGTACAGACAGCACCCGTAGTCAGGATCGAACCCGGGCGTCCGGCGCTGCGTTTGCTGTAAGGCAACAACTCTACCGCTGCGCCACCGTGCCGTTCTTTGGGAACTGCAGGAGCTGAGCATTACATGAAGCAAAATAACATCTAATACGTTTCATGTTTTAACATTGAGCTTTTATAGTTTAGAATTTCTCTTAACGTCAGACAGCGCCCTTTGCACAAGTGGGTTATAAATTATAAATGTCAAATGGTTTAGATGATATCAAGCCATAAGACTGAGACTTATCTGTCACATGCAAGTTAATTGAATGCCAGCATTGCATTCCATCAAATGTTTAACTCTACGATTTAAATGGAGAATAAAATAGGACCAAGGTCAAACATCAATATTGCATGTGGCTCTGTCAAGTTTCTGCCCAGTGGATTCAATTAAAATTGGCCTCTTAATTTCTGAATCTTCAATAAATCTCCCATTGCCACTTCTGATTTTTCTTTGGAACAACTACAATTTTTTTGTGATTATTCATGTGGATTGGCAACCTGTGTTTTAATAAAGCGCTGCAAAATTATCAATAAACAATATTTCGGTGAGATTGGAAGAGCTTTATTTCTTTTAATTAGTAAGTGTTAATTTCCCCCCAAAATGGTGACTGAAAATAAATTTCACGAAAAAAATTAAGACTTGCCGTTTTCATGTTTCTTTGAGCCATCATGGATGGTTTACAACATAACATTGCAATTTTCACAGATGGATTATGGAACTGAAATGAGTATCCCTTATCTCTACAAACCAAAGTTCTTGATGGGGATTGATATTTTGAACAGAAGCGAGCTGTTTCTATTAGTGGTTGTTTCAAAGACACGGGGGTGGGGGAGGTCAAAGATTTGACCTATTAAGAAATATAAGAGAAGAAGCTCTTATTAGGCAGAATGTTATTGTATGGGGATATTACTATCTCTCTAATTCAGTCCAGTTCCTTGAAAAATGATTGATGTAGGACAGTGGACATTTGTGTGCATGGGCTTTTGACAATGTCCTACGTGGTGGGCTGTTTCAGAAGGTTAAAGCATATGGGATCAAAAGCAAGCTGACAAATTGGATTCAGTCTGTGACCAGTGATGTACCACAGGGATCAGTGCTGGGCCCTCTGTTGATGCTAACTCAATGGCTTCTGTGCCACATGAATTTTCTGATTGTAATCTGCCAGTTTCTCATTTCTACCCTGACCCTCCCCTGCATCTGGTCTGTAGCTGAATCCTCTGGAATCTGGCTTCCTTTTCCCCAAACCTTACCGGTTTTGTGATGCAATGCACAGTCAGGAAAGATATAACCACTTGTGTTCCTCTGATTGAACCATTTCAGTTACATCCCCTCCTCAAGACATGTAAACTGTCCTTATTTTCTAAAACTTTCTACTCCTTTTATAATAAACTGGCTACTCCTCCCAACAATCAAGAAATCAACTTTTATCTCTCATCTCCCAAATCCGACTTCACTGTATATTAAAATATAACTCTGGGATGCTGCTAATTATTTTTTATCTATCAGCTACTCTTTGCACCTTCCTTCATTACTACTTCAGTACTACTTCCTTCATTGTATGGTGACTATTTACATATCTGTCTCTATTTGTTATCAGTTTTTAAAGGTTTCCCTATAATGGCAAGTTTTATTCAAATTGTCTTTTCCCCTCTTCTCATACCTCTGTACTTATGCTCTTCTGATAACCATTCTATTCAACCTGGTCAGATGGTGGTTGAACGGCATGAGAGCAAAGTTGAAAGCTCGCCATCATTCAGTCTCCAAATGCTGCTACTGCATACATTTGCGTTACAAGTACAATCTATACACTTGGCCTGTAGTCAGAAAGAAAATCCCATGCCAATTTCCAATGAAATGTGAGTGGGTTAGCAGGCCTTCCTGAAAACGTACCTGAAATATTAAGGACCACAGGGGAATCTTATGCTAATAAGGTCATATGGAATAGTAGAATTAGGCCATTCGGCCTATCAAGTCTGCTCCGCCATTCAAGCATGGCTGATTTATCTCTCCCTCCTAACCCCATAATCATGCACAAAGCTTTACATGTGACCCCCCATTGTTTTATTATAAGTCGGTGACATACAACATTTCAATCTTTATAAACCTGACCTCGTGCAACATCTAATGGGCAAAGTCTTGGCTTCCATGAAGCCACCCAACCTCAGCCTGCTGCCTTAATAGCTCCAGTGAGATTAAAGGGAGTGGAGGAGCCCGGTGTGATAAATGGAGCATGGGAATCAACAAGCAGTAATCCAGATGCTAAACCATTAAGATTTCCAACAAGCAACTTCCAGGTTTACTGTGTAGGGAGGAACTACAGAGCGGGTTTGAACTAACACACTGTACTAGTATTTTCACTGTACTTGGATGGCTGTGATACAGCTGCTCGGATGATATTGGTTCCATAGAGTGTGAATCTGATGGCCTTTTCACAATCACCAGTAGTTTTGCTGTTGCTTGTCAGCTAGTCGGCGCAGGAAAAGCTAATGTCACTGGGCACATTTTTCAGGCATAGACATTTCTGTCACTAATATTAATTTACTTTTGGGTCATAAAGCAAAGGAAAAATAAAGGTGAGCTTTTGCACTAGATCTTGCTGAAAGTTTAAATCCCCAATTTTTCCAGATTTGCATTATTTAAAATTAAATTCTCAACTAATTTAGAAGCCCTACCGTTGACAGCCATACCATGTGATTGAATTTCCAACAGTCATGTGTAGTACTTTGTTTTATTTTGTCCTTTGCGAGGGTGATGGGATAATTCCATTGCTCAAAAATTACATTCTAAAATCGAATGACATCCTTCGCAAGCTATATATGTCAAACCTCATTGGTACCAGGTTTTGTGGCTTGTCCTTTATTTGACTTTGTGTTAAGGTAGTTAAATTAATAGAAATTTCTTCTAATAAGTTAAAATTATTTTATTACAATTTTATCAAGTATTAATTGATATAACGCACAACTCTCTGCTACTATTTGAAGAGAAGAGAGTCGTGTCTTGTTAAACATAGAAACATAGAAAATAGGTGCAGGAGTAGGCCATTCGGCCCTTCGATATGATCATGGCTGATCATCCAACTCAGTATCCCATCCCTGCCTTCTCTCCATACCCCCTGATCCCTTTAGCCACATGGGCCACATCTAACTCCCTCTTAAATATAGCCAATGAACTGGCCTCAACTGCCATATGTCCCAAAACGGAACAATGAAATCCTTACTTGCAGCAGCACAACACATATGCAAATCATAGGGCTCTGTAAACACCACAATAAACAACGAAAAATAAGTTCCATGTATAAAAAACAACTAATAATCATGCAAAGCCAAAAACAATGCCTCCAAGTCTATGTAGTTCGGAGCTTATTTGGAGGTTCTCGTGTTTAATAGCCTAAAATACTGATTTTGATCCAGTACAAGCCACATTCTATCAGAATAAATATGGGGCAGTGATGTTTCTGTTGATTATCTGCTGCTACCGCTTCTCAGCTTGGAAATTAGTATTCATCCTTGTTTATTTGGAAGGAGCTGCAAAAATAGCAAGGGCTCAGTCTTCAGGCCATGGTTATCCATCATCAGGTAGCTGAGCAGTGCAACCACTGACAAAGTCAGCAAGTTCTGAAGATGCAGCGGCTTTACCAGGGCTGACCTCACATCATCGGTATAGCTTTCATAGAATAATTTAATCCATGATCTTTCAAAGTGGGTGCAACACAATTCTTGCGGAGATTATGTTGCGTCATCGGGTCAACTGTACCTTTCATTGCATGGTACTGTCACTGTGCTAAATGAGATAGAATCGGAATTGACCAAGTAACTCAAAATTGAGCATCTCCAATCAGCATCTGAGTTGTATTGCCTCTACCATTAATATTGAGCCAGGGGACCAACCCTCGAACAAAAAACTAGAAGAGCATGTGTATTGAAAAAAAAAGACATGCCGTCCTGAGTCTGTACCATATCAACAAAATGCATTTGTAACAACTGGGCAAAGATCCCAGGATAGCAGCATCCAAATCCACAATCTTTGCAGCCCAAAAAGACACTGGCAGCAGCCATATGGAAATACCGGAACTTGCAGATTCCTCTCCAAGTCAGCACCACCAACCATCTGACTTGGAAATATAATGCTGTTTTCTCACTCTTGTCAAAATCCTGCAACTCTCTACTCCGCGCTATTGTGAGAGTACCTTCTCCAGATAGACAAGAACACTTAAATAACTTGTCTCACTGCTACCTTTACAAGGGCAATTTGACCTAAGAATGTTATGATAGTATTACTGGTGATTTAAAAAAGGGAATTGGATAAGATGTTATGCTTTTTGCTCAGGGGTGGACTTTGTAATTAATTTGCTTCATTATTCTAAGATCCAACTTGGTACAGTGGCCTGAATCGTCCCCTCTTCTGCTATATCACCCTCTAATTTTTTTCTCACTTTTCCTGGCAAATGTTGAGCCACAGTATATCTATGGCTAACATATTATTACATTCCCCACTTTTAAAGTTGATGAATATGTTCAAACCTATGATACAATCACTAGCTCTATTCCAGCGTCATAGATTAATACAGTGTGGAAACAGGTCCTTCGGCCCAACTCGCCCACACCGGCCATCAATGTCGCAGCTATCCTAGTTGCACCTGCCTGCACTTGGTCCATAACCCTCCAAACCTGTCCTATCCATGTACCTATCCAACTGTTTCTTAAACGATGGGATAGTCCCAGCCTCAACTACACCCACCACCCTCTGTGAAAAAGCTACCTCTCAGATTCCTATCTTTGATTACAAGCTTCATAAGTGCAGGATGTTGTAGCATGTGTTGGGGTGATGGTACAGGTGTTCTTTGTTAGTTTTTTCATTATGTTGCAAAAGTGAAGACACCAGATATTTCTGATTTTATTTTAGTATTATTAAATTCTTTACTTTTTAAAAATCACACTAGTTCTTAAAGTGCAGTTTTTGGAAAAGTTAGATTTCAAATGAGGACCATTTGCTCAGTATCGGAGGACTATTTTCCATTCTAAGCACGAGTGAATAAATACTCCATTGATCCTGCATAATTTAGCGATGAATTGGTAAAATAATGTTGCCATAACATTTTAGATTTTGCATGTCAACAAAACCAGTTGTCAATTTGACTATAGATAAGTTGGAACACATGTTTGCAAACATTTTTTTGCCTGTTGTTTTTATGAACTAATTCAGTGAAATGTCTATGAATTTATTAACCTAACCACTGCTGAGGTGCAAATTGCTGCTATTTACATACCTGGCACAGTTATAACTGATTATTCTCAAGCTAGTATCTTTGATGATCTCATCCTTCTGCTCCTCAGCACAGATGCTAAACTGCAATTTGGGCTAAAATATAGATTACTATCTTAAACAACTATGTATTTTCCATTCAGTTGCTCATGTATCGGTTGCCATAATTTGCAGCTGTCATTCTGAAATCTTGAAAGAAAATTGTGTAATTCCTGCCTAAAATTGCAGGCCACATTCATGCGCACGACACACCTGTTTTGAGTCACACTCCAAATAAGTTCACTCCCCTTCTATGAAGCCAGCAAATAGCCCCCTTCCATGAAGGAACTGGTCAGTTTTTAATCACCTTGGATATATAGGGAGTGTGATTGTCTGGCTCACTTACATCGCTAAAGTCAATCTGTCAGGTGATGTGGCAGTCAATAAGTCATGATGGTAGTCTTAATTAGTTTGTTAGTTTAACTGCAATTATAAAGCATAATAGATAAATGTTGAGTATGGAGTAGTGTGAACGGGTACTAATGGTCTGTCTTGAGTCTGGTCAGAGGGGTACATCGTAAAATCAATTGGAGAGTGTGCTTATTACAAATTAGCAACAGGAGATAGTATTTGGCTTATTTATTGTCCTAAAAAGTTCCTTGTCAACCTGTGGCTACGATGTGCTATAAATATACCTGCAGCTACAGATCCAATTTCAATAATTTTGTTTTAAAATGTAGCATTTTTCTTGTCGCATACCATAATTTAAAGCTGACCACTTGAGCCATTGTTCCATCGTTCATGAAGATTTTTCATCTTTTGTGGCCATTAAGGTCACATCACATGGAAGAGTCAAAACCGATCCATCCAAGATTCAGATAAAAACCATCATGTTAAGTCACGGCCCAAGTCTTAGTCTGAACAACTGATGATGACCTTGAACATTTTTCCAAATTTCAGAAAAAACATTTTGGAAAATTATAACATTTTAAGCAACAACACATTGGCGAGACTTTAATGCATTTTGGAAAGAGTTCAAATATTTTTAATTAAACATTGGAAATAGTATAATTTCAATGAATTATTTATTGGAAAGACTTTATAATATGTAATTATTTAAAATATGCTACCTCGATCTCTTACAGATGTTCTTGATGATTTTCTTTCATTTTGATCATTTTTATGGATAAACGCTCCTTCCTCCTCATACGTGGTGTAGATTCCTTGGATGAGTTACTTTTTCAAGGGGCAATAAGATGGAAGTTTTCACTTTGTTGAACTGTAAATTAATTTTAATCTCAAAACCCTATGTGCAGCCAGCAAAGGCAAAGTGAGTATTTGATGGCAACTTTAGCAGTTCCGCATTAGATCACGCATGCCTAGAAATCCCAAAGCTGGTGTCACTCAAGAAGTAAAGATGGCAAATTCCAGTAGTTATGCTGCAATCACTGCCATTAAATTTGGACCACTGTTCATTTTATTCTTCCGTAGCAACAAGCATGTGGGGGAGGCCAAGCGTAAAATTGGGGATGCAGACTCCCTGCAGTACAAACATATTGAAGTTTTTTTAATGGGACTGATGAAACAGTTCAACCAATTGGAAACTTAATTACAACGCAATTGAGCTTTTCCATTCTGCCCATACCACTTCATTCATAATTATGCCTTTGTTGAGAAAGTAGATTACGATGATGCAAGATGCTCTAACATTTCTTCTCCTTAGCAGTGAACTCGGATTGATGTCTCTTCATAGAACATAGTCCAACACAGAAACAGGGTCCCATGGTCCACAATATCAGTGCCAACATGATGCCCAGACCAACTTTAATCTGCCTGCACATAATTCATATCTCCATTCCCAGCCTATCCCTGTGCCTATCTTTAAATGCCACTATCATATCCGCCTCCCACCACCACTTCTGGCAGGTGTGCCAAGTGTTCACCAGTCTCTGTGTAAAAAAAAATTGCCCCACACATCTCTGTTAGACTTTGCCCCTCTCATCTTAAAACTATGCCCTCTAGAATTTGATGTATCCATCCTCAGAAAAAAAGTTCTGTCTACCCTATCTATGCCTCTAATAGTTTTATATACATATCGTCTCCCTGCAACCTCCAGCATTCCAGAGATAACAATCCAAGTTTGTCCCACCTCTACCTGTCGTTAATACCCTCCAATCCAAGCATCATTCTTGTAAACCACCTCTGCATCCTTTCCAAAGCTACTTCATCCTGTAATGGGGCGACCAAAACTGTTTACAATACTTAAAAGGCAGTCTAACCAAAGTCCCAAATGGCAGCATCATGACTTTCTGACCCTAATACTCAGTGCCCGATGCTATGAAAGTAAGCATACCATATACCTTCTTTACCATGCTATCTACTTGCCAATTTCAGGGAGTTCTGGGCTCGAACCCCAAGATTCCTCTGTACATTGATGCTGCTACGGGTTTTTTGGCATTAATAATATAGTTTAGAGAGAAGATGCAAAGATCTTCAAGAAGGCTCCAGCAATCGCCCCTCTTACCTCATCAGCCCTCGGGAATTAACCACCTTAATACCCTTTAGAGCCCAATACATCCACCTTCCTATTCTCAAACTACCCTTGAATATTCGTATTCTCCACACTAATCTCACTGCCGCGTACAAAGCCATACTGACTGTCCCTAACTAACCCATCCTCTTCCAAATGGAAGTAAATTCTGCCCCAAAGAATCCTCTCCTATAACTTCTCTATCACTGGTGTGAGGCTCACCAGCCTATACTGACCTTCTTAAACAGAGGAACAACATTAGCTACTCTCCAGTCCTCTTTGACCTCGCCTATGGTTAGAGAAGATGGAAAGATCTTCAACAAGGCTGCAGCAAACTCCTATCTTGCCACATCAGAATTGGGGAATTTATCCACCTTAATGCTCTTTAAGAGCCCCAACACATCCTCCTTCCTATTCTCAACCTGCCGTTGGATGTTAGTATTCTCCGCAATAATCTCACTGCCCTCCGTGTCTATCTTCTTGGTGAAAACAGATGCAAAGTACTCATTTCGTAATTCACCTACGATCCCTGACTCCAAACACAAATTCCCTCCTTTATCCTTCAAGTCCATCAAGTATTTCTTCCAAAACATTTGTAATGTCTGCACATTTGAAAATCATGCTGCCTACATTGCTAGTAGAATATTGGTACTGAATTAACAATTAGTGTGTGATCCTCATTTGCGAAACTTTAGAATTTTCAGATACATAATCCTACATTTTGATTCTACCAATTTAACTTTAACCTGGTTGATACTTATTTGACATGAACCAGAAACCAAGAAAGGTTGCAAGGAGGATGCAAAGGGTTCGAGCAACTTAGGCAAATTGAATCTATGAGCACATGCATGGCATTTGGGTTATAATGTATAAAAATGGATGTTAAGAAGACCAAAAAACAGCGTTATTTAAATGATGATAGATTGCGATATGTTGATGTGCAAATGGGATCTGGATGTCCTTGAAAACTAGCTACTGCAAGAAAGCAAGCAGTTGAGAAGACAAATATATATATTGGCTTTCATTGCAAAAATAACAGAAGAAAGTATGTCTCATTTCAAATAGAGATTGTCTTGATGAATACAGTCAGCAGTTTCCTTGCCTAAAAAAAAAAACATAACAGTAGAGGGAGAGCAACAAAGATTCACTTAACTGATTGGCAGAACCGAACCAGAACGGAAAGATTCAGTTGGCTATGAATGTATTCGCCAGAGTTTAGAGAAATAAGAGGAGATTTCATTGAAATGTAGTTAACAGATTGGATTCATAGAAGACTTTTCCCCTGGCTAGGAGATCTTGAACTCAGGGGTACAGTCTCAGCATAGTGGGCGAGAGATATAAGACTGAGGGAAGGAGAAATGTCTTCATTCATTGGCTGAATATATTTGAAAAAGGATGAATTTCTAAATGCAAATGACATTGAATCATATGGGGAGAGAGGGGGAATGTACTTCTGAGTTAGAGGATCTGCCATGATTGTATTGGATGGTGGAAGTCTATCTGAGAGCTGAATTGCATATTCCTACAATTTTATTCTGTTCCAATACTACTCTAATCTGCTTCGTACTCAGGAGTTGTGAGTATATGTGAATATGGTATAGATTTATTTTTATTAGGGTGGTAGATATTTAGGAGCAACCAGCTGTTTTTAATCATTTTTACAGGAAGATCGACGTGAGTCTCGAATAACACTTCGCCCGCCTAGTTTAGCAACACCGTATTCTCCCGTTCAGAATTGGCAGCACCAGCCAGAGAAGCTTATCTTTGAGTCTTGTGGCTATGAAGCCAATGTGAGTATCTCATTCTGGATCTAATCTTTTTTAATGTTGTTAAATGAGAAATAAAATGCATACAACTTGTGGGACAATATATGATACATTAGCATTGCCTTTATTTGAACTTTAAATTCCAAAGAAACAGGGAGAGTAATGATTGGAGCACGGGGATAATTTCCATTAAATGTTGTTATTGTTCACACTGACTGCATTCTTTGATAGGTTTGTCTCTTACCAATATAATTGCTCATGCTGTTCAATCATGTGTTATCTTTACTTCTTGTGAAGTCATATTACACACGGAATTAACAGTTTAGTGTTACTGAAGTGCAAGGCAATATTTCTACTTCTGCTTGTTGCTTTTTTTTTAATACATGAAGGTGCATAGTTCGTAGTGGATTAAATGTTGATCTTACGTTGGCACTTGGACAAAGGAAGTTATTTCTAGAATTCTCACTGATCTTCAATGGGAGTGGTTTGAAATCTAAAGTACATTCATCTTTAGCTGCCCACTTAGACTGCTTCGCAAAAGGTTGTGGTAAAGTGGTGCAAAACAATCACATCCTAAGCACAACTGCTGTTAGAAGTCTCTAACTTTGCAGAAATTTGCATCACTTTTGGAAGTTGGAATGAATTGCTGGCCAAGAAAACCTGTTTGATCTTCCTTTTCTACAAGAATACTCAGCATAATGTACATTTGAAGTGTGAGGCATTTGTTGTATCTAAAGTTTCCTACATAAATTTTGAAAGGCATGTGATTTTCCATACATTCCTCATAAAGAGATAGAAAAAGCTTCTGAGAACGTTTTGTAAGCCAATTCAAAGCAGCTTATGTGTTGGCACCATTATGATAAACTCTTTCTTTACTTTTTGCAGTATTTGGGCTCTATGCTTATTAAAGACTTAAAGGGGACCGAATCAACCCAGGATGCATGTGCGAAGATGAGGGTTTGTATCAGTTCGTCACGTATTGACACAATATTTTGGATTAAGCCATGTTTTAATCTTTAATACATCTCCTGTGCTTTTGTTTAGAAATCTACCGAACAAATGAAAAAGATACCAACTATTTTCCTCTCCATCACTTACAAAGGTGTAAAATTCATTGATGCGTTTAACAAGGTATTTGTGGAGTTATCAGATCTTGTTACTTTCACTTCAGTCTGTGTATTCTGCCATTCAGTCAATTTGTAGATAATTTTGCCTTGAGAATTCTCATAGTTCAAATTGTAATTGGCCTTGTACCAATCATGTGTCAACCAGAGCATTGCACTAAGAAATGGTTTGACTGGTAGATTTGCAAAAACAAAAAGTCTGCAGTTATCTTCTAGGTGAGCAGCAAACAGTCAAAGGACAAAGGACATTTATTGTCACATACACCAAATGGTGTAGTGAAATTTGTCTTGCCATGCAGCACAAACTAGACACAACATTAAAGAAATAAATTTAACATAAAACATAAAAACATCCCCTACAATGGTTCCCACTGTGGGGGAAGGCACAAAGTCCAGTCCCCATCCCATGTCCACCCATAGTTGGGCCTATTGAGGCCTCCACAGTCGCCTTCACAGAGGCCCGATGTTCCAGGCCGTTCTCGATGGGTGATGGTGCTCCGGCGTCGGGAGAATCCTCTCAGCGGCTTGGGACACCTGGAACGGCCGCCTCCTTACTGTAGACCATGGCTTCCGAAGCCAACAGGCCACGCTGAGTGGAGCTCCAACACTGGCGATCTCGGCGAGAGATCCCAGGCTCCCGATGTAAAGTACAGCACTGCCGCCCGCGGCTGGCCGCTCCACAGACCTGCAGCTCCGCGATGTTTCACCGGCGGTTCCAGCGCGGCGACCCGGGCAAGGCATCGCCCGCTCCACTCCGCGATAGCGCTCCAGCACTGTGCTGCCACCGAAGCCAAGGTCCTGGGCTGTCCCCTCAGGAAACGCCGCTCCAGGCCCGCTGGTAGGCCGCGAGGACGGGTCGAAGGTGCAGCCCGGAGAAAAGCTGCCTCTCCGACCAGGTAGGGACCCTAGAAAGTAGTTTCCCCCTTCCCCCCCTCCACCCCCCACCCCACATAAAAAAGAATAGAACTCCTAAAAAACAAAACAACTAACTAACTAAAAATAAGAAAAAAGATGAAACGGACAGCTGCAGACTGGGCAGCCATACCACACAGGACGGCGCCCCCTAGACAGACCGTGAAAATGTCACGACCTGAAACGTTGACTGTTCCATTTCCCTGCACGGATGCTGCCTGACCCGCTGAGTTCCTCCAGCACTTTGTTTTTTTTTTAGCAAGCAGGACTGCTTTCTGATGGTGGGAACTTTGGGGCATTTTAGTTATCATGCTGCTGGTAATGTTTGCCATTATATCACATTTATCTTAACCTCCAAGAGCTAAGTGTGGTGATTTGCAATATTTTTGTCTGTCACTCCAACATTCATTGATAGTAGAAACCGTGACCGTGAAAATGTTGTTTATGTAGTGCTTACTACATAAACAACATCGGCACTCCCGTGTCAATCATCGGGTTGACTTTGCCCACTGTAGCCAAGACTCTGGAACTACGGCCTCGGCAGATCCATTCCCATAGTTGACTTCCCCGGCCAACTTTGTAGTCCGACATCTCGGCCCCCCAAACTGTGATCTCTGTTGGCCCGTCAAAATGGATAATACGGCAAGGCTCTGGAACCAAGAGATGCCAGAAAATCGGCACTGTTCAAAGAAATTGAATAACAATAAAGGTCTTGATACAGGCCGATACAGCACAATGATAAATCTTGGAGTGAACAAAAACAGAGAACACTGCGGATGCTCAACAGGACAGCAGCATTTGTGGAGAAAGAAACAGTTAACATATAAGATTTATAATTCTTCATCTGATGAAGGATCATTGATCTGAATCATTAACTATTTTTCCATCACCACAAATGCTGCATGATCCCTGGAATATCCCCAGTGTTTTCTGTTTTTAATTCAGATTTTCAGCATTTGCCATTTTATGCTTCTCAAAGTTATGTGACTTGTTCCAACAAAGTGCTGCTCACAGTAGGTATGCTTGTATTTTCACAACTTCGACCCTTCTCAACCACAACTGGTTTGTTTGCTGTGATTTTTTTTCCCTAGGATAGTGAACGATTAAATCTATTTAATAATGTTTGTTTCATTCACAGAATATCATTGCTGAGCACGAAATCCGCAATATTTCCTGTGCTGCCCAGGATCCTGAAGATCTTTGTACATTTGCTTACATCACTAAAGATCTACAAACAAATCATCACTATTGCCACGTTTTCAGCACGCTTGATGTAGTACGTCATTATCAATTTACAATATATATTAATGATTTGGACGAGGGAATTGAATGCAACATCTCCAAGTTTGCGGATGACACGAAGCTGGGGGGCAGTGTTAGCTGTGAGGAGGATGCTAGGAGGCTGCAAGGTGACTTGGATAGGCTGGGTGAGTTGGCAAATGCATGGCAGATGCAGTATAATGTGGATAAATGTGAGGTTATCCACTTTAGTGGCAAGAACAGGAAAGTAGACTATTATCTGAATGGTGGCCGATTAGGAAAAGGGCAGATGCAACGAGACCTGGGTGTCATGGTACACCAGTCATTGAAAGTAGGCATGCAGGTGCAGCAGGCAGTGAAGAAAATGAATGGTATGTTAGCATTCATAGCAAAAGGATTTGAGTATAGGAGCAGGGAGGTTCGACTGCAGTTGTACAGGCCTTGGTGAGACCACACCTAGAGTATTGCGTACAGTTTTGGTCTCCTAATCTGAGGAAAGACATTCTTGCCATAGAGGGAGTACAGAGAAGGTTTACCAGACTGAATCCTGGGATGGCAGGACTTTCATATGAAGAAAGACTGGATAGACTCGGCTTGTACTCGCTAGAATTTAGAAGATTGAGGGGGGGATCTTATAGAAACTTACAAAATTCTTAAAGGGTTGGACAGGCTAGATGCAGGAAGATTGTTCCCGATGTTGGGGAAGTCCAGAACAAGGGGTCACAGTTTATGGATAAGGGGGAAGTCTTTTAGGACCGAGATGAGAATTTTTTTTTTCACACTGAGTGGTGAATCTGTGGAATTCTCTGCCACAGAAAGCAGTTGAGGCCAGTTCATTGGCTATATTTCAGAGGGAGTTAGATGTGGCCCTTGTGGCTAAAAGGATCGGGGGTATGGAGAGAAGGCAGGGACAGGATACTGAGTTGGATGATCAGCCATGATCATATTGAATGGCGGTGCAGGCTCGAAGGGCCGAATGGCCCACTCCTGCACCTATTTTCTATGTTTCTATCTTCCTTTAATATTCTAAAGAAATATACTGCTCAAAGGTATTGTGCTTTCTTCTAAGATTCAAACCACTAGTGTTCAATTCTTGAGTAATAACTTGCCTCTGTTGCCAAATGTGACACCTGACCCTCCTCTCCCCACTTCCCCACTGTTCGTAAACCCCTCCCTCTGTTCTTAAGGCTAAGCTTTGGTATAAAGGGTTGTTGTTTTTTGATCATAAGAGTTTGTCTGAATATGTTTTCCAAATCCCACTCAGAAAAGGAAGTTTGGGAAGGGTAATGACTGTAATGTTTAATAAATGTTAATTTATTTTAAAAGCTTATAATTTTGGGCAGCTTTAATGATTCACCACTCCTCATTTAAAAGCTATCAGATGAGGTATCCTCTCCCAGCTGGCATGACCGCAGCCAAATGTTTTTATACATTATCATCTTGAATGGGAGAAGTTTGGTTGGTGCTGAGGAAAGGGATATTGCACAATAAAATAGCACCAATGCATGCCCTTCAGAAGATGAACAAAATACTGGGATAGTATAAAAGGGAAAAATATTGAATGGCTTATTTTTTTTCATTTTGTGCAATTCAACCAAGTAGAGCCTGTTCAATCGCGACACTGAGGGCTGTAAAACATAATTCATCTTTTCTTAAACCATGCTCTAAGATGGACGCAAGGGTGCTTTCCAGGGCTAGATGCATTGATATGATTATTTTTCATCAACTCTGGGATCTTGGCACCATCTTTCTACTCTTAGAATGCATTGAACAGTGTGGCGGACTTGAACTTAAAACTAAGCAACACCTTGTGTTGGAGAAAAACCTAGACAGAACTATTCAAATGTTGCATTTCACAGCTGAGACAGAGATCTGGAGAAAATATTTGTCATTTTGCTTGTATTTCAAACCTGAACTTTAGAACAGGGTCATTGCAACGATGGAAAAAAATTACCAAATTTAGGTTTCTATTCACAATAGTATTTAAAAACTATGACTTTTTTAAATAATTAGATTCTTCATGAAAGCAGAACTGGACTTCAGTATCCAATACGTCTAGCTATAACAATGGTATCAATTTATGTGGGTTTTATTGAAACAGAAATGGTTCATCGTGTTACTTTATTTTAGAAAAGGTCATACATGTCCCACATGACCTTAGTTGCAGTGGCATCGGAAAGGTTATGCATGGATTTGACCCAGGTCTTCACACAATAAAACAGAATGGTGTTAATTGTCTGATAACTAAACACGATTAACCACAGAAGACAATATTGAAACATAATAAAAACGGAAATAGTATTTTATTCATTGCTATCTTTATTCCAGAATTTAACATATGAAATAATCCTTACGCTGGGACAGGCATTTGAAGTTGCCTACCAACTTGCACTGCAAGCTCAGAAACCTACTCAGACGTCCCTTTCCATGGCTGAAGCAGAGTCTGCGGACGTGAGGACATCTAAACCAGTCCCTAAACCACGATCCAGCATGAGAAAATCTGCTGTGAGTTTAATCTGTTCAAAATGCTCCTAAAATGATTTAATGAATTTGAGAAAGTTCTGGTTTGTAACAAGAAAATTGCATTTTTCAGAAAAGTATTATTGTACTTAGCTTCAAGAGACTAATTTTTAACACATGATTTGGCATCATTGTTAACATTATGAGTACATACTGTACAGCAATTTTCTTACAAAAGGCATATGAAACTGAAGCGGCATATAAATAACTTTCCATGAGATATGAAATTACAGTAAAATGCATTTGCGGGGAATGTTCAATACTGGCAGGAGGTATCTGAATCAATAAAATGTCCCATTCACATCTGCCAGCAAACTTCTTGATAAATATAAATCTTCACAGAAATAATGAACTAACTTCAATCTTAAAAGAAAACAAACAAAGAATTAATATCACATTTAACTTCAAGTTTGCTTAAATTGTGCTGCAGTTATTGTGTTAGTCTATCAAAATGTATTGGTGAATGGTAGTTGACAGATAAATCAGTGGATTCAATTAATAGATTAATAATCTGGTGGTGACCTGGCTGGATGTTATAGTATGCTATAGTTCACTAATGACTGCTGTCGTTTCTTGTCAAATGGACCAGGTGCAGCCACTTAATAGCAGATGCTGTTACTGTCACACGTGCACTACTCACAGGCCTTCGCTTCCACCTCTACAGCTGCATTCGTTCAGCAAAGGAGTCCAGGTTTCTCTCTATATTTATATATCTCTGTTCCTCATGTGCATTCCCATCCATGCATGGCAGCCAACAGCTTTAAAAAAAACACTGAAATTAGTTATTAACGAGAGTTCATTTTCTAATGTGCACCTTGATAGTTCTGGCATTAAAATAAATTACAGAAAGAACTATTGGGAGTCTATGAGATTGGGGTGAACCAAACTAAAATAAAATCTTGAGATTTGAGAGTAAATTTAAATAATAAATGTACCTAGAGCATTTTATGTTAAATCAAGAGTACTCTGGAAGAAGGTTTAGAAATAGGCATACAAAAGTGGGAAAATTGTGGAAATTCCTGGGGTAAAAAAGGCACAAATTATATAATCAACAAAATTACATGGCAGAAGGATGTCACTTCCATGAGGATGGTAGACTTTCATCGCAGCTTCTGGCTAATCTCATTTTGTGCATCTTTTTCATCCTTCCATTTATATTCTTCCACTTCTAATAATTGTCTAATTTCTTTTTAAGTGATTCATCTTTGAGATGTTTGTGTCAAGATTTATTTTCTCAACTATGTCAATATTCCTAAAATTTCATATTATATTGGTAACCCATTCCCTTTCAGTAAATAGACACATTTTTTGTTCTTCGTATCAAAGTTGATTCAAATGATTTTTCAAGAAGATTAGACTTTTTCATTATTTCGTGATTTGGTTTGTAAACTTTAAACAAAAGTAGATTTGGGGATTTCTTTGCAGCTGGCATTATGCTCTTCAGCTATTATAAATCTACGATGATTTATGGCTTATCTAATTTATTTGTTTGAAGTTATTGCAAGAATACCAAGTGGCAGATGGACTCATTAATAGTCCGTTTCTGAATTTTGTTCATATGCAAAGATGCATCATGAGCAATTTGTTTGGATTGATAAATATGGTTCACTTGAGGTAAACTGCTTTCAGTGTTTATTTGTGTCCATGACTTTAAGCAGCGGTAGATTATAGGTTGGGGTAGCATTTCCGATATTTCTGCCCATGATTCTGCTTTAGGTTCAATTTTTTAGGGCTCCCCTATATTCTCTTTTGCAGAATCTATATTTGTGTGGTTGACAGAAAATAATAGTAACGATTTTTCTTGCTCTTAAATATGCTTCCTCAATCTTTTTTAATTTGCAAATGCTGACTGATGAAACTTTTGTCACAGATTAATTTGCATTTAAAGTAAGATTTGTAGTCTCGTGCAGAACTGAGAAAAATGCATTTGTTACAAAGTCTTCAAGCATCAACTACTCAGCTCAAGGGTGGGATTGTCATAATCTGATAAAATTTAGCAATCTGCATATTTCATTCATCTGAAATAACTTCTGTTCCCTGAGTTTATTGCACCAAAACCAGCCTGATTACACAAAGAATGCCACATAAGCACTTTTGCACTAGGTTGTTTTTAAGCATAACTTTTCTGTCTACTTATCAGACACTCATAGATGTATGAGAAATTTGCACACTGATCAAAACAAATGTATATTAGGTATCAGTTCGTATTTGCTGCCAAATGAGTCCCAAGCTTGTCATTTGTGTGTGTAGTTTATTATTGTCACGTGTACCGAGGTACATTGAAAAGCTGTCGGGTTCACTGGAGGAGACATCTATGAAATTGAGTTGGCCTCAGCAGTAGCACAACGTGGATATTCTAGATGACTGCAAATCATAGAAAAACATTGTTTTGCTCTGAGGAAAGGAACCATTTAAAGGTCAAAATATTAAACAACTCAGATTTTTCCAATTAACAAAGTTTTAATTATGTAACATATTCTGAAGGGATTGCAATGGGGATATATTTCCAGGAGATGTAGAAATGGCCAAATAAGCTTGGTTTTATCAAATACTAACTGCCAGTCAATTACTGCTTCAGTCATGAGAAGTTCATGGCCAAAACCACTTGATGAAATACCTTCTAGAAACAATGAACTGCAGATGCTGGTTAATACACAAAAGGACACAAAGTGCTGGAGTAACTCAGCAGGTAAGGCAGCATCTCTGGAGAACGTGGATCAGTGACATTTTGGTTCGAGATTCTTCTTCAGACAAGACCCTTCTTCGATTTGCCTCCCTCAAAGGCTGTCAGGGTGTCACAGGGCTGGGGTCTCAGCAGAGTGCGACCTGAGCACACACACTCTTGTACCTGGATGGGTGCCGAAAGGATGCAGGCCCTCAGCTCAGGAGGTATTCCAGAGGTCCAGCCCAGGAAAATGCAACTGGGCACACTTGCCATGGGTAGTGAGTCCACATGGTGGGCCAGATCCTGCATGACTTGTCCCATTGACTTTTATGATAGATTACATGCAGAAAGCCCAACCAAGCTGTTTGCCATGTATCTGATACCTCCATAACGTTTAACCTTTCATTACCTTGCTGGTGTCAGAATAATGCTAACAGTGTATGAAACAGATACTTCTTCATTTGGGTAAATCATTTTTCAAAATCAGTCACAAGAGCTAGATTTCATTTTTTTGGCAAATAACATAATAAATCATGAGTATTGAACTCAGTGTTGCACCACTGCACATGATTATACCTTTGCAATTGCCAAATACACAATATTGGATGTGAATTTATTGATGTGAATGATGATTAACTTACACTGCCTATTGTTCATCCTGCCCAATGGTTTGTTTGCGTAGCCTAACAGATCTCCTAAATTGGTCTTGATATTCCACCCTTGAGCTACTAAATAAATTACATTGTGATACAGTAAAGCAGTGCGACCTTTAAAAATCCTCTTTCAACCCATATTTTCCCAACGGGATTTGCAGAAAAAACAAATGGAAACAAGACACAATAGTGAGAACTGGGTATTGTTGCTAAAGCTACCATTACGTCCTGCTCAGTATTGAGAAAGAGGATTTTGAAGTTGGCTGCTAACTCCCCTAGTTGTGTCCACTTGTTTTTTTGAAATGTGTTTTTGCTTTTTTTATCTTATGGTTGGGTAGAAACTACATTTGACTGAAGTTGTTTCTTTTGTTAAAGGTGCCTTCAGTAGACCTCCTCAAGAAATGTCTTGCACAAACTTGTAATTCCGTTATTTCCAAATGAGCCACAACCTGCAAAAAACTGTTGTCAAGTGTTGCCGTGCATATCCGTAGTTGTTTGTTAGAGGAAAGCAATTTTTTTTTGCACTTCTATTCCTCACTAAAAATACCTAGGTTAAGTCGCAACCACATTAGTCTTATTCACTGTTTGCTGTTTTTCATTATTCATCTGTAAAAGTTGGGTAGTTTAATGCTTCTCAAAATTATTGTCAATAATTTTCATTGCATTTCTCATCAGATTTGAATTGGTTATTAAATACACAGCACAGGAGTAGCCTGCATATCAAAATAATTTGCATTTTCTCACATTTTTCTCATCTTATTGTTGTAGATTGACAACATTGATCAAGATTCTCAATCACACGGTGCTGTGGCATGGATAGCTGACTCCAAGCAGGATTCCAAGAGGACAATTAGTACAAAGTATGAAACCACCATTTTCTGACCACCTGGTTCTCCCACTTCTATTCTGTGCCTTTGCACTGTGAACCTGTTCCACTACTCCGCGTCCTGTAGCGGGCACTTAAAGCTGCTTTCACTCTTCTCAAAGGGGAATTTCGTATTTGAGCTTCCTATACTCACCCCTGTAATTCAAATACAGCTGCCTTCAACTTCTTGGTGATCTTTCAACTGCTTTAAAACAAAAACTCTGGAAATACTTGGGAATCTTATTTCGTATCTGAACTTTGAAATACTCTAACCTCCCAGCACTGTGAGCTACTGCACTGTTACCTAATCCACCCAAATGCTACTAAAGTCATAAGCCAATGTTATATGAATTCATATCTTGCATTTTTTCCGGAGTTATACATTTTCAGTAAGAGAATTTGCTTCTAACCATGTGAATCAAAGGTGCTTTTAAAAGACCACATATCCTTTTTAACTTGCTTTCTTAAAGAGGTTGATTTTAAACTGTTTAAAAGCACATGCCTCATCCATACTGTCTTGTAGTTTGGTTTGTCAAACTTTTTGAGAACGATGGTGTGTGAATCAGTCAAAATTGCATGCAATGATAAATTGAGGACTTATTGCTATGTTCTGATAATTTTTAAAGAGTTTCAACCACAAGGTAAATTTGACAACAATTTTCTTAATATAACTGAACTTGTCGAATGACCTCCAGCCTCATTAGCTGTAGTTTTCTTTTAAAGCTTTACCTCACGATGGGGCATGTCTGAAAGAATCAACTTTTCTGATATGGTTATCGAGGCACTGACTGAGCAGATAAACCAAGGGACAAGCCATTTAGCTTTTTATGTGATCCAATATGAGATCTTCCGCAATTCCTCGAATGATCAAATGATATTAGAGTTATGGAGATTACTTTGAATTGTTGAACTTTTACAACTGCTAAATATTTGTCACAAACTGTATATTCAAAGTTACTTTATTCAAAATATCTAAGAACTCAATTTTGGGCTCTACATTATTCATCTTGTGCAATACAAATGATTGGAAAATTCTAATTTTTGGGAAACCAAACCAATGGAAATTATGAGGAGTACACTATGCTGGAGTGGTAAATATTGGGTATTATGTATTGCGCTCAGTATTCATATCCACTTGGGCTGTTAACGTATGTAATCATCGATGTGTGGAATTCTTGATTTACTTTCTGCACAATTCAGTTTCTTCAGTATTCAGCATTTATTAATACGGTGCACAAGCATTTTAAATGTGACTGGTAAACTTTCTAATTGTATCCTTTCATCTTCATTTTTAAGGTTGTGCTCTGAAGTCTTCACTTTCAGAGTGAACCATATTCTTTCACTACCTATGAATGAGATTCGCAAGAGTCTTTCTTTGCATAGATTCTATCTAAGACCACACAAAGCAAATCAATCAATTTGTGTATGGGAAAACTGACAAGTTAACACTTTGGATTTGTAGAAGGATCCACACCACAAAAGGCTGATGCCTGTTTTCTCCACTCCTCTGCTGAGTTTTTCCAGGATATTCAGCCTTTGTTTACAATTTCCAACATTTTCAACCTTTGTTTACAGTTTCCAGCATTATTAATATTTTGTCTTTTTTTACTGGGGTAAATTGAATGCAAAAGTTATTTCGCATTTCGGGAGTAATAAATATTTTTTTTAAATTATTTTTATCAATGTTCATTACCCATTAACATGTCGGCTTGAAAAGGGACAGATTATTTGGCATTACAGGTCACCCTGTGTTACGAATGCCCAACATTAAATTTAAAAGTCCAGTGTACATGTACACATTTGTTTTTAAGAGCAGTAGAATTAATTTCCTCACCACTTTTAGTAGTTGTTCTTTCTTATCAGTCCTATGCACTTTTGACACCGTTCAATATAATACTGTCGAGGTATGGTTACCATGTTGACTGATTTTGGTGTATTTTCTCACTGATGACTAAAATGTATTGATGAACATCTGTTCATTACCAGGGGATGACAGATGCAGTATGATGCAGATTGCTGTGTTGTCAATTTGTCAGCAGTTGTAATTTGCCACGAAGTACAGAATTTGATTGTCATGATAATCCTCATGAAAAATGGCTTTTCTATAAATATGAATGTTCATAGAGAAAAGATATTCAATCTAATTGAAAATGTTATATTGACTAATATTAATCACAGCAATATGATAAACTTATCCTCACCATGGATGCCAAATGAAGTTGCTTCCAACATTGATCTCTCCATGAATGCCACTAGCAAATTTGGAAATACTGTTTCACAGTACTTTGCAAAGCAGCAAGGGTTGTTAACTCCCTTCAAACTAATTTCCTATGCTACAGTGAAACTATGCTTGTTAAAGTCATTAAGGGCATGCTGAGTATGATTTTCTGCAGATCACTTTTTGCAGCTTTCAATCATTGTGCTTCCCTTATAATTCATTATATGACCCATTGGAACAAGTTATATTATTCTCCCCGTGAAACTGAATGGAAAATCAGTGCACTGAAATGAGGTACCTCATCTACTGCATCCGGTGTTCCCAATGTGGGCTCCTGATCATCGCTGAGACCAAACGCAGACTTGGCGACCGTTTTGCCGAACACTTACACTCAGTCATCCGAGGTCTACAGGATCGCCCGGTTGCCAACCATGTCAACTTCCCTTCCCATTCCCACAGTGACCTTCCTGTCCTGAGCTGCCTCCATTGCCAGAGTGAGGCCACACACAATTTGGAGGAACAGCTTCTCATATTTTGCTTGGGTAGCTTACAACCTGCGGTATGAACGTTGAATTCTCTAATTTTAGATAACTTCTACCTACTCCCCCCAACCCCCTTGCTCCCTTCCTCCACCCTTGTCTTTTAACCTGTCTACAGTTCACCACATTGTATCGCTCTTAAGATCACACCTTCCCTAACCAACAATGGGCCTACCCGACCTGAGGTTGTTTGTAGAGATCAAAAATGTTACATATCCTTTTTCGCCAGAGATGCTGCATGACCTGCTGAGTTACTCCAGCACTTTGTGTCTATCTTTATTACAAACTGAATCTTGTATCAAAGCCAGAACAGACCCACATAGTACAGCTTTTCATCTCTTTCTCTTGTTTTAAATGTTGACTTCCTGCTTATCCCAACAATGGAGATGTTTTGGCTAATTCAAAATGTTATGCTCATCCTTTTTTACAGAACAGAGTTTCATAAATTCACCTTGACAAAGCATTTTCTAGATCCACATTCTAACTTTCAACCCATTAGATACTCTCAGTTGTCCATATGTGATTTCTCCGGACATATTTTAAAATCCTATGATTTAAGTTTCTCTGACTATGAGTTACACTACATTCTGTTCTGCAATAAGAAAATGATTTTCAACTCTCTAGTTTTTGAAATTCGAATATTGCTTAGAAAAGGCATTGAATATAATGTTAAATTCTTAAACCTTCTTTCTATGTGGGACATCTAGAAATTGTATAAATTAGAATTATCACACACTCGTAATCAGGATATTATCCGTCAATTATTAGTTCAATCATTTTGTAGTATGTAGTTGAGTTTATCTTTCAGAATTTGTAAAAAATAATTGGTTTTATCCATTTACTCATGGGGAAAATCTGGTCTCTGTAATCTCCAGGAACACATGTAATGAATCCTCTCAAAACTGGCATAATTATTGTGATTTGATTATTTGTGGTGAACCAGACATATAATACCCAGAGTTGGAGAAGCTTAAAGACACAGGATTTAATTTGTGACTGTCAAAGATGTGGGTGGGAAGATTTTGTGGTTTTGAGCAGTCTTCTTCTTCATGCGTATGGCGTGTACAGCATAAAGTTGTAGGACAACTTGTTCTATTTGATCTTATTTGATTGTGCATACGAGGTTGATTGCATTCGTCAAACAGGGTGGACCATGTGAAGGTTGCAATCTCCCACCCCAGTTTTGAGCAGTAATGAGAAGTTTGTCATAAACAAAATCAAATGTGTAATGGGAAGGGAGGAGGAAAAGAGAAACACAGAATTGGTTTATTGCAGCGGGCAAAAGACATCAAAGCTTAATGATAATTCTGAAAGCCTTAACGTTTTCAACATGTACTTCAAACAATATGACAATTAAGTGGCAAATTAGATAATTTTATTTGTTTCAATGTTAGGGATAGCATTTTAAACTAAAATGTCGATGCAATAAGAAGTTCACAGCAATAATTATTAACAGCAAGGAAGGCTAGTTTGAGATGATTCGCCCAGAAATTCAATGGGTGATACTTTTTTCAGCACCTTATGCGTGAAATGTATTTTTTATCTGGAGCACAACACATTTACAATAATAAAAAAGACACTAAGTGCGGAGAATAACGGAGGGTCTGGCAGCATCTCTGGAGAACATTGGATGAGCGATGTTTTGGGTTGGGGCCCTTCAATATGAAGAAGGGTCCCAACCAAAAATGTCACCTATCAATGTTCTCCAGAGATGCTGCCTGACCCGCTTGAGTTATTCTAGCAGTTTGTCTTTTGCTTGTAAATCATCATCGACAGTTCTTTGTGTCTACATTTACGTAAGTGTCTGGGTGAAATCGTACCACTCTAGAAATTCAACCTGTCATTTTCAATCAGAGATTTCTACTGCACAAATAGCTGAATTCCACATAAGACATGAGTGTAATTATGTAATTTTCCTCCAACACACTTTGCAAAATGCTTTAAGAGGAAATTGCCTTTGCATTGTTCATAAGTATGTTTGTCATTGTGCATTTCCAGCCCAATTGGTTTAAAGCATGCTGCTTGTTGGCTGCCTAAGCAGATGGTTTCCCAACTAAGAGGTTTTCTTATCAGTTCTCCTTTAAGTCATTGATTTGCTTTATGTCAGGACTGAAGGTCCCAGTCACCTGAAGTACCCTGCAACACCTCTACTTCCCCAATTAGGGCCCCCATTCTTTCTCCTATTACTGGTCACCTGGCTGTTCCACCAACAGCTGCGACCTTAAGCTGTCAACTCACTGACCCTCACCACAACAGCTAGTAGAAGGCTCCCAACTCACGAACTCCAGAGCTGATTGCAAGCCCTCTCTTGTCACCCTCCGGCATTGCCATCTGCAACCCTCCCTGATTGCAACATCCAGCCGCTGCCTCTGAATACCTTTGCTTTGTTCTGCTGTAACATGCAACTCAAAGGCTTTGCACTCTTGAGCTTTCTCAAGCAGTAGACTCGTGACCAGAATTATCATCAGATTATGTGCTATGACTCTGATTGCACTTCTTCAAGCACCTGTGAGTTTTGAGATCCTTATATTTTTGTTAAAATGGTTATATAAAATGGTTGTGGACTCATCATATTCTGAGAGTTTGTCAAGATAATGTGTTATGGGATAAAATCAAAAACAGTTGTGTCAAGGACAAAATCCCAATTATGTGTTATTTGAGTGACTAATTCCACTGAGCACTGCTCCCTCTGCATGGGAAGCTCTCCTCTGCATGGGAAGCTCTGCTTTGCATGGGATGCTCTCCTTTGCATGGGATGCTCTCCTTTGCATGGGAAGCTCTCCTTTTTTCATGGCTTTCAGCAGGGTAAACTCTTGGGTATTTCAGCTGTAGATGGTCTTAGTTTAGTTTATTGTCACGTATACCGAGCTATAGTAAAAAGTTTTTTGTTGCATGCTAGTCAGTCAGCAGAAAGACAATACATGGTTACAATCAATCCATTTACAGTGTATAGATATATGATACATGATAAGGGAATAACATTTAGGGCAGGGTAAAGCCAGCAAAGTCCTAGGTTCATCAAAGAGGTAGATAGTACTGGCACGGTGGCGCAGCGGTAGAGTTGTTGCCTTACAGCGTATGCAGCGCCGGAGACCTGGGTTCGATCCCGACTATGGGTGCTGTCTGTACGGAGTTTGTACGTTCTCTCCATGACCTGTGTGGGTTTTCAGCAAGATCTTCAGTTTCCTCCCACACTCCAAAGACGTACAGGTTTGTAGGTTAATTGGCTTGGTAAATGTAAAAATTGTCCCGTATATGTAGGATTCAATTCAATTCAATTCAATTCAACTTTAATGTCATTGCACAAATACTGAGTATGGGTACAACGAAATGCAGTTTTGCGTCAGTCCGTAGTAGTAGTGCAATATAGAAATAAAAAAAAAAAGTGGATACAGAATAATAAAAAATACAGAATAATTAACAATGGGGACGGAGGGACCGGAGGAATCTATCGGCGGGACTCCGAGTTCAGCAATGCGACGGTATAATTGTAGAAGCTGTTCCTCATCCTACTGGTACGAGACCTGAGGCTCCTGTACCGCCTCCCTGATGGGAGGAGGGCAAACAGTCCATGGTTGGGGTGGGAGGGGTCTTTAATGATCTTCCCAGCCCGTTCAGACACCGTTTTCGGTGGAGGGCATCCATGGCAGGGAGCGGGGCACCGATGATGTGCTGCGCAGTTTTCACCACCCGTTGTAGTGCCTTCCTGTCCGCAACAGTGCAGCTGCTGTACCATACCGTGAAGCAGGTGGTCAGGATGCTCTCGATGGTACACCAGTAGAAGTTGGTCAGGATCTGGGGGGACAGGTGGGCTTTCTTGAGCCTCCTCAGGAAGTAAAGGCGCTGCTGTGCCTTTTTGATCAGCTTGGAGGTGTTGAGGGACCAGGACAAATCCTCCGAGGATGGTGTTAATGTGCGGGGATCGTTGGTCGGCGCGGACCCGGTGGGCAAAAGGGCCTGTTTCCGCGCTGTACCTATAAACTAAAAAAAAACTAAAGTAGTTCAGCACTTCTCTCTAGTTGTGTTAGGATGATTCATTTGCCTGATAACAGCTGGGAAGAAACTGTCCCTGAATCTGGTGGTGTGCGTTTTCACACCTATACCTTTTGCCTGATGAGAGAAGGGAGAAAAGGGAGTGGCCAGGGTGCGACTCTTCCTTGATTATGCTGCTGGCCTTGCCGAGGCAGTGTGAGTCTTCAAAGAATCCATACTTTGTGGCTATCCACTAAGTGCCCATGTCATCCACCAACTATTTTTCTGGTCATAATTTTGAATTGGACCTCAGGAGATTGTTGGACCGACATGATTTTTTTTTTTAATGTCAACGTTCAAGGTCCTTTGACCCAAAGATATTTCTGCTGTCGTTTTAAAACTCAACAATGAGACTATACATTCACAAGTTCACACCCTCATATCCCACATCTGATGTTAGAAACGATTGACTGGGGACTTTCAATAAAGGAATCACTTTTGTTTACTGTAATTACAAATGGTTCTGCCTGCTGTCCATCAGGGGGAAAGCCATCACAAAGGTCTTCAACTATCCATTGAAGAGCTGCTCTGCAAATAATAGTTTGGATTCCAACTTTTGGGTGAAACCCCATGTGACAACTCTGAGAAACATTGGCACGTATCCAACCTCAGAATATGGCTGTTTTTAAGCAAAAAACAATCTTTTGGAAGAACTCAGCTGGTCAGGTAGTTCCTGTGGTGGGAAATGGATAGTTGATGTTTTGGATCATGAAGAAGGGTCTAGATTTCATCCATTTTCATCCACAGATCTTCTAAGTTTCTCCATCAGTTTTTTTTTTTTGTTGCTTAAGATTCCACCATCTGCAGTCTCTTATGTTTCCATTTTTATTTTTATAACTTCACAAAATCTTAGACTGCCTGTCAGAGGGACTAAGAAGAATCCTTTGCAAATTTGGAGCCCTCATAAATTTGTCAGCATATTGTAATTGCTATTTGATTAGCTAAAATGTAATTATTTTGGGGGGGGGTGGGGTGGTTCTTGCCCTATAAGGCACAATGAAATCAGGAATTGATCATCCACATTTTATTGCAGAAAAATATTAATTACGTCCTGTTTTTTTGTTCTGACTTTCATTTCTGGCTGCCAGTTTCATCTTGCAGATGATCTCTCCTCTCCTGGGCAACGTCTGCCAATAACATCAGCTTTGCCATTGAAGATGTGTGATTAGTCATGGGAATATGCCCATCGCATTCTGTGCTAGATGAAGTTCATCAGTAGATAACTGCATCCCTCAGCACTCTAACTTGGCTTAAAGTATGTTTCTGGCAGTAGGAAGTGGGAGAAGAGGGAAAGTAAATATTTTTCCTCATTTTGACAGAGTGGAAATGAGTTCCCAAGCTTTGAAAAGACAAGTTTGATAAACTTTGCATATCCTTCAAATCATGGGCAAAGTGGATAGATCACGATCTGTTCCTACAACATTTTCACTTGAACACTATCTGCACAATTCATGACATTTATAACATTTTTACTTTCTCATCTTGGGGTAAATTTCAACTATCCCTATTTGTTGGATAAGGTTCAGTAAATGTTTTATAGAATTAAAATCCACAAAAAGCAGCAAAGTTACACATGACAGAAATTCGAGCTGGTGCATTCAGGCAAAGGTGAATTTTTAATATCAACCATGCTTACTCTCAAGCATCTGCAATCTCTATGGTGATGAAGATTTAATTTTACAAATGCAGAATTCCTTCATTTCAGAAGTTCATTAACCTTGGAGATGTTTTTAAGTTTTGTTAATCCAGGACACTTTATCCTGCATTCATTTTTTGTGTATGACTTAAATTGAATTCTGAATTTTTGGTTTAATATATTTTGGAATTTATTTTTCATTCTAATTTGATGAAAAGCCTTAACATTTCTGTGCTAGCTCATGGTCTGCCCCCCCCCCCCCCCCCCCCCTATAGAGGGTCCCTATCAGATAAAATATCTGGTGACAGCAAGTCATATAGAAACATAGAAAATAGGTGCAGGAGTAGGCCATTCGGCCCTTTGAGCCTGCACCGCCATTCAATATGATCATGGCTGATCATCCAACTCGGTATCCTGTACCTGCCTTCTCTCCATACCCCCTGATCCCTTTAGCCACAAGGGCCACATCTAACTCCCTCTTAAATATAGCCAATGAACTGGCCTCAACTACCTTCTGTGGCAGAGAGTTCCAGAGATTCACCACTCTGTGTGAAAAATGTTTTTCTCATCTCGGTCCTAAAGGAATTCCCCTTAATCCTTAAACTGTGACCCCTTGTCCTGGACTTCCCCAACATCGGGAACAATCTTTCTGCATCTAGCCTGTCCAACCCCTTAAGAATTTTGTAAGTTTCTATAAGATCCCCCCTCAATCTTCTAAATTCTAGCGAGTACAAGCCGAGTCTATCCAGTCTTTCTTCATATGAAAGTCCTGACATCTCAGGAATCAATCTGGTGAACCTTCTCTGTACTTCCTCTATGGCAAGAATGTCTTTCCTCAGATTTGGAGACCAAAACTGTACGCAATACTCCAGGTGTGGTCTCACCAAGACCCTGTACAACTGCAGTAGAACCTCCCTGTTCCTATACTCAAATCCTTTCGCTATGAATGCCAACATACCATTCGCTTTCTTCACTGCCTGCTGCACCTGCATGCCTACTTTCAATGACTGGTGTACCATGACACCCAGGTCTCGTTGCATCTCCCCTTTTCCTAATCGGCCACTATTTAGATAATAGTCTACTTTCCTGTTTTTGCCACCAAAGTGGATAACCTCACATTTATCCACATTATACTGCATCTGCCATGCATTTGCCCACTCACCCAGCCTATCCAAGTCACCTTGCAGCCTCCTAGCATCCTCCTCACAGCTAACACTGCCCCCCAGCTTCGTGTCATCCGCAAACTTGGAGATGTTGCATTCAATTTCCTCGTCCAAATCATTAATATATGTTGTAAATAGCTGGGGTCCCAGCACTGAGCCTTGCGGTACCCCACTAGTCACTGCCTGCCATTCTGAAAAGGACCCGTTTACTCCTACTCTTTGCTTCCTGTTTGCCAGCCAGTTCTCTATCCACATCAATACTGAACCCCCAATACCGTGTGCTTTAAGTTTGTATACTAATCTCTTATGTGGGACCTTGTCGAAAGCCTTCTGAAAGTCCAGATATAACACATCCACTGGTTCTCCCTTATCCACTCTACTAGTTACATGCTCGAAAAATTCTATAAGATTCATCAGACATGATTTACCTTTCGTAAATCCATGCTGACTTTGTCCAATGATTTAGAAACATAGAAACATAGAAAGTAGGTGCGAGAGTAGACCGCCAGGTCCATCGAGCCCGCACCGCCTTTCGCTCATGGCTGAACACTAAACAGACACTCTTACCCACAAACAGTAGACACAAGACATAGAACACAAGACACTACCCTCCCCTTTATATCGCTAACACCCCTCTCCACCCCAAGAACCGCGTGATCTCCTGGGGGAGGCAAAAAAACCGGATAAAAACCCAGGTCCAATTCGGGAAAAAACTCCGGGAAATTCCTCTCCGACCCCAATCCAGGCGATCGACACTTGTCCAGGAGATCACTCAGGTCTTACTATACTAACCATACCTAGGTCCATATCCCTGCCCTCTCCCCGTAGCCCTTATCCCCTTGGCAGCTAAAAAACCATCTATTTTAGACTTAAATATATTTAATGTTTCTGCTTCCACTGCTCCCTGGGGCAGTGAATTCCATAAATTAACCACCCTCTGGGTGAAGAAGTTCTTCCTCATCTCAGTTTTAAAAGAGCCCCCTCTTATTCTACAACTATGTCCCCTAGTTCTAGTTTCCCCGATCATTGGGAACATCCTCGGTGCATCCACCCGATCAAGGCCCCTCACGATCTTATATGTTTCAATGAGATCGCCTCTCATTCTTCTAAACTCCAAAGAGTAGAGTTCCAGCCTACTTAACCTTTCCTCATATGTCAATCCCCTCATTGCAGGAATTAATCTTGTAAACCTTCGCTGCACTGCCTCCAGGGCCAGTACATCCTTTCTTAAGTATGGACCCCAGAACTGTACACAGTATTCCAAATGTGGTCTCACTAATACTGTGTACAGCTGCAGCAAGACCTCCGTGTTTTTATACTCAATCCCCCTAGCAATAAAGGCCAAAACTCCATTGGCCTTCCTGATTGCTTGCTGCACCTGCATTTCACCACTTTCCAAATGTGCTGCTATCCCATCTTTAATAACTGACTCTAGCAGTTTCCCCACTACCGATGTTAGACTAACTGGTCTGTAATTCCCCGTTTTCTCTCTCCCTCCCTTTTTAAAAAGGGGGGTTACATTAGCTACCCTCCAATCCTCAGGAACTACTCCAGAATCTAAGGAGTTTTGAAAAATTATCACTAATGCATCCACTATTTCTGGGGCTACTTCCTTAAGTACTCTGGGATGCAGCCTACCTGGCCCTGGGGATTTATCGGCCTTTAATCCATTCAATTTACCTAACACCACTTCCCGGCTAACCTGGATTTCACTCAGTTTCTCTATCTCATTTGACCCGCGGTCCCCTGCTATTTCCGGCAGATTATTTATGTCTTCCTCAGTGAAGACAGAACCAAAGTAGTTATTCAATTGGTCTGCCATGTCCTTGTTCCCCATGATCAATTCACCTGTTTCTGACTGCAAGGGACCTACATTTGTTTTAACTAATCTCTTTCTCTTCACATATCTATAAAAACTTTTGCAGTCAGTTTTTATGTTCCCTGCCAGTTTTCTTTCATAATCTATTTTCCCTTTCCTAATTAAGCCCTTTGTCCTCCTCTGCTGGACTCTGAATTTCTCCCAGTCCTCTGGTAGGCTGCTTTTTCTGGCTAATTTGTACGCTTCATCTTTTGTTTTGATTCTATCCCTGATTTCCGTTGTTATCCACGGATGCACTACCTTCCCTGATTTATTCTTTTGCCAAACTGGGATGAACAATTTTTGTAGTTCATCCATGCAGTCTTTAAATGCCTTCCATTGCATATCCATCGTATCTCTGGCAGGTGTTAGCATACTGAACAGTGTACACTGTTCCTTTCTTTATAAAATTCTTGCCTGTCTTTCCATTTTAAAAGGTTTTTAAAAATTTAGATAAAAGATCAAAGCCATCACATATCACATAGTTGATATTAAATATTGATGTCTTATTGCAGAGCATTGTTGTGCTCTCCAGTATGAATGGAACTTTGTGATACAGTATGCCTTCAGTAATGGAATGACTTTTCTTGGGCAAATCCAATTTACAGGATGTTGTATTTAAATTTGCTTGTGCCTATTGCATTTTAAATGCTATAGTATCCATTTGGCGATTGGGATTAGCTAAATCAGATTGATTTATTTCTGCACCATTTTGAAAGCCTAAAAACATTCCTAGTAGCTTTATTCTTCCAATTCCATTTACTCTTTCAATTCGTCTTTGTAATCTGTAATGCACGTTACCGGTAGTTTAAAATGTTCCAGAGTAATTGTTTTAAAACACATAAAATAATCAAGATTCATACATGTTTATTTGTAGCCTTCCTTCGTGTGAGTCATTGTATTGTGTGAAACATCCAAATTCAATCACAATTTACGTTTAACATCACCGACGTGTTTTTTTCTTTTTGTTTTAACTACATGTAGCTGAAACCCTGGGGTGAGTGTATGTTTACTGGAAATGTGGCAATGGGTGACAGATCATCTTGAGGGAATCCTGAAACCATCTGAGAAGCAACAGCGCACATCCGACAGAACATGAAACTGAAGTTGACCTGTGCGGCAATGGCTTCAAAAATGCTTTATCATAGCACAACATAGGAAATGCAATTATAGAACTTCCCTAACAAGTGCTTCAATGCCTTCAAGAGATTTAGTCATTTAACCAAAGGAGATTTATTGCAAACAACACAAACTTGCCCTTTGTGAGAAAGATCAGTGGAGCAATCATCTTCAATATGGTTTGAGCTGGTTTATTTTATTCACCAGCTAGTGGAGATGTGTATTGTCCCCAGCGCCTTACTACATAAACTGTGAGAAACATGATTTTGTTATTTACGTTGAATATATTTTCATTAAATCATTTTTTAATTGTCCATTATTTTCTTCAATCCTTCCCCATCGCAGAATGCAAATCTTAATCAAAGACCACTGGATTCCTCAGTTCTAACCCAAAGCAATTGTAGCATATTAAAGAGCATTACCTTCATTCTGAACTTGTATGTAAAATAATCCATCGTTTTAGTGGCAGGCACCTCAAATACTTTGCCATACTCCCAAATCATATCTGACCTGCTAGCATCATTAACCTCATTCACAGATGGAAGTTGTTTGATCAAAATATTAAGTGTGTGGAAGTATGGTGGATTTTGCTTCAGTAGCTTTGTTGTATTTTAAACCATGAACCTGCACTTGAATGAAGCAGAAAGATGCCAGGAAATATCGTCATGCTTTGAATTTACTGGAAAGGATTTCACGCAGATCTTCTGTCCTACAGCAAAATTGAATCCTTATCAGCCTATGCAATATTAATTTACATGTTTTAAGAAACCCCATTTTTATGTCTGGTTCTTGGAGTTCAATGTGTTTGAAAATGTCACGTCATGAATTTTAAAGGAAACAATGGAGTTGAGATTCGTGGCATATGAAAAGCTGTCATATCTGTTTCATTTTTACAGGACTGCTACAGTAAGGAGGGTGAAATATATAAAAGCATGATTGCAGAACTTAAATATTATCAATATTATTTTGAGTTATGATGTAGCACAAAAGGATGAAATCCAGATAATTAC
This sequence comes from Malacoraja senta, assembly GCA_038087875.1. NCBI lineage: Eukaryota > Metazoa > Chordata > Chondrichthyes > Rajiformes > Rajidae > Malacoraja > Malacoraja senta. The sequence goes on along the minus strand of CM075981.1, from coordinate 33,418,820 downwards.
AGTTTTTTATGTAATTCATTAGGTATATTGACTAAATCCTGTTAAGCATAATTATGTAGAAAAATAATTATTAATAAACTTACAAGCCCCCTTCCTGGGCTTCTTCAACAGTTACAAATTTGTATTTAAATTGAACTTTAATTAATTATCTTTGGTTCATTTCCACCTATAAAAAAAGAATAATTGGGATTCTTTGTGACATATTTTCCATTATATGAAAAGTACAAAGTCCAAAATTATAGATAAGATGGGAAATGGTTGCTTCTGCAATGATGGAACATTCCAGCATTCTGTACAGCACCATATTTTGGTCATGTCAAGATGCAAGCAGTGCCAATAATAAGTGAATTTGAGCAGCGGGCAACACTGGATTGCAATCAGCAGGCAGTACTGAAAGATTCAACAAATGTAGTGCAATGTAACATCAGGATTGTTGGATAATTCCAATAAGCAAACAATTACTAATTCATGCTTAGCAGGTCATAATGCCATGAAATGGCTTTTGAATCAAAAGAGTAGGCCAGTGAAGAGGTTTTTTAAGTATTCAAATTATGTACAAATGTCTAAGCAGCAGTATTTTTAACCGAACTTGGCTGCAAAAATAACAAGGGTTTTTGGTCAAAACCCATTGATTAATAATGAACATAACCTCTTTTGTCGAGATTTTTAATTGATGTTCTCCATGATGTCTTGATTGTTTTGATTAACAGTAATAATCTCAGTAAAAGTGCACTAATGGGCAAGGGAAAAACAGCTGCTTCACTAATTTGAGTCTCAATTTGACTATTGTTTTACTATTGTAAAATTGTTTTAAGATTTATTTGTACTTGGTCAAGGGCTGTGAATGCTGTGTAGACACTAAGCAGGGCTTACTAGTGTATATCTTGTTCTGAATTTTAGACATTTCTGATGGTTAGCATTGGATCTATATGTATTGATGGATGTTTATTAATTTTCTAGTTCTGTATTGCAGTACTTGAAAGACATATATTTCTATGTACATAAATGTAGATTCATGAGCAAATGTTACAACTGAACACATCATGGTACCAAACACTAGGATTATTGTGCAAAAAAATAGACTGACCTCATAACAAAACAAGTTTGTAAATTTACATGGGCTTCCAGTCTGTTTTTGTTAATTTTTTTGCCCTTATTTGTACAATTGGATATCAATGAATAAACAGATCCTGATTAACTGTTTTGTGCCAATCATTCCAAAGTCAAGCTTAACAGCACCAAATGCTTTTAGTCTGCATTTATTTGCATCACTGTGTTATTTGAAGTTCAGATTTGTTTCTTCATTACAAAAGCCACACCAAATTTTAAATGCTGTCACGTAGCTTTCCTATAATATTTCACCAATATATCTGAGCCTCCATGAGTTTTATGCAGCCATTTCCAGCCCACATCTTATAATGAACCCCTTGGTTATCAAATGTTTTACTTCAGCTTGGCCAGCTTAAATATTACAACAATCCTATGCTCTGATGTGGTGTGGAAGAGTGTCAAGTCAAGAGTGCTTTATTGTCATAAGTGCCAAAATGGAACAACGAAGTTCTTACTTGCAGCGGCAGCACAACAGGTTTGTAAACATAGTGCTAAATAGATAATATAATAAACAATCAAAAAATAAAGTTCAATAAATTAAAAAAAAAACAATATAGTGCAAAACAAAACAAAGTCCCTAGTGCAACCATGGCAGTTTGGAGTTTAGTTGGCATTTGTTGTGTTCAGACTATGGTTGTTGGGAAGATGCTGTTCCTGACCCTGGACTTCCTATACTTTTTTCCCGATGGCAGGAGTGAAATGAGAGCGTAGCCTGGGTGGTATGGATTCTTGATGAGGGCTGCCTTTTTGAAAATAGGTCACTTTTGGTCCTTTTGATGGTGGGAAGGCCAGTACCTGTGATGGATTTGCGAGTGTTCACCACTTTTTGTAATCTTAATTTCTGAGTGATTGAGTTGCTGTACCAGGCCGAGACGCAACCAGTCAATATGCTCTCCACTGTACACCAGTAGAAACATCAAGAGAGTGTTCCTTGACATACTGAATCTCCACAAACTTTTAAGGAAGTAGAGGCATAAATGGGCTTTATGATTTATGTGCTAGGTACAGGACAGATCTTCAGAGATATTCATGCCTAGGAACTTGAAGTCATTGACTCTCGCTGCCACCACCATCTATTGATGAAGACAGGTTTGTGAATCCTTGGCCTTCCTCTTCTAAAGTCAACAATCAGTTCCTTGGGTTTACTGATATTGAAAACAAGGTGGTTATTCTGGCTCCATTCAATCAGATAATCGATCTCCCGAAGTATGGTGGCTTTTCCTCCAGGATGTGGTTCAGGTGGATCTTGCTTCTGAGTGTGCAGAGATTAAGGTAGAAAGGTTAAGATGCAGCAAATCGCTCTACCGTGGAAAGTATATTCTTTGAGTTCTATGCTGCAACTTTTGAGGAATAGAAGTTTAACACAGCCTGCACTTTACATCAAAGGAGGATCAAAAGTTTGCAAAGCAATGAGGAGAAGTAATACCCCATTTTGCAATGCAATCTCAACTGCTATATTTATTAAATTTTCTGAGAATAGGAAGTTAGACTATATCCATCATTAATGTTATTTGTGAAATAAGATCAATCCAGGAGGTTATGGCCATTGTATTTTGTTTTTCTGCTTGCAAAAATCAGTTTGACGTGTAACCTGCAGCTAAATGGAGAGTAATGGTTTCCTATCATTATGTTGTAACGTGTTCATTGAAGAAGGAGTTACAGAATTGTACTTGTTAAAAATTATTGATGAAGGGAGAAAAATGTGGTTCGTCTTCCTGCTATAATTTTGCTAAATTTTTAGTTGGAGATTTGAATGCAGCAACATAATAAGTCCAAAGGGACTCTAACACAAAAATAAGCTACGAAGCTGACTCAATATTGATGTTCTCATTGGAATTTATCTTCCAATTCACTTAGATCAGTGAGTAAAATGGGATTCCAAAATTCAGTTTTCCAAAAAGCTTTGCCTTTCATGGAATACATTTCCCTGGGTTTTAAGATCTTAATGATCCTGATTCCATTCCTAAACTTTGGAGTTAATTGAAGTAAATTGAAATATAAAATGCTTTATTATGTTCATTGTAAGACTTTTTACTTCAAGCATTCTTAATTTCAGCACAAACTTCTTTATTGTTTGTAATGACGCTGCTAATTTGGAATTTTTTTATATCTGAATTGTTGAATAATTAAATGATGGACACCCAGGTTCTCCATGGGAATTAGATTTCCTTCCGTTTTGGATAATCTCTGAACATTACTTCTTCCTTTGCTCATGCAAGTTTAAAATCTTTCAGCATCGTGTGAATACAAAATGTATATCAATTTAAATGTGAATTCTGCTGAAAAACAGGAGAACAGGAGGATTTCAGCAGGAGAAAATGTAACATAAGGAGTTGCTTGTGATTAAACTCTGGTCCAGTCATTGGCCCATTAGACCAAACTAGTGTAGATAACACCCATCTGGATCGCCTGGCCCACGTACAGGCAACACTGCCATAATCGCTTGAAATTACTGTGGCTTCAGGTCAGATGCACAGATTGGCCAGGTTCTACGGTGATTGCTGCACGGCTTGTTCATATCCTGAGACTGTCCAGCTCCCATGATCTTCTGCCACTACACAGTTTATTTTTCCTCTACGAATTAAAAAAGGAAATTGAAATGAAGTATGCCAAATGGCATGTGAATAGCAATCTTACAGTCAATATTGAGAAATTGGTGAGTTTATTATTACTATTTGCATGTAGTCTGCAATTTTGTGTACAGCTTTTTGTGATTTGGAAGACAGCCCTTACTGCTGTGAAAATGTTAATGCATATCTTATGCTCCATCCAAGCCACATTATCCTCTTGCCTGCTGGATGAATGTTAATGAGATAATGAGCTTTCTGGCAAAAGGCCCAGGTAGATGAGAAATGTGAGGAGCCATGGGATAGATCCCAAGGATACATCAAAGCAAATGGTCCAAGATTAGGAAGATACAAGACGAGGGCAGGGAGCTTGCAATCTTTAGGGGAATTCCTAGTAGATTTGAATGGCATAAATCAATACCCAACATTAACTTTATTCCTTGGAGCACAGGAGTTGAGAGGTGATCTTAAATAGGTGTCTAGGATCATGAGGGAAATAGTTCAGATTCAGATTCAGATTCAACTTTACTGTCATTGTGCAGTGTACAGTACAGAGACAACGAAATGCAGTTAGCATCTCCCTAGAAGAGCGACATAAATATGAGCAATAAATAAATCTATTTACGTGCATACAGTCATAGTATTTTTCCTGGTGGGAGGCGTGTCTGGGGGGGGGGATGATTGGCAGTCACCGAGGTACAGTGTTGAGTAGTGTAACAGCCGCAGGGAAGAGGCTGTTCCTGGATCTGCTGGTCTGGCAACGGAGAGACCTGTAGCGCCTCCTGGATGGTAGGAGGGTAAACAGTCTGTGGTTGGGTGAGAGCAGTCCTTGGAGATGCTGAGCGCCCTTCGCAGACAACGCTTGCTTTGGACAGACTCAATGGAGGGGAGTGAGGAGTGCGTTGGGCAATTTTCACCACCCTCTGCAGTGCTTTCCGGTCAGAGACAGCAGTTGCCATACCATACTGTGATACAGTTGGTAAGGATGCTCTCGATGGTGCAGCGGTAGACGTTCACCAGAATCTGAGGAGACAGATGGACCTTCTTTAGTCTCCTCAGGAAGAAGAGACGCTGGTGAGCCTTCTTGACCAGAGTTGAAGTATTGTGGGTCCAAGAGAGGTAATCGGAGATATTGACCCCCAGGAACCTGAAGCTGGAAACACGTTCCACCTCCGTCCCATTAATGTGGATGGGGGTGTGCGTGCTGCCCCTAGACTTCCTGAAGTCTACAATGAGCTCCTTGGTCTTCGTGGAGTTAAGTGCCAGGTTGTTGTCAGCACACCATGCTGCTAGGAGCTGGACCTCCTCCCTATAGGCCGACTCATCGTTGCTGATGAGGCCAATCACCGTTGTATCATCTGCATACTTGATTATGGTGTTAGTACCATGTACAGGTGCGCAGTCGTAGGTGAAGAGGGAGTAGAGGAGGGGGCTCAGCGCACAGCCCTGTGGAACGCCGGTGTTCAGGGTGAGGGTTGAAGAGGTGTGCTTGTCTAACCTAACAGACGGGTCTGTTGGTTAGAAAGTCCAATATCCAGTTGCAGAGGGAGGGGTCGATGCCTAGGTCACCGAGTTTGGTGATCAGTTTAGAGGGTATGATGGTGTTGAATGCTGAGCTGTAATCGATGAACAGCATTCTTACGTCAGTGTCTCTGTTGTCGAGGTGGGAGAGGGCGGAGTGAAGTGCCGTTGAGATGGCATCCTCCGTACTCCTGTTCTTGCGGTAGGCAAACTGATAGGGATCCAGTGTGGGGGGTAGGCAGCCTTTGAGGTGTGCCAGGACCAGCCTCTCGAAGCACTTGGCGATGATGGGAGTAAGTGCAACTGGGCGGAAGTCGTTGAGGCTTGCCGCAGTGGAGTGTTTTGGCACCGGCACGATGGAGGTGGATTTAAGGCACGTGGGCACAACTGCTTGGGCAAGTGACAGGTTGAAGATGTCAGTCCAGACGTCTGTCAGCTGCGCAGCACAGGCCCTGAGGACGCGCCCGGGGATGCCGTCAGGGCCAGCAGCCTTACGTGCATTAGTCCTACTCTGCCACGTACACGTCGTAGGGGGTGAGTGTGAGGGGCTGGTGATCGACAGGGAGCACCGCCTTGATGGCCATCTCTAGATTGTCCCTGTCAAAGCGGCCATAGAAGTGGTTAAGCTCCTCAAGGAAGGAGGCGTTGCTGGATGTGGGGGTGGTGTTGGTGGGTCTAAAGTCCGTGATGGCCTGGATGCCTTGCCACATGCGTCGGGGGTCGGAGTTGTTGTTGAAGTGCTCCTCAATCCTGAGCTTATGGCAATGCTTGACCTTCTTTATGCCCCTCTTCAGGTTAGCCCTGGATGAACTGTAGGCTCGGGCATCGCCTGACCTGAAAGCGGTGTCCCGTGCTTTCAGCAGTAGCCTGACCTCGCTGTTCATCCATGGCTTCTGATTTGGGTATATGGTCACCTGTTTGAGGGAGGTGACACTGTTGATGGTGGAGTTTATAAAGTCCAGAACAGAGGATATATAGGAGTCAATGTCCGTGTGGGAGTCAAGGGTGGCCTGGGCTGCAAACGCCTTCCAGTCAGTGTTTCCAAAACACTGCTGAAGTGTGGAGTCCACCTCCTCTGACCAGACTTTAACTGTCCTCACAGTGGGTTTAACCCGTCTGATGAGTGGGGAGTACTTTGGGAGCAGGAACAATGAGAGGTGATCAGACTGTCCAAGGTGGGGGAGGGGGACGGCTTTGTGAGCTTCAGCCATGTTAGTGTAGACATTGTCCAGTGTCTTGTCTTCTCTAGTGGCGAAGGAGACATGTTGGTGGAATTGGGTGAATGCACAGAGTAATTTACCTAGAGTGAAGGAATCCACAACTAGAGGACATAGGTTTAAGGTCAGAAGGGAAAGAATCATAGGAACCGGAGGAGCATCTTTTTCACACAGAGGGTGGTGGGTATATGGAACGAGCTGCCAGAGCAGGTAGTGTATGGAACGAGCTGCCAGGGGAGGTAGTTGAGGCAGATAGTTTATAACAACATATGAAAGACATTTGGGCAGGTTTGTGGAGAAAAAATTTAGCGACAGGCCAAATGTGGGCAGGTAGGACTAGCATAGATGGGGCATTGTGATAGGCATTGGGCAAGTTGGGCCAAATGATCTATTTCTGTGGTGTATGGGTCTAGGACTCGATTACAACAACTGCAAAGCAGAAGCTGATGAATTGGAGGGTCAAGGGCTAACAGTTGAGATTTTGAAAGTGCAGGCATATTCACCTGAGTGAGATTTTCTTGCAAAATACAGAGGGGAAAAAAAGAGGGGGGAGTCTTTAAAGATTGTTTGTGTTGGTGGTAATCAGGAAACAAATTACAACAAAGATCAAAGAAGTGGCTGAGAATATGGTTTAGAGTCTCCTTGGAGAAGGGTTTAATGGTGCACTGGAGCTAAGAGGTTGAGAACGAGCATGAATTGAGATGAAGATTCAAATCATTATGGATGAGATTCCTTGTTCTGATGGAGGAAAATAATGATGAGAAATGTAATACTTGGGTGGATGGTAGAAAATTTGGAATTGTAATGAGGGGCATTAAGGGTACAGAACAAGGGGGGAATGCTGAGAGAAAGAAACTGCTTGTGATACAGGCAGTCAAAGGGGTGGGTTAATTATGATGTAGGCCAGAGATGTCTTTGAAAACAAAGGTTTCAAGATATGCCTTCCATTGGACAGCTTTCATTGCAATTGTGTAAATACAATCATCCAGAATAATCTTATAGCAAGATCTTTGCTTGCAAGTAAACAGATATTCTGGATGTAGATAAGGGGGAGAATTGTGGTAGTTGATTGGCTGTCAGTGTCCACAGAATCGACAACAGGTTGCAGAAGAAAATTGTTGTCATTAGCAATGGGGAGAGTTCAATGCAAGGATAGGATGGAGTGATTAGAGCACCATTTACACCAGGTCTAATCAAGGCTTGGTGGTGTAGCGGCACTAAACTCTTCTGAAAATAATAGCTAATTATGTGACATTCATTTTGTAGGTTCTCTATTTCACAAATGCATAATTTGCAAAAATAGGAACTGAACAATAACTGCATTTCTAATTCATTTTTCACTGAGTACAAGATTATTTTCCAAACAAAATAGTTAGACAAGAATGACATGACATCGATACACATTGCTCATAAGTTAGAGGAGCAGAATTAAGCCATTTGGCCCATCAAGTCTACTCCGCCATTCAATCGTGGCTGACATATCTTTCCCTCTCAACCCCATTCTCCTGCCTTCTCCCCGTAACTCCTGACTCCCGCACTAATCAAGAACATTGTGGGGGATAAAGATACATTTTAAGGATGTGAGACAGATTGTCAGAAGGAATTTCAAACCTGAGGGAATAGAAGTGAAGCAACAACCACTGTTGGGCAAGGAACAGATATTGCATTGAATATAACAAAGCCTAAGGGACTTGACACAATCTCCACTGTGAGTTAAGAGTTTGTATTTGAGCTAGCTACACCTTCAGTACAACTGGAACATTGGCATCCATATAATGATTTCCCTGATGTGTCCTGCACACAAGGACAAATCTAATCTGACCAATTATCATTAGTTTAGGTCAATCATCAGGAGAATGAAGAATAATGTTAAAATTGTGCCTCTAACCAATAACCTGCTTATTAAAGGTGGGGTTTTGTTCCGCTACGAACTTTCCAGACCACCTTACTCCAATTGTGTAAATGTGAACAAACGAGCTGAATTTTAGAGGTGATGTAAAAGTGATTGCGCTTGAGATTAAGATAACTTGATTTAGCAGATCCTGCTAACCTATTGAATTGTTGAATTGGGCTTTGTTTTGCAGGACAAATAACACACAGGGATAAACAAAAAAACGATCAGTAAAATACAGCATCTCATCTGGAAACAAACAAAATGAGAACTGAGTCATATCAATGATTAATAATGGCTGAGAAATTACTTTACAATCTTTTAATGAAAAAGCACAAGTAAGGATTTTTCCAAGTGCACGTTGGTTGCATAAAAATCATGGGGTACATTTGCAATGTTCACCAAAGAATGTTGTATTCGCCATGTGATGCTGCATATTGTCAATTTCAAACATGCATACTCTTGATCCATTACAAATTCTCACAGCTGCCAGCACTTAGCCATGCAGCTGCATTCTATCTTGTCAGTTAAAGCACAACCTCGTTTAAGCAGCAAACATCCAGTTGCTCATTTAATGGATGCTGCAAAGGTGGGAGCAGCGTTGGAGAGTTATCCTGGAGGACCTGGACAGGTTGATGAAAGGGTATCTGCAGGAAACATCTTGTAGCAAGGGGCTTCAGAGCTAATGGTCCAAGATTAGGAAGAGATGCATGAGTATAATTACAGTCCATACAGAGTAATTATACTCCTATATGAGTATAATTTATTAATACCTGCATGTTTGGGAAGACTGCAGCACAGACGGATCCCTCTGCCTACTCACATGGACTCGAGGAAAAGTATGGACTTGATGAGGACAACAAATTCAGTTTGAGTTGAAATAGCACAGATTCATGGGAAATCATATTAGTACAATCTGATTGTTCTGTATTTCACATCTGTGAAACTGAAAATGGATGTTGCATTACTGTTAATGTTATATAGTTGAGTGTTTTGCTTGAATAAAGAGGGTAGCACTAAGTACAAACACTCCAAAAACCTGGAGACTAAAAGCCCTGTCTCACGGTGCGAGCTGACCCACGAGGTACCCCGAGTGAAAGACTCGTGGAAGTGTACGAGATTCCAAGTGTATGATCAAGAGTTTAACCGAGTTCCCACGGGTATGACTAAGTTTGCCGTTTACTTGTCATTTCTGCGATGTTCCAAGTTCGTCTCCCGAGTTACTCTTGAGCCAACCGTGAATGAAGTCTGTTTTAATAAGCAACAGTGTTAAAGAAGACATCTCCATCCTGCGGCTTTGAGTTAAGATAGAATTCAGCGTGGCCGCATCTATTGATATGACCTACAAAGGGAAAATGCGCACCGTCCAGTGCCAGAGCAGTTATACTTATGATTTGTTTGAAGCAATAGCAGTGAGGAAGAATCATTCTCACGTCTACACCAGTGATAAACTGTACAACTGTAAAGTAAGAGGCTGCGACAAGTCATACACTCACCCTAGTTCTCTTCGCAAACACATGAAAGTTCACTGCAAATCTCCTCCCCCTCCCGCTAGCTCAGGCTATGAGCTTTCAAACACATCCCTGGGGATGGTGTCCCCAGCCGCAGAGACAGTCAGGGGCCGCACTGCCAGCGTGTCCTCGCAAGTAACTAACGTCTGTCAGGGAAGTGGGGCGGCCAACAGCCTGCACGCACCTTCTAACAATGGCACCTCGTCCGACACCGAGGATGAGGAAGTTTACACGAACTCTGATCCCAGAACTATGCTCTGACATAGGTGCGTTGGAGAAGTGTGCAAGTGGGCAAGAGTCAACGCAGGGTTAGTGGCAATGGAGCTCATCAACTAAAGGCAGCTAGGATGTCCAATGATGACCATCTTACACCAGCTAGATTCAAACCTCGTAGGAAAGGAATTTAAGGGCTAAGTATCGGTTCTTAGGTAACATTTTGGCCTCCGTGTCAGTCAGAATTATTGTGTGTACTTTGAGGTAAAAGAGAATCGCTATCTCATTTACTTTCAGACTATAGATATTGATTTTCTGAAATCAGACGTGACAGATAGATAAAACATTTCATCAGACCCATTTCGGACTGGCAATAGAATCTTCGACCCACGAGAAACACCTCGCTTCTTGGAAGTGATACATACATAGCCAATCTTTGTTTACTCCCAAATTAGAGACCATTGTCCAAAAGAAGGGAAATTCTACAATTCTGTGAAATCTTCATGACTACAATCCCTGGAGGGAATCAAAACAGCCATAGCCTTGTGTTCAGTGAAATGACACAGTGCCACCACGTTCGGTAACGAAACACAAGCGGCATTCTATTTACACATCCCTAACATATAAAGCTGAATTCGGACTTTCCTGCTATATGTGAAAAGAGTCTTCTATCAGTAAGAGTGAAACTCACAAGTACTCTATTTGACCCTGAAATCAGAATCGACAATATCTTAACCCTTAAATCCAAGAGCTCTAGGATTCTTTTGTGTGATCTTCTATCCGTCATGGTAAAGTAAAAAATCTCATATTTTACACATAATTATTCAGGCCTTCAGACAAACAAACTAAAGAGCACTAATATGTCCTTAGAGGCCAGAAGATGCAAAAATGACAGGCCTGTCCCTGTAGGATTTGTACATCATTGTTGTGGGCAGCAAGTCGTTGATGTAATCGTTAACTATCTTAAGATTTTGTCCAGAAATGCTCTTTTATTTGCTGATGTGTCATATCTTTCTGCGATAGTACAGACACACCAAAGAATTATATTATTACGTTTGGTGCGGTATTGTGGTGTTTATGAATCTGTGGTTTCGTCAGACAATTTAATTTTTGATTAATTGAATGAAATGTAAAATGTGAAAAGTAAAATATGTGATTGTTTATTTCTACTCAGTGGTGGTTAATCGTTGTAACTACAGTATTGGTCCATGTTATGATCATGATGCATGTTGCAGTCATCTTGTATTTCCCTTGCATTGACAAATGCCACCCAGAACTCCTGATAGAAAAAAAATGCAACAAAGACAGTTCCTTTATTGAAATGAATGGTCCACGTGTACTTTGTGTTTCAGTGAAAGAGGTTAAACCGTGTGACAGTGTATTTTCCAATTGTGAATAAAGAGATATTGTTTTTCCTCTGTTTTAATAATCGTATTCCATATTAAATGTCTAAATCCTAACAAAATGTCAAAACGTGATTTTTTTGCGGGGTCTGCGGGTGTAGCAACACTCAACTCGATCTTCGATAGTGAAGAATCGAGTAATCTCAGCCAATGATGGAAAGCCAGATGATTTCAGGCCCCGGGAGTGAGTTTGATATTTATATGTTTATTGTTGCACAAGGACCTCTGCCTCTGTGCAAATATTTACCTGTTCAATGGCAGAATGGGAGACATGTAAGAGGCAGGTTGAAGAAGCTACCTGGATACAATTGGCAGCCGGATGTAAAACAGTTCACAATATTATCTGTAATCGTTATTTGAAAACGACGTAAAAAAGGCAAGCAAAAAAGTCACATTTGTTTTCGGAAATCAAAATGTTCTGGAGTCCAAAATTGCAGGGAAACTGGGAGATATATTGGTTGAGGCGAAATCAAGATTTAACGAAGATTCCCGTTTTACAAATCCGGTCGCAGTACACGAATATACCGAACTGTTTTAATATCTCCACAGTTCAGTTGTAACCTCGCCCCACAAATGTTACACTTGATGATTTACATTTTATTGCACGGTCGCCCCCAGCAGCGCACAAAACCAAAATGCAGCATCAAAAACAATGCGGCAAAATACATCGTTTCCGCAATTCAATTTCTGATAGTCACAGTTCTAGATATGATGACGTTTTTCAAAATTCATCATCTGTCTCAGAGGAACTGAATTTGTCTCTAGGATCATAATGGATATTTAAATTATTATCGTTGACTTTATGTACGTTATGGATGGTATATCCCATGTACCGCTGATCGCGCTTCAGGGTCACCTTGTGAAGGTGGATATCATACCACCTAAAAGCGCTGGAGTTACACAAAGACACAGCAGAAATTTGGAAATGTCATCCCATCACCCATTCCTTCTCTCCAGAGATGCTGCCTGCCCGCTGAGTTAAAGAGTTCCCACGGTAGACTCACGAGTCACTAAGGTAAACGCACGGGCCACTGCGTTCTTACAACGTGTTTAAATGTTTCAAATTTTAACTTCAAGAGTACATTTTACTCGTGGAAAAGTTAAAACATGTTTGAATTTTTCCAAGAGTTAATAAGTGTCACGGGTACCTGCCGTTAGCGCCAAGAGTCGCTAAGTTGCGTCCACGAGTTCCGACGTTCCCGCTACGTTAATTGTACGTGATTACCACGAGTTCAATTTGTTTTAAGCTCGGGGTACCTCGTGGGTCAACTCGCACCGTGAGACAGGGGTTTAAGGCACCCAGTAATTAGCAAAATATTCTAATACACGTTAAACTGATTTTTCAACTAACAGCATGGTTTGTTTTGGATTATGCTAAGGAATTTCAAGGCTCACATTTTGGGTGTTAAGCGTGTAAATAATGTGTCTATGAGAACTGCCAGCTATTCCAAAATGGTTAATTCTGTACATTTATTCAAACGAGCTGAATTATTTTTATAACGAGTCACCTCTTTTCAGCTTTATGAGAGTGATTAATATCAACACCTAATAGACACATCTGTGACAAAGCATTGTTTCCACTCCATCAGTATCTTCCCTACAGCACTCAGATACCGCTCTGCACTATCGTCCCACGTGAATGGCTGGCTCCCATTGCAGTGCTTTTGATTTATACAGTATGTACTTTGAAGTCAGTAAAGCAATGCACAAAGCAGCAGCTCACAGGAACCCTGACATGAAGTGTGTTAACTCCTCACCAAAGTTTTAGAGCTGCAATGCAGGGCATAGAAACACCTGGATTTCCTGGGAGTCTTCTGTTCTTTCATCAACAATCGGGCACATGGGACTGCTGGATGGAAGGAGAGACAAAGTTCTTTGATTGACAAAAAGTTATCTTGGACTCGTGGTCATAGCCTCAGAATTAAAGGACGTTCTTTTAGAAAGGAGATGAGGAATTGCTTTAGTCAGAGCGTGGTGAATCGGTGGAATTCTTTGCCACAGATGGCTGTGGAGGCCTAGTCAGTGGATATATTTAAAGCAGAGATAGATAGATTCTTGATTAGTATTGCTGTCAGAGGTTATGGGGAGAAGGCAGGAGAATGGGGTTAGGAGGGAGAGATAGATCAGCCATGATTGAATGGACTTGATGCGCCGAATGGCCTAATTCTGTTCCTATCACATGATCTTATCAATGGTACAAAGGTCCTTTATTGTCATGTGTACCCAGGTACAGTGAAATTTGATTTACCATACAGTCATACAAAAAGGTAACGGTACATAATTACATAAAGATTAAACATAGACTTAAACAGCCACCACAGCACGTGTGAGAATCCCCAAGGCACACAGCACAGCCATCACTTTCCCCACTGTGGTGGAAGCCAAATAATGTATACCTTCTTTTCTCCCGCGGTCGGGGCAATCAAAACATCTGCAGTCGGGGTGATTGAAACTCCCGCAGTCGGCGATCGAAGCTCCCGCATTGGGGCGATCGAGGCTCCCGCGATCGTGGCGGTCAAAGCTCCTGCGATTGGTGCTCCCGAAGTCGATCCCTAACAAACGGACCGCCAGCGCCACGATGTTAAGGCCGCAGTGCCGATGGAGATACGATATGGAAAAAGTCGCATCTGTCGAGGGAAGAGATTAAAAAGTTTCCCCCAACACCCCCCCCCCCCCACCCTCCACCATAATAGAAAAACTAAAGATACACTAAAACATACAAGTAAATACAGACTAAAAACAACAAAAGAAGAAAGGGACGAGACAAGCTGTTGGCGAGGCTGCTATGTACGGTGCCACCCGGTGGTAGAATGATTGACCACATGGGTTTCCTTCGGGTTTCGTAGACTCGTAAAGCACAGAAACGGACACTTTGGCTCACCATGTCCATGCTAACCATTATACTTAGGAGTTCCACTTAACCTGTTGTGTGGATGGGCTTGTGAGAAAATAGTTTGCAGAGACATACATGGAGGAATAGGAGTGGACGCATTGCTCATTGCGATGAATTGCCTACTGTATTGTAGGAAAACATGAGAAATAAAGAGGAAGAGATGAAACTAAGTCACAGGTGTCTAAAATGTGTTGGCATTTGATCTCTATGTTTAAGCTTTAATTCCAGATGCATCACAGATATTCCCTGAAGTCTTTTACTGTCAGTCATAAAAGGGAGGTGGGGTGACCGCCCATAAATGTTGACAGGATAAGAAGGTTAAATTGGGCAGCTTCTGTACTTGCAGCGGGATCATCAGCAGACAGAAGTTTTGTAAGACAATTGTTTTCACCTTCCTCGTTGAAGCAGTGGGAGATATTGGCTCCATTGGTGGATGTCAGAAAGCAGTCTGACAAATCAGTGAGAGGAAAGCAATGAATCCACTCGCTCTGAGTTGGAGGAAGGTGTCGAGCGCACACATGTGAAAGTTATCTCATTGAATGTGTCTAAGGTACAGCAGTTGCATGAGTTCTCCAGATGTAATGTTATTGCCGTGGGAAGTGTGTAGACTCCCACTGCTGCCAATGATATGCACGTACACCTTTTGTACTAGTAGCAATGAAAAATAATATCAAATGCTACTTGTGCCTTCATCAAACTTTCATACATTCAGAATCCCTCCAAGACAACAGCCATATGTGGCCATGATGACCTCTGTTAATTGATGCTACATAAATGCAATTAATAAATACCTGCACATTAAGATTCAAGAGAGTTTATTGTCATGTGTCCCAGATAGGACAATGAAATTCTTGCTTTGCTTCAGCACAACAGAATATTGTAGGCATGAATACAGAACAGATCAGTGTGTCCATACACCATTATATAAATATATACACACATGAATAAATAAACAGATAAAGTGCAAATCAACAGATAATGGTCTATTAATGTTCAGAGTTTTGTTTGAGTTGAGTTTAATAGCCTGATGGCTGTGGCTATTTCTGAACCTGGACATTGCAGTCTTCAGGCTCCTGTACCTTCTACCTGAAGGTAGCGGGGAGATGAGTGTGTGGCCAGGATGGTGTGGGTCCTTGATGATGCTGCCAGCCTTTTTGAGGCAGCGACTGCGATAGATCCCCTCGATGGGAGGGAGGTCAGAGCCGATGAGGGACTGGGCAGTGTTCACTACTTTTTGTAGTCTTTTCCGCTCCTGGGACCCTGAAGTGCAGACATAGGAGTAACTTCACTGACAAAATAGCAAATTAAAGATATCTATTTTATCCTTAATTTGCATGTTAAACTGTAATTTTCACAAACCTATGTTGATCTCGGTGTTGATCTCGCCACTCTGGACATGGTAGAGGTAAATTATCCATTACATATCTTCATAAACCTTGGAACAAAATTATATTTTTATTTTAAATATTTAAATATTATCTCTAATTCTGCATCATGAGCCAACATAAGAGGGCATTACATTATAAAATATTGTCCCTTTCCTAGGATTGTTACTATTTGCAGCTCTTTCAAGTATTCTCCAATATGAAACATGCCCTCATACAGTTTAAGAGCAATGTTTAATATGGCATGTGCAAACTGGCTGTTGTCCACAGTAATTACGCCTGCCTCATTAATCTTAGTGAGCTACTGTGTCTTGGTCACATTATTGTGTACATGATAATAGATATCAGAAATGTATCTGCCATGCAGTGAAACTGGCCAAATTCAAACAGATCGACATACCAAACAAATTACTTTAATCAATGTAAAGCAGTTTCATCATCCAGCCATATTGACAGTTTAATGTTTCCCTGTGGAAAATTATACAGCTATGTATCTTCAACTGCCTCTCTCCCAAGTTTTTTTTATGATATTGACAACACTTTGATGTGAAAGCTGCACAACTTTCTCATTCCAATATACCCTTACGCCTAGATTTGACCTAATGCTGTTGATTTTTCTGTCACGTTTCAAATTATTTACCATAAATCGATTGACAAAATTACTTGCTGGACCTGGTATTAATCCAATCCAATGCTGGGTTCAATGGCAATGATTTCTTTTTTCCCTCGGTATCGGGACATTACTCTCAGACATTCTGTGCTGAGCTGCATGTGAGGTGGGAATTTACATGATACGTAAATCCTCCTTGTGTTTTAGCTACAAATTGATGGAGGACACAACTACCTCAATGTGGATTGATATTGCACCTCTGCAATATGCTCCGTTGCATCATTACAGAACAACTACAGGATAATCAACTGCCAAAGGGGGAAAGGGTGGTTGCAGATGAAGTTTTATGCAAATTTCTAAAGGACATGAGCAAGCAAGGCATTCGGAGAGGGGAAGGTAATGACAAAATGAAAGTGGTGTCAGGAATCAAGAGCTTCAGATATGTTCTTTGCTGGAAGAAGTTGTAGATATAGGTTAGAAAGACAATCACAAAATGAGTTAAACAAAGTCACTTTGTTGAGGCTTTTAAATTTAAGGCTTTCCGTAACCCAGAATCAATGTAGGTTAATGAGAATGGAGATGACAGACAACCAGCACTTTTAGATTAGTTTAGAAGTACAGCATGGAAATGTTTATGTGCCATTGGCACACCGCTTTCACACTGACCACCAATCAACCATTCACACTGAAGCAGGTTATCCCACTTTTTCATCAACACTCCACACACTTTTTACGGAAGCTAATTGACCAATAAACCCACATGCTTTTGGGATGCGGAAGGAGATTGGAGCACCTGAAGGACGCCCATGCAGTCACGTAGAACGTGCAAACTCCTCATAGACAGCACTCGGGGTCAGGATCAAACCAGGGTCTTGGGAATTGTGAGACAATAGCTCTACCAGCTACGCCACTATTCTCAAATGGGTTGTAAACAATAGGAAATTGTATTTAGATGCATTTTACAGAGATTAGAGAATGGAGGGCTGGCGAGGAGAAGTACATTTTGGGTAAGAATGTCTGGTGCAATGAGGGGCGGAGAGTGAAAAGTGGTCTTAACATTTAAAGCACACCAGCCCAAGATGAAGTCATTCAAAGTGAGGTGTTGTACAATCCATTAATACTATCATCAATAATAATGCATACAAAAGGTAAGGAGAGTTATTTTGGCATTGATTACATTTGCTGCTCATTTTATTTTCACAAAGGCATAGCTACTAAGCCCTGAGTGCAACATCCCCCTTGGCATGTGTTGGAACTGCTGGATGTCTAATCTATGTCCACATGGAAATGACGTGATGAGGTTTTCAGCTCCAAATATGTTGAAGCAACAGAAAATGAGGAGACGAGGAGACCCAAATGAGCAGGTATTGTGAGGAAAAGGATATAAGATTGGAACTTCAGTTCACAATTGAATGTGAATGCGAGGAAGGAAAAGCTCTTCCTGCCGTGAAATGAAAATTGATGCTCTTCTGACGATGTTGATATGCGACCAAGTTGCAGGCAGATCTCTTAAAACACATTTTGTCCAATCACATCAAATCTTCGATTGACCTGTGTGAAAAATGTTTGGAAACTTTTTTCCATCAGTGTATATTGATGTTGTTATGACCAGGGTTCAGCTGCCTGTTTAACATCCATTTGTGCAGGAAGGAACTGCAGTTGCTGGTTTAAACCAAAGGTAGACCTACCTGATCCCCCGGTTGCCCTTCCCATTCCTTTACTGACCTTTGTGTCCTAGGCCTCCTCCATTGTCAGAGTGAGGGAACAGCATCTCATATTTTGCTTGGGCATCGTACGACCCTGTGGAATGAATATTGATTTCTCTAACCAAGTAACCCTTGCATCCCTTCTCTCTCCATCCCTCCCCCAACCATGTCATACCAGCTTCAAAGTCGTCTTATTGAGTTTCATTGGCTGTACTCATTCTCACCTCGCCCACAGCTAACAATGGCCTGTTTCCTTTATCATTGTTACTTTTTTGCATATCTTTCATTCATTGTTCTATATCTCTCTACATCACCGTCTTATCTCTGGTTTCCCTTTCCCATGACGCTCGGTCTGAAGAAGGGTTTCAACCCAAAACTTCACCTATTCCTTTTCACCAGAGATGCTGTCTGACCTGCTGAGTTACTCCAGCTTTTTGTGTCTATCTTCAGCTGATGCTGTTTTCTTATTTAACCTCTTCTTGGTAATTTACCGCATGAGTAAGGTTCCAATAACGGTTGTTATAATATTTTTCTGAAGGGTATGTAAGTATTAGGTGTCATTTTACTATTGATGAATGTGTTAATATAATTAGTACCTTTCTGATGAGGACTGCATTATATTCATGACATTGCTACATGTGGTCTTCTCTCTCTTCATTGTATTATATTTCAGCTGTTTTTATTCAAGTTCAGAGCACAACCTTTACTCCCGCCAGTGTTGCCATGACATCTTATTCATGTTGGAGATTAATATTCATGGATATCATATGTGCAGAAAAGAACATGAGGTAAAAAGGGGAATTGGGGTGACAACACTGATTATGGAAAACAATGTTAGAAAGAAACAATGTTCTTAAGGGAGCAAGGTTAGAGTCTAGGAAAGAACTGCAGATGCTGGTTTAAATTGAAGGTAGACACAAAATGCTGGAGTAACTCAGCGGGACAGGCAGCATCTCTGGACAGAAGGAATGGGTGACGTTTCGGGTCAAGACCAGCATGGTGGTTAGAGTCTATTTGGTTAGATTTGAGACGAAAAAGAGTATGAATAAACTGAAGGTGTGCTGTAAGCCTCCTTTCTCATCCCCAATCCTCCCTGCCCCAAATAAGTAAAGTAAAGTAAAGTATCCTTTATTGTCATTCAGACTCTTCAGTCTGAATGAAATTTCGTGCCTTGCAGTCATAACATAGAATAAAATAACAAAACACATAATAAACACAGATTTAACATCCACCACAGTGAGTCCACCAGTCACCTCCTCACTGTGATGGAAGGCAAAAGTCTTAAAGTCCTTGTCTCTTCCCTCCTTGTTCTCCCTCTGCGTTGAGGCGATCCGGGCTTCCGATGTTGTGACCCCGCCGGGTGATGTTAAGTAAGTCAGTACCGCGGCTGAATCCGAGCTCCGCGAACGGGCTGGTTCAAACTCCACGGCCCGGGGCGGTCGAAGCTGCCGAAGCTGCCGCCCTCCAGTCCAGCAGACGATGCTGTTGTTGCGGGAGCTCCGGAAAACAGGTCACCAACCTGTGACCTGCGAGCTCCCGACGATGTCGTCCACTGGGCCCGCGGCCGAGTACACTGGGCCCGCGGCCGAGCCTCTGAGGCTCCGAAGTCGGGTCGCCACCGCCGCAACGCCACCACAGCCCCGAAGTCGGCCGGCCTCGCGTTGGAAAGTCCTGGCTCTGCCTCCGGAGCCTCGAGGTCGGTCCCAGTTGGAGGCCGCCAGCTCCGCCATTAGGCCTCAGCGCAGATGGAGACGGGGGATACGACAAGAAAAGGTCGCATGCCCCCGAAGGAAGAGACTAAAAACAAGTTTCTCCCCCCCCCCCCCCCACTTACACAACCAAAATAAACTACAATAAACTGAAACAGGACAAAAAGAAAAAGAAAAAAAGAAAAGACAAACGGACTGCAGGGCAGCGCCGCCACTTCCGGAAATTCCTTCACATTTGCTCCTTGGCTCCTTCTCTCCCTCATGCCTTCCCATCACTAATCTTTCCCTCACACTTCCTTGCTTCCAATTTCTCCTTCACACCATTTCCACCCAGAATATCACACATTCTCCGTCTTCCTTCTGCAACCACTGGAAATCTGCAGGGAAATTACAGAGGTGCAAAATCCATATTGTGGTGATATCAGGAAATGTACATTATCCAAATATCATTTGAGATGCTATTGGAGCAGATTGAAGGGAGAACGAGGACGTCCTTAGCCAACATGTCACTCGGTCCACAGAGACACTGAACCTTTTGACTTCAAGGCAAAGGTGAGAAAAGACTCAACAACTCTCTGGTAAGGAGGGAGTTGGGAAGACTAACATCTACGGAGTCAATTTGATCAAATATCTGGAGCATGACCTTGTCATGATCAACATCCTATTTTGTCAGAGGACAAGCAAAAAATGTCATCCCTGTTCCTACCTCTTGAGATTATATCGTGGTCTGAATGAGGGACTGTATGGATCTCCACATCACTCCTACCATAACAAGTAGTGATGACTTTCAGACTGACCGCCACTGCCTATCCACTCTGTTATCTTCATTAGTCTTCCCTCAGCCAACATGGAACAATGCCACAATAAGATCAATGTTTAAGCTCTCAAAGACCTCTTAAAGATAAGTCTCCTTAGGCCGCATGCCATCGGCAATGTGTTGACTATCAACCAGCCAGAGCTACAGTGTGTCTATACCTTATGGATTAATCCTGAAGACTGCCATAGTTGGCATCTGTGGAGAGACCCTTGGCTTCTCTAACAAGATGAACCAACAATGGAATGTTGAGAATTAAGGTGGGACGGTGGCATAGCGGTAGAGCTACTGCTTTGCAGCGCCAGAGACACGGGTTCGATCCTGACTTCGGGTGTTGTCCTTACAGAGTTTGTACGTTCTCCCAATGACATGCGTGGGTTTCCTCCGAGATCTTTGGTTTCCTCCCGTACTCCAAAGACAATACAGGTTTATAAGTTAATTGACTTGATATAAATGCAAATTGTCCCTAAAGTGTGTTGGTGTGCGGGGATCGCTGGTCGGTGGGCCAAAGGGCCTGTTTCCATGCTGTATCTCTCAACTAAACTAAACTGAACCAGGAGATCTAAGTACTAATTAACTGCAAATAAGGAGATATTGTTGAAAGCTCCACCATTCTTCAAAGGAGAAGGAAGATCTATAGGCACCTGGAAGCAGAGGTTCTACAGAAAATCTGGTGGAGAGAGTGCAGTTCTTCAATATTTTCAAGGCCATCCATAGTTCCACCAAATGTGCCACAACAATGAGGGCGAGGAATGGAGGTAAACTTATCTAGGCCAGAGATGGTCAATGCCCATTGGAAGGAACACTTTGAAGAGCTCTCCTGCCACAGCTCGTTCCATGAAGGAAGCTCCTTTGCCTCCATTCCTCAGCAACCTACTCGGTCCAGCTTGCCACAGTTTTGGTCCAACGGGAAGTTGTAAAGGCCAACTCCCCAATACAAACAACAAGCCTTGGGACAGACAGTATCCATGTTAGCGTTCGAAAACTTCAGTCACTTATCCAGTCTTATCGTTCACATTTGAAAAAAGAGAATGTACCAGGAGACCACAGGGATGCCATGATCATGACCAGCTTCTACTGTTGAAGGTTCTTGCTGGTGCAGCAGGGAAATGGATCTCTAGGTTCCTCCTCAACCGTCTTCTCCCAGGAGAAGAGGAACTCCTACCAGTTATCTATCCATCTGGAGACAATGTGATTGTGACCTACACTGCACCACAAATCTCATGGAAATGTAAGGTGCAGCACCACCCATTGTGAGTGGCCCCTTCATCCTCACTGAAGTCATGGACTCCATCAATCGCAGGGCTCTCCTCAAATACAGCCACTTGCTGAAACTCATCTCCAACTAATACTTGTTTCATGAGAACATACTTCAATGTGAGGAGCTGTGAAATGCACTAACTGCCTCTTCACAATGTGTTATTGATTGCGGTGTCCTCCCTGATCGAAATTCAGCAGCCTGTAATCTTTTGTTTCTCCAGGTTTTGTGTTGTTTAATACGGTACTTCTTTCTGACACCTTTTGAAAATATCAACCTTCCTGAACTAAAGTGCTACTGAGATTGAAACACTGTATAACGGTGAGGATATTCTAACTAAAATATGACATTCTCTTATTGATGAACAGTTAAGTAAAATTTCCAAGAAACATGAGCGTTAACTTTCCAGTGTTAACACCGTGGCCATTTAACCTTCCAACCCTCCTAACTCAGATACTATCAAAGTTGTGGTAGCCGACCAGGCATAGAAGCCATTTAATGTACACAGCTGCAGATACAAACAACTGCGCTAATATCCTTCCCTCCACACACACACACACACACACACACACACACACACACACACGCACGCACGCACGCACACACACACGCACGCACACACGCACGCACGCACGCACACACACACACACACACACACACACACACACACACACACACACACACACACACACACACACACACACACAAGTAGGCTGTTGTTCACTGTTGTTTTTCAAGTAAATAAAGCAGTTTTTAATATTAAATTCGAAAGATGTACAAACTCTTGCATGCAGGCACGTATTTCCTGTGTTCATCACCAACACTAACCTTGTATCCTGGGTGATTAATCACTGTTTCAGTCCCTGTGATTTTATTTTGGAGCCCACAGCAGCCCTATGCATTTTTTAACGCCTGTGCAAATCTTCGGTTTTTCTTTGTATGTCAACCTCTATTGATTTTTTTTTTACAGTCAGTAGACTATTCCCAGTTCCCACTTCAGGGATTTACAGTCTGGGCCAGAGACTTTGTTGTTAAGAAAAGGAAAAGCAATACTACTTTCACTTCCTGGATGTTGTTTGTGATTTTCCTGGCACTCCATTATTATCATCTTCAGCATTCCTACAGTCATACAATGTGGAAAGAGGCCCTTTGGACAAACAGTCTCTTGGGATTAAGGTCGACCTGCTGCTACTCTGGGTCTGTGGCAGCTGAAGGGGCCTATGTAAGTCAGCAGACACCTCCACAGACGGTACAGGGCAGTAGTTTGTGAAGCAGTTTGTACCTTAAGCATTTACACTGGGCTTTTTTGTGCTCCCTCTGATGGCCCCAATTTTCTTAACACTATCCTGAATATTTTTGATCCACTTTGAGTGATCATGGGTTTCCATGAGTCGGTGGGAATGTTAAATTTTCCAGTGAGATTTTCTGAACATCCTTACATGATGTCCTCTGTACAACGGGTAATCTCTTCCCTCCACAGAGCGTTACATTGAGTCTTGGTGATAACTCATGTTTTACTCGAACCAATTTTTTGCTCCATGGCCGAGGAATCAGGAGATATATATTTAAGGTGAGGGGAAAGATATAAAAGATAGTGCGGTAATTTCTTTATGCAGACTGGCGCATACATGAAAGGAACTGCAAGAGGAAGCTGTAGAAGTGGGTACAATGGTGACATTTAAAAGACATTTAGACAGGTACATGGATAGAAGCCATTTAGGGTGTTGTGGGCTAACAGGCAAATGGGACTAGCTCAGATATAAAACCCAGGTTGGCATGGACAAATTGGGCTGATTCCACAATATGATTCTATGATATGCCTAACAGTTGTTTTCAGTCATGACTGCTTTGGAGAAGCACCTCACTGTCAACCTATGGCTTGAGTCTTACCAGAGCTGCAGAGCAGAAAGAAGACGGAAATCAGAAATAGAAAAAGGAATAGGTGGAATGGCAAAGACAACATAGAAAACCTCTTTCCAATCAACCAACAAGGAATACACTGCTAACAGACGTGTGCCCCCCCAAAACCTGTACCCCAGTGTTCAACAGTGACTGACCTGTGTCTACCAGTACTGTACCCCTGTGTTATCTTGGGATAATTTCAGTGCAACAGTATTTACTCCAATGTTACACAATCACACACCTGTATCCACCAGTACTGTACAACAGTCTTATATGGTGACAGTTCTGTATCCACCATTACTGTACCCTAGCATTATACAGTGACAGACCTATGTCCTTGGTGCTGTACCCTGGTGTTATATCTTGACAGATCTCTGACCCCGTACTATACCCCAGTGTTATACAATGACAGACCTGTACCCACTTGCATCACACTGCAGTCTTACCCAGTGACACACCCGTGTCCCCAGTATTGTACCTCAGAGTTATGTGGAAATAGATCATAGATGTGTCACTGTCTAATACCACACTGCAGTATTCTATATATTGACATACCTTTGTCCATCAGTGTACCAGAAGCTATGTAACCTTATAAGTATTTTCACTGTTTTTAATTTAGTCTACTTATTACATACCTAGCTATCTTCTAAGCTGATAATAGTCATTGTGTGCATATATGTAAATATCGAGCATTCAATGCATCAAGTAACCATTCAAAATACTTTCAACTGACCTGTTTGATTGTCTAATTGTATAATTTCCTGCCGTGCACTTGTGAAGATGGGTAGTTTCCATTCAATCATTCACTACTGCCATTTTCCCTTCTGAGTCAAAAGCTCCTTGGTCCAAGTTCGCCTCCAAACCTTGAACTTATAACTCATGCTGACCGTTTAGTGTGTGTGTGGTTCTGTCTTTCAATTGAGACAGTCACTCAAATTCCTCAGTTACCCTCAAAGGCAGCAGTCAACGCGTTTAAAGGACGAGGATGTTCTCCTTTGTCTTTGTATCGCTTCATTTCTCAATCAACATTATTAAAAATGTTCATGAGTTTGATCGTTAATTTAATAGGGTTTAGGCAAATTTATGACTGTTTCCTATCCTGTCACAACCCCAGAAAAGTGTTCCAATGGTAGGAAGTGCTTTGATGCATCTTGAGGTAGTTGAAGCTGCTACGTCAGTCAAAATACTTTTTCTTTTTACTTCTTTTGGATTAGGATGTTGAAATGTCTATTGCTGTGACGTTGCATGTATGCTCTCTGTGGGCTATCTTTAACATTGTCAGCATGTTGCTCTGCTCCTAACATAAAGAAAACCTGGTCTCCCATCAAGTTGAAACATCTTATGTAGATAGTTATAATTTCATTGCTGGACTGGACTCATCATCAATTGGCAGAATTATACGGAGCTGATCTTAATAACCGGCACACAAACACTCTGGCATATGCCCTAATATGTAGATGAAAAACAAACCCGATGATAGCAATGTCACAACTTAAATTGAGATCTTCAATACCAGAGGATTGAGAAGAGAGCAAAGAGGTAAAATTAAATAGAAATGCAAAGCCAATGAGCAGTACTTCGAGTCATCTGTCACCAACTCCACTTTAACTTAATAGGACCGAATATTTTGTGCACCACGGCATTTGAAAATAGTGTTTTTGAAAGTTTTTAGCACACGTGTGAAACTGCAAACATCCTTTGTAGCTGTGATCAATATGAAGACTTGCAGAAACTGATACATCACTCAAATTATACATTAATTTATAGTACGGCAAGAATACAAATACTCCATCCTGCAAGTTTGCTGATACAACAAAACAATACCAAGATCAATAACTTCTAATTTAGATACAGAATTCCAATCAATTATTTAAATTTCCATTTAATGAAAATTAAATTGGTGTGTTGAAGCAGTACAGATTGCAATCACCTCAACATCATGAATAATCAAAGCATTGGTCCTGTTCAGGGGAATCCAGATGTGGCTCAGACAGTTTATTTGAAGGACCTTCATGGGACTAGGAATTTTTCAGTGCATGAAAAAGGGTTGAAAATACAATGCCGGGTTCAGTGTAAGGCCATGTGTGACCCAATGCTAATGGGGA
Source organism: Malacoraja senta (assembly GCA_038087875.1). Taxonomy (NCBI): domain Eukaryota; kingdom Metazoa; phylum Chordata; class Chondrichthyes; order Rajiformes; family Rajidae; genus Malacoraja; species Malacoraja senta. The sequence continues at coordinate 33,393,005 of CM075981.1, read as the reverse complement.
CAATGTCTGAAGGATCACGTGTATTAGAATGGGCTTTGTTGACCTTAAATCTTTACTTGAGCACAAGCCGTGCCACTGGCATTGCCTCCATGATCACCCACTTTACATGGAAGGGAACAATGTTAGGCAGAGATCAAGGGTGCAGACAACTCAGTGGCGGCCCAGAGAGTATATTAGGAGAGATGGAAGAATGCGTGAAGCTTTGGGGTGGTCGGGGGGGGGGGGGAGGGGGGGGGGCTGGGAGGATTGGAAAGTGCTAAACGTTGGGAGGGAGGGAAGGAGGGAGAGAGGGATTGAGGGAGGATTGGAAAGTGTGAAGATAGACACAATAAGCTGGAGTAACTCAGTGGGCCAGGCAGCAGTGGGTCTGGAGAAAAGGAATAGATGATGTTTCGGGTCGAGACCCTTCTGCAGGTGAAGCTGGAAATGATTGCAACGGAGGAAAAGAACAGGGTTGAGGAGAGTATCAATGGAGGCATGTTTGATTGGAAGATGATTGACAGAGGATCAGGGCTGAGGGAAGTACTTCCTCTTATCTTTCATTGGGACAAATAATTTGTGCACCCTGATTACTGATTGGGTCAAGAGTTTTTTAATTTATTTAGTGAATGCAAAGTCCTTTAGCCAAGCAGTTGCCTCTTGATCTGCTGTATGAAGGGTGACAAGTCCTCCTTTAAGTCTTTTTTGTGGGCATGCTTCAATGATGTGTTGCATTGTTTGCTGCTCTCCACAAGCACACCGTGGGGTTGGGCTGCTGCCCCATTTGTGAAGGCTGGCCAAGCAGGGGCCATGTCCAGTCCTGAATCTATTCAGCGTCGTCCACTGCTTCCTTGGGAGATTGGTGCCAGGGACCGGTAGGGTTGGGTCTGACACCAGATGTTTATTTGGGACGTCCTTGGGTCAAGAGTCAAGTGTGTTTAATTGGCATATGCACTGGGACCAGGAGTCTATGCATCAGGAGTCACCAGATGACATTTGCTTCAGGCAACTAAAAATGGGTTTCATTACAAAATAAAAGCAGTGTCAGCCTGGCATCTCCTTTACACCAGTGAGTCTGAGTGTAGACTGGGCGACCGTTTTGCCGAACACTTGGGCTTGGTTGCCAAAGCCTGCTGGATTGCCTGGTTTCTAACTATTTTAACCCTCCATCCCATTCACAAACTGACCTTACTGTCCTGTGCCTCCTCGGTTGCCAGAGTGAGGCCACATGGAAACTGAGGGAACTTCACTTCATATTCCGCTTGGGTCGCATTCAACCCAAAGACATGAATATTGAATTCTTCAGTTTAAGGTAACACCTGCCCCTTTTTCCCTCCTCACACCCCTGTGCCCCAGCAGGGTGTGCACCCATTTCTCCTATTATCCTGTCCCCCCCTTTTCCTTCCCTCCTGTTTCCTTTCCCTCCATATTCCTTCCTCTGGCTTCACATTTCATCCTCTTTCTTTATCTTACAACCTTCTGTTTCCTTCTCATCCCCAGCCTTTGTTCACCCATCAACCAAACAAACTCCCCTCTGCATGTGTCCACCTGTCACTCGCCGGGCTTTTTTTGTAAAGCAGCATCTGCAATTCCTTCTTCTCCATTTTGTGCAATCATGGCAGACTGATGTTTTATTCTGTCTGGAGATTAAATAGCAGAGCCAGAAAATGTAGGAGGGCAGATCTGAAAGTCCACATAACCTTGTTTTATCCTTCAGCGTGTCCTCAAGGCTTCAGAAATGAGTTTAAATTTTTGACATTTGAATACTGATATGAAGAAGAACTCCGTTTCTTGACCTCATCAGCATTCAGCATTACTCACAGGAGAGAAGGAATGAAGTTAATGGACTGGTGCCAAACCATTGCAGGATTAGATTTATAAGCCTTGAAGCATGATTTACTTCTCATTTGCCCTTTATTTCTGATGCTCTTCATAATGATGTCTTGGCCAGCACAATCCTTGCCACCTCTGTGGGGAAACATCACTTCAGCAGCGCCCATCAATGTCGGAAACGGTGATCGAAGACCTTACGCCTCTCACATGACTTTGCTTTTGTATTTACCGAACATTTGCACAAGATCACTGGTACAAGGATTGGGATTTTTGAAGGTAACTTGCACAAAGCTCTGTATATTATGTGCTTTGGAGAATATTTATTTTGCAATGCCAATTATAATGGATGGAGGACCCTTCCAGCAACAATTTAATGCACGTTTGTGAGTTGGAGATTGTCCAAGCTATTTTCATTTCGTGACCCCTTATTACTTTCGGAGGGGGTTGTTCTTACATGTAAATATACCAGTGTGTTTGCTTGATTGCATTATGTGAAGGAAAGATTTCTAGTTCCTGTCAAATACTTTTAACCTAATCTCATGAAAAGCAACTGAATGAATGATGAAAGTCACCTTAGAGCTATGAAGTAATGTTCCTGCTTTGAATAAGTAATGTGGAAAATAATGCAGCAATATTGAGATAAATCCTCCATCTGCTGTCCCGTGGGAGGGAGGTGGGGAGGTGTTGGTGCAAGCGTGCCTTGCTAAAGCTGCACATACTGCACTACACAACTCATAAATCTAACCCTGGGATGATTTGAGCCGGTGCATTAATTTTACTTCTCCTCTCCTGTGGGGTACACTGAATACTGATGAGACCAAGAAACTGTGAATCCTTTACTTTTTTATAATCAGTGAAGATATTGCGGTCCTGAGCCACTTTCTTTCTTTTTTCATCCCACTCTATGTGGGAGAGTTTGCATCTCACAAGAAGTCATGATCTTCAAAGCACAAAGAGCAAAGAAGGAAAATTGGGTTCAAAAATCTTTGGTATCATTTATTCTTGGAGTAAACCTGGCAATGCAGAATAATCTTGTGGACTCCTTGATTCAGGGTGAAGTTTGTCTGTTTCTGGCGAGAGGTGGTGGAGGTGGCAGAAGCATTGTGCTTTACTACATCCTTGCGAATCATCCACGGGATGGCCTGTCTGTGGGACTCCACATCGTTGCTTTAGGTTTATTATTATCACGTGCACCAAGGTACAATAAAAAGCTTTGCTTTACATGCTATCTAAACAGATGAGACAATACTATACATTGAAACAATCAAATCAAGCTCAAGTGCAATAGATAGAGCAAAGGGGAAGATACAGAGTGCAGAATATAGTTCTCAGCAGTGCAGTGCATCAGTTCATAGACAAAATCCAATGTCCACAATAGGGTAGAGGAGAATCTTTTGTAATGGCAGTATCTTGACTTATGGAAGGACCGTTCAGAAGACTGGTAATATTGGCAGTTTTTCAGAGGCAGTGAGCAGTGTAGATGGAGTCAATGGTTGGAAGTCCGGTCTGTGGAGTGGACTGGGCTATATCTACAACTCTACAATTTCCAGTGGTCTTGGGCAGACCTGTTCGAAAACCAAGCTGCTATGCAACCCGACAGTATGCATTTGATGGTGAATGTGAAAATTGTGAGTCATTGGAGATATGAATGAGTCCAGCGACCTATTTGACAGACCAGGGCCTGGTTTCCACACTCCCTTTGGCACACCGGAAATGTTCCTGTGAAACACATTTTGTTCTGTTTCCCACACTCCCTTTAAACTTACCACATTCACTGAAAAAAAAACCTCTGTGTAACATCTTAAAACAATGTTGGTTCCGGTGGCGCTGCCTCGCCTGCAGCGGGTTTGTTGTTTCGACTTTTTAAATTTTTTTTAGTTTGTCCAAAAGTATGTTTTAGTGTTTCTCTGTATGTCTTGTGTGGGGGGGGAATAGGGGGAAACCGTTTTCAGGCACCTACCTCGACGGAGATGCGACTTTCTTCCTTGTCGCTTCTTCGCCCCCCTCCTTACAGCTGGTTTGGTGCGGCCTTTCCCGGAGTCGGGCCCAGAGCTTCAGCGGCGGCGCAGCGGGGACATTAACATCGCGGACCCCCTTGCGGGGGTCGCCAGAGAAGCGCTCCAATTGCTGGCCTGCGGCCTACAACATCCTGGAGCCTCGCTGTGGAACTTCTGGCGGCAGGCATGGAGCGGACTTTACTTTACCATCGTGGAGCGGGCGATCCCTCGCCGGGGGTCGCCGGAGAAGAGCTCCGACCGCCGGCCTGCGGCCTACAACATCTGGAAGCCGCGGTCTCCGGTAAGGAGGTGGCCGATTGGGAGCTACGGGCCGCGGGGTGTGCTCGACCTGTCCCAACGTCGGCGTTCCGACCATCCTGACCATCCCGACCAGAGGGCCTGATCATCGGGCCGTCCGTAGCGGCGACTACGGAGGGTCAGGGCCTCGACCACGGGTGAGCAAGGGAGGAGGAGGAGGGAGACTCTCTGAACTGTATTGCCTTCCACCACGGTGAAGAATGCTGTGGTGGATGTCTGTGTTGAATTATGTTGTATATTGTATCCTTTTTTAATTGTAACACTGCATGGTAAATTCATTTCACTGCATCTTATGGTGCATGTGGCAAATAAATTTGAACTTGCACTTAACAAGTTGGACTATTAATTGGACCAAAATCCAATAATTCATAAAATGTGCTGATCTGGTACCACCAAAGCCCGAGCGTGCAGTTTAACTGAGTTATACGATAGTTGAACAGTTCACATCCCCTTTGATGCCCTTAATGTAGCAATGTTACAAAATTTTGAGATTTAAAAAATAAAGTCTGCAATTTATCCCATCAGATAAAGCATAAAAAGAAGTTTAATTTGACACTTAATTCACTTTCATATCTTCAGTATTAAAAAAGTTATGGCCATTATCATACTCAGAAATTAGCATCTAGTTCCCTATTGCTTTTCCATTGACTTAACACAAAAGCTGTGATCGAGGACAGTTAAAAGCCCATAACTTTCTTAAAAATTATGGTAACTGAAAGAAATTTTCAGGTATTATAGATTGAAGCATTCTGAAACAAATATGAAACAATCTTACTTCGAAGACATGAAAGTAAAGCATATAATTAGTTCATTACCTAATTGTAGCTAATTACAAAATTCAATTACTAGATCTAAACATCTATCAATTTCTTAAGAATAGATTAACATTTTTAAATAGCCTAAGTGTCCAAATAACATTCACACAATAATTCACAATATAACATAATTTTTTAATCTAATTTTCATGAATTTACAGGCCAAATGGAAGGAATTGAATGTTTAATACCTGTAAATTAATGGGGATTTAATTCATCTTGCGAGTGAGAATTTCTGGAACGCGATCTTTTGGAACGTTCATTTGCGGTGAATTTAACCCCGTATTGGCATGAAAAATACTGCCGTTAATTCGGGGAATAAAATCACCGTGTCGCATGACAAAATGTGAATTAAAGGCTTCTTAAGAAGCACTTTTATACATTTAAAGAAAGCACTTTCGTTTACCTGTCCATTGTGTGAAATCCGTCCCCGTTATTGGCGTTGACGCTTCAGGAGCTGATTTTAAAATGACTGTAGCGCTGACATTGACGATTTAATAAATAAAAAAAAATCACAAAACGCGGGTAGGAACGATTTTGTCAGCGAAGTTTTGTACTCCAACAAAATATTTCCAGGACAAGGGAGAAGAAACCGCGTTTTAACCCCGCCCCCCCCTTAAAGGCGCCAAAATCGCGCACACGGCCAGTGGCAGAATTACAGCGCGACTGAAGGTAAGTTTTGTAACATACCTACTTAATGAGAACTTTGCCATCCCATTCTTGTTAGACCAATTGATCCCCAACACCTTCTGGGGATGAAAGTATCACAATATGCAACTCTTGTACTTCGTGATGTTTTCTCATGAATTAGTTCTCATTTTAAGATAACCACCTTTTTCCATTCCCAATACAGGAAAGCATGTCTCTCTATATTCTCTTGAGATCGCATCCTTTTAATCCTTCGGCTTCCTTATAATCATTTACTACATATCCTAGTTGGTGCTCTGCTCATGAAGGTGGATTTCAGCTCATGTCAATTGTTCAGTTGCTTCAAAAAAAAATGAGGTACAGTTTACAGATTTTATTTTGACAAAGAACCAAAGAGTTATACAGCACTGAAAGAGGCCCTTCCATGCTGATTAAGTCACCTAACCAAGCTAGTCCCATTTACCTGTGCCTGGGTACAACTTGGATGATGCAATACAACCTGTGAAATGTTACTCTTCTTTGCAATCCTATCGTGGTGTTGCAATTATTTTTTTCTTGTTTAATGACCTTCTTTCAAAATGAGACCAGTCGTGAATGAGAATGTTCTTTCTCCTTGGGCTGAGTTTTAATCTAAACTTGATTGTCTTGTGTATGTAGACCCAATGATGCTCAGCGAGTGAGAACACTGAAGTTGCTGTGCTCTGTAAATGTCATTAATGCAAACAAATTGCGCTGCTAAATTATGCAATTACAACTGGATGCAAGTTTCTTACAAGACAAAGAAATAGTTAAGTAGATTTAAATATCACAGTGCGTAGATTAGCGTCTCGCACATGACTGCCCTGTTGAAAGTGAAAGGAACAGTAACTTGTATGTGGAAAGAATAATTAGCTTAAGAGTCTAAGTGATACCACATTATGCCAGTAACTGCTGGTACACAGTCGATGCACAGTGAAGGTCAGGCCTTTCTGTTGAACAAGAACATGAGGGAAAAGCTGTGGAGGTGGCATCGCGGTCAATCTAAGGATTCAGAAAAGACATCAAGAAAAAAAATACAAGATACATTTACTCGCCTTCTCCTTCCCTGATGGATGCACTAATAAGCCTCGGAACCTGAAGAAAGAAATGAAAATGGAAAGATATTAATGTTAGTGAACAAACATCAGACGGTAGTCACCTAAATGAAAACCTGGCAAATTCTATCTTTAGGGGACAATGGATTTTACTGAAAATTGGTTGACAAATCCATTCTCTGCTAAGTGAGATCCCTTTGATACAAATCTTTCTGAAGAAAGAAGCAAAATCAGATGAAATCCTGCTCTGCGAAGTCTTAATTTGCTGCATTAATTGTTTAAAAAATATGGCTTCTGTTTCAGCTACCGTGGGCATTGTATTTCCTTCAGGCGGTGAGCAATGATCTCTCACTTATCCTGATCTTTAACTCATTCAGCCAATTTATATGGCTTATTTGGGACCACTGCACACCAGTCAGAGACATTCATTCCTGTGGTTTTCCTTCTGGTAGATAACCTTGTTCCTGTGATAATCACTGCGCATTGTGGTTCTCGTATAATTACCCAGTTAATTGGATTTTTGTGGAAGATTGAACAGTTAATGAAGCTGCTTTATGTGGTCATTCGTATTGTATGTCAGTCAGACTCCATTTACTCTTTTGAAGCCCGGCACTAAAGATAGTGAGCCCAACAATGACTTGGCAAGTATAAATGGCAAGGGTGGTGAGAGGATTATAGTAATGGGACCCCATGGTTTGAAGTGATTAGCTGACTGCACATCCTGAAATGTCAAGGAGAGGTTGCAAGTCCGTGCAATCTTTGTAACTGCAGCATTGCCCAGAGGAAGTCTCAGGGTCAGACTATCTTTCATTTCTAAAACTTGACTGGGGTAAATTGAAGATGAGTAAAACGTGCTAACATTTTTGTTGACTGCTATTGGAATCTTTGGTTAATGTAAATACCTGAAGGGATTGCGCAAAGTGTATAAATACCTCTTTGTTAAAGTTGTCCATCTAAATGGAAACCACTGATGCAATCACTTGCCTCCTTCCTACTTAGATACACCACAACTAACGACGAGTCAGTCCAAAACTAGGTTGTCATTAAATTGATGTTCAGGGGTTTCGAGGTACAGTATGGAAACAGGCCCTTTGCCCACTGAGTCCACATCGACCTTTGATCACTGTTCACACTAGTTCTATGTAATCCCCACATTCTCATCCACTCTCTACACATTAGAGTAATAGAGTCATAGTGATACAGTGTGGAAACAGGCCCTTCGGCCCAACTTGCCCACATTCTCTGTGAAAAAGTTACCCCTCAGATTCCTATTAAATTTTTTCCCCTTCACCTGAAACCTTTATCCTCTGGTTCTCGATTTACCTACTCTGGGCAGGAGACACTGTGCATCGACCTTATCTATTCCTCTCATGATCTTATAAGACTATAAGATCACCCCTCATCCTCCTGCATTCCAAGGAATAGAGTTCCAGGCTACTCAACCTTTCCCTGAGGCTCATCTCCAACATCCTCAAAAACTTCTCTGTACCCTTTCCAGCTTGACAACATCTTTCCTATAACATGGTGCCCAGAACTGAACACAATACTTTGAATGTGTCCTCACCAACATCTTATACAACCGCAACATGACCTCCCAACAACTATACTCAATAGAAGGATGAGAGGGAATCTTATTGAAACATATAAGATTGTTAAGGGTTTGGACACGCTAGAGGCAGGAAACATGTTCCAGATGTTGGGGGAGTCCAGAACCAGGGGCCACAGTTTAAGAATAAGGGGTAAGCCATTTAGAACGGAGACGAGGAAACACTTTTTCTCACAGAGAGTTGTGAGTCTGTGGAATTCTCTGCCTCAGAGTGCGGTGGAGGCCGGTTCTCTGGATAGTTTCAAGAGAGAGCTGGATAGGGCTCTTGAAGATAGTGGAGTCAGGGGATATGGGGAGAAGGCAGGAACGGGGTACTGATTGGGGATGATCAGCCATGATCACATTGAATGGCTGTGCTGGCTCAAAGGGCCGAATGGCCTACTCCTGCACCTATTGCCTATTGTCTATTGTCTACTCTGGCTGATGAAGGCCAATTTGCCAAAAGTCATTTTGACCACCCGGTCTACCCGCAACTCCACCTACAAGGAACTATGCATCTGCACTCTTGCATCCCTCTGCTCAACACTATTCAGAGCTTGACCATTCACTATGTAAATCCTGCCCATGTTAGACTTCCCAAAATGCAACACCTCACATTTCTCTGCATTAAATTCCATCAACCATTCCTCAGCCCACCTGGCCAATCGATCCAGATCCTGCTGCAAATTTTCACCACCATCTTCACTCTCTGCAAAACCACCCATTTTTGCACACATGGGGCAATTTATTGAGGCCAATTAATTTACAAACCCACACATCTTTGGGATGTGGGAGGAAACCAGAGGAAATCCACAGAGTCAGGGTGAACGTGCAAACTCCACATAGATAGCACTCGAGATCAGGATGAAACCCAGGTCTCTGGCACTGTGTGGCAGCAGCTGTGGCTCTACCAGCAGCACCACTGTGTCTTCCTGTGAGAGGTTTTTCTCGAGGTTGGAGGTGTGCAGGAAGAAATGGAATAGGAACACGGTATGAATGTAGTACTAGAAAAGCAGAAACAATTGAATATGGACAGGAGATTACAGATTAAAATAATCTAGGGTTGTTACATAAATTCCAGAAGATGAATCAAGACTTCTTCAGACACATCTGTGAAGACGGCAAGAATAGATAGATGTGGCATCCCAAAGGAATTTGGAGGCACAGATATCATTGCTGAGTTTTGCTGATAATTTTAGTGTCATTGTTAAGTATTTTCTTTGTATACTTTAATAAATCTGGGCATAATGGGAAAGAGGTCAGAGCATCAAAGGGGGAGTCAACAAGAACCCGCACGTTTACAGGATGTGATGTAATGCTGGCCTTATTTAATCATTCTTTTCATCCTACCTTTCATATTTGGATGAACCAGATTCAGACATGCCCTGAGAATTGTGTGCATCGACATTTCTATTGAGGTGGATCCATTTGTGAAATGTGGTAACGATCTACAATTCAGAAGAAACATTGGGAGTTATTGCCCAGCAGTAAGACGAACTTGCTTGCATGATTTCTTTCTTTCACGCCTCTTTCACTGTGTGTACCGATCTCTTCACATCTCCATTTGAGGCTGGATAGGAATGAGATGTGCAGTAATGTTTGATTCATCTCACAAACTGATTGAAGTTTAAATGTCTGAAATTCCTGGCAATTAGCATTATCCAGTTCTATTTCTAAGGAAACATGAGTGAGGGACCTGAGTTATTTTATTATGCTTTTGTGGGGGACATAAGCCCACATTCTTTCCCTTGATCCATTTTGAATGGTTATCCACCAACAGCTGGAATTTCTCCAAATCTATCTTTAACATGTTGGAGATAGTTTGCATCGACACTATCCTCCAAATAAATTCGTTCTTTCTGCACAAAGGCTTGATGAATTGCTTGCAAAGCCTCCTGAATACCTCTACGAATATTCAGAAATGCTGATGCTGGTTTACAAAACAAGACACAGTGCTGGAGTAACTCAGTGGGTCAGGCAGTATCTCTGGAGAACATGGATAGATGACGTTTTGGGTTGAGTTCCTGCATGATCTGTATGAAGGGTTTAGATCCAAAACATCTCCTAGCCATGTTTTCCAGAGATGCTGCCTGGCCCGTTGAGTTACTCCAGCACTTTGTGTCTTATTCAGAGATGTTCTTCCTTTGCAGCTGATGTAAACAAACATCCTTTTGTTATGGAGACACAGTTGGATGACCTTTAACATCTGGTCCAAGGTTGTCGGAAATAACTTCACACCACTCGGCAGCTTGTTATATGCGTGAAACCTCTGATCACTGTTCGAATACTTTGGCTTATTTTACCTGTTAGTGGCAGTGGTCTAATTTGGTGATGACCTTTATGTTTTGATTGCAACAGCCACAAGGAAGGAAAATATGTGAATATTTGAAAATGCTTTAAAGAGGCATTGGAAACAAATTATACAGATCGTGCAATGTGAACAAAAGGTGCTAATCACTGTCCTTTTTGTCTGTTCTTTTGCACTATGTATTGTTGGTGAGATTTGTGATTTGTGATGTGCTTTATTATTATGATCTGTGTTGTTATTAGTGTTAATGTGCTAAAGCAGTGTACCATCATGTACCGAACCCAATTACCACCAACCCTGGTCGTGTGGCAAATAAAGTTTCTATTCTATTCTATTCTATTCTGTCCACGGCTCAATACATAATCAGTAGATAAAAGTGTCTGCAGATGTTGGGATCTGAAACAAAAAACAGAACGCTGGAAAAACTTAGTGAGTTAAGCAGCATCTATGGAGGCAAAAGTTTTTGCAGACGTACTGGGTCGCGACCTTGTATGAGAAGTGAAGAGTAATTGAAATTCACCTTAATCTCTGTAAAACCACACAATTTTAACCAGCTTGCTCATTCAAGATTGTTCAACTCCCCTTCTATGGAGCATCCAGTACTTGTCTAAGCTCACAGTAAATTAAATTTGGTTCAATACACTTGTGGGCCTTGTCCTCCTCAATGCTGGCAGACAAATCTCTGAACAGAACACAAAGTGCTGGAGTGACTCAATGATTCCGACTGATGATCCTGACTCGAAACGTCACCTATGCATGTCCGACAGAGATGCTGTCTGCCCTATTGAGTTACTGTATTTCAGCATTTTGTGGTTTATGCAACCAGATTCTGCAGTCGCTTGTGTCTCAATCTTTGAACAGACGTGCATATTACTCTAGAAGCTTTTCTAGACATGATTACAAAATGTTTAAGCTGTATACAGTATTCCAATCCACTTTTAATTTTTTGAGCTGATTTTCACTATCTGAGGTAGTCTGCTTGCATAGTTCGCTGTAATGATGAGAAGTTCATCTTTCAACCGTTATGAACAATTATGCACTGTTTCTGACCAAGTTTTCTGTGTCTCACCAAATATGTCTTGAAGTCTAACACTATTTTTGTTAATGGCACGTTGATGAGCTTCTTGATGCACGTACCTCTGAATATAATGGAGCAGCCAGCAGTAGTATTGATATTCAAATCAATATACTTGCCATTAACTTTCATTTTAATTTTAGACTTGCTGTATTTTGTATTATTGCTGCTTGTGGTGCATATGCTGTTTAAGCTTTTATTGATATAGTGTTTATCATCTTCAGTATTATTTAGCCTCTCCGCTTATTGCCCTTGCACCATTGTAAGATCGTGTTTGTCTGGCATTATTCTGGTTTGTCATCCTGAGCATGGCTTGGCCCATTGAGATCGTGACTGTTTTTGCGGTTGAGGTATTTTGTTGCTCTGACCTGCCATTCCATTTTATGGGCGATTTCCAGACTATTCAATGATAATTTCTGGTCACATGTACCTCACCGAGGCAGTACACAAGAGTCGCCATGTTTCTGGTGCCTATAAAGTTACAACAGTTCACCAAACATTGATGATATCTGCTTCTCCCACCAGTCCCAGTTTGTCACTCACTTACATAAAACATAGAATATCCATGTGGAGATCTGTTTAAGGGGCATGCATTTCTGAACCTATTAAAACTATTAAGAGTACTTTCTTTGAGCATGCACCATTTCACTCTCAGCTTTAATTTTAAAGATAGTTTGGCCTGAAAGACATCTCATTTATGATACATCAGGTCTGAAGCACCCCCCCCCCCCCCTACTGTCTCACGGACTCTGAGGCTTCCAAATGAACTAGATGAGGTCTAAGCTGATGTTGTGCACCATTTTTGCTTGAACAGTTGCAAGGCTTAACTTGATGATCCTGTATAATAGCTTTCAAACCTCCTGTGCCTCAGAGTAAACTAGAATCTCATCACTGCACATTATTCTATGACTCTTACTACCATCATGAAATTACAGTCACTTGTTGGACCAAATCACATTGTAACTTCAGGCAACATCAATTATTTTTCATTTTATCCTTGTGCCCCTGTGGGAATCCAACCTTGCACAGTGGCAGGCAATGTGTGGAAAGTGATATGCAGGGAACGTAGAGAGGTCTGGCTTAATTAAGTTTCTTCTCAGACTGTACATATACAGGTTTAGTTAGAGTAAATAAAGAGACACTATTGGCATTCCCTAAGGAAGCAAGGAGCAAATGATATATAAGTTTAAATAGCTCTTGGCACTAATAGTGATGGCCACTTCATCAACAATTCTATCCTGTTAGAATGTTAGAGCAACTGTCAGTGCCTTTGGAGGGAGAAATCATCACACAATGACAATTGCATCACTGTTTTAGGCAATGAAATGGAGTTGGAACAAATAATAAATACAACAGTGTTAATTTATTCAGAAGAGAGGAAACTGCCTACTACAATGGAGGAGCTGATTTATTTATTATGGTGAACCTCTAGGAACTGAAGCAAACAGATCTGATGACCAAAACCACAGCATAGACTCTGAAATGCTCGTGGTTGTTTCTCATTCATACGCAATATGCTTAGTCAGTGAATTGTGGATGGTCATATAATACAAATTAATTGTGTTATTAGCAAAATCATATATGGGGAGGTTGTTACATGATACAAGTTATGTGTATGAGATCAATCTCAGTCACCAATCCAAGACCCAAAGTGAGTGCCAAAGGGCTATTTAAACCTATATGCTGTTTGGTTCTTTCTTCCTTTGGGAACGTTAATAGTTTCTCTCTATTTACTCTAACTAAACCTGGTTGTGATCTCTGGATATAATTGATGGGAGAAGTTACCCAATCATCTCCATTCTCACGGGGTCTTCTGATGCTGCCAAATGCAGGCAATTATTAAACTGGTCATCAATCTTTTAAATTCACCACTAGAGCTTTCCACGGTCTCAACTGTTGCATTCTCTGGAAAATTGAAGCTTGTTAATGGGTTTGTCAAAGGTAATATTAAACAAAATAAAGCACTTCTCTCCAATACCTGTGCAATACTGTTTCATGCTCCAAATCTAGTGTGACCCCTCTCCAAAGAGGAATTAAACAGAGCATTCCTTGATGAAACACAAATCACTCGAGGTTTGCTGAGACAAGGCCAGGTAACTTTACGTTAGTTGCGTTTGCTTATTCTAGATAAACACGTTTGCGAAATCCTCTAAATTTGCTCATTGTTCATCTTCATCAACATGCTTCTCATTAAATGAAGCGGTGGAATTTAATCTGGGACTTGCTGGAAAACATCACAATAATAGTAATATATGAACCGTGTCCAGATGTACCACAGAAAGCATGCTGTCGGATCGCATCACCGATTGGTTTGTGAACAGCTCTGCCCAAGACCGCAGGAAATTGCAGAGTTCTAGATTTTGCCCAGTCCACCAGATTTCCCACCACTGACTCCATCTACACTTCATGCTGTCTTGGTAAAAGCCCCCAATATAATCAAAGACTTGTCCCACCCCGGTCATTCCTTCTCCCTCTTCCTGTCTGTCAGAAGTAAGGAAGCTTAAAAGTGTGCACCACCCGGGAACAACTTCTTCCCCTCTGTTACTAGGCTTCGAAACAGTCCTTCCACAAGCTAGGGTACTGTCCAATTCACCTCAACTCCATTGTGGACTTTGTCCATGGAACCTATGGCACTATAACGCTGAGTATTATATTCTGCATTCTGCATCTTCCTCTTTGTACACGAGTCTGAATTGATTGTATTCATGTATGGTAGATCTGATCTGTTGGATAGCATGCAAAACAAAACTGTACTTCACTCTGCCTCAAAAGTAGAATCTAACAAAAGTAGAATCACATCAAGTTGTGTGCCAATGATGAAAGAAAGAAGTCAGCGAGGTGGTCAGTAGCAGGACCGAATGTTCTGTTTTGACTTCCAGAAACTGCATATGCTGCAGAACACGATTCATAAATCACACCCTGGAATAACTTGGGAATGGTACATTAATTTCACTTCTCCTCTGCAGTGAATCACAATGAATGCCAATGAAACCAAGGAAATAGGGCAGGGTTTGAGAGTCCTTCACTGGAGTTTTATGATGTTCAGGGTCATCGCAACAACTTGAACAAAACTTATTTCCTCATCTCTTACCGAGTAAGTAACAGTGAGTGTCTTTGAAACTCTGCAGAACATAGCTTATTATTTGTAGTGCTTTTTTTGTAAATTGATTCTTTTCAACAATATTTTCTGCCTATTCCTACTCCCTGTCCACTGCTGAATCTCAGTGCTGCACTTGTAAATATGCAGCATCACAATCAAAATGGAGTATTTCCTACCTTGACAATGTAGTGCTGAACCACGGACACTGAGCCTTCTGAGGTATGGATAGTTGGCCCAGCCACAGCACCATTGCTCTGCCAATGTTCTCCCCAAAGCATCTGTTTCTTTTCCTATTTTTCATTTCCCTCGTTCTAAGGCTCCAGCCAAAGCAGAACCGATTCAGCACATACACTTTGTTGTGTTATTGCATGAGCTCTGAACAAACAGGAGTGAACATTTTCTGATAAATCTTTTAAGCTGAGGCATTGTCAGCACTTTGGGGTGGATGTGAAAGGAAAAGTATTAAGAGGACCAGGGGAGTTCCCCACAGTGTTTTAGACAAAATTAATCCCGCACCACAACTGTTGAGCTGCTTATTATAAAAATGGTGTCTATGGAAACGTACTGTTTGCATACTGTGGGTAGCTGGAGAGGAAATTGCAGGAGCCCTCGTTGAGATTTATGAGTCATCGTTAAATACAGGCGAGGTGCCGGAAGACTGTAGGGAGGCAAATGTTGTGCCTCTATACAAGAAGGGCACCAGGGAAAAGGCTGGGAACTACAGCTTAACATCTGTGGTTGGAAAGTTACCAGAGAGTATTCCGAGGGATAGGATACACATGCATTTAGATGGACAAGGGCTGATTAAGGATAGTCAACATGGTTTTGGGAGGTGTGTGTCTCACAAATCTGATTGATTTTTTTGAAGATGTGACCAAAACGATCGATGAAGGCAGAGCTGTAGATGTTGTATACGTGGATTTTAGTAAGGCATTTAACAAGGTTCCGCATGGTAGACTGCTCTGGAAGGTTAGATCCCATGGGATTCAAGGAGAGATAGCTGAATAGATAGAAAATTGGCTTCACGGAAGAAAGAGGAGGGTGATGGTGGAAGGTTGCTTCTCAGACTGGATGCCTGTGACTAGTGGTCTGCCTCAGGGTTTGGTGCTGGGCCATTGCTGTTTGTTATCTTTATCAATGATTTGGTTGAGAATGTACATGGCAAGGTTAGCAAGTTTGCAGATGACACAAAAGTGGGTGGTAGTGAAGATGCTTGTCAAAAATTGCAGCAGGATCTTGATCGGTTGGGCAGGTGAGCTGAGTAATGTTTGATGGAATTTAATACAAAGAAATGTGAGGTGCTGCACTTTGGGAGCACGAACATGGGCAAAACCTACACAATGAATGGTAGGGATCTGGGGAGTGTTGTCGAATAGAGGGTTGTCGAATACAGGTACATAGTTCGTTGAAAGTGACTGGTGTCAAAAAGGCTTTTTTGCACATTGGCCTTCATCAGTTAGAGCATTGAGTACAGAAGACTGACACAAAAAGCTGTAGTAAAGCCCCTGTCCCACGATGCGAGTTTACCCAAGAGCCCTCCTGAGTTTAAAAAAAAAGCAAACTCGTGGTGGTACTTCATCACGAGTATTTTTTACTCTCGGAAATTTTTCACACTGTTGAAAAAACTTCACGGGTTACCGCGTTTCCCGAGTACCTGCCATTAGCATCACGAGCCACTACGAGAAATCCACGAGCTCCGATGTACCCACTACGTACATTCAACGTACTTACCACGAGGTTGAATTTTTTTTAAACTCGGGAGAGCTCTTGTGTAAACTCGCATCGTGGGACAGGGGCTTAACTCAGAGGTCAGGCAGCATCTCTGGAGAAAAGGAATAGGTGAGGTTTTGGATCCTGACCCTTCTTCAGACTTCATTCTATTGATTCTTGACCTAACCTACCAACCTTGGGTCTCAGTGATGACATGGATCACCCCACCTGGATTTTACTCAATTTACTTAGTGCATTTCCTATTGGTGGAGAATTCAAAAAAACGATCTGTCCTTTTATGAAAAGTTATTCATTAATCTTTCTGTCCTACTGAAGTTTGTAGGCATGAATCTACTCAAGATTCTAGCACCTGCAATTCCTCATATCTCAACAAAAATTAGTTCTTGCTTAAGGAACCTCACTTGCACAAGCTCACAGTCTTGGGTTGGTTTTGAGGAAGATATCTAATACAGGCCATTAAAACGATCCAGATAATATGCCTATTGCTAATTTATTCCAATTTATCAGATTGGTGAGGATTAAGTTTTCTGACTTCAAATTGCAAAAGTTGCTGGAATAGATACATAGTTACATAGAAAATAGGTGCAGGAGTAGGCCATTCGGCCCTTCGAGCCTGCACCGCCATTCAATATGATCATGGCTGATCATCCAACTCAGTATCCCGTACCTGCCTTCTCTCCATACCCCCTGATCCCTTTAGCCACAAGGGCCACATCTAACTCCCTCTTAAATATAGCCAATGAACTGGCCTCAACTACCCTCTGTGGCAGAGAGTTCCAGAGATTCACCACTCTCTGTGTGAAAAAGTTTTTCCCCCTTATCCTTAAGCTGTGACCCCTTGTCCTGGACTTCCCCAACATCGGGAACAATCTTCCTGCATCTAGCCTGTCTAACCCCATAAGAATTTTGTATGTTTCTATAAGATCCCCTCTCAATCTCCTAAATTCTAGCGAGTATAAGCCAAGTCTATCCAGTCTTTCTTCATATGAAAGTCCTGACATCCCAGGAATCAGTCTGGTGAACCTTCTCTGCACTCCCTCTATGGCTATAATGTCCTTCCTCAGATTTGGAGACCAAAACTGTACGCAATACTCCAGGTGTGGTCTCACCAAGACCCTGTACAACTGCAGTAGAACCTCCCTGCTCCTATACTCAAATCATCTTGCTATGAAAGCCAACATACCATTCGCTTTCTTCACTGCCTGCTGCACCTGCATGCCTACTTTCAATGACTGGTGTACCATGACACCCAGGTCTCGCTGCATCTCCCCATTTCCTAATCGGCCACCATTTACAGTGGCTTGCAAAAGTTTTCATACCCCTTGAACTTTACCACATTTTGTCACGTTACAACCACAAGCGTAAATGTATTTTATCGGGATTTTATGTGATAGACCAACACAAAGTGGTGCATAATTGTGAAGTGGAAGGAAAATGATACATGGTTTTCAAATTTTTTTACAAATAAAAAACTGAAAAGTGTCGCGTGCAAAAGTATTCAGCCCCCCTGAGTCAATACTTTGTAGAACCACCTTTCGCTGCAATTACAGCTGCAAGTCTTTTGGAGTATGTCTCTACCAGCTTTGCACATCTAGAGACTGAAATTTTTGCCCATTCTTCTTTGCAAAATAGCTCAAGCTCAGTCAGATTGGATGGAGAGCGTCTGTGAACAGCAGTTTTCAAGTCTTGCCAGAGATTCTCAATTGGATTTAGGTCTGGACTTTGACTGGGCCATTCTAACACATGAATATGCTTTGATCTAAACCATTCCATTGTAGCTCTGGCTGTATGTTTAGGGTCGTTGTCCTGCTGGAAGGTGAACCTCCGCCCCAGTCTCAAGTCTTTTGCAGACTCTAACAGGTTTTCTTCCAAGATTGCCCTGTATTTGGCTCCATCCATCTTCCCATCAACTCTGACCAGCTTCCCTGTCCCTGCTGAAGTAAAGCATCCCCACAGCATGATGCTGCCACCACCATGTTTCACAGTGGGGATGGTGTGTTCAGGGTGATGTGCAGTGTTAGGTTTCCGCCACACATAGCGTTTTGCATTTAGGCCAAAAACGTCAATTTTGGTCTCATCTGACCAGAGCACCTTCCTCCACATGTTTGCTGTGTCCCCCACATGGCTTATGGCGAACTGCAAACGGGACTTCTTATGGCTTTTTTTCAACAATGGCTTTCTTCTTGCCACTCTTCCATAAAGGCCCGATTCTCCCACCTGAGCTGTGGATCTCTGCAGCTCCTCCAGAGTTACCATGGGCCTCTTGGCTGCTTCTCTGATCAATGCTCTCCGTGCCCGGCCTGTCAGTTTAGGTGGACGGCCATGTCTTGGTAGGTTTGCAGTTGTGCCATACTCTTTCCATTTTCGGACGATGGATTGAACAGTGCTCCGTGAGATGTTCAAAGCTTGGGATATTTTTTTATAACCTAACCCTGCTTTAAACTTCTCCACAACTTTATCCCTGGCCTGTCTGCTGCGTTCCTTGGCTTCATGATGCTGTTTGTTCACTAATGTTCTCTAACAAACCTCTGAGGCCTTCACAGAACAGTTGTATTTATACTGAGATTAGATTACACACAAGTGGACTCTATTTACTAATTAGGTGACTTCTGAAGGCAATTGGTTGCACTGGGTTTTATTTAGGGGTATCAGAGTAAAGGGGGCTGAATACTTTTGCACGCGACACTTTTCAGTTTTTTATTTGTAAAAAAATTTGAAAACCATGTATCATTTTCCTTCCACTTCACAATTATGCGCCACTTTGTGTTGGTCTATCACATAAAATCCCAATAAAATACATTTACGTTTGTGGTTGTAACATGACAAAATGTGGAAAAGTTCAAGGGGTATGAATACTTTTGCAAGCCACTGTAGATAATAGTCTGCCTTCCCGTTTTTGCCACCAAAGTGGGTAACCTCACATTTATCCACATTATACTGCATCTGCCAAACATTTGCCCACTCACCCAGCCTATCCAAGTCACCTTGCAGTCTCCTAGCATCCTCCTCACAGCTAACACTGCCCCCCAGCTTAGTGTCATCCGCAAACTTGGAGATGTTGCTTTCAATTCCCTCATCCAGTTCATTAATATAAATTGTAAATAGCTGGGATCCCAGCACTGAGCCTTGCGGTACCCCACTAGTCACTGCCTGCCATTGTGAAAAGGACCCGTTTACTCCTACTCTTTGATTCCTGTTTGCCAGCCAGTTCTCTATCCACATCAATACTGAACCCCCAATACCGTGTGATTTAAGTTTGTATCCTAATCTCTTATGTGGTACCTTGTCGAAAGCCTTCTAAAAGTCCAGATACAACACATCCACTGGTTCTCCCCTATCCACTCTACTAGTTACATCCTCGAACAATTCTATAAGATTCGTCAGACACGATTTACCTTTCGTAAATCCATGCTGACTTTGTCCAATGATTTCACCACTTTCCAAATGTGCTGCTATCCCATCTTTAATAACTGACTCTAGCAGTTTCCCCACTACCGATGTTAGACTAACTGGTCTGTAATTCCCCGTTTTCTCTCTCCCTCCCTTCTTAAAAAGTTGGGTTACGTTTGTCATAGAGTAATACAGCGTGGACACATGCCCAACTACACTAATCCCACCTGCCCGTGTTTGGCCCATATTTCTCCAAACCTGCCCTATCCATGTACCTGTCTCAAAGCCCTGTCCCACGGTACGAGTTCATTACAAGAGTTCACCCGAGTTTGCCCTGATTCGAACTCGGAGATTTACGGTAATGGCCACTCGTCGGTACTCGGGGCTCTCGTGGACATTTTTCAACATGTTGAAAAATCTTCACGAGTCTTCCCGTGCTTACCTGCCGTTGGCGAGTCTTCCCGAGTACCTGCCGTTAGCGTTATGAGCCGCTAAGAGACGTCCCCGAGCTCCGACGTACCCGCTACGTTCATTCTCCGTGCTTACCACGAGTTTGATTTTTTTTAAACTCGGGAGAGCTCTTGGAATGAACTCGTACCGTGGGACAGGGCTATAACTGTTTCTTAAACATTGGGATAGTCCCTGCTTCAACTACTTCCTCTGGACGCTTGTTCCCACCACCCTTTGTGTGAAAAAGTTACCCCTCAGATTCCTATTATATCGTTTCCGCTTCACCTTAAACCTATGTCCTCTGGTCCTCGATTCACCTACTCTGGACAAGAGACTCTGTGCATCTACACGATCTATTCCTCTCAGTAGACTGGCTAGTAGGCAGCTTCATTCATCCCAAATGGTCATTCAGAATTCTCGTGCAGAAATAAATAATTATTTCTTAAACTAAGCTAATGGCAATAGGTTCTCGAAGCCGAATATTTTCAATTACATTTTGTTTTATCTGTAGATTTTACTGTGATTATCAGAGGTTTTAAAAACACATTGTTTGCCAGGTAGAAGATATGGCCTGCAATTACCCAGCATATTTCATCACCACGGGTGTACCAAAGTGTTTGAAAGCTAATGAGGTGTATTCATCACTGTAGAGTAGGAACAGTGCCAGATCATTTATACGCAACAAGCTTCCAGAAACAGCAATAATCAGATCATCTGCTTTTGGATTTTGACTGAGGAATAAATATTGGTTTGGACACAGGATAATTTGCCAGCTGTTGTGAAAAATTGTGCAGTAGGATCTTCCATCCAGCTGACAGAGCAGATGGTCTGTGGGTTCATATCTGATCTGCAGGACGAGACCTCTGATACTGTGACACTTCTTACGGGCTGCTCTGGATTGTCATCTGAGGTGGTGTTGAGATTTTTTAAATATTGTCTGCAGTCTAAACAGGCATTGGTAACATTTTGCATTTACTTAATGCTTTTAAGCAGGACATGTTGTGGTGCATTCCACTGCAACTTGACATACAACAGCCAATTTAACCACAATGTCTCAAACATAATGCCAAGTTAAATAAATCACCTTTGCCTGCATGTGATCCATATCCCTCCATACCTTGCATATCCATGTGCCTATCTAAAAGTCTCTTTAACGCCATTATCGTATCTGCCTCCACCACCACCCCTGGCAGCACATTCTCGGCACTCACCACTCTCTGTGTAAAAAAGAACAAGCCCTACACATCTCTTGTAAACATTGCCCCTCTCACCTTAAAGCTATACCCACTTGTCTTTGACTTTTCCAACCTTGGAAAAAGGTTCTGACTGTCTAACCTATCTACACTATGCCTCGCATAATTGTATAAGCTTCTATCAGTTCACCCCACAACCTCCAACATTCCAGAGAAAACAATCCAAGTTTGTTCAACCTCTCCTTATTACTAATATCTTCTGATCCAGGCAGCATTCTGGTTTACTCTCATTTGCACTCTCTCCAAATCCTCAACATTCTCTCTGTAATGGGGCGATTAGAACTGCACCAATAACATAAATGTGGGAGGTGATGGTTGCAGTGAGAATGAGGAGAAGTGATTTTACTTCGGAGTCACGTGAGTGACTACGTGAAGAACCCCGCCAGTGCGCCTGCGCGTCATTACGTCAGACGCCTTGACGCAAACGGACGTGAGGAGCAGAGCTCCTCGAGTGGTTTGTAGTTTTTCAACTACAAGGTAAGTAAAAACTTTTTTACAGGTTTTCCAGGTCCGTTTACTGTGGGTCTATGGTGATTTTTTCCACAGACGCCATGGGAAAAAACGGACAGGGGGAAGAGGCGAGCGACATAGCCGACAGAAGTCGGGAAAGTCGGGAGTCCGCGGTTAGAGACCAACCGCCTCTAAACCCCGGTACAGTCGCCAGCGGTGAGCATAGCGACTGTGGACCTGGGGCTGGTGAAAACACAGTCAGCGCCTGTCGGGTAAAAGACAAAGTTTAAATCCCAACGGAGGGAGTCCCAGGCAATGAAGAAGCTCCAGGGCTAGATACTGCTTTAGAGCGTATTGCCCAAATAGAAAGCCTTTTACACAGGCTGTTGGAGCAAAGTTCACTCAGGAAGGAGTGTTCTGAAAGCCAAGCTGCTGGAAACAGCTCAAACAGCTCCTGGTACAGGGCTAGATACTGCTTTCGAGCGTATTGCCCAAATAGAAGCCTTTTTCATAGGTTGTTGGAGCAAAAGTTCACTCAGGAAGGAGTGTACTGTAATCCAAGCTGCAGGAGCAGCTTAACAGCACCTGGCTCAGGGCTGATGGAATGCACCCTCAGGAATGAGGAGCGTGCTACGGGTCATGAGATTTCAGACCCCGACTCTGACGATGAGGCTGTACAAGGCGATGAAAGGCAGCTGCCAGATGTTCCACCCCTGGTAGTAGGATTCGCTGCCCCGTCAGGGTCAGGAGAGCCATTAGGAAGAACTGGCCTCCTTAATAAATTACTTGGTTTACCATTAGCTGGAACAGCATGAAATGGATGAGACTGCAAGAGTATCTGGAATCAGTTGCAGAGAATATTAAAGCTGCTGGGTTCTGGAATAACTGCTTTTACCAGAATAGCAGGTAACAACCAAAAGATGACGAAGTTGCATCAGCAAGCACTGGGGTTGCTATGCAGCACCCACTTCGAGAAGTGCTATACGGTCTACTATGAATCCGAAATTCGCAGCACTCTGCAAACCAAGTAATATACAAATTACCCAACTTACTCTTTGGAGAGATCTCGGGAGACGTATTAAAGAGTTGGAAGATGAAGCGAAAACAGGATTGATGAAGACATCAATGGTTGTGAAGTCTGTAAAGAGGAAGTATCCTTTCAGACGTCATACGGATCCTGGACCAAGTCGCTCATCAACGCAGGGACGTAGTTGGCGGCCTGCAGCGGGAGCAAGAACCAGTGGGCGTGCTTCCGGGAGAACCCAGGAATCTCAGGGTACTCAAATGACTCAAGAGGTAGGTGGACCTGGTTCTCATGGGAACATACTAACTGGATTAAGTCCAAAAGTTTGGAGGCAGGTTACATTTCTTCTATAATAATTGGAAGAAAATTACTTCAGATGTGGTAATCCTGAATAATATACAAGGATTTCGAATTGAATTCAATCCAAATTATGATTTGCCTGTTCAGCATGTTCCTAGCCGAACTCTGCACTTTGTACAAAAAGAAGTGATGGAGGTTCAGGTTGCAATTGAAACCCTATATAAAAAAGGGGTTATTGAAAAATCAGTCTACCAAAGTCACCAATTTGTGTCAAATATATTCCCTCGATCAAAAAAGGATGGAGGATGTAGGATTCTTGTAGATTTGATAAATCTGAATCCTTTTGTGCAATTTAGACATTTTAAAATGGAAACATTTGTGACTGCCAAACAGCTTATTTCAGAAGCATGTTATATGGCAACTATAGACTTGAAAGATGCATATTATTCAGTGTCTGTTCATTCAGAAGATAGGAAGTATCTTAAATTTAAATGGATGAACCAGTTGTGGCAGTTCAAAGCTCTGCCTAATGGGTTAATATCTGCACCCAGAATATTCACAAAATTGTTAAAACCAATTCTGGGCTTGCTGAGTAGCCAGGGGCATGTACTAATAGCATATTTGGATGATGTCTTGTTTATAGGAAAGACAAAACAGTCAACAGAAGTATCTGTTGCAGTTGTGAAATCAACTTTTGAAAATTTGGGGTTTCTAATTCATCCACAGAAATCTAAGTTAACACCATGTACCTCTATTAATTATTTGGGGTTCATAATTGATTCAGTCCAAATGAATATTACTTTGCCCAGGGAAAAGGGTGGATTTGATTAAAGATTGCAGTAATCTCCTAAACGAGCAAAAACCTTCAATTAGACAGGTGGCTCGTGTACTGGGAAAATTAGTAGCAGCATTCTCAGCAGTCCAATTCGGACCATTACATTATCAACAGCTGCAGAGACTTAAAGAACAGGCACCGAGAATGCATGTTGGTCATTTTGATAGAACCATGCAACTAACAACAAATGCTGTTTCTGATCTGCAGTGGTGGATTCTACATGTCTCAAGCAGTTCCAGCAAAGTGCTGATTGAACAACCTTCCATGACATTACAAACTGATGCCAGTGCACCAGGATGGGGTGCAACTGACTTAACATCTAGCTGAGGAGGCAGATGGAATCAGGAAGAGTCATTGTTACTGCAGACATGGGGAATTAACTATTTGGAGCTTCTAGGATGTTTCTATGGGCTCCAAGCTTATTGTTCTAACACAACTAATAAGCATGTTCAAGTTCAAATTGATAACACAACAGTAGTTGTTTATATTAATGATATGGAATTAAGTCGGTGTCTTGTGACAAAATGGTTAATCAACTTTGAGCTTGGTGTATTGAAAAGAACATTTGGATTTCAGCTATCTATCTACCAGGTAGAATGAACGATAGCAGACACCAGGTCACGAAAAGTTCCATGATAACAAAGAATGGATGTTGAATCAAGAGGTATTCAATGATATAGTCATCAGATTTGGAATGACCGACATCGACTTGAATCATCAGCTATCGAGATATGTCTCATGGAAACCAGATCCAGGAGCAGTGGCGATTGATGCTTTCTCGCTACATTGGGGTGGTATGTTTTCATATATATTTCCACCTTTCTTCCTCATAAGCCAATGTTTGCTTAAAAGCAGGCAAGATGCTGCTTCAAGGGTATTGGTAGTACCAGATTGGCCTACACAGCCATGGTATCCGTTGATATTAGAATTAACAACACAAATGTTGATGAAAGTCCCAAAAAAGAGTAATTTATTGCTGCACCCTGTACAGGGGAACAACATCCATTATATGATCGTTTGGATTTGTTGATTTGCAGGTTTTAAGAATGCCTTTTCTGGGACGAGGACTGTCTGAGCATATTGTGGACATGCTTACGGCAGCCTGGAGGAAGAGCACTCAAAAACAGTACCTTTCTTATATTAAGAAATGGGAAGAGTTCTGGGTACAAAAGAATGTGCAATAAAGTACTGCAGATATTTCAAATGTTTAGAATTTCTGTCAAAACTTTATTATGATGAAGGTCTGAGTTGTAGTGCAATTAATTCAGCCAGAAGTGCATTGTCCTCATATTTGGTTCTGGATTCAGAAAGAAACTCAATTGGGTCACACCCAATTGTTTCCAGACTAATGAAAGGAATCTTTAATTCCAAACCACCGAAACCTAGGTACGTGACAATCTGGGATGTAAGTGTGGTACTGAAACTACTTCGTGATGGTCATCAAGTGTGTCTTTACCTTTGGTCAAGCTCAGTATGAAAGTATTCATGTTTATGGCATGAGTGACAGCACAACGAGTGCAAACACTTGGAAAATTACAAATAGACAGTATGGAAGTAACTGAAGACAAGGTTACATTCTATATCTATGACCTACTAAAGCAAATTAGGCCAGGTGTGACAGGATTTAAAATTATGCTGGCAGCATATCCAAATGATCCATGTCTCTGTATTAAGACATATTTATTACAATACATTGAGGTCACAAAGAATTTGAGAATACGGAAACTGGGTTTTTGATCACACACAAGAAACCACACAAGAGAGTTTCAATACAGACTATTTCCAGATGGATAAAAGAAGTCTTAACAGCTGCTGGTATTAACACTTATGTTTTTACGTCTCACTCGACTAGGGCAGCTGAAATGTTGGCGGCCAGGGCAAACGACGGCCCCGTCGACCATATCCTCGCAGCCGCCAGGTGGTCCAATGAGTTGATGTTTCAACATTTTTACCATCGGCCTATTGTTAATGCGGGGTTGTTTGCAGAAACTATTTTAAGTTCTGTGTAAATTCCTCTGGTTTAAAGGGGATCTGATTCATTTCATTCTTGAAATGAATTACTGCATTTGTGGTACAAATGTTATTATGAATGCATGATTGATTATTCTCGTTCCGAGTCAATCTATGCAGTGAGAAGCCGGGATTGATCCACGGCATGAAATCACAAAGCTTTAAAATCTTCACGTAGTCACTCACGTGACTCCGAAGTAAAATAGTAAGATTAAACGAGAACTTACCTAAGTTTGAAGTTTGATCTTTATTTTATGAGGAGTTACGTAGGTGATTACGTGCCCACCACGACCCTACCCTCTATCATAAAGGTCAGATGGAAGTTCTTGTCTTACTCGTTTTAGTATGAGACTATATTACTTCGGTTGTTGTTTTTTGTGATTTCACACCGCTGCTTTGAAGATTGATGCGCAGGCGCACTGGCGGGGTTCTTCACGTAATCACCTACGTAACTCCTCATAAAATAAAGATCAAACTTCAAACTTAGGTAAGTTCTCGTTTAATCTTACTATTAAACACTGAATAATTGGGCACTCAGGTTATAGTTGGTAGAAACAGATTTGGAATAGAGCCTCTGGAGAGGACAGCCTGACTGACTGAAAGCTTCAAATACATACACTTCTGCAGTTCATGTGGTGCAGGCCTGATTCCTTGTGCCATTTTGACGAAAGATTTGTCCAATTTATTCACACACTCCACACTGTTAAGATTTGCTGTGCTTGTGCCGTCCGAGTGAGAAACTGAGGAAGAAGATGCATTTGATGACAAAAGTATGAGTGTGAGCCTAAATAATGGCAGACTTCCAAAGAAAGGCAAACAAGTGATATAGATCTGGACATGAAGGTGCTGGTGAACAAGCAGAGTTGGATCTTATCAACAAACATATTAAACATATTCAAAATGAAGGATCTCAACCCGAAACATCACCTGTTCCTTCTCCCCAGAGATGCCGCCTGTCCCACTGAGTTACTCTGGCATTTTGTATCTATCTTCGATTAAAACAATCCCTGTATGAGTGCATAGTGCTCAGATGGAAAATGATGTTCTTAAAACTGTGTTGGGGTTTGTTGAATCAGTGCAGAAAGTCTCATATAGACAGATTGGTCAGTCATAGTTATTAATTCATTATATATTTAATTATTATATGTTGTCTTACTGGATTTACTTACCTGTGAATGCACCAATTTTCATAATTCCATCATTGATGCATATGACAATTAAACATACTCTTGATTCTCTTTACTTGTCTTCACTTGAGTGAGAGTGGGAGGGAGAATGATAAATTACAAGCAATAATTAGGGACCGAATTAGTGGTTCCCCAGACAAGTGTTGCTTTTCCTAAAGCAAATTCTGTCTTGGCAAACTGGTGTTTTGATGAGATAACTGAAGGGGTCAATGAGATAAATGCAGTTGATCTCTGTGTGTGGACTTTCAACTGGTTTTGATAAAGCGTCTTTTAAAAGGCATCATTGGGATTTCAGTTCAAGGAATAGAAGATGGTGTACCATATGGATACAAAACTGATTTAAGAAATGGGAATGGAGAGTTGCAATGAAAGATTGTTTTGGGGACCAGAGGGAAGTTTACTGTTGAGGATTCCAGGAATGAGTACCGCGATCATGACTTTTCCTACTTTTTGATGTGGATTTGGAATTTTGTAAACAGAGCCAATTTCCAAATCTGTGGAAGACACTAAACTTGGAGACATATTGGAGGCTAAATTTATGCAAGAATTAGACTGACATAGAATTTAATAGTAATAAACATAAAATGTTACATTTTGGTGGGAAGAATGAGAAGATGTGAGATAAACTGAAGGGCAGGATGGTAAAAAGAGCACAAGAATTCAGGTCATTGCCTGCATAATTCTTTGAATGTAGCCGAGCTACATCTACACCAATGAAGTCATGGTGAACATTTACAAACGCTGGTTGATTTGCCGCTGGAATTTTGTGTCCAGTTTTGGGTATCATATTTCAGGAGAGACGTTAACGCATTTAGAGTGGGTGAAGAAAAGATTTATTGAAATTATTTTAGTTCTAAGTTACTCCAGTTAGGCAGATAGATCAGAGAACTGGAATTGTTCTCCTTGGGGCTGAGGAGATTGGGACATGATAAGATAATGGTATTTAAAATCATGAAAAGTATAGATGAAGTAGAGAGTCAAAAACAGTTCCCAGCTCATGAAGAAATCCCATTCCCCCACTTATTTTTTCCTGTAACAGGTTCCCCACCTGCCCCCTTCCCGTCAATTACCCCCTAGATTTTGCCATCCAATTTACACTGGTCAATTAACCTACAATCCACATTTCATTGTGAAGTGGGAGGAAATTTGAGCACCCAGAAACCCACATGGTCACAGAGAGAACATGCAAACTCCACACAGACGCCACAGCAGATTAGAATTGAATGGACATCCCTGGAGCTGTGGGACAGCAATTTTACCGGCTGTGCTACTGTGTCTCTCATGAGCAGAAGGATCAAGAGTCAAAGGGCATAGAGTGAACATGATTATTAAAAGAGCCAGGACCAACTGAAGGGAAGGCATTTTGGTGCAGAATGCGGTTAGGAACTAGAATCCCCTGCTGGAGTGGCGGCAAATGACATGATTGCATTCAAAAGTCCATGCAAGTATCTGAAAATATCTGTGAAAGTATCTAATTTGTGGGGTGTTGTGGTGAGGTTGGGGGAGGGGATCTGGTTAGAATACTCATCCACATAGCTGGGATGGACTCCATGAGGTGAAGGTTTCCTGTCATGCGGTAACCATTTTAGGATCGACAGTAAGCTTCAGGATTAGAAGGTGTGTGTCTGCACCTTGTGGCAGCGGCTCGTCTGCAGTCCGTGTGTCTTCTTTCTTTTTGTCCTGTTAGGTGTATGTTTTTGGTTTTAGTTTTACTTTATTTTTAGCTGTGTATATGTGGGGGGGGGGGGGGGGGGTGGGGGAAACCTTTTAATCTCTTCCCTGCACGGGGATTCAACCTTTTCCCTGCCGAGTCTCTGTTGTCGTTGGGGCCTAACATCGTGGAGCCGGCGGCCTCCAACCGGAATCGACCTGGGGCTCCAGTCGCAGAGCCTGCGGACTCACCATCGCGGAGCTGGCCGACTTCGCAGCGCAGAGCGCTGTGGTGGTGAGCGGCTGTGACCCGACTTCGGAGCTTCAGATGCTCCGGCTGCAGGCCCTGTGGACGGTAACATCGGGAGCTCGCGGGTCCCTGGTGGGAGACCGCTTTTCGGAGCTCCCGCAACGACAACTTCTCCCGCCCGAATCGAGGGGTTTAAATCGACCCGGAGCAGGGCCTTACATCGCTCGGCGCGGCCTAAACAGCTGCGGGACATACCATCGCCCGCCGGGGCCCCTAACATCAAAATCCTCGATCAGCTCGATGCAGCAGTTTGACTGCTTGACTGCGGGAGAAGAAGAATAAAGAACAGAGAACAGGGAAGAGATAAGACTTTTGCCAGTGAGGAGGTGTTTGGAGATTCACTGTGATGGATGTTTGTGTGGAATTGTGTTAATCGTGTGATTTGGTTTTTAGCTGTTATGACTGCAGGAACGTAATTTTGTTTGAACCTTGTGTTTAAATGGCAATAAACGGCATTCTGATTCCGATTCAGTGATGTTGGCTGGTGTGGCAGGTGCTGAATCCGTGTGACTGCCTTGTACCTGCTGACAAATGAAAATTTCTAGCCTTGTGAATTTGCTCAGAGCTGAGGCTTAATATCCGCACCATGAGTATTGATGCGTACATTATTCAGAGTTTGCACGTCTGTGAAAAGTGCTTGTTGATTGTGCACTCATCTTCATCCTTCCGAAGTACTGTGCTTCCCTGATTGTTCAGCAGAATCGATATTTTAGTTTATTCTGTCCATTCATATTGTTTGCAACACAACAAATGACTCTGAAGGGGGTCTCTGCGAAAAATAATTGAACCAATTAAATACTCAATATAGAAAGGACCAAGGGAATGTGAGCATTTGATCACTGTCTCTGATTTTCTCTGTAATTGCTCGCCAGCAGGCACGTGTCTGCAAGACAGGGATATGCAGCCGCAGTGGATTTATTTTCCACTCCTTGATGAAATAGAGAATTTACTCTTGAGGAGACAGCTGAACGGTATGATGACTAAAAGATGTGAGTGAATGCCTTTAGTTTTATTCTGCTCGTCCTCCCAATCTCCCATTCCTGAAAGTGCTGACTTATGCTGGAGTAACTCAGCGGGTCAGGCAGCATCTCTGCGGAAAAGGAATCGATCCTTCAGAAAGGTCTCGACCCAAAATGTCACCTGTTCCTTTTATCCTGAGATGCTGCCTGACCCGCTGAGTTACTCCAGCATTTTGTGTCTACCTTCGGTATAAACCAGCATCTGCAGTTCCTTCCTACACAGAGCTGATTTATGTTTGAATTCAAGTCCCCTCAAAATGATAGCCAAAACGATGCTGCTTCATTTGAGTTGGTGATCTACAGAGGCATTGTTGTGGTGATTGGTTACAGAGGAGGCTGGCCAACAGGTGATGTCAGGCCATTCACCCATGTGGGCACCAGCACAGTCAGGTGTCCTGGTCTTACCTGATATCCACACACCTGCACTCCACATAGTGTACCATTTCCCTGCTCCTCTCCTTATTTTACAAAATAAACAAATGCTATAAAACTATCCATCATATGAGGGCAGGGCCGCACAGCAACGTAGCGGTAGAGTTGCTGCCTTCTAGCTCCAGAAACCCGGGTTCGATCTTGACTATGGGTGCTGTCTGTATGGAGTTTCAACGTTCTCCCTGTGATCTGCGTGGGTTTTCTCCGGGTGCTCTGGTTTCTTCCCAAACTCCAAAGATGTACAGGTTTGTAGGTTAATTGGTTTTGGTAAAAAAGTTGGAAGTTGTCCCTGGTGTGTCGGATAGTGTTAGTTTACTGGGCAGCATAGGCCGAAAGGCCTGTTTCCATGCTGTATCTGTCTAAAGTCTAAAGTTAATCTAACATACATTAAAAGCAGGGTTTTTCTGATTTTTAATAATGTTTCGTCAAATGTTTTCGTCAAATTCTCTGCAGACCTATCTCTTCTTTTCACCCTTTTTTAAGGGCCTGTCCCACTTGGGCATCATTTGTGCATCACGCAGGTGGCGCATGAAGATTTTGTGAATCCCCAAATCACTGCGCCTCACTGCCTACATTACCACGCACCATGCCTGCGTCGTGCGTCGTGACGCGTAAATGATGTTGCGTAAATGATGTGCAAATTACGCCCAAGTGGGACAGGCCCTTTACTCTTTCCGCACATGGTTTGACTTTGAATTTGCCTGCTCCATTTCATCGTGTATTCCAGCCTGTCTTCCTGTTAATGCTCACCCTGTAATGTCATTAGCTCAGGTCATCCTCAGTCCCAATGTTCATCAAGTTTCTAAATGACCTGTGCCTTTGTTATGTTATTAGCCAGCAACCACAACAATCTAACAGGAACAAGCTTTTACAAACTAGATGCTTGTTCGAGCAAATGCATTTTATGCATTTATGTTCATGCATATCATATGCAATCAAGGATCTCATTTACTCGGGGTTGGTTTGCGATTGAATCAGTTGCTAAAGAGGGGGATTAGGCAACCAGATGATGAAACAAAATAAATGACTAAACAGACACATCCAGTGACAGCGAAGCCCCTGTTTTATGGCACCTGGAAGTCAAATTGATTTCTTTTATTACACAGGTTTATGAGATTCCTGATAGCAAGGGTTATGTTCTATGATTTCAGCCATGAAAATTGCCAATTGATGACTTTGATCACGAGCAGTTAATGTTTTTTCCCCCAATGGGAGAACACCTGTATTTAAAAAGTGCATCGATCAATTTAATTTGAATCTAGTCAGAAATTTCACCCACTTAATATTTGAGCAGTAAAATAAATAGTGTTCAGCAGAATATATTTGTAGTTTTGGATGGATTTTGGAATTTAAATAAATATTCTTGGATTTAAAATCTGAATTGCCAAGATGTGGTTTACATTGCAAATAATAACGTTCAGGAAGTGCTTCATCGGCAGTTTGACTTTGGCCTTCACTCTCTCTAAAGTCTGGTGGCACATTAACCTGTTTGACCTCATGTGATGAGTTGTTGTTAGAATGCTGTTAGGCTTTTGTCAGCTGTTCACGTTTAGATGGATATCTGGTTTTAATGAGATCAGCCGAGATGATCAGTTTGTTAATGGTATCACATTATCTTGTTTCTGCAGAAATTACAACACTCTCAGGAATGACCGTCCTTGTTTACTGGCCATTAACTGCTCAATCAGTCCGTGACTCCCATATTCCCACGATGAACTATTACTTATCGGAATGCAACTCCATGTCATCGGTAGAGGAAATATTGGAGCACAAATAGTAATACATTTATTACCATCAGAGTTGCCCATCATAAATTTTTCAGTCGTCTAAGTCTATCCTGGTCACTATAGCCAGTGGCACTCTTTATTTGACATGTCTCAATGTTAAAGCCCTGTCCCACGGTACGAGTTCATTCCAAGAGTTCTCCCAAGTTTGCCCTGATTCCAACTCGGAGATTTATGGTAATGGCCACTCGTCGGTACTCGGGGCTCTCGTGGACATTTTTCATCATGTTGAAAAATCTTCACGAGTCTTCCCTTGTTTACCTGCCGTTAGCGAGTCTTCCCGAGTACCTGTCATTAGCGCTAAGAGACGTCCCCGAGCTCCGACGTACTCGCTACGTTCATTCTCCATGCTTACCACGAGTTTGATTTTTTTAAAACTCGGGAGAGCTCTTGGAATGAACTCGCACCGTGGGACAGGGCTATTAATCAGAGCTTCAGAAGTAACTATGCATGGCCAAAGACAGGGGGTGACACAGCAGTGCTGGGCTTAATGGCACAGATGTAGTGACCTTGATTTGATCATGACGCTGGGTGAAACAGTAGAGTTTCCACATTCTACTTGTGACCATGTGTGTTTCTTCTGGGGTGCTCCAGGTTCCTCCCACCAGCCAAACACAGGCTCATTGGTAGGTACATTTTTTACCGTCAATTGCCCAAGCGTATCTGGTTGGCAGGAGAATCAGGCAGGATACAAGAGGGAAATGTCAGAGAGAAAACGGGTTCCAAGGTAAAAGGTGGGTGTCCGGAGCTGATGGGAAGGGCCTGAGTGCTGAGATGTGACCGCCTTCTATGTTGTGCGAAAATAGCTCAGAAATGCATGAGACAAAACACGACTGAGCTGGTTTAATGGACATTGGTGAAGTGCTCTTCAAAAAACTACCTCACTCACAGTTGGATCCATTCATTTCAACATAATGGTAGGAAAGCTGTAACTGAAACGGTGAACAATTTAGCAGCACTGCCTGGATTAGAAAAGTCTTATTTCCCTTTTACTCCCCACTCCAATGGTGACGGAACACTTGATGACATGATGCAGATGTTCCAATATGCCATGTGCATTAACATTTGACACATCCTTCTGGACTTCAGTCACCATTGCATTATTTTTCTCCATGTTAGTGGAATCTAAAGGCCCTATTACTCATTATCTGAAATTAAGCTGAATGTCAGGATCATTCATCAGACACTAGCATCTTATCATTTTGGAATCCTAATGTTTATAGGAGAGTGCTGAAGTAGTTGAGAGACTGAAATCCAGTAAGAGGCAGAAAGCAAAAATGTGAACAATTTTGGAATAATGTCCACATATCTGAAAATTGAAACAGAAAACCCATGTATCCCATATCTTCTGATTTGTCTTCTGTGTTCTTAGGAAATGATTTATCAACGTAATGTTTATCTTCAATAATACAACTCTACAGAAAACAAACTGCTATTTTTGCTCCAGATTCCAGCGTCTACAGTCTCTTGTCACCATAGCTCTACAACATTGACATTTTCTCTAAAACAAATAAAAGGCACAATTTTTTCAGCATAATTCATTTCCATATTCCTTAACACATTTTATGAAGTGGGATCACCATCATTGGTAGGAAGGAACAGCAGATGCTGGTTTATACTGAAGATGACACAAAATGCTGGAGTAACTCAGCGAGTCGGGCAGCATCCCTGGAGAAAAGCAATAGGTGGCGTTTTGAGTCGGAACCCTACTTCCGACTCACACTCTCAGACTCAGACTTCATACATGAGTCTCCAGCCTAAAACGTCACCTATTTGTTTTCTCAAGAGATGCCTGACCTGCTGTGTTACCATGGCATTTTGTATCTATCTTCAACATCATTGGCTTCTCCCATGAGTAAATTCGGTGAGGCTTTATGCTGTGCTAAACTCATGAAATGGTTCAACATTTTCAGATCCATTAATGATTGAAGTATAGCAACAAAACCCATTGACAAACTAAATACCATCTTCTTTTAGTCAGCCCCAGTAACTGTCAATGGGCCTAATCACCATTTTCAAATCGTTGGCCATTTGGATGCCCACCCCTTTGTAAATTGAACTCAATAATAGCGTGTTATGAATCCAGCACTGACACAATGATCAAATACTGGCTGTGTGGCTGTGGATATCCCTTTTGGAACAAAATGGACTAAACCTAGCATGTGATTCTGTCCTTAACATTTGCTGCAATACTTTTTAAAATATATATTTTTTAATAGCTCGAGTTACACACTGATACTTCTCATGACCACTCTTAATGTTATTTCACTTTATTGTAAGCTGGCCTGATGTACCAATGTCCAATGCAAGACTCTTTGCCACATTCTCTTATTTGCATTTAACAAGGAAATATGTAGGTCCTCTCTCAAATCAGATTTTGTTACAAGTAAGTTTTAATTTTTTGTTTAAGCTGAATATATACCTAAACTATTGACCATTCTTGAATGTGGTTGAACTGTGTATGGTATTACATTAAAATCTCATGAAATGTGATATTCTCAGCTTTATTGGCAACCCAGGGTGAGTAATAAATTACCTGGAAGGTCACTAAATTTCACAGGTGTCAAGTTACCCATTACTGGGAACGAGATAATAACCCGCCTGTCTGTAGTCATTTGAATCACTCTATTAATGGGCACATGTTTGGCCTTTTTGGCTGAAAGTTGTATTTAATCACAATTCCATTAAATTACCACCTGTCCATAGCAAACGAGAGTCACGATGTGCACTGATATCTAACAAGTAAGGAAGCACCCATGTTCATCCAAGCTGGCATTTTACAAGACATCCAATAACTTAGGTCAAAACTAAACAAGCACAGCTTTGATCCAAGAACACATTGAAATGACAGAAAACCGTATTTATTTTATTTTCACTGTGATCGGTATTAGATGCTGTACCACTGAACGGCATTGATTCCTTTTACATTCTGTCTTAATTCTTCTTAGGTTGCATGGAGAGCATGAAAGTAACATATTCTGAATTTGGTTTCTGTGAGGTGCCTTGGGACACATAAATGCAAATTATTGCTTACCTTCCTAATGCGGCAGCTGCTTCATCTGCTCTGCCAGTACTTCTGTTGTCTCAGTTCGATAGGATGCTCTACGTTGCCTTTCATTTTGTACCTGACTTCCCCAATTCATCTTCCCTAACTTCTGTCAATACTTGTTCACATTCCTCAATGCCAACATCCTCTCCATAGTCTTTGGTCTGTACTAAAACCAGAACGCCCTTGAAAGAGAAGCTAGTCTGACTAACCTGACTGTAAAAC
The DNA here is from genome assembly GCA_038087875.1 of Malacoraja senta. Taxonomy (NCBI): domain Eukaryota; kingdom Metazoa; phylum Chordata; class Chondrichthyes; order Rajiformes; family Rajidae; genus Malacoraja; species Malacoraja senta. The sequence goes on along the minus strand of CM075981.1, from coordinate 33,357,178 downwards.
AGTCAGCACTGGTGAAATCAATAGTGTAGGAAGGAACTGCAGATGCTGGTTTACGCCGAAGAAAGGCACCGAAATGCTGGAGTAACTCAGCGGGACAGGCAGCATCTCTGGATGCTGAAAGGAATGTGTGACATTTCGGGTCGAGACCCTTCTTCAGACCTTTTTAGCGGAGATAGAGTTCAGGGATAGGGCCAGTGTACGCCTGGAACAGGGATCAACATACCCTACGAAGAGGCAGGCATAGCCGGAGCCTATACGGGTGCCCATGGATTTGGAGGAAGTGTGAGGAGTTGACGGAGAAGTTGTTCGGAGTAAGGACCAGCTCTGCTACGCAGAGGAGAGTGTTGGTGAAGAAGGGTCTCGACCAGAAACGTCACCCATTCCTTCTATCCAGAGATGCTGCCTGTACCACTGAGTTACAGTATTCCAGCATTTTGTGTCCATCTTCGTAATGAAATCAAGCCATGGCTACAGCAAACATAGAACTAGCCCAACAATAAAAGCAGTGAATTCAGGACCATGACCATGGAATTATAGGAGACATGAGAGACATAAACTTGTTGGACAATCAAAGTCCTACTCCACCACAAGATAGCCTTGGAGATCCACTGGCAACCAATTCCTTTTCTAATCACTCATATCCCTACTTATAGCATCTCCTGTGCACAAGTTTAATGCAGTTCAGCAACCAGGCCACTGAATGCATCAGACTACTGGGTACATTTAATGCCACACATAATTGCACATGTTGATGATCTTGGACCAAAACCACCTCAATCACCATTATCGCTTAACAATTGGAGTATTCCACCTTTACCAGCCATGATCTGATGGCTCATTAAGGCCTTGCACAAATCATTTCCCTCCCTATATGAGCAACACTTAAAATATGATGGTAAATACATATGTACTTATATTGCTAACTATGGTGGTAATAGCCATAGTTTGTTAAGATTCTTCCATTCTTTCTATCCAGATAGTGATATATTCTCCAATTTAGAATCCTGATCTTCATGAGAATCTTCGTATAGTGATCGAGTCAACACCTAATGCAAGTAATTCATGAATCTGGGAATTACATTTCATGTTCATTGTCACAGGAATGTTTTCAACCACTTTTAGTCATTGGCTATTCACCTTTGCCAGATATTTCTGCCATGTCCCATTTTCACTGCTGTTGACGGGTTACGTACGTAGTTTACTTGCACGTCCTTGCCCTGGGCGCCGAAAGATCGCCCACCATTTAGAGAGATTTATTTCAAATCTGGTTGAGAGCAGAAGAGTCCTTAGTGGCAGTGGGCCAATCAATCTAACACTGCAACACCAGAATATTCAATCCACACTTATGTTGAAGGAAGGTAGAGGAATATTATAAATCTAGTTTCTATTTGAGATTGTGGACTGAGGGAATACTGAACTTTTAAAATGTATATGGAAATCTACCTGTGTATTAAGAAAAACATTGAATACAATTAGGATATGACCTGGCTACTTATGCAACTTTCCCCCTCTTCTCTTACCACCGATACACATTTATCTTTGATGCTAAAGATCTACTGTTTATGCAACACCCCATTCTCTTCTAATTATTTCCCTCTCCTGTACAATCTGGAAACTATTAATTTGGTGTAGTTCCATTATGCTGTTGATGGTAGAGGGTTGTTGTTGTCTTATGGTGTTCCACGGATTGGTGCTGAAACATATACGGATAGTATTCCCTGGTCGGTCTGAATGTAGTGGGCTGAACGGCCTGTTTCCATGTTGCATGACTCTCTACTCATGTGACAATTCTTTATATCTCAGTAGTGGGGCGGGAGTGTACAAATCACAGCCACTCTAAATGCCATGGGCACATAAGGCCCTCACTATTAAGAAATTGTATTGCTGTTGTATATCAGGATATCAGGATGTTCTTATTTTTCCAAATGTTCTGATGCTACAATTGCTTTGGTTTAGATCAATAAACTTAGAATAATGTAGGGATCATCTCTCCAGCCAATTATCTCCATTGTACTCCCATTTGTGAGCTAAGGTGTTCAGGGAATAATAATGGTCAGTCTGCAATTCATTTTCATCTTAAACAAACCAATGCAATGTTGGTTATTTGTACAATGTTAGTTAACACTAGTCATAGCTCTTCCTTCCTGACGCATCATTAGTGGACATGATGGGACCCGCAGTGTTCATGGCCAGTGACTAATTGCACTGTCCATGGATGAAGAACATGTATAATGAAGGAGCTGTAACCAATTCTGTGTATAAATCAATATATTCACTTGGGCATGAAACAATTGCAATCAAATTGAAATATTAATGAGTATTAAGAGTAAAATTGCATTATGTCATCTGAATCAGAGACTGGGAAAGGATGAGGAATCTATCTCCTTGCAACAACTGTATATGTGATCCTGTACGGTATCAGGATTGCATCAAGATAATAATGGATTGAATTCTATTCAATGAGAAGTAAAAACAATAACCTTTCTTTACCAGTTTCGATTTCGTCAAACACTTTCTGAAATGTACAGCTGAAATGTTAAATTTTTCTAAGCCTGTTACAGAGAGATAATTTAACAGTCCAGTTAATTCATTCGCCAATACTTTTTGTACCTGAAATTGAGTCATTACTGGCATCATTTATTTTAATCTTTATTTTCCCTGCTCTCTATTCCTCAGTGGAGAATACTTTCACTAGGAATGTCAGAAACCTTCCAGCCAACATAATTAAAACCAAATTACTCATCAATATCTCAGCAGTTAATAGGACCTTGGGTTGCCTGAATTGTTGCTGACTTTCCAACACCACAATAGTAATCCCACTCCAAAAGCCCAAAGTTAGGCAGCAGACAGCTATGAAGAAATTCATAAGCTTTGTGTTTGGAGCATTTTAAGCATCATTTTGATGCAATTCTGTGTTTATTTACACATTGGGTTCTTAGATTGCAGTAAGGGTGCAACAGCACACTGCATCCGGAACATGTTTTCACTTATGCAGACCATGCAGGTCATGACTATTCCTCTTCATTTCCAGAACGTTGCTTCATGGAAGGGCTTCAGCCCTCAAAGACGCACTCTCTTTGGTAACCAAACATTGGGGAAACACATTGTGAAGGAGGTGATCAGTTCAGTTTTATTTGTCATATGTAGGTTAACACAGGGTCAACGATACAATGAAATGTGTTTGACAAGACAACGGGTCACCTCAGCAATGATATTACAAGGATAAAAATAAGATTTAAAAAAAGATGAGATAAAAGTGACATTGGTAGGTAAAAGACAATAATAAATAATACAATCAACATATATGATGTGTTTATGAGTTCAGAAGCCTGATGGCATGATGGTAAAAACTGTTCTTAAGTCTGGTGTTAGGTGCGGCCATGCTCCTGTATCGTCTGCCTGACGGTAACATGGAGAACAGTCTGGGTGCTGGGTGGCTGTGGTCCTTGATGATGCTGTGTGCCTTCCGCAGGCACCGCCTGTGGGAAATGTCCTGAATGGCCCGGAGACAGTTGCCAGTGATGAGCTGTGCCGCCTTCACCACTCTCTGTAGTGAGTTGTGGCTGTGGGCAGAACAGTTCCCGTACCAGACTGTGATGCAGCCCATCAGCAGACTCTCGATGTTGCAACTGTAGAAGTTTGTGAGGATGCTGGCGTTCATGCCAAACTTCCTCAGTCTTCTCATGGAAAAAGAGCCACTAGCGGGCTTTCTTAGTTACTGTGTCCGTGTGCAGTGTCCAGGAGAGGTCCTCAGCGATGTGCACACCGAGGAACTTGAAGCTGCTGACCCTTTCAACCTCAGCATCACTGATGTGGATGGGGAGGTGTCCACTCCCCTGCTGTCTCCCATAGTCCACGATCATCTCTTTAGTTTTGCGGACATTGAGAGAGAGGTTATTTTCCTGGCACCAGCTGTTTAGTGCCTTTACCTCCTCTCTATAGGCCATCTCATTATTGTCTGTGATGAGGCCCAGGATGGCTGGAGAGGGAGGGGAAATTGCTCCAAGGATCTCCGAGCTTGATGGGATAAATGCATGGAAAGGGTTGCATTACGCTGAGAGCACCAGCAGATCCTCGAATACCGCGATCAGACGAGGATGGTAAAAGGTAGCTAAAGTTCTTGCCACCTGCAGTGACATGCTTCAATGAATACTGTAAAATCTATCATGATCTCACAAGATTTGTCCAGGTGAGTTCTGCAGCCCTTTGTTACAGCCTTTACTTGTATAGCATACAACCCCCCCCCCCCTTTCCCCACTTCCCCCTCTACTCCTAAACACAGACACACAAACGCACACTGCCCATATAGCCCTACTCTTGCATACACATGGACAGACAGCTAGACAAACATATATAGATACAGTGAACAATGCATTAAATTTAGGGCATTCATCTTGACATTAAAGCAATGTTTTCATTCTTCATTTTAGGCAAAGTCACCAACGATGAGAGGATGACTATTGGCTGGCTGGATGACTGGCTCCTCGTGTTCACCAGCTGATCAGGCAGGAGAAGAGAAGGTCCTACTTCTCTTCAGAAGGCCTACTGAGGCCCAGATAAAATCCAGAGCAGAGGCGACTTCAAATCTAGACATGAGGAACTGCAGATGCTGGAACCTTGAGAAAGACACAAAGTGCTGGAAGAATTCAGCGGGTAAGGAAACATTGACCATTTTTCTTTCCACGGAACTCCCTGATCTTCTGAGCCTTCCCAGAGGTTTCTGCTTTGTTTTTGTTTTATTTGTGAACTTTGGCTGGCTGAGGCTGTCCAGCTGGTAAGGTGCACACATCACATGAAGACCACTGGACTCTACAGTTGGTATAAGTTATATGTTCATCCATACTGCACGTCTGTTGCTGATGAGCAATGACTTCATAGACTATTATTAATAGACTATTATTTCTATTGAACAGCAAATTAGCAAAGAATATTCAATAATGCATTATCCTTTTATGAGTTAAATCACATTTTAACTTAATAAATATGGATGTACGTGAGCTCATTAATGGGTTAATATGTCCATGGTCAAAGAACTAAAACATTGGGGATTCGTGGTCTACTCCTCCAAGTCAGATAATTAAATTTACATTATCAGTGAAGATGGATTTCTGATTTAATGTTGATAATTCTAAATTCAATCTTCTATCATTCTGCAGAAATCTCTTTTCGAGAATGAATTACTCCTTGGAGATTTCAACTAAGCCATTACCTGACAGCCTTGATGCTATAAACGAGGTTTCATGCATATTACTTGTTACTTCTGCACAACTCTGGGAGGTCTTTAGCGCTGAATGATTAAATTTGATCTTTACAGTTTTGAGTGCATTCTCATCCCAAAGATGCTACTCGTACAGGAGAACCCTTTAAGAAAGTAATAATTGATGAAACAGGAGTGGAACCAAGATCATTAGTTATCCATTTTGTTTTTTGCTGACATCAATTGCATTAGTAAATTCCATGATCCATGAGCCCAGGAGTTAGGTTTGATAGAACAGATGCTTTTGGGGAAGTGAATATTTAGTCGTTGTTACTTGCTATCTTTTCAAGCTTGATATCTGAATAGATTTAAGTGTTCATTCCAGCCAAGTATTGCGCCTTTCATGGATTCTGTTTTATTTATTCATCTGATGTATGTAACCTTTACCATTTAATATGTAAAATCCTGAGATCAAACTGAAGAGAGGTACTAATGAGTGCTCCTTGTTGATTGAATAAAAGGTTTACAGATAACAAATACGTAAAACTGCTGGAGTGATCAGATTACTTTGTTTTTGATGCAGATACCTTTCCATCTAGCAATCAATCAAATAAGATACATAGATACATAGAAAATAGGTGCAGGAGTAGGCCATTCGCCCCTTCGAGCCTGCACCGCCATTCAATATGATCATGGCTGATCATCCAACTCAGTATCCCGTACCTGCCTTCTCTCCATACCCCCTGATCCCTTTAGCCACAAGGGCCACATCTAACTCCCTCTTAAATATAGCCAATGAACTGGCCTCAACTACCCTCTGTGGCAGAGAGTTCCAGAGATTCACCACTCTCTGTGTGAAAACATTTTTTCTCATCTCGGTCTTAAAGGATTTCCCCCTTATCCTTAAGCTGTGACCCCTTGTCCTGGACTTCCCCAACATCGGGAACAATCTTCCTGCATCTAGCCTGTCCAACCCCCCTGTTACTTCGACATTAATAAATATCTAGTCGCTCCCACTCTGTGTGTAGTCAACAGCAGATGTGCTTCTGTTTGGAGCAAAAACGCCTGGTGCAAATCAATCTTCTAACATCAGCACGAGTACTGCATTGCAATTCATTGAGGTTATTGACGATGATGAATAAACTTAAACAGAATAGAATAAGAATATTCCAAATGGCAAGCAATCTGTCTTCTTGTGGAATTGGCCTCAATCAATTAATCTCCAGTAACTTCTACATTCAGCTGCAAAGATGATGAATTGGACACCAAAATGTTCCTCGTTCCATTTCTCCAGTTTTTAAACCTTGGCTCCCTGCTGCTTAATTTCACAGTCCCCAAATCACACTCTCCCAAGCTAATAATTTCCAAAGCCACCCCCTTCCCACTCAAGTTTATTCAGTCTCTCAAAAAAGTGACGCAGATTTGTTTATACAGACAATGATAGGCAGCTGTAAAGTAGTGAAGAGAAGACTCGAGGCGAAGCTCTTTTCGACAGCTGGAGTAACTCGGTGGCTCCACTTGGTCTTTCTACAGAGAGTGCCAAATAACTTTGTCTACCCTCATCTTGGGGATCGTTTTTAAAGTGCATTTCCACTAAACTGAAACAAATCCTCCATTATTTTATTTACTGGTGTTTTACATAGATACATAGAAAACAGGCGCGCAAGTAGGCCATTTGGCCCTTCGAGCCAGCACTGCAATTCAATGTGATCATGGCTGATCATGCACAATCAGTACCCCATTCCTGCCTTCTCCCCATATCGCTTGATTCCGCTAGCCCTAAGAGCTTTATCTAACTCTTTTGAATGCATCCAGTGAATCGGCCTCCACTGCCTTCTGAGGCAGAGAATTCCACAAATTCACAACTCTCTGGGTGAAAAAGTTTCTCCTCATCTCAGTTCTAAATGGCCTACACTTATTCTTAAACTGTGGCCCCTGGTTCTGGACTCTCCCAACATCGGGAACATGTTACCTGCATCTAGCGTGTCCAATACCTTAGTAATTTTATATGTTTCTATAAGATTCCCTCTCATCCTTCTAAATTCCAGTGAATACAATCCCAGTCCATCCATTCTTTTATCATATGACAGTCCTGACATCCTGGGAATTAACCTCGTGAACCTACGCTGCACACCCTCAATAACAAGAATATCCTTCCTCAAATTAGGAGACCAAAACTGCACCCAATACTCCAGGTGTGGTCTCACCAGGGCCCTGTACAAGTGCAGAAGAACCTCTTTGCTCCTATACTCAAATCCTTTCATCATGAAGGCCAACATGATGTGCGGCGGCACGGATTACTGCAGCTGCCCCTACAGCCCGTCTGTCTTTTTTATTTTTGTCTAGTTAAATGTAGTTGTTTGTGTTTTTTTTGTACTGTTTTAATTGTGTACATGTGGGGGGAGGGGGAAACTTTAAAAAAATCTATTCCCTGCACGGGAGACCCGACCTTTTCCCTGTCGGGTCTCCGTTGTCGTTGGGGCCTAGCTCCGTGGAGCGGCCTCCGACCGGGACGACCTGGGGGCTCCAGTCGCGGAGCCTGTGGAGCTGCGGACTTACCATCGTGGGGCTGGCTGGCCTTGGAGCGCGGGGAGCGGTGGTGACTCGTTGCTGCGGCCCGACTCCGGAGCTCCAGCTGCAGCTGCAGACCCGTGGACTGGGACATCGGGAGCTCGCGGGTCCGGGTGGAGACCGCTTTCCGGAGCTCCCGCAACGCAACTTTTCCAGCTCGAGTCGCGGGGTCGGAACGACCCGGAGCGGGGCCGTAAATTGCCTGGCGCGGCTTTAATGTTAAAGCCGCGGGACATTCCAGCGCCCGCCGGGGCTCCAACTTTGTGACTTTTGAGCCCGGAGCGAAGCTGTACACCGCCCGGCGCGGCCTCAACGGCCGTGGGACTTAACATTGCCCGCCTGGGGCTTCAACATCGGGAGAAAAATGGTGCAGGGGAGAGAAATGACTTTGCCTTCCATCACAGTGAGGAGGAGATTCACTGTGATGGATGTTTTTCTGTAAATTGAATTGTTTGTGTGTCGTGTAAGAATTGTTTTGTTTGTATGGCTGTGGAAACGGAGTTTCGTTTGAGCCTCTTTGAGGTTCAAATGACAAGAAATAAAATCAAATCAACATGCCATTAGCTTTCTTCACTGCCTGCTGTGCCTGCATGCTTACTTTCAGTGACTGATGTACAAGGACACCTAGGTCTCGTTGCACGTCCCCTTTTCCTAATCTGACACCATTCAGATAATAGGTGTAACTCGAGTGGAGTGCTGCAAGGCTCGGTGTTGGGGCCGCAACTGTTTACCATACATATCAATGATTTGGAAGAGGGAATTAGGAGCAACATTAGCAAGTTTGCGGATGACACAAAGCTGGGTGGCAGTGTGAACTGGGAAGAGAATGTTAGGAGGTTGCCGGGTGACCTGGACAGGTTGAGTGAGTGGGCAGATGCAGGCACGGAAATCGCTTGCAAAATATGGGGGGGACCGGGGGACAGGGGGGACACAATTTCTTGGCGGCTGCGCGCGCATGCGCACACTCACTCACACACACACACACACACACACACACACGCGTGAGGCTTCGGAAGCTCAATCCACCGCTAAATGCAGCTCAACTCTGCCTGTCTCGCCGGGTTAACCTCCAGCCCTGCCTGGACTGACGGGACACCAGCCTGGAGTCATGGAGCTGGTGCTGCTTCTCCACACTGGCTGTAAACCTGGGCCATATTTCCCGTAAGTCCAGGCAGGGCTGTATGTTAACCCGGCGGGAAAGGCAGAGTTGAGCTGGGTTTAGTGCTGCTTCTCTGCGCTGGCTGTGGGCCTGGGGGCACCGCTCCCGTCTGACTCCCGACGTCTCTGGCCACCCCCGGGGGGGCACTCGGGTGAGGACGGGGATGTTCCAGTGGCGGTTCGGCAGCGATTGCAGCTGGGATCGATCCTGGGAGCTGGGATCGATCCTGGCTACGGATGAGGCGCAGGTCCGTGTCCAGGGCTGCCGAGAGTGTTTTCATCATGTCCCGCCCCCATTGCCTGCTGACCGACGTCTCTCTCGTCCAATCGGTGTCCTCGATCAGCAGTCCCACCTCCACTGTCTCGCGGAAAGCGGAGATGTCACCGAGTTTTTAAATCCGGATTACAAAAAAGTGGGGGTGGGGGAATCGTCCCCCACCTCTCAATGCAGGGGGGGGACGTGTCCCCCCTGGCCCCCCGGGATTTCCACCCCTGGGCAGATGCGTGGCAGATGCAGTATAATATAGATAAATGTGAGGTTATCCACTTTGGTGGCAAAAACAAGGGGCAGATTATTATCTCAATGGGGTTAGGTTAGGTTAGGTTAGGTAAGGGGGAGGTACAGCGAGACCTGGGTGTCCTAGTACACCAGTCACTGAAAGCAGGCAGTGAAGAAAGCTAATGGAATGTTGGCCTTCATAACAAGAGGATTTCAGTTTAGGAGTAGAGAGGTTCTTCTGCAGTTGTATAGGGCTCTGGTAAGACCACATCTGGAGTATTGTGTACAGTTTTGGTCTCCTAATTTGAGGAAGGACATCCTTGTGATTGAGGCAGTGCAGCGTAGGTTCACGAGATTGATCCCTGGGATGGCGGGACTGTCAAATGAGAAAAGATTGAAAAGACTAGGCTTGTATTCACTGGAGTTTAGAAGGATGAAGGGTTTCTTGTAGAAACATATAAAATTATAAAAGGACTGGACAAGCTAGATGCAGGAAAAATGTTCCCAATGTTGGGCGAGTCCAGAACCAGGGGCCACAGTCTTAGAATAAAGGGGAGGCCATTTAAGACTGAGGTGAGAAATAACTTTTTCACCCAGAGAGTTGTGAATTTGTGGAATTCCCTGCCACTGAGGGCAGTGGAGGCCAAATCACTGGATGAATTTAAGAGAGAGTTAGATAGAGCTCTAGGGGCTAGTGGAATCAAGGGATGTGTGTAGAAGGCAGGCACGGGTTATTGATTGGGGACGATCAGCCATGATCACAATGAATGGCGGTGCTGGCTCGAAGGGCTGAATGGCCTCCTCCTGCACCTATTTTTCTATGTAACTCAGCGGGACAGGCAGCATCTCTGGAGAGAAGGAAGGGTGACGTTTCGGGTCGAGACCCTTCTTCAGACTGATGTCAGGGGAGTGGGCGGGACAGAGATAGAATGTAGTCGGAGACAGTAAGACTAGTGGGAGAACTGGGAAGGGGGAGGGGATGGAGAGAGAGGGAAAGCAAGGGCTATTTGAAATTGGAGAAGTCAATGTTCATACTGCTGGGGTGTAAGCTACACAAGCAAAATATGAGGTGCTGTTCCTCCAATTTGCACTGGGCCTCGCTCTGACAATGGAGGAGGCCCAGGGCAGAAAGGTCAGATTGGGAATGGGAGGGGGAGTTAAAGTGCTGAGCAACCGGGAGATAAAGTAGGTTAAGACGGACTGTGCGGAGGTGTTCAGTGAAACGATCGCCGAGCCTGCGCTTGGTCTCGCCGATGTACAGAAGTTGACACCTGGAACAGCGGATACAGTAGATGAGGTTGGAGGAGATGCAAGTGAACCTCTGCCTCACCTGAAAAGACTGTCGGGGTACTTGGATGTAGTCGAGGGGTGGGTGAAGGGACAGGTGTTGCATCTCCTGCGGTTGCAGGGGAAAGTACCTGGGGAGGGGGTGGTTTGGGTGGGAAGGGACGAGTTGACCATGGAGTTGCGGAGGGAATGATCTCTGCCGAAAGCAGAAAGGGATGGAGATAGGAAGATGTGGCCAGTGGTGGGATCCTGTTGGAGGTGGCGAAAGTGTTGGAGGATTATACGCTGTATGCGATGGCTGGTGGGGTGGAAGGTGAGGACAAGGGGGGAGGGGGAGCAAGAGCGAAGATGTGGGATATCAATGAGACCCCAGTGAGAGCCTCATCAATAATGGAGGAGGGGAACCCCCGTTTCCTAAAGAATGAAGACATCTCCGATGATCTAGTATGGAAATCCTCATCCGGGGCACAGATGCAGCGTAGACAGAGGAATTGGGACTAGGGGTTAGAGTCTCTACAGGGAGCAGGGTGGGAAGAAGTGTAGTCTAGACAGCTATGGGAGTCAGTAGGTTTGTAGTAGATATTGGTCAATAGTCTGTCTCCTGTGATGGAGATGGTGAGATCCAGAATCGATAGGGAGATGTCGGAGATGGTCCAAGTGAATTTGAGTGCAGGATGGAAATTAGTCGTGAAGTTGATGAAGTCAGTGAGTTCTGCATGGATGCAGGAGGCAGCACCGATGCAGTCGTCAATGTAGCAGAGGTAGAGTTCGGGGATAGGCCATTGCTACGCCTTGGACTTGGAAGAAGTGGGAGGAGTAGAAAGAGAAATCGTTGAGGGTAATGACCAGCTCTGCTCGGTGGAGGAGAGTATTAGTAGACGGAAATTGGCGGGTTCTGAGGTCGAGGAAGAAATGGAGGGCTTAAAGACCTTCCTGGTGAGGGATGGAGGTGTAGAGTGACTGGACATCCATGGTGAAGATTAGGGAATGGGGGGCTGGAAAACGGAAGTCATTGAGGAGACGAAGAGTGTGTGAGGTGTCTTGGACATAGGTAGGAGGGATTGGCCCAGAGGGGATAGAGTCGAGGTATGTGGAAATTAATTCAGTGGGACATGATCAAGCAGAAACAATGGGTCTGCCAGGGCAGTTCTGTTTGTGGATTTTGGGGAGAAGATAAAATCGGGCTGTGCGGGGCTGTGGAACTATAAGGTTGAAGGCTTTAGAGGGCAGAGAGCCGGAAGTAATAAAACCAGAAATTGTGTGTGATATTAAGGTCTGGTGCTCATCATTCAGATAATAATCATTCAGATAATAATCTGCCTTCTTGTTCTTGCCACCAAAGAGGATAACCTCACATTTATCCACATTATACTGCATATGCCCATGCATCAGCCCACTCACCCAACCTATCCAAGTCACCCTATATCCTCATAGCATCCTCTTCACAGTTCACACTGTCACCCAGCTTGGTGTCATCTGCAAATTTGCTAATGTTACTTTTAATTCCTTCATTTAAATCATTAATATATATTGTAAGTAGCTGCGGTCGCAGCAACGAACCTTGCGGCACCCCACTAGTCACTACCTGCCATTCTGAAAGGGACCCGTTAATTCCTACTCTTTGTTTCCTGTCTGCCAACCAATTTTCTATCCATGTCAGCACTCTACCCCCAATACCATGTGCTCTAATTTTGCCCACTAATCTCCTGTGTGGGACCATATCAAAGGCTTTCTGAAAGTCCATGTACACTACATCCACTGGCTCTCCCTTATCCATTTTACTTGTTACATCCTCAAAAAATTCCAGAAGATGAGTCAAGCAAGATTTCCCCTTCGTAAACCCATGCTGACTTGGACCGATCCTGTTACTGCTATCCAAATGTGCCGCTATTACATCTTTAATAATTGACTCCAGCATCTTCCCCACCACCGATGTCAGGCTAACTGGTCTATAATTCCCTGCTTTCTCTCTCCCTCCTTTCTTAAAATGTGGGATGACATTAGCTACCCTCCAATCCACAGGAACTGATCCAGTATCTATAGACCATGTTCAACTCGTCTGCCATTTCCTTGTTCCCCATAATAAATTCACCTGTATCTGTCTTCAAGGGACTGACATTTGTTGTAACTAATCTTTTCCTTAATATTACATTTGATCATTTCAACCCTGCTTGCTGTCTAAATGTTTTTAGAACCTTGCAGCTCAGTTGAATTGTTAGGAGAATGTTCCTCTCCTATAGTACAACTGTGCACTCACTTCTACAGAAATCAAATGCATACATATCACAAGATTATTGATGCATGCCTGACAACATGCTGAACTGAGCAAAACTTAAGGTTTTGCAGGAACCCAGCTGGTCAGGCAGCAATTGAGGAAGGACTGGACAGGTGACATTTTGGGTCGGGATCCTTCTTCAGACTCAACGTCACCGGTCCATTCGGCCCCCAGATGTGCTTGATGGACTGAGTTCCTCCAGTACATTGTGCTTTGCTCAAGATTCCAGTATCTGCAGTTTCTTGTGTCTCCGACGTCCTAAACTGACTTTAGTTTGATGCAGTTAAAATGGCCAGGATTCATCCATGTTTTCCGGAGATGCTGTGCTGAGTTATTCCAATGTTCTGTGTCTTTTTTTAAATGGTCTCGTCAACCTTATGCGATGAGTTTCTAGGCAGTCCTCACTGATGCTCTTAAAGATTATTATATTCTGATCTTGGCTGATGGAGCACTTCCATTAATGTAGATGCCTTCAAATAACAGGTCACTTGGAAAAGGTCCTCTGTGAAGAAGACTGTTCAATCAGTCTGTCAGGCCTCTACTTCGTCACTTGTCTGTGCTGAGTCATCTAAAGTCAGCCTTAAGCTAACAATCACCTTTGGTTAGCACTTCAAGGTGAATTCCTTGACCTGTTGAAGAATGTGTGTGTTTGTGTGTCAGTCAGGGAACACAGGATTAAACTGAATATTGATGCACTTTGCTTTTGAACATGCTATTAGCTTTCACTGGGCTGGAAATTCTTCTGCATGGCCTACCATTTTTGTGTGCCACTTACCGTAAAAAAACAGACTGAGTACCGTGTGAGATCTACTCCTGTGATCGCTCATTGATTTGGTTGAAGTGCATTGGGCATGTGATACACTCAAGCAGAGGTCACTGTTCACATAGTGTAATCAGTCATGTGCATGGCACAGTGTGTAGGAAAGAACTGCAGGTGCTGGTTCAAATCGAAGATAGACACAAAAGGCTCAGGTAGTAACTCTGGAGAGAAGGAATGGGTGACGTTTCTGATCGAGACCAGGGTCGGGTCTGAGAAGGATCTCGACCCGAAACGTCAGCCATTCCTTCTCTCCAGAGCTGCTGCCTGTCCCACTGAGTTACTCCAGCCTTTCATGTGCATGGCACAACTTGATATCATTTGCACTAAATGATTTTATTCTAGGCATGGCCATTCATAGTCCAGAACCAGGGGTCACAGTTTAAGAATAAGGGGTAGGCCATTTAGGACTGAGATGAAGAAAAACTTCTTCACCCAGAGAGTTGTGAATTTGTGGAATTCTCTGCCACAGAAGGCAGTGGAGGCCAATTCATTGGATATTTTTTTAAAGAGAGAGTTAGATTTAGCTCCTGGGGCTAAAGGAATCAAGGGATATGGGGAAAAGCAGGAACGGGGTATTGATCAGCCATGCTCATATTGAATGTTGGTGCTAGCTCAAAGAGCTGAAGGGCCTGCTGCTGCATTTATTTTTCTATATTCCTTGAGGTGTGGATATAGCCTCAATGTTGTTAGGGAGAGCATTCTGGGATTTTGACCAAGCGACGATGAAGGAATGACGATCTATTTCCAAGTAAGGATGGTGAGTGCATTAGTTTAGTTCAGTTTTAAAATACAGCATGGAAACAGGCCCCTACGGCCCATTGAGTCTACACTGACCGTTGATCACTTGTTCAAACTAGTTCTACGTTATACCACTTTCACATCCAATCCCAACACACCAGGGGGAATTGTTACAGAGGTAAATTAACCTATAAACCTGCACACTTTTGGGATGTGAAAGGACACTGGAGCACGCAGGAGAACAGGTAAACTCCACACAGTCAGCACCCAAGGTCAGGATCAAACCCAAGTCTTTGGCCTTATGAGGCAGCAGCTCTACCAGCTGCGCCACTGCCACTAAGGGCAAATTCCAAGTGGTGATGTACCCATACTTTTGCTGCCCTTATCCTTCTAGCTGGTGGGGGCCATGGGTTCGGAAGATGCTGTCTCAGGGGTCTGGGTGAGTTGCTGCACTGCCTCCTATAGATGGTACAAACTGCTTTTACTGCACCTCAATGGTGGAGTGAGTGAATGATGGTGATTTGGGTGTCTCTCAGGTGGACTGTTATGTATTGTATGGTGTCGAGTTTCTTGAGTGTTGCTGAAGCTGCACTGACCCAGGGATCTCCTAATGCTGCACAAAATGCAGGTTCGATCCTGGCCTCGGGTGCTCTCAGTGTGAAGTTTGCATGTTCTCCCTGTGACCATGTTGGCTTCCTCCAGGTGCTCCAGGTGCTCCAGTTTCCTCCCAAATCCCAAGGATGTGTGGGTTTGTCGCTTCATTAGCCTCGGTAACTTGTCCTTAGTGTGTACGGCAGTGGATGCAAAACTAGAGCATGGTTTGAGCGGATGATCAATAGTCGGCATGGACCTGGTGGGCTGAAGGGCCTATTTACATACCATATCTTTTCAGTTTTATTCAAAACCCACCTCCCAACATTGCACAACCTTCCATCTGTCTGAAGAAGGGTCTTGACCTGAAACATCACCTATTTATTTTCTCCCATTACTCCAACATTTTGTGTTTATCTCCAAAGTCCCATCTCCAAATGCTACATGACCCTCTGATGTCCCACCTCCAAATGTTGCATGACGCTCCAATGCCCCATCCTTCCACCTCCTCCATCTTCTGGTGTGCCCCAGCTTCAAGTCTGTTTTTACCTAGAACTTGCCCCTCCCTGGTACAATAACTGGTATTTGAAAATTTGACAAATAATACCAACCACTGGCTACAAATAGCACAGAATTAAGTTGTTGAAAGTTTTAAGTGCTACTGTATCATATTTTATACTATGACAGGCATGTTTGACATATGAGGTAATCATGATAACGTTTCATCCTTGTTATCGATTGTATTTATGATCTGATACTTAATAGAGAATAAATCTTGGTACATTGCACACAGAAAGATCAAAGACTTCCAGTAAATCTGCTTGTTATAGCGTACATACGAGAGCAAGAGAACTGATGGTGAGATGGGTTCAGTGGAGGTCTGTGGTCTCTAGAGGCTCAAAGCTAGAAAATGGGTTGTATTAGTAGTTTTTTAATAGATCAGTTAAGGAGAACCTCATCAAGTCTGCTTCAAGCAGTCAGACGCATCAATCAGAAGACGAGTTGAAATTACTTTGAGTGTTAGAAAATGAGCATAGGACATTCGCCATGGATAATGCAAGGGGAAATAAAATCACAAGGATTGATTTATGGTATGGATGACCTGGCAATAACAATAAAAAGGTGTTGCTGTGAATTTTGAAGATGTAGGCCACTGTAAACCTTTTAGTTGCTCTTTGTCAGCATGTGCGTAAATTAGCAAGCACTGGCTTCTGATTGTTTCACTGTCAATCCACGGATTAATGTGCAGTGAAGTTGAGGCCTTGTTCTTTGGGAACAAAAGGGCCGACCGATGATCCCAAGGTGCTGGGAATCTGGTTCAGATGAGCTGGGTCGAGCACCAGGAACTGGGTGGAAGGTAAAGACCTGGTGCAGAGGCAACGGTGGTATCTGATGATCTGGAGGAAAAAAGCTGGTCTTCAGTTTTTAGGTGCTCTCAGTGTTATTGTAATTCGCACATATGTAGTCTGGGGCACTGTGTATCTGTGGCACGATGCTCTATGTGTGTGTTTTTGTATAGGGTTGTGGTGTGTATGCGCACACAAACACACACACACACACACACACTCACACTGGTTGAGTTGCTGTGAGCAGTTTCAGTTTAGTTTATTGGCACGTGTACCGAGGTACAGTGAAAAGCTTTATTTGCATGCTAACCAGCCAGCGGAAAGACAATACATGATCAATATGTTTTGGACGTGCAATCGTGTGGTGTGTGGCTGTGGGTGTGTGGGTGTGCTAGGAGTGGTGCGGTGTGCTTAATCCAATAATTAATTCCACTTGCAGCCATACACTTGCCCTGGTCCAGCAACTTAATTCAGAAGTCAATGTGTAAGCAGGCAGCCTGATGGGCAAGACCAAGCGGAAGGCTCAGGTCTGATCACCAAACCAGGTGCAAGAGACGGTTTCACCATCCATTGGATCAGTCCAGCAACAGAAAGAAAGCAAAAATACAACTAGAATGCCTGGTTCTAGTTGTCCAAGGCTGGAACGATGCAACTGTGAGTTCGGATTGAGGACAAGGTGAGGCTAGCTTGTGTTATCCTCCACATTGAACATTAATTTGGCTCAGACATGAAGATTTATTTATGAGGTGTTTAAAGAACCATTGTCCTTGGCAATAGGTCCAATCTTAATAGTTAATGGTTATTATGTATCTACGGACATCGACCAAAACTCCTAACTTCTTATTAACTTCAATTCATTCAAAAATTGAGGATTGTTACTGCTTGGGTGTTTATCTGTGCAGTCAATGTATACATGCTTTGTGAAACCAATTATTTACGAAAGTGTCAAGTCTAAGAATGAATAGAAAATTAGCTCTATGATTGGACTTTTACAATATATTTGAAATACTGGATAACCAACCTAGATCAACAACTTCCTTGTATATCCAAATAAATTCACAAAGTCTGGAGTAACTCAATGGGTCAAGCATCATCTCTGGAGAACATGGATAGGCATAATTTTGCTTCTGGACCCATGCTCTTTGACCCACTGAGCTATTAATGGAACAAAGGAGTTAAGATCACTCCAGGATTAAATGGAAGAGTAGAATAGTTCTAGGGCATCAATTAAGGCCAATTAACCACAACCCTTGTATGTGAAATGTTCATTGTTACTTCACAATATCGCTGTCGAGAACTAAGACCTGGCACAATATTCCTGGTTTGTCATGGAGCAGTGAATTCCACTCAACGTTGTGCTGATTATGACACAGGAAGAGGCCATTCATCCCATTAGATCTATGCTGACTTCTTGCATAGAAATCCCATCAGCACCATTTCCTTTTCTAATTTTCCAGTAACCTATTTTCTCTCGCAGGTCCAGAGCAGACAGCAGAAATACCATCCAAATTGTATCTGTAAAATCTTACAAGGATAAGTATAGCAATGGCAGCGTTCTCTTCCAGGTTAATAGCCCCTGCATTGAGGCCCTAATTACACCCAGTTGGATCAGATGGGAAGGCCAGCGTTTGCCCACAATCAACCTCTCTACTTGTGCTCAGTCAAGGCAAAAGGTTATCTGGAAGTTAAATCAAAGCTATTCTCAAAGCCTCCTTAAACAAGTGCAATATCCCAAACCATTCATGGTATTTCCTTGCTCATAACTATTCAAAATAGAGAAGGAACATTTCATTTTGAACAGGCAGAAATCCAGCAGGAACACTTTCTGACCCACTGTGTCTGTGGATCCTGCAATGGCCTCATCAGTCATCTGTAAACCCGCAGAACTGGAATGGAAGCAAGTCGTTCTTGATCCAAAGGGATTACTTCGGAAGGATGCACGTATCCTGCAGCCAATAAATGTCAATGTTTTCAAGAGAGAGTTAGATTTAGTTCTTAGGGCTAAAGGAATCAAAGGATATGGGGGAAAAGCATGAACGGTGTACTGATTTTAGATGATCAGCCATGATCATACTGAATGGTGGTGCTGACTCGAAGGGCCGAAGGCCGAATGGCCTACTCCTGCACCTATTTTTCTATGTTTCTATATGGACCTGCTCAAGTCAACTGTTCAGTCATACAGGAACAATTTGAGGAAACTAAATGTCTTTCTTGTAAAAGCATGTCAACCAACAAGATAAAACTGGGCTAATGCAATTTTATTATATACATTTATATCTTGTTCCCGCGCAACAGGCAGTGCCATGCCACATACTGTCTTGCTCGTGGTCTCTGCTAGTGCCGTTCTGCAAAATGGTTGATGAGAGGAGAGAGCGATTCTGAGAGATTCATTCATCAAATTCCTGGTGGGAAGCATTCCATCCTTTCTCCCAATTGTTTTTTTAGAGTATGATGGAACTGAATCTAAGCATACAGTTGCAATGTCCATTTTAATAATTCACCTCTTGAAGGAGCTGGAGAACCAAACTACTTGAAAAAAACAGTTTTGGGATTTATACCCACTAATGCTTTGGTAATACTGAGATGAACTAAATGGAGGTCCCTTACATTTCCACAGCGAGAAAAAAAACAAAGTAACTCACACTTTTATTTTCAGAAAACTAAGTAATCTGAAGAAGAATCCCGACCCAAAATGTCACCTATGCATGTTCTCCAGAGATGCTGCCTGACCCGCTGAGTTAACCCAGCATTTTGTGTCTTTCTTTGGTATAAACCAGCACGTGCAGTTGATCCAGCTCACACCATCCTGTACTGGTGAATCTCGCATCTGGAATCCCAATCAAAGATGGCAATACCAACAATTGGTTGTCTATGTATTTCAGTAGTAGATCAAAAGTGACACATGTTAGGCAACTTGAGAGTCAAAACAAAATCAACTGTACAACCGATGCATGTTCTCCAGAGAACCGATAATTATCAACCGATAATTACAGTGATTCATAATTTACATGATTTATAATATATTCTGTAATAGATATAACCTGTAACTAATATCCAAAATCATTTCAATCCCACAATGCTTACAAAGTAATTCTCCAGGGCTAACAATTTCTAATCAGTTAACAAAGCTGACAACAAAACTATCAAATAAAAACCGAACATTCTGAAAATGCATAATATCATCAGCATTTGCAAAGAGGAAAGTCAGTGTACAAGCAACACCTTAATCGGGACCCATTTGAATCCTGAATCTGATCAAGCTTTAATGCAGAAAATCATAGCACCCGGTTGAAACCTGAATTTTGCATTTCCCTTTCAGAGCCAGTCTGTTTACAAAAGCTTCTGATATATTTTTTTGAGATTTCTAGCACTCATCATTTTTACCCTCTGCAGTTAAAAAAAAAAGCCTGCTGTAACCGCATAACTAATCATCCAGAACATTGTCACCTACAGAGAGAGGTATGAAGTAGAATGAATTAAACATGAGGCGACAAGCGCAGCCAGCATTAATAGTGTAAAACAAAATCAATAGATTATCTTATGACTGATTACGCTGCAGTTCTTTGAGAATCTTTCCCACTCTTAATGTGCAATCTAGTTGTCAACTTACACAAGCTTATTAAAAACATGGTAGAGCATTATTTAAAATATTTACAGCTTGTTTTTTAATTGTCTGCTTCAATAAGCAACAGCTCTAGAGTGCGAAACGGGATGGGAAGCGGGCCAAAGTCACGCTTGGCAGAAGACAACATGTTCTGAGGCAACATTGCTTTCTAATGGTTCCTCTTGATTTATCAGCATTCATGGCTATGCTGTGATAAGAGAAGGTCCCAGTTCCAACTGATTAAATATGAATTATCTGGTTATACCTGTTTTGGTAATAGACTGAAGCAGTGAAGAACTATTTTTCAGAATCTGCAAACTGGAAATGATACTATGTGAAAACGTAGAATTTAAAATTAATATTCTGAGATCTTTCAACACCAGCAATGACCTTTTATGGTTAAATGTTAAGATTACATACAATAATACAATCTCTTAAAATACAAGGAAATAATCTTGTACGCCAGTGAAGTAAATTTTACCACAGCCATAAAAAATAATTGAGGTAAACCAACAGCAGCTTAGAAAGGATAAATTAGCCTTGGAGGAAATGCAGATTCACCAGAATGTAGGAGGACACTTAAGGTTAAGTTACGAAGAAAGATTACACAAGCTTGTATTCCTCAATAAATAAAGATTGAGAGAGATTTGATTAAATAAAGCCTTTAGGATTTTGAGTGGATAGTGTCGATTTAGAGATTTTTTTTTTAACTGATAGAGAGAATAGGAAAGGGGACAATAAAAGTCAGAGGCCACCCCATTCAGTGAGGCTGGGAGAGTGTCCTGCACACAAACATCACAATTATCCCTCAAAATGTAGTCAACACCAGCATAGTTAGTAATTTGAAAAATGAAATGGTAATTTCTGCTAACTCTTTGAGAAGCAGCTGAGGTACATAAGTGGAGTTAGGCTATGGATCAGTTGTTATCTTATTGAATATTGGAGTAGAGTAGAGGGGTTCTTTGAACTAATCCCACTTACTTAGCTGATATCAGCTTTGACATGCTGAGCTTGCGTGTTAACAGACATGAGGAAAATTGAAGGTTTTTTATGATCAGGTGCAATTTCATGATGAATTTTAAAATTTGATAAATTTGATGTACAGGCACTCCCCGAATTACGCAATAGCCTTACTTAAACTTGCACTTGCATAAATAATTCCCTACTAAGGCAGTTTGTAATTTCAAGTTTACTTCGGAAACAAGCCGGCAATGGCGGCAGTGCTTACCCAGAATGCCACACCCTGCAGAAAGTGCCCCAGGCGCAGCAAGGCATCGCTGAGACAGTTAATACTCTCAGTGAATTATTTTTGACAGAGGATGGGAATGGTGATTCCGACTTACGTAAAATCTGACTTAGATAAAGGGTCACGGAATGCAACCCTTACATAAGCCAGGAAGTGCATGTATTGTGTTATCTGATTGGGTACAATATTAATCTGAATAGGTTGGATTGTATGCAAACAAAACCTTTCCACAGTGGAAATATTGTACGAGCTACGAGCTGCAGTTACAATTTTGTACACAAATTGTTATGCATACAATGTGACACCAATATTAATAATGTTATATTGTACGCATTACACTAATTAACCAATGCCAATACCAAGTGGCCCCAGGCCTAGTGAGGGCACTGTGGCATTAATCTGCCAGTACACCCCAAATTGTTTTACATTGGAACTGGTGTGTGACACAAATTGGCACTTAGATCACCGTGCAGTATTCTGTATTGATGCATTCCCAATGTTGGCATTTGAAGTGAGGCACATGGATAATCTTGCCTGCTCATAGGGAAAACACCACCAAATTGGGAATTGAGGGGATGGCAGTGTATCGCTCAGTGGCATGTTACAGGTTGGCTGTGAAACTGAGGAGGTGAGGCTGCTTCAAAAATGTGGAGGTTTAAGGAAGAATTTCAGAAAGACCTTTTTATTGAGGCTTTGAAGAAATAGTTACAGCTTGGGAAGGGAAATTAATTTGTATGATTCGGCAACGCTGCAATCTCGCTGTGAAGTTACACGGTTAACGATGTAGAAATTACTGGTTTATTAAAATGTGCTCCATATATCAGGCCCTCATTGCATAAAGCACTTTTGTCCCAACTATAGGACTGACGTGATATTTGTCAAGAGGGTACATATAACTTTCAGCACT
The DNA here is from genome assembly GCA_038087875.1 of Malacoraja senta. Taxonomy (NCBI): domain Eukaryota; kingdom Metazoa; phylum Chordata; class Chondrichthyes; order Rajiformes; family Rajidae; genus Malacoraja; species Malacoraja senta. The sequence continues at coordinate 33,334,939 of CM075981.1, read as the reverse complement.
TGAGCAATAACATTTTTATGCCTTTTTCAATTCTGTCCGAAAACAAAATATGTCTTAATCCGAAAGTTTTATTTTTAACTTGAAAGTATTTTCATGAATTACAGCTATCTGCTATTTTCTTCTGGCCGGTGTGAAAAATTCATTTTAAAATGGTGATACTTTTGGAGTTGATGCCCTCTGCTGGTGTAACAGTTTAAAAAAAAACTTCAATCATCTCAGCTGAACATTCATCAAAATTCATACTTTTACTTCCAATTTAAAATGCCTGAATATCAGTCTGAAGAAAGGTCTTGACCCGAAACGTCACCTATCCCTTCTCTCCAGAGATGCTGTCTGACCCGTTGAGTTACTCCAGCTTTTTGTGTCTATCTTCTGTTTCAATCAGTATCTGCAGTTTCTTCCTACACAGGTAGATATTCATTCAGGACTGCTCTCTAGTTGAGGAACAGAGTGATGCCTCAGGTCTGAGACCCTTCCTCAGAGAAAAAAGCAAAAATAAGTATTTTTAGTTTTGCTTATAATCTGCAAGATGTTTCTCCATACATTTCAATGCTGTTTTGCAAAGCTGCTCACTCAGAATTCCTTCAGTTGTAGCAATCACTGCACGCCCAAAGATAATTACTGTGAATGTAAATGAAAAATGGAAAGACATGCATTTACATGGCGTTTCTCATTTCCTTAGGATGCATCTAAGCTCCTTACAGCCAAAAACATAATCCTTATTTGAAGAGTAGCCACACTTGCAATGTTAGGAAGCATGGCAGCGAATTCATGCCTAGTATCATTGTACAATGCTTCTTCTTCTCTTTTTTTAAATACACTTCAATGAGATATCCCCGATAAGTCATGGAGACTCCCAAATTAGCATCGCGCCTGAAAATGGCACATTCAGCAGTGTAGCATTTCTTCAATACTGCAAAGAAATGCTGACCTGGATTTTGAGCTCAGATCTCTGTGTTTATAACATTGAGCAAATGGCATCGATAGTTGTTGCAACTTTTGGAGAAGTTCAGTTTACCACTAGATGGCATTCAATGAACGTACTTGAACAAAAGTTCAACTTCAGATGGAGGGAATGTAATTCTAACCAAGGCATTGAGACTTCACTATTGCATTGCCCGCACAACACATTGTTGGGACACAGGTTCACTGGTTCTTCACTTTAGGTGCTTGCACTTTAAGCTACCATATTATTCCACAGGAGCAGAGAAACAATTGGTCAGTCCAACGGTGGGTTTCTGCCCCCTGCACCTATCTCAGAATTTGCATCAGATTGAAAATGAGAAGTGGAAGCTTCAGAGAGAGTCCAGGTCAAGACCAATATTTCTGAATGACTAATTATTTCCATACAACAACAATAAGTCTACTTTATGCAAAGTATTTAGTTGGGGGGAAATAATCTGGGGAGAACATCTTTTGTAGGAATCGGATATAGTAACATTCAAAGTAACACAGTGGTGCAGTACTAGAGACTCGGGTTTGATCCTGATCTCAGGAGCTGTCTGTGTGAAATTGCCCTGTTCTTGCTGTGACTGTGAGGGTTTCCTCCAGGTGGTCCGGTTTTTGCCCACATCCCAAAGACATGCGGATTTGTCGGTTAATTGGCCTTGTAAATTGGCCCTTGTGTGTAGGGAATGGATGCAAAAGTGGGATAAGGTAGCAGTAGTGTGAAAGGGTAATCGACGGACAGCGTGGACTTGGTGGTTGAAAGGCTTGTTTCCATTGCTATATCTAAACTAAAACTAAACAATGAGATAATCATTTCCTCATCTAGTAAAAACTACCAGTTACAAGGTGCTTTATTTAAGAAGCTCAATAAAGATCTGGGTTTGCAAAGAAAAGCCATATATAAGTTGCAACAAGTTTGGGATTTCTGAATCTATGAATGCACAAACCCTGAACTTGATGTTTGCCTACGCTAATCGAACTGCACTCAGATCTTACAGTAACTCTAATGCAGTGCAGAGATGTAGTATAAAGATGCATTATCTCCCAACGTTTACTCTGGGGAATCCATCTGGATAACAGGTTAGATCTGGCACAGAAATAATTTTGTTATTAATTTAATGGAGAGGAATGGCTGTGAGCAATCAAGATAACTTTAAATTAATTAACATTCACTCAAAATTTTAATTTATACATGTTAATTGCTTTTTCAGTGCTTTTAAAGGTTTTCTTATTTGGTTTTCCAGTTTAATTTGTGGGGTGGCAATTGGATATCCGTTAAGGCATAAGTGATATTCTCACAATCAATCAATTGTAATATCAATTATTGATATTACATCCAGCAAATATCATGTCAAGTCCAAAGTGTAAAGCACCCTGAAATAGTATGCATCTATTAGTATGCAAGAAATAGTATGCAAGAAGAGCAACATTTACACAGCAAAAAATATCACATTGCACCATCACTAATTTCTAACTGATAGCTTTGATTGATATCTCTGTGTGTGCATTGAATTGGCCTGGATTATCCAACACAGAGTAGGGACTTTAAGTCATGCAACATTGACGATTTAAGAATCATTCTGGACATGGTGTTTACTGCATAAAACTTGTGGGGTAAAGATAAGAGGGTTAAAAAAAGAAAACCAGCGTTTATTTTTAATGATTGTCAACATCTATAATTGCACTGGAATATCAGGATTTAATAGGACCTTTTTTTCTTCCAAGTCACAAACAACGCCCTGATTTTTTGGGGGTGAGAGGCCCGCTGTTAATGCAATAGCTGGGGTGGGAGATTGTAAGCTTCACGTGGTCTGCCCTGTTTCGACTAATGCATTCAACCCGACGTGCACAATTAAATAAGATCAAATAGAACAAGTTGTCCTACAACTTTAGGCTGTGCAAGAAGAATGCAACAGCTGAATAATTATGGTAATACATAATGAACAATTTGCAACAGATCATTTTGGTAAAAGCAATGGATTGTGCTTTGGAAGTACAATTTTTACTATGAGGATTTTCTGTACTTCTGGAAGTGTTCTGGCTTGAAGGAGAAGATTAAGGTGTTGCTTCAGACAATGATTTCTCACCTCATGCAATTTACAGAAAGTTTTACTGTGGATTCTGCTTCCCGAGTCAGCGAGAGTCCATCCCAGTGTCTCCCTCTGTGACGAGCAGCTTTGCCAGAATTTCTGAGTAGTAAGGTCCAAATACCATCCTGTTGTGATGCACTATGTGGCTGAACGTGGCGCCAATCTCCTTCAGTTCTGCCTGAATGGGACCAAGACCTCCTGGAAGTGCACGATGCCTATATCGTGGGCTGGAGAGACTGAGGAATTCCTGCACATAGAAGTTGATCCGCTCGCCTACAGGGAAACAATGAAACCAGCTACAGGTAAATACCTCATGGTCCATTAAGTTGGGCATGGTGCCAAAAATAATTGCTCAGTATTCATTTTTTCTATTAATTCTGCTGCCAAACATAATTTAGGTATTCTTTTTTCTTAATGGGTTCAGTATTTGACTGTGATTGTAAAATATATCAACTTACTAATTATTGTGGTGGACTTAAAGATCCGGATCTGTTGTATTTGGAGAAACAAACATTGAATGGATTTTTTTCCAGAGGGGATATATTCGATGTGGTTAAATTATTTCAATATTTGCTTTGTATTTGAATAATCTGAGCAGATGTTTACAGTGCGGTTGCACAATGAGATGTCTTGTACTTTGGTCTGCTTTACAATTGACAATATTATGTGGAAACAAAACCCATTTGTTGCTTGCTTTCACGATAACGGGTTAAAACATTGGTGGATACTCCTTCTCAATTTTACCTTCTTGACTAATTGCTTAAAAGTTGTTCATATTTCTACTGCATCCTTGATTTTCACTTCAACATATAATTATATCCCTCCTGGCCACCCCCTCCTTCATTTAGAAGCTGTAGTTAATTATTTGGGTGCACAGCTGTGGTTGTTGGTATTCTTTGGTGGTCTGCAATGTGCTCACCCTCTACTTCTGTGCAAAGACAATAATGGCAACTAAATGGGGTTGGGTGTGGGAAGGGATGTGCAATAGGCAAACAACCGAATGGTGAAACCCTTAGCTGATCCCTTTTCAATAGCCTGTAAGAATAGAATGAGAGTAAATGCTAAAGCACATGACCAAGTAATCCTTTAAAATTTGCGCTGATCTACCAGCAAATAGCTCTACAGATTAAATCTATCAAGGGAATTCACTCATCTGGGTGTCTCAATCATAAAATGATGTACACTCATGATACTAATTATAGATTGGAATAATCAAAGTGATAAGAGGAACGGCAGATGCTGGTTTGCACTGAATATAGACACAAAATGCTGGAGTAACTCAGTGGGTCAGGCAGCATCTCTGGAGAAAAGGAATAGGTGCTATTTCGGGTCAAGACCCTCCTTCATACTCCTTTTCATACAGGGTCTGAAGAAAGGTCTCGACCCAAAACGTCACCTATTCCTTTTTGCCAGAGATGCTGCCCGACCCACTGAGTTACTCCAGCATTTTGTGTCTATAATCAAAGTGATTTTGTTTTAATTTACATTTCCTTAAAGGAAAGGAAAACATCATTGTTTTTTATAGTAACCAAGACAATATAGCACAATTTCACTCATTTACTTTGCATGTTGTACACAAGACTCACCTAGCAGAATACGAACAACATTGTGGCTGTGCCGAATGCTTCTGATTTGTCCTTTTAGAATTGCTTCTTGCTCATTTCTCAGAGGAGTGTAACCATGCTCAGTAAGTGATCTGTTGACCTCCCTGTGGATCTGATCACTGAGTGCATGTAGAGCTTCTCCTAATCTTAATGCCCTGGAGATTGAGAGAGGGGAGCAACACAAGGATTTTTTAGTACAATGTATTATGCAGCTGCTTATGGCGATGGTCCTTTTGCTTAGAGGTGTCATTTTTTGAGATATAAAGTCAAAACTTCAACTGTTCTTGACTTTACATGTCAAAGCCTCAAACCTATATATGTGTTACATTGATAGGGAGAAAAAAAAGTCTGTAACTCAAAGCACCCACACCTTCCATTCCCTTCCAATGGTCAATGGAACAAGGAGGGAGTCCTGTGGTTGGAGATGAAAGAGTGCCAGGACTGTGGTTGGAAATGGAGGAAGGAGTTATGTGGATGGAGATGGAAGATGGAGTACCTGGGCTGGGGATGGAGTAGGGAGTTCCAGGGATGGAGATGGAAGAGGGAGGGTCAGGGCATGGAGTTGTAAGAGGGGTGGAGATGGGAGTGAAAGTGCCATGGGTTGAAGATGGAGGAGGGAGTGCTGGAGCCAGGGTTGAAGATGGAAGAGGGAGTGCCAAGGTTGGAGATGGAGTGAAGAGGAAGCATTGGAGTAGTGGATGGAATGAATCAGATACTAGGACATGAGAAGGTGTGATATTCAACCCATAATTTGGAGATTCCTTTACACAAAGAGTGACTAAGATCTGGAATATGTAACATTAAGACTACTTTTGGCCAGGCCAGAATAGGCAAGTCCATGCTTCAAGGATCCAGAGTTGTTATTCTGAAATAACAGAATCAAATCAGACAAAAGAGTCTTCCATGTCCAACCCTGTCTTATGGCCGTAACTCGTCAAGTCAAGTCAAGTTTATTTGTCACATACACAAACGAGATGGGCAGTGAAATGAAAAGTGGCATTGCTCGCAAACTTTGTGCAAAAAACAAACAAACAAAGAAACAAACAAACAAACTACAACAGAATGGAAGAATAGAATCACATATTCTTTTACATATTAAAAATTGTGGGCGGAAGTAAAAAGGGGGAAAAAACGGGAAAAACAAAAAACAGCAATTAAAAAAAAACCAGTAGAGTGGTCCAGTAAAGTGAGTCCCTGGTGAGATAGGAGTTTACAGTCCTAATGGCCTCTGGGAAGAAACTCCTTCTCAACCTCTCTGTTCTCACAGCATGGCAACGGAGGCGTTTGCCTGACCGTAGCAGCTGGAACAGTCCGTTGCTGGGGTGAAAGGGGTCTCCCATGATCTTATTGGCTCTGGAGTTGCATCTCCTGATGTATAGTTCCTGCAGAGGGGCGAGTGTATTTTCCATTGTGCGTTCGGCCGAACGCACTACTCTCTGCAGAGCCTTCTTGTCCTGGGCAGAGCAATTCCCAAACCAGATTGTAATATTTCCGGACAAAATGCTTTCCACAGCCGCTGAGTAAAAGCACTGGAGGATCTTCGGAGACACTCTGAATTTCCTCAATTGCCTGAGGTGGTAAAGGCGCTGCCTTGCCTTACTCACGAGTGCTGCAGCATGTGATGTCCATGTCATATCCTCAGAGATGTGGACTCCCAGGTATTTAAAACAGCTCACCCTATCCACAGTATCCCCATTTATCCTCAATGATGTGTACGTCCTCGGATGATGTGCCCTCCTAAAGTCCACGATCAACTCCTTAGTTTTTTTGACGTTCAAGAGGAGGCTGTTGTCCTGACACCAGAGTGCCAGATCAGCCACCTCCTCCCGGTAGGCCTTCTCATCGTTGTCTGAGATCAGGCCCACCACCATAGTGTCATCAGCAAACTTGATGATCGAGTTAGAGCTGAACCTGGCCACACAGTCATGTGTGTACAGGGAGTACAGTAAGGGGCTGAGGACGCAACCCTGGGGGGATCCTGTGCTCAGGATGAGGGACTTCGATGTATTCCCTCCCATCTTGACTACCTGGGGCCTGGCGGTGAGAAAGTCCAGGGTCCAGGCACACAGGGGGGTGTTGAGCCCTAATTCCAGTAGCTTCTCGGCCAGTCTGGTGGGGACTATCGTGTTGAAGGCTGAACTGAAGTCTATGAACAGCATCCTCACGTAGCCCCCCTTCTGGCTGTCAAGATGGGAGAGAGCAGTGTGCAAAACCTGGGAGACCGCATCGTCCGTGGACCTGTTCGGACGGTATGCGAATTGTCAGGACATCAAAACAAATATACTGGAGATACTCATCCCACTGCCAGCTTCACTGATGCAATCTGCACACTCATGGCTAGAAGCTGATGAAACAATGCAGTTTTCACCTGGACGTGCCGTCAAAATTGCGATGTAACTATGCCAGGTGCTGAAAAGCTTCTAGGTATTCTGTGTTTATCGCTTCCTGGAGACGAATGGTCAGATTAACTTACTTGCAACTCAGCTCATCCAACAGCACACATGTCACCTGCTTTAGTTTATCTACAAACCCTGGCAGACCACCAATGGCAGCTCCCACTGCGTTAGTGGTCACCAAAAGAACAGAAGCCACCAGAGTCAGCTGCTCGAGTCTCTGCTGCAGCCCCTGCAGACGGGATTTGTCCATCAGCACAGTCTGTACAAGAAAAGAGGAGAACAGTGTTGGTTGACAGTACCTGACTAAAGAAACTCAACAGTGTCGAGTCAATCACTGCAGAACAGTGGGACAGATGAATGGTGGAACTATTACAGATCATTGAAAATGTTTGGTCAGTTCTAACTTGAAATTATAGTTTTGGCCATGATGATTAACTTCACCAATCATCATTAAAAATAAGCAGTCAAAACCTGTCCTTGTCAGGCACTGGGTGATGGAATATAGTGGAGGAAACTCACCTAGGGTCCTGCATGCTGGTTGAAAAGCTCACTGATTCGAGTATTGAGACTGAATTCCATTGTAATCTCTGCTGTGATTATTGGAGACATGATTATTGAATTTTTTTGTTTATTATGTTATCAATGAATATTGTGTTTACAAGTAAGGATTTTTTTGTTCCATTGTTGGTACATATGATACTTAAACTCTTGACTCTTGACTCTCTTAATGATTTTTAACACTCAAGTGGTGTGACCCTGCATACTAATACTCCTTGCTTGTATCCTGAGACGGTCGGGACATTCAGGAAGAGATGAAAGGAGCAACACCCTGACCAGGGACCAAGCTAAATGCAACCAACCCTTCCAAATGAGTCCCTGGTAAAGTAAAACAGACACAAAGTGCAGGAGTAACTCAAAGGGACAGGCAACATCTCTGGAGAACATGGATAGGTGACGTGACAGGTCAGGACCCTTCTTCAGAATGATTGTGGGGCCATGGAAGATAAGGGTGTTGTTCCTTCAGTTTGCGTGTGGCCTTACTCTGGCAATGGAGGCCCAGGACAGAAAGGTCAGTATGGGAATGGGATGAGGAGTTAAAATGGTTAGCAACCAGGAGATCCAGTCGACCTTGACGGACCAAGTGCAAGCGTTCGGCAAAATGTCGCTGAGCCTATGCTTGGTCTTGCTGATGTAAAGGAGCCCACATCGGGATGCTGTAGATGAGGGCGACAGAGGCAGATACGATAGAGGCATTTAGGAGGCTTTCATGAAGGCACATGGATGTGCAGGAAATAGAGGGATATAGATCACGTGAAAGCAGAGGAGATTAGTTTAAATCGTCATCATATGTATATACCTTGTATCTGTTCACTGTTGGAGTTAACTTTTGCATCCCGACAGGAGGGATATAATGCAGAGCCGCTGGGTGATATTCAAAATGTGACGAGGGAACCATTAGGATCAATGAGCTCGTATATTGGTCGCGTAGGTCTAAGGCTGACCCAGATGCAGCTTGTACCTGAAAATACCCCCACTCTGGGCCAGAGTCTCTGCTGTAACTCTTGTCGATGTGCTTTGTCCACCAACACAGTCCCTAAAGAGACCTGGAAACTCCAGTCATTTATGCATTTTACCGGGTCTCCGATGGTCTTGGCATGAACTCTGCCGCCACTTGCTCACTCAAACACGAGACTTTCTGGCTGTTGACTCCATTGATGTCCACGTATCTGACCTTGGCAGCTGTCTCTGAGCAAACTGCAGCTCCAAGTGGTTGATTACACTTGAACACTTACCAGCTATTCAATAACATCTGTCTAAAAATCGCAACTAATGTCTTCTGTTAATTAATAGTTATTGTGAATAATTTAATTAATCTCAACATACTTGTTGATTTTATAGGGTTAGCTATAATAGTACATAGTACACATCATTCTTCAGCTAACTCTATGCGGGCACTTTGTTCACTCATGAGGGAACTTCACCTCGAGTGGCATAGAGCATGGCAAGTGTGATAGATGGCACAACATATATGGCTTAATACATCTGACCGGGGGCTCTCATGGTGCCTCCGACCTTACAGAGATGTAATGCTGAGGCTCAATTCGGCACTGTCAGGCCACATTTGGAGTACTGTGAGCAACCTTTGGCTCCCATATCTGATGAAGGACGTGCTGGCTCTGGAGAGGGTCCAGGGAGGTTTACAAGAATGATTCCAAGAATGAGTGGGTTAGCATTTGATGAGCGTTTGACAGCACCTTACCTCTACTCGCTGCAGTTTAGAAGATTGAGGGGGGACCTCATTGAAACTTACAGAATAGTGAAAGGCATAGATAGAGTGGATAGACACAAAATGTTGGAGTAACTCAGCGGGACAGGCAGCATCTCTGGAGAGAAGGAATGGTGATGTTTCAGGTCAAGACCCTTCTTCAGAAGAAAGTTCTCAACCCAAAACGTCACCCATTCCTTCTCTCCAGAGATGCTGCCCGTCCCGCTGAGAAACTCCAGCATTTTGTGTCTATCTTCAATTTAAACCACCATCTGCACATAGATAGAGTGGATGTGGAAAGATGTTTTCACTGATGGGAGAGTCTAGGACCAGAGGTCATACCCTCAGAATTAAAGGCCGCCCTTTTAGAAAGGTGGTGAGGAGGAACTTCTTTAGTCAGAGGATAGTTAATCTGTGAAACCCATTGCGTCAGAGGGCTGTGGAGGCCAAGTCAGTGAATATTGTTAAGGCAGAGATAGACAAATTCTTGAGTAGAACGGGTGTCAAGGGTTATGGGGGAAGGCAGGAAAATGAGATTAGGAGGCAGAGATCAGCTATGATTGAATTGTGGAGTGGACTCGATGGGCCGAATGGCCTAATTCTACTCCTATAACTTGTGAACTTGTGAATCTTACCTCTGGGTAAGTGTTGGTGTCGTGGTTCCATTTCAGCAGGTTCATGTAGCCTTGATTAAGCATTGCAGCTGGGCTCAGCACTGTTGGTTGGTTGCCATGATTCTGGGACATTAAATTGGACGGTTCCTCAGTTGCTGCTTTCAGCCATGCAGTCGTGTGCTCCAAAGCATCTGAGAATCAGAAGTGAGAAGATATCAATGTTAGACTGGTGTAGAAGCAGCCATCAGATGTGATTATTTGGTAACAGCAGGGGTTAACTAAGCCATGTGGACTAAGAGGTCGCTGGATTGTTTCCTGACCTGTGGTGGTTTTGTACACACTGTTGCCACCCCCTCTGGGATTCAGCTCTCATATCTCTCAGCACTGGTATCTCCTTCCTAAACTCCTGCATCTCCCTCTTGTTAAAATACCGCTTAAAACTACCGTTTTGACCAATCTTCACATCCAAGACCTTCTCATTTGTTCACATGGGCTGAAATTGACCTTATGAACTAATGTTATATGATTATACCCCTTGCTTTCTCCATTACATCCTGAGAAAATCAGGATAGGGAGATTGGTTATTAAATTTACACTAAACAATTGTATTTAACTCAACTTTGGAGGAGGAAGAGAGCGCTGTTGTCCCAATATGTGCAGCAAAATTATAAATGCTTTCAGATATAACATGCTACCAATTTAGCTACCAAAGTAAATCTTTCTCATGTTCATCACCACACTCTCCCTTCATTTCTTCCTGGTTCTCAGTACATTCACATGCAGTAAATCATTAATTAGAACATAGAACAGTTCAGCACAAGAACAGACCCTTCGGTCCACAATGTCTGTGCTGAACATGATGCCAAGACCAACTCTTATCACTCTGCACATAATTCATATCCTTCCATTCCCTGCCTATCTGTGTTTTTATCCAAAAGTCTCTTAAATGCCACTATTATATCTGCCTCCACCACTACCCCCGGCAGCACATTCCATGCAACTTTTCCTACAGCTTAACTTTTCTGACTAAATAACACCACGTCACAAAGTTACTTACTGGGCTGTTTGTTGAGGAACTCCTGGAACTTGCTGCGCTCATACTGAATGTACTGTTGTTGCAAGTGTGGCTTCAGAGTCTTAATGGTAAAGTTCACCATGTCGATCTTCATCATGTCCAGCACACGGAAGATCTCCCTGAGAGATTGTAAAACTGGATGGATTAATGGTGTCATTTCGAGAGGAACAAGCCTTTTCACTCTGCTATGGTTAACATGGACCACAATGCCTCAGGAACAAGGTGATTAGAGAGCAAAGAGACCTGGGACAACCTTCCGTAGTTTATCATCTGAGTCCATTAAGAGGTTGAGGCACAGAATAAATAAGAGAAGGCAAGGCGCAGGTTGTTTCTAATGAAGGTTTATGTTCAAACATTCATGCACTTCAGTGATATTCATGGAAATAACAACTCTACATTCGGTGGAGGCCAATTGAAGGTAGTTGAATAATTTTCAATTCTAACCACTGGCCGTTTTTTTTCCAAACAGTAGCTATTTGTACAGATTCAATTTTTTTCCATTTGGATTCATTTTATTGCCTCTTCCCTTGCTCCATTATCAACTACCTGTACTTCTAGCTTAGACTATTTTCTCTTTAAGGGGCTGTCCCACTTGGGTGACCTAATTGGCGAGTTTAGAAGAGTTTGAAAAAATGACATGTTGAAGACCTCCTTCGACTATGTAGAAGACTTCCTTCGACCTCCTTCGACTATGTTGAAGACCAGCTTCGACTAGCTACGACTAACTTCGTGAAAATTAGACACCGAATAATGGAGAGTCAAGACGACCTCCTTCGAACTCCCTTCGACCTCCCTTCGACTATGATGAAAGCTATCTACGACTACCCTTGATTACCTACAACTAACATGCCGACCTACTACGACTAAACCTACGAGTAAAAAGAGTATCGATTTTTTCCATGGCAACCTTCTTTTACTCGGGGGCATTTTTTAACATATTGAAAAATACGCCGTGATCTAGCTGAGGCCTCGAGTACGCGGAGACCACTCTCGAGCATGAAGGAGAGTTACGAAGACCTCCTATGACCTCGTGTCGACCATGCTGCGAGTATGAGTCGAGGGCAAACTCGCCAGAACTTGCGGATTAGGTCGCCCAAGTGGGACAGGCACTTTAATCATATGAATTTTACTGCCTTCCCATTTTGATCTTTCCTACCATTAAGGTAATTAATTTGAACTGTTGGGACACATTCTCTACAGACACAGCCTGAGCTGCTGAGTATTTGCAGCATGTTCTGTTTTAATACAAAATAAATCAAATTATCTGCACGGGGAAACATGAGATCTTTACAAGTCGCGAGGATCTTGGATGAAGAAACATGATGAGTAATGTGGTGCCGGAATTAGTGTTAGAAACAGGGCCAATCAACACTTTCAGAAGTGATAGGTGTAGTATTACATAGTTAATGGCACAAAATGAATGGCATTGACGACATGGGAAAGTATTGAGAAAAACAAATGAGCAAGAGATTTTGTAGTCTCAGTATAATGCCGATTCTTGGCTTCTTTTAAGTAAGCAAAGGAAATTGTGAATTTCATTACGAAATGGCCAGCATAGACTACAGGAGGATGTACTCCCTTTGTAATTTATAATTTTAAAAGCTATCTATTATTTGTGTGTCCCTGTAAATCCTGAAATAACAAAATGTTGTATTTATATATTTATCCTTCACATAATAAAACGTCACAAGATGCTTCACAAAATTTAAACCAGGTTTGAGACAAAAGGGAATATGTGATGTGAATCTTAAAGGTTCTGAAGAGGCATGAATATTTACAGGGTTAATTCTAGTATACTCTGCTTGCCCCTCGTCACATACCTGAAGAGTGATACGGTCTCTGTGACGCTTTTCAGTTTCCTTATTTCTCCATCCCTGACCGGTGCACAGAGACTCCCCATCATGCCTATGATGAAGCCGGCCAGTCGGTGGATATCCAAGGCGTTGTGCTTGGCCTGTTGTTGGATCAGCTCTAGGTCCAGCACCTCACCGATCTGTGATTGTAAACGGGTGTGGCCGGGAAGCAGGAGTGCCAACAGCGACTGAAGAGAGAGAATACAACCAACAGTGAATGAGATTCACTACAGACCAATGGCTCCACTTATATCTGATCCGTTTATTCTTATTTGATTGCAATCTTTATTAGCTCTGGAATATTCCACTCTCAAACTGCTAGGCTCTTCAGTTTTATATTGATTAACATTGAAATACAAAGCAATTTTCTGTCCGTTAAAGAAAGCTGGGATATCTATTTCCCTCTCTTTCCTGTGTGTTCTCATGACATAGACGGAGATAATTTGTCCCATTGATCACATTGAGCATCACAGGTGGTAATTTACAATGGTCAATAGGCCAACAACCGTCAAGTCTTTGTGATGTGGGAGGGAACCAAAGTACCCAGGAGAAACACATGTGGTCATCTGGTGAACGAACATACTCCAATAGCAGAGATCAGAATTAAATCTAGGTCACTGGAATTGTGAGGAGCAGCCTCTTCCTCTCCTTCACCTTTCCTCGTTAAGATCTGAGAATGTTGCACTTGTTGAGGCACTTTGTTTATCCCCTTTCCTGTACCAGAATCTGGCGAGTTTTTTTCACGATAAATTTAGGTGGTGTGCACACAGATTTAGATTTTGAGAGGGAAGAGCTCTTTGGCAATCCTATTTTCTTTGGCAGTCCCTCAGATTTGGAAACAATTGGCTTCAGTTTTGGATTTGCAGGTTCTGAGGCGGTTAATGAGGCCAATGTGGAAACTACAAACTCTTCCACAGATGGGGCAGGTGGTGTCTGAGAGACTAGGCAGATGGATAGTTTGTGAGGCTTCCAAGGTAAACATCGGCAGATCCCTCAGGGACATAGCTCCAAAGATTGGAAATTGCTTCTAAACGCCGATAGTTTCAATGAATTCCCATCAATGTCAATGCAGGAGATCAGGAAACCTTGGCTTAAATTCAAGGTGAGTGAGGAGTTAATGTAGCTGTTGTATTCACCAAAGAAGTGAGCAATTTTTGAAACATTCTCTAACCCCAGCGCAAGGGTAAACATGGATTTGGCTGTTCTACCATTAATGTCACAAGTTTCTCACAAGTTTGGCCCAACTCTTTGGCACTGATTCTATGGGACCGTCTTATTCAAGGCAGATGCCCAGTGAGTGTGAAAGATTCTGCTGAGCTATAAACAGCTGCTTTCAAGTTTCAGTGATAATTCCAACCTGCGCTTCCACAAGGTAGAGAACTGAGATCTGGGCCAATTGGCAGCTCCACATTAATCCAGGGTCTCTGCCTCACCTCTTTAACTTCTTGCAGCAACTTGATGGCGTGGGAGTACTGCGGTGGCGTCTCACCCAGCTGGGCCTGCAGGCTATCCCAGAACGCTCTGTGCACAATGTCCTTCACTCTCCTTTCCAGACTGCAAAAGCAATGAAAATATATTTAAGGGTAAAATCCTGAGAAACGGGGAAACAAAGCTGTATTGAAGAAGCATGCAGTGCAGTAGCAAGCCTTTTTGCCCAATGTCTGAATGGGTCTTTGCAAGAGCTAAGAAGAATATTATTCTAATTTGCCCTCTTTCCCTGTGGTTCATTAATCCTCTCTCTTCTAACATTTCTCCTGTCACTTTCGGAGGTTATTATTGTATCTATTTTCACGATTCTTCTCGACTATATATTTCAAGTCATATCTCCTCTGTGTACATATTTATCCTACGTAAGCTCTGATCTTCAGTCAGTCACCTTACATCTGTGCACTCTGGCACTGACATTTCTGTCAATAGAAATATTTTTTTCTATGTATTCTATTAACACCAATCATTCTCATCTTTTATCCTTTTCTACTCTAAAGACAACCCCAGCTTCTCCAGTCCCTCTCCTGTGGGGTACCACACTAGTAAATATGCTTGGCCTTCTCTCCTGATGCCTTGATATTCTTGATAATATGTGGTATTGATTGACTAAAAAAATACAGCATTGAAACAGACCCTTCTGCCCACTGAGTTCATGCCGACCATCGATCATCTGTTCATAATGTTCACTTTTACAGCCACTCCCTTGACATTAGGGGCAATTTTCAGAGGCCAATTAACTCACAAACTTTCAGGGCTCGAAATTAGCAGTTGCCCGGGTGCCACTGACCACTCAAAGCGCCACCGGGCAACCTAAACACCGAGTCATTTTGCCCGGCTTGGCAACCAGATACTGGTTTGTACCGAAGATAGACACAAAAAAATGGAGTAACTCCGCGGCATCTCTGGAGAAAAGGAACGCGACGTTTCGTGTCGGCGGCGGCTGCCGTGCGGGGCAAATATTACTAGGTGCGGGGTAAGGAAGGGTCAGAGCGAATGACGGCCCCGCACAGCAGCAGCAGCGGCCGCGAACAGCGGCTCCATCACCTCCTCCTCCCGTCCTCCGCCCGCCCTGATAAGGGCCTCTGCTTGTAAATCCGCTAACCGCGATAACCGCTTTCGAAACAAACCCTCCCTCCCGCACGCCGAGGCCGGGAGGAAGGAGGGAGGGAGGGGGAGGCCTCGGAGTGCGGGAGGGTTTGTTTTGAAAGCCCGTTAGTGGGTTTGCAAGCAGAGGGCCTTATCAGGGCGGGCGGGGGGGCGGGAGGAAAAGGAGATGGAGCCGCTGTCGCTGCCGCTGTTCGGGGCCCGTCATTCGCTCCGACCCTTCTGAAGCAGCTGCACCAAAGATCTTATAGCTATAGGATCTCTGAGCTGCACCGCTCAGCCCCGCACCTTGCTGGCGGAGGAGGGAGGCGGAGGCGAGGAGTTCCCAACGGCCAAGGCAGCGGGGCGATGTTGTCCGAGGAGCGCTGACCTTCCTTCCTCCCCACCTCGCCCCCTCCACCCCCCTTATCCTGGGACCCCTCCTCTCCATCCCGCACTGATCCCCATTCCCGCCTCTATTCAGTCCTCACTGACATTCCCTGTGCTCCCCTCCCCATCTACCACCCCCCCCCCCCCCCCCATCTATTCATCCTACGCCAAATGGATTACACGCGATGAACTGCAGGTAAGTACTTACCATTGTTTCCAGCGTAGCGGGCCCGTTAAAACCCGCCGAAATTGTCAAATTTTGCGCTGTAAATAATTATGGAAATCGGGATAAGCGTGAGAGACATTTAGTCTACTTTAGAATTCAAAGTGAGGAGAAATGACGATAGATAGAAGCGAGAGCTGAAGGGACAACAACAGCCAAAGTGCTTGGTGAACATTGGCCGTTTGCTCACTGCATTTCATCATCTAAGACATTATTTTGTTTTTTCTTGATTCCTTTGGCATCTAAAAAGTTTCAGAAGGGATAAATCTGGCTGTAAAATTTTAAAATCGCCCATGGTTCTCAAGTGGGTTTTTACATACAAAATCTGAAGCAAAATTTACAACCAGATTTATCACTTCTGAGACTTTTTATATACCAAAGGAATCAAGAAAAAAACCAAATAATGCCTTACTGTTGATGAAATGCAGTGAGCAAACGCGATAATTCCCAATATTTTCAATTCCGATATCTGCACGGCCGATGTTCGCCAAGCACTTTAGCTGTTGTTGTCCCTTCACCTCTCGCTTCTCTTTACCTTCATTTCGCTTCACTTTTGGAATTCTGGAGTTGGGTACATGTCTCTCACGCTTACCCCGACTTCCACAATTTTTTACAGTGAAAAAATTCAACATTTTGGCGGTTTTTAACAGGTAGGAAAGTACGCGTTTCTAGCATTAATAACATATACCGGAAGTGACGGATGTCCTCCAGATGGATTGAGCGGCTCCGTGCGTCAAGCCCTATGACCCAGTGACCTTACGTGCAACCCCCCTATTTCCTTCGCTCCATGGATGCTGCCTCACCCGCTGAGTTTCTCCAGCACTTTTGTCTACCCCCATCCATCCCATACTGAACCCCCCCCATTCAACACCACTGACATCCCCAGTGCTCTCCCCTCACAATTTTACCTACTCCAACCAACACGTACTAATTCACCTGCCTCAATCCATCCATTCTGCACTGACTGCCTTCTAACCCCCACCCCCGCCATCTATCCACCCCGCACTGATTCACACACACCCCACTCCCTGACCCTATTGTGCTGGAAATGTTTTCAGAGCGAACATTGACTATGTTTGATAACGGAATGCAATCAAATGTGTTATTATTTGTTTTAATCCATAAAGATGGATTAATTAAATTGTGAACACGTGAAACATTAAAACCGCAGTGTTCGATTGTCACTGCTGCCGTTGACACGTTATTAGAGAATTCATTTTAACGGCAAATCAATGCTCTAAATATGGAGTATCAGTACTGTAGTTATTTAATGAGCAACATTCACAACTATACGTACACATATATGTTACCATGGTCCAGGATTTATTGACACAGGTTGATCATACACTAAATAATCCAACCGCATTTTTGTTTGGAAGTGGAAAGAACTAATAGAAATTGCATTAATTGCAATGTGTAAAAAGAGTTGAGATACTGTCTTATAATTTTGCTGCATGTCATTGTGGGATATATAATGTCTTGATTGGTGAATATGTTTAGTTTGTGACTTTATTTGAAGCAGAAATAATATGTGAATGCTTCATTGAGTATAATTCCGACTGGTAACTACGCACTTCGTCCGAGCACATTATCGCACGCGTCATGCAAGCCATCTTAAATGACCACCTAAACTGTCATTTGGCAACTTAAAAAGCTGGCAACAGGGAAAAAAAGTTAAGCGAGAGCCCTGGGTTTCAAACCCACATGTCTTTGAAATCTGGAAGGAAATTGGGAGCAGCTGGACAAACCCACATTGGCACAAGGAGAACATGCAAACCCCTTAGACACAGCACACGAGGTCAGGATACAACCTGGGTCTCTGTTGCTGTGAGGCAGTAGCTCTACCAGCTGTGCCATTGTGCTATCTTTGTATCTGAAAATGAACACATTGCTCCATGCCTTTCATGTACAATAGTTTACTAATAATTTCCATGCATGTGTAATTAATTGATTAATTAATTAATTAATAAAGTCGTGGTTTTTTGAACATTTTAGAAAATTGTCCTTCCCCCTTCAAAATACTGAGTGCACCCCTCTCCAGTTGCACTGTTTCTGGACAACTGTAAAGTGGTACCATTTGATTCACTTTAATTCACCTCATTTTGTCTATCACAATGAATCACGTACCACTTCTCAACATTCAATTTCCGCTGCCATATGAGCTCCCAGTTCACCAGACTGTACACTTACTTCATCCTGATGTCATCTTGTAGTTTATACCTTTTTAAGCTGTGCCCCGGGCAGATTTTGAAATGCTGCCCTGTGTATTCCACCCCAGGTTATTAATATGTATCAAAAAGAATACTGGTTCCAAAACAATTCCTTGGGAACATCAAAGGTAGACAAAAATGCTGCAGAAACTCAGCGGGTGAGGCAGCATCTATGGAGAGAAGGAATAGGCGACGTTTCGGGTCGAGACCCTTCTTCAGACTGATGTCCGGGGGGGTGGGGGGGCTTGAAAAAGAAAAGAAGAGGCAGAGACAGTAGGCTTGTGGGAGAGCTGGGAAGGGGAGGGGAAGGAGGGAGAAAGCAAGGACTACCTGAAATTGGAGGTCAATGTTCATACCGATGGGGTGTAAACTACCCAAGCGAAATATGAGGTGCTGTTCCTCCAATTTGCGCTGGGCCTCACTCTGGCCATGGAAGAGGCCAAGGACAGAAAGGTCGGATTTGGAATGAGAGGCGGAGTTGAAATGCTGAGCCACTGGGAGATCAGGTTGGTTATTGCGAACTGAGCGGAGGTGTTGGGCGAAGCCTGCGCTTAGTTTCACCGATGTGGAGAACATCAAAATGATTTTATCTTTTGTTATAAAGCACCAGTTCACCATTACGGTTCGTTTTCTGTCTTTTAGCCATTTTATACCATGTTTCTTTAGGGTATGCAGAGACGGAATCCGCTGTCAAAACATGGAGGGGACCCGGGACAGGAGTGGCACAATTTCTTGGCGGCCGCGCGCGCATGCGCACACTCACACACACAAGCGATGAATCGGATGCTTCAGCCGTGCGCCCTGTGAACGGTAATTAGCTCGGGATTCTTCCAGTTTCCAGCCCCGCGACGTGGATGCCTCTACTACGGGGCCGTTACCGTTAGAATGCGTTAATTAGTGCAGATCTGTACCACAGATTTAAAAAACACTGGACATCATAATATAGGACAGGACACTTTCAAACAGCTTGTCCTGTCCTATATTATGTTGTCCACTGTCCAGCATGATGTCCAGTGTTTTTTTAAATCTGTGGTAGCTCTAGTATGGAAATTACACAGTATGAGCTATTAAAACCAAGCAATATATAAATGATCTGCATTATATGCAACCTAAAACTTTGTATTCTTTGTATTCTTGGATGTATTAAACATTTTTTCCCCAATTGCCAGCTGTAAAAATAGAGGGTGTCAATTAGTTAATAAAATTGCTTTATAATCTGCAGAAGCATTTGGTCTCTGTAATTGTGTGTTTTGTTACCTTTGGCTCGAAGGGTCGAATGGCCTCCTCCTGCACCTATATTCTATGTTTCTATGCAACTGTCATGCACGAAATTTTGTTCAGACTTGTTTGAATAACAATAAAGGAAATTCAATTCAATTCAATTCAATCTACAGGTGGAGATTCCCTCCCTCTATTTGGAAATGATTCATGATGGAAATCATCCATTCATAACTTCAAGACACAATGTGAATTCAATTGTAGTCAATTTTTGTCAATTACTTCATGTAACGCCAATATCTGATTACAACATTCATGAACATAAATGAGACCCAAGTAAAAAAAATAAAATGTATGGATTTCTCTAATAAAGAACTTAGAAATGTAGTTCATACGAATTCAAATTCCCTCATAAAATGTTAGAAATTTGTAAAAAAGGATTGCAATGAAAGTTTGATTCACAAGAATTGGTATTTAGCAACACTTTATTAGTATCATTATCACTTAGTTATAATATTTTATTAGTATTATTAACACCTAGTTATATTCATTTAGACAAGTGAAAACTTCCAAATACACGCCGTCTGGAATCTGACCACCGACCACCAACATCGAGCAGCGGTCTGCGGTCTGCGGTCTGCGGTCTGAGGGCATCTCTTCAAACATCTCCGCATTGGACCGTCAGACATTTCGATGTTCACAAATCAGCCTCCACAAGTTCAAATGATAATTGTGCTTGCGCCTGACATTTTAAATGCATCTCCCGTTAATTTAATTCAAAGGAACGCATCATACTTGAAGCAAGGTCAGTTCATACAATTATATTATGAGGATTAATGAATGGATTTCGATGCAACAATGGCAGACAGTTAACACATCGTTTTCGTGAAGAGACCTTGCTTCAAGTATTCCGCGTTCCTTTGAATAAAATGAATGGGAGTTAGACAATAGACAATGTCATTAAAACTCAGATGATTCGAGGCATTTAACACTCCATTCCATTCCTCTGACACGAAAACAATGTGACACAATTATAATTACTAAGGATGCAGGAATGGGATCAATGGCAGTTAACAGTCACAAAGACAGTTAGCACATCGTTTTTTTGTCAGAGGAATGCAGTGATGAACGAACGACTCGAATCGAACGTCTCGACTCGAACGACTTTAAACGAACGAAAAACCCGACATACCTTACAAAGCTTGTAACATACCTTACAAAGCTTGTAACCTCTGAAAACATGGAGGGGACACGTCCCCTCTGGCCCCCCCCCCCCCCGGGTTTTCCGCCGTTGGTAATATGGGTTTTACTTCTTATTAGTTCCTTCTGTGTGGCTCATTTACTTCATTGAATATCTATTTTGAGTTTAGTTTATTATCACGTGTACCTCGGGACAGTGAAGAGCTTTTGTTGCATGCAATCGAGCCATCCGCAGTGTACAGATACATGATAGAGGGAATAATGTGAATGACGTTTATTGCAAGATAAAGCCAGTAAAGTCCGATCAAAGATAGTCCGAGTGTCTCCAATGAGGTAGATAGTAGTTCAGGACTGCTCTCTAGTTGTTTGTAGGATAACAGTTGGGAAGAAACTGTCCCTGAATCTGGAGGTGTGCATTTTCACACTTCCATACCTTTTGACCGATGGGAGAGCGGAGAAGAGGGAATGGCCAGGGTGTGATTCGTACTGGATTATGCTGGTGGCCTTGCCGAGGCAGGGTGAGATGTAATTGGAGTCAATGGAAGGGAGGTTGGTTTGTGTGATAGTCTGGCCTGTGTCCACAATTCTCTGCAATTTCTTGCAGTCTTGGATGGTGCTGTTTAGTTTAGCGCGGAAACGGGCCCTTTGGCCCACCGGGTCCACACCGACCAGTGATCCCCACACATTAACACAATCCTACACCCATTAGGGACTAATTTTACATTTACCAAGCCAATTAACCTACAAACCTGTACGTCTTTGGAGTGTGGGAGGAAACCGAAGATCTCGGAGAAAACCCACGCAGGTCACGGGGAGAACGTTCAAACTCCGTACAGACAGCACCCGCACCCGTAATCGGGATCGAACCCGGGTCTCCGGCGCTGCATTCACTGTAAGGCAGCAACTCTACTGCCGCGCCACCGTGACCGCCCATTCCCAAGCCATGCTGTGATGCATCCTGATCAAATGCTTTCTACATCTCATACGTTATACCTTATGAAGTGGTGGGGGGGGGGGGGGGGGAGGACAAATAATGAAGTGAGAAGTGGTAAATTCACCCTTTACCTGTTCTGCGGTGACTCCATCTGCTGGATCTGGAAGTTGCTGTTTATGACAACCTCATGTGCTATGGCCATGTTGGACACATCACGAGCAGTTTCCAGCACTTCAGTCACAGATACTAGCCGTGTGTGGCTGCCTGTGGAAGGGACAAAACGTAGACAGTTTGCTCTCATTTTAACAATAATCCCATCAAATATCTCTGAACCTACATCAGAATGGTTAGGATTTACGTCACCATTTAGTTTGAACAAATCACATTTTGTTCTGATTCAGATCGATGCAGTGAATATTGTCGATGACCATTTTTTCCACTCTCTCACCTCCATCTTTAACTATTTTTTCTTCAGCAAATCCTTCACTTCTTTCCTTTATACTCTATCCTTCAGTTTAGAAACTAAGTTTTATGAGGCCTCAATGGTACAGATTTGAGTCCATCTGCCCCATATCCATCACTAGTGTGTTGAGCTCACAACACTGTGCCATAACCACACTGTGCCATACATGATTCCCTATATACTGCTTAGGCTCTTACCCACTTTACTGGTGTGTCTGCTTGCTACATAGTCTCCATATGACCTGAAGATTAATGTTAGGTTTAGTCTGATTTAATTAAGAGGCAGCGTGACATTCCTAAAGAAAACTGGAGATACCCATTTGTGGAAATAGTGGCAATCCAAATGGTACTGGAGAGAACTTAAGTTGAAGCAGGGCTCTATTGCTGCTAGATAGCATCACCAATCATGGATCAATTTCACTTTAAAAAGAGAAGTGATTGAATTCAATTAATATTTGCATTTCACATTTCTTCATATTTATGACATTTTACACCTGAGCACATTCATTAAATAACAAGTCTAAATTATATCAAAGGATAATCGTTTCCATATTTTTTAAGGACAGGAAATTATATTGTGACCAATAACATTTGAATGCATCATCCAGAAAATTCTAACACTGTATTCACCAGGCCTTGTGGAATCGAATGTCATACGTTTAGTTAGTCTTGTTTGTTGCATACAGTACTTTCTCTTGTCTCAAATCCAAATACTTTTAAGTGTTTGCCCAATGAAATATAAACATCCCACGACTTGGGATAGCGGCAAATAATTTGCTGCAGCAGGTAATTTAGGAACAAGTTTCTCTGCTGTCTTTAGAGATCTTTTATGTAAAACTTTCCACTGAAAATACAATATGGAAACAGGCCCAATTGATCTGTCAGTGTTTTCTTCTCCATGCAAATAATAGTAGTAATTCTACTTATCTTCTCTTCATTACTACATTAATTTACTCCCAATAATTTCCCTCCATGTTCTGTACTCTTCCCTCTCCACCACCAAGATGCTGCTCAACCTGTTAACTTCCTCCAGCAGATCGTTCATTCCTTCATTATTTCCCATTTCCCTTCATGTGTCCAATTCATTCCCTTCTCCACCAAAGTAACACCATCAAACATCAATGAGTGCCTGCAGTTAACTTTCAATTAAATTTAAAATACCATCCAGTACAAAATGAGATTATTAAATTATACCATAATTTCAAGGCAGATCTGCTGAATAATAGGTATAACAGTTGAGCTGTAGTTTGGCATAAGATCCTTACACTCTTCTGTTCCAAAACGACCTGCCTGTTTACTGCAGCAGATATTATCAGTCCAACACACAGGAGAGATGTGGATCACATCAAGAAGATCTCAGTCCATTATCCTTACTGTAACAAACTTGCATTCGGCAGCCACCATAATACCATGCTAACACCAACATGTATCTGGTTTCAAGGCAAGTTAGTCAACCAATAGCCCTCTCGACCGGATAGATACTGCAGAGCCTTGCAGCTGGAGAGGGTCGGAATATTCCACCATTAATGTGCTTACAGTGGCATAATCATGTGGTGAGTTGTTGGTTTCAGAACTAACCAAGCAGACAGCACATAACCGAAAGTCCAGTCATTAAAACTGCTTGTAAAGCAGATAAATGAAAAATAGGGAAGGTCTGAAGAAGGGTTTCGACCCAAAACGTTGCCTATTTCCTTCGCTCCATAGATGCTGCCTCACTCGCTGCGTTTCTCCAGCATTTTTGTCTACCTTCGATTTTCCAGCATCTGCAGTTCCTTCTTAAACATAAATGAAAAATAATTGCTTTATGTCCTCTTATATTACTTTGGTCTTTGTTTGCTTTAAACTTTATATTTCAAGGCAATTAAAAAAAACAAAGCTTGGCATGGGCATTTAGCACAGGGTTCCCTATTCAGTGAGAGCTCTGTCTGGTAACAGGTGATGGCACAGTGGACAGCTGTAAGCAGCATTCCAATTTTCTGATGCCACCCGACTGCGTACTCGTGAAGGTGGGATTCTGTGCCAAATTGTCTGCTTCTGGGCTGCCTCATCCCTCCTGCATTCCGAAAAGAGACACACAATAAATGAGCAAGTGTAACTTGTTGTTTGTTGACTTCAGTATAATTAAACATTCAAATGGATATCTCCTCTTTGAAGCAAACGCCAAGAGACTCTCCCCTGTTCTGGCAGAGAATGTGACATTTGCTTGGCATGTTGGATAGCAACATTTTTAAACCGTAACCAGAGAAAGTTTTGTACATAATGCCTGCTTTGCCTAATCAATGGGAGAACTACGAAGTTAGTTGTTATGCAATTAGAAAGTGACTTTAATTTGAAGACTGATAAAGCTTTTCAAATCAAATGCCATGTGATGGTGAACACATAAAAGAAGTGAATATTCTCTCACCTCCAAAAATAACCTGAAGTTGGCATGTATTAAACTGTGAGAATTTTCTGTCATCTGTTCCTAGATGTCTAGACAGCAGCTGTCTAGAAATGCACGACTGAGCTCCCTGCAGTGACTGGACATGTTAGTGGAGTGATATTAGTCGACTCTCTGGGTCCAATGGCTATGTATTATTATTACAGGCTTCCCTTCCATAGTTATAGGTAATTTGTGATTTTCTTTGACCTACCACATTCTAATTTCCTTTGCCAGCCATGGCTGGATTACGTTTCTCATTGGGATTTAAACCTTAAAAAGATATGCATTCACTACAAATTATGTTTTCACCCTAAAAGGTCTGTCTCACTGTGCGAGTTGACCCACGAGTGACCCCGAGTGAAAGACTCGTGGTTGCGTACGAGACTACAAGTTTATGATCCAGAGTTTAACCGAGTTCCCACGGGTATGTCTAAGTTTGCCGTTTACTTCTCATTTCTGCGATGTTCCAAGTTCGTCTCCCGGGTGTACCAAGTTCCTCTCCCGTTAATCTTGAGGCAACAATGTATATCGAAGTGTTGAAAAATCATCACACGTTAAAAAAATGATGTCATGCCAGCCAAAGAACGTAGAGACTATTGTGTTTGCTGCACGTGTTCTGCACAACCTGATCCGTATCAGAGGTGCAGCTTCAGGATCAGCGACAGCCATGCAGCACGGTGACTTAGTGGACAGTCAAACAGGGAGAATAACACTAGGTGCGTGGAGGAGTGGTACAAACGACGAGACTTTGGTGCCACTGCAGTGTTTTCGAGGTAACACGGGGACCAACAGTGCAAAAGAGCAGAGAGACCATCTCTGCTCCTACTATAATTCAGAATTGGGCAGTGTGCCGTGGCAGGACAGCTTATTTTGAGCGGCTGCCGACCACAGGTACATCACTGCATGAGGAGAGCCCACATGCAGAAAAATCCAGTTAATTTCATGTTTAGTTTAAATCCTGCTGACTTTTCATTGTTTAACTTTAAGTGTGGATTTTATTTTTTATTGTGGTGTAAAAGTAATTTCATTGCATCTGTCTTTCCTTTAAAACGTGGTTATCATGCATCTGCTTATCTGATTGTAGATCTCAAAACTTGTAATTTAGCGCATTGCATTGTATCTTTTATTGCCTGAATTTAGACTAGTGCATTTCTCAGCTGAATTAGTATATAGTGGAAATACTTTTATTTGTGCTTCATTTGTTGATTTTCATGTATGAGAAGCCCTTTTTCAGACCACTGCGTTGTTTGCTGTGGTGCTTCACCGTGATATGGGTTTGCAGGAAATTACGCATATTTCTCAATATGCGCAAAAAAGCGTTTTTTATATTGAACAAGAATAAAGACTTTGTTTCACATTCAAGACATTTGTTTCACATAAGACTTTGTCTTATTTTCTGATCTACTGAGAGGGGACAATTTTAAACATTTAAAAAGCACAGCATATGAGGCAGCTGATTCCTTAAATCTCACAAATGATTGTGAGAATCAAGATGTGAATATATTTTGCCTTCCTCTATTTTGTGTTTTATGATGAAAGGAATATTACATTCAAGTCATGAGACTTTGTAGTGATATTAAAATGAAGACTTCCAGACATCAATTTGATCTTGATAGCAAAGAACTCTCTTTTATTGTGCAATGAAGTAAACAAACAGTGAGAATCAAACGGATCAGCAAAAAGCTTTTCAACACAACACAACACAACACAAATTTATATATAAACTTCAAGCAATTTTTTCTTTTCAACCCACTCTGTCACCTTATCAATAACTTGCTTAACTTTGTTAAGCAGAATTTGTCTTTAAAAAGTCTAAGTAACTGATATTTCTGTCCCTGATTATTGTTTCTAAAAAGAGTTCCCACGGTAGAATCACGAGTCACAAAGTTAAACGCACGGGCCACTACGTTCTTACAACGAGTTTAAAATGTTTCAAATTTTAACCACAAGAGTACAGTTTACTCATGGAAAAGTACAAACATGTTTGAACTTTTGCAAGAGTTAACATGTTTCACGCGTACCTCCCGTTAGCGCCAAGAGTCGCTAAGTTGCGTCCACGAGTTCCGACGTTCCCGCTACGTTAATTGTACGTGATTACCACGAGTTAAATTTGTTTTAAACTCGGGGTCACTCCTGGGTCAACTCGCACAGTGAGACAGCCCTTTAAGTGTTATGGGCCTGTCCTACTTAGGCGATTTTTTAGGCAACTTCAGGTGACTAGTTTGTCGCCACATGGTCGCCGGGAGTAGTCTCCTCAGTCGCGCAAAAAGTCGTAGCGTCTTTCTGGTCGCAGATAATTTTTCAACATGTTGAAACATTTTCGGTGACAGTGGGTTTGACGCCAATGAGCGTAACTTGACTTCTCCTGAATTAGGTGCTGTCGTAAGTTGTCGCCAGTATGACGTAGGTCGTCGCCAGTTTTTCGGCGACCTGCTGCGACTATGACAGTCGCCGGCAGTTGCCTAAAAAAATCGCCAAGTGGGAGTGGCCCATTAGCCATTGCTCATTTACTGTCATAACACTTAATGCAGCTTGTTCATCAACCAAAGCTAATTCATACCTTTGATGTTTCTTTTGTTTTAGCATAAGACGGTTTCAGATTGAGTTAAATCATTCTATATGATATAACATTATATCGTATTATGATCACTATTCTCGGAAGGCAATTTAAACGCCATGTTGCCATTTAATCCTTTCTCATTATAGAACATTACAACTAAAATGTTCATTACATCTGGTTCATTGTTGGTTCTTCAACAAACTGGGCTAGAAAATCATCTTGTAAACATTCCAAGAACGCTATAAAAATGATCTTTTTACCACAAATATTAAACCTATTTCAATCTATACCATTATATATACCAAAAAACTTTTTCAAAAAACTAGACTCTAATATTACCAATTTTATTTGGGACTATAGATCACACAGAATGCAAAGAAAACACTTGTGCAAACCAAAAGACGTTGGGAGACTTTCACTTCCAAACTTTTTGTATTATTATTGGGCAGTGCATATTAAGAATATAATTTATTGGTTGGACAGTCCTACCCAACAGACAGAATGGATAAGAATGGAGAAAGAGGATTGTTCTCCTTGTAACATAGGAGCGATCCTCTTCTCCCCGATAAAACTGAACAACACATGATACAATAAGAATTTGGAAACAAATAAAATATCTTTAAAATTAAGAAACCTATCATTGTTAATGCCAATAGTGAATAATCCTTCATTTAAACCATCTCTTATTGATAAAACATATAATCAATGGGAAAGAATGGGAATTAAAAGGATCGGTGATATGTATGAAATGGGAAATCTGTTATCATTCCAACAATTACAATTAAAATTTAAACTGAAAAATAACCAATATTTTAAATATCAGATCTGCGACTTCATGAAGAAATACATACAAAGATATCAAAACATAACTTTAGACCCACTGGAAGAAGCAATGAATATTAAGGTTGACTCACAGAAATTAATATCATATTTATATAATAGTATTTTAAATATAGAACTACCATCGACAGAGGCACTTAGAGAAGAGTGGGAACGAGAAGTAATGATAAAAATCACGAAGGAAACATGGGAAAAGTATTTGATATATATACACAAATGTTCGATTAATGTAAGACATAATTTAATTCAATTTAAAATTTTACATAGATTATATTATTCAAAAACTAGACTGAATAAATTCTATCCAAATACTTCCCCCATTTGTGATAAATGTTTATCCCAAAATGCAACTATAACACACTCTTTTGTTTCCTGCATAAAACTTTATAAATTCTGGAGTGATATTTTTGAAATATTTACAAAATTATTCAAGATAAAAATGGAACATAATACTGAAATGATTATATTTGGAGTAACGGAAGACGGGAACAAATTGAACTCATCTCAAAATTTATTTTTAAATTATGGGTTAATAACGGCAAAAAAACTTATACTTAAATTTTGGAAAAATACACCCATACCAACGCTTAAAATGTGGATTTCAAACATGTTGGACACCGCACATCTTGAGGAAATGAGATTCCTCCTAATAGATTAACCAGACCAATTCTTAACGAGTTGGTCTCCATTTATCAACTTTTTGGAAGCATATGGTGCAACAAAATCGTAGAAACCAACTGTTTCAGGACTGGGTGAGGGATGGTCAAGAATATAAATAACGATCTCCTTAATCTCTTACTTTCTACTCTTTCCCTTCCTATCTTCTTTTCTTCACTTTTCTTCTTTCACCCTTTTTTCCTTTTTCACACACCATATATCACACGTTTTTCTATCTTTTATTATCTATTCTCTCTTTTTCTTTTTCATTATTTAAAAAAATTACAAAATAAGAAGCTGTACATAAAATGTAACATGTCAATATATATTAGGCACCTTGGTGCCACATTACTGTACTCACTTCTAATAAAAAAAAAAAAAAAACATTCCAAGAATTTATGCCCCACACTATCAGTGTGTAGTCTGCAGGCAGTTTAAAATCGCCATTGTTTATTGTACTACACTTGTTACATGTGTCTCTATTCTCTTAATGTATTCTATGTTCCACATAATCATGACTATTTTATACCACTCCTGCATTTTTTTTCTACTTTTTTTTGGTTCCATCCAAATTAATTCTACTACTTGATTTTTTGAACTAAGATCCTTTCTCTTTCCAGCCTTGCTCCATCCCTTACTATCAGAGCTACCCATCCTCTTTCCATTTCGCAGAAGTATTCTGGAGTAATTAATTCTGAACCTTGGTCACTTTACAACCATGCCTCTGTAAAAACTATTATGTCATGCCCATTTATTTTATTTGGGTCAGTGATTTATCTTTCTTGTTCAGAATGATACATATATTTGGATAAAAGACTCTCAATTCTCTCCTTTAAACTTTCTTTCCCAGCAATAATGTGAGATATACTCCTATGTTTGTGTACTCTGCTCTTTTCTGACTCCAGTGAACATTACCTTACATAAAGTTTTTTCCCTTCAACTTTCTAAATCTCACCTCAAATTGAGCCTTCACATTTCAAAGGCGCTTTCTCCTTTATGGAAAAGATTTGTTTTTATATGATGTATTGTAAAATCTCAGCAAGCCCCTAAGCCAATGCGATAGACACAGTTATAATGCATGAAACAGAGCAACTATACACAACATGATTTCCCTTTGTTCAGCTCATCCTGAATTCTACTATTTTCTTATTCTTCTAAATGCTACGATTAACTCTGCTTTAAGAGCCACCGATGGTGTAACATTCGGTCGAGTGAGCACAATAAACTCCCACAAACAATAGTGTAATAATGACCTGCTCATTTGTTGGAATGATTGAGCGTGAATATTGAATATTGAACAAGACAGTGGAGGTAATTACCACGTTTCTCTTCAATTTTACCTCTCTCGTAACGATGTTACCTTCAATAGTGTAGCATTCTGTAGTCCTATATTGATGTGTCTGCCTGCAATCCACATCTTTGGGGAGAGTGAACCCAAAAACCTTCTAACGCAAGGCAACAGTGTTACCAGTTGAAAATTTATATTGTATTGGACCGAATTGGAACCCAGATCCCAGGAGTTTAAAAAAATCACAAAGGTGACTAACATTAATGCAGTAAAGAGCCCAATATTTCAAATGGGATTCAACATTAAGCCAAGTAAGGAGTATGTGAGAACATGTAAGCTAAAGCCTGGTCAAAGTTGGAACGAGGCATATCTTCCAATCATGGAATCGCGGTCATTTCAAGTCACTAGATTGCTGATAGTTGATAATGAAAGACATGATTGGAAGTCTTCAAGCGGTTCAAAGTGGTGATTAAAGAGCAGGTCCCATCATACTCACCCATGGATTATGGTCTGTACTGACGACATGTGGTCTAATTGTATGCTGCTTGAAATTAGTCATAAACAGGTACAGCATGGGAACAAGCCCGTCAACTTATTGAGTCTTCATTGACCATCAAGCACCCATTTTTACCCTAATCCCACCTCATCCATTATATTCGCTCACATTCACAGCAACTATCGCGTAGATTCTACCACCCATCTACACAGTGGGGGAAATTAACAGTGATCTATTAACCTGCCAACCTGCATGTCGTTGGAATGTTGGAGGAAACCAGAGCGGTTATAGAAAGAACTTGCTGACTCCACACTGGCAGCACCGGGGGTCAGGATGATCCCAGATCGCCGGAGCTGTGAGGCAGAAGCCCTCCCAGCTGCGCCACTGTGCCACCCACAAGATGAACAGTTTAGCTCTCTAGCCGACGGGCCATCTCCGAGACATTCTGGTTCAACACAGTCAAAGTGAAAGGATGACTGTTCTCCCACATCAGTCGCTGGATTCATTTTTGATGTTTTGTGAGTTATCTTAAATGCTACCATACTGTCTCAGGGTATGGCAGCCATATTTATTTGTTGGAATTCTCTGCATTGAGCCAGCTCCTAAATATACATGAATGAGGTCTCCACAACAACTTCTGAACCAATTTTTCAGCCAAATTAAACAGTGGGTTCAGTCATGTCCAATTTCCAAAGCCTCTTTCATGCAGCTTCTAACAGTGCACCATCTTAACAATTCGATCTATGATTCTGTGCTAAACAAACTGTTCCACCCATCATTCTGCTGTTAAGTTTAAAGGGAAAATGTATTTAATAGTCAGGTAATTGCTTTACCTGTAATTGCCTCAACATGCCTGATCCTGCCCCATGCAAACCTCAAAGACACACAAGCCACATCTAAAGGGATCTCAATCTCCAGGCGATGAGCAGATGGAGCTCCAAATGACTATTAAGACATGGGAAATAGTGCTCTTATTATCCTTTTGTTGTTTTTGTCCTTTTATTCCTGATTTCAAGTAGTTATGTTCAGAAATCCTTTTCATGTAATTGTGCAGCTTTGCGCTCGTTCCAATGGAATTGAAAGTTTCAGGTATTAGCGGGCAAAAATGACTCCAAAATCTATCTTCAACTCCCGGGTTTGTGCGTGTGACTGAAAACTGTTTTTTAAAGTTTGCTAATTATTCCTGAAAAATCTAATTTTTGCAGAGACCCTATGCGCATAACAAACTATTTACGCCATCCATACTATCTCCCTAAACATTATCGTTTTGAGTGCAATGCTATCTATATGTAGGTCTAATGGTGGACAATATTTTGCACATCTAGCATTGAACCATTATGCTCAATAAAGGGCCTGTCCCACTTACGCGACTTTTCAGCGGACTGTCTGCGACCTTCAAGCTCGGGGGCACTCGCCTGAAAAACCACGAGCTGGAACCACCTACAGCGCGGAACACACACACACACGAACACATCGCAAAGGCGGGGGCCAGGAAAAGCGGGGGAGCGCTGTCTGAAATTCACACGGTGCAAAGCTAAGGTGATACCCGCGATGAACAGGAAGGTTAAAGGCGGCTAGCACAGTGTACGGTAAGTCATTTAAAAGAGCGGGGGGGGGGGGGGTGCAAGGGGAGAAGGGGGGAGACGGCGGGAGAAGGGGGGAGATGGGGGGGACAAGGAGTGGAGATACATTTTAAGAAGCCAGACAACTTTTAATAAGCCACAGTTGTGAGGTTTTAGCAGGCATTTAACATTACCGGTCGGTTTTCCTTGGTTCTGAAAACTCGTGCCTACGTTTTTTTCCCCGATGAGCCAATTAAAATGCCCGGTCAGCAAAGGAGATTTCCTATGGCTACCTCGACTACCTACAACGACATAGCGACCCCACTACCACTGCACTACGTCTTCAAAAGTATCGATTTTCTCCATGGCGACCAACATGTTGAAAAATTTTGTGTGACCATACTGAGCCGCGAATAGTTACCACCATGAGGGAACTCTTCTCGACCACGAAGGAGACTTACAAGAGACCACCTACGAACATGTGGTGAGCTTGTGGCGAGCGCAGAGTCTCCTGAACTCGCAAATAAGGTCGCCTAATTGGGACAGACCCTTAAGTAAGCTTACCAAGAAGGTGTTAGAACATAGAACAGTGCAGCTCAGTACTAACCCTTTGGCCCGCAATATCTGTGCCAAATGTGATATTAAGCCCAACTCCTATCTCCCTGCACATAATTCATATCTCTCCATTCCCTGCATATCCATATGTCTATCCAAAGTCTCTTAAATGTCATTAACACATCTGCCTCAGCCACCATCCCTAGCAGTGCATTCCAGGCAATCACCACCCACTGTGTAAAAATAATAAACTTTGGCTCTCTCACCTTAAAGCTATAACCTCTAGTATTTGATCTTCCCATCCTGGGGAAAAGGTTCTGACTGTCTACCTTATGTTTGCATTTTACAATGTTATATACATTTATCATGTCTTCCTGTAACCTCCAGTCTTCCACAGAAAACCATCCATGTCTGTCCAACCTCTTCCTGTAGCTAATACTTCCTAATCCAGCATAATTCTGGTAAACCTCCACTGCACCCTTTCCAAACTTTCACAACCTTCATGTAATGGGCAACCAGAACTGCACGCAATACTACAAATGCAGTCTAACCAAGGTCCTATAAAGCTGCATCATCACTTCCTGACTCATATACTCAATGCCCCGACCAAGGCAGACAAGCGTATAACATGCCTTCTTTACCACTCTATCCCCTTGTTATAAACTTGTGTTGTGTGGTAAACCTGCTCTGCACCCTTTACAATTGATGTGATGTAATTGATTTGAATTTATGTAACAGATGTAAACAACATATAACCTAAGTTGTGTATAAATTATTTGGATGAGGGGATTGAATGCTTTGTGGCCAAGTTTGCGGATAATACAAAATAGGTGGAGGGGCAGGTAGTGCAGGGAAAGCAGGGACTCTACAGAAGGACTTGGACAGAGTTGGGAGAGTGGGTAGAGAAGTGGCGGAATATAATGTAGCAAAGTGTGGAGTCATGCATTTTGGTAGTTGGAATAAAGGCATAGACTATTTTCTAAATGGGGAGAGAATCCAGAAATAGGAGGTGCAAAGGGACTTGGGAGTGAGTACTGGTGCAGGATTCCCAAAAATTTAATCTGCAAATTGAATCAGTAGTAAAGAAACCAAACGCAATGCTAGCATTTGTTTCAAAAGGGCTAGAATACAAAAACAGGGATGTAATGCTGAGGCTCTATAAGGCGCTGGGCATTTGGTGTATTGTGAGTAATTTTGGGCACCATATCTGAGGAAGATTGTGCTGGACCCGGAGAGGGTCCAGAGGAAGTTTACAAGAATGATCCCAGGAATGAGTGGGTTAATTTAATGATGAGCATTTGACGGCACTAATCCGGTATTCACTGGAGTTTAGAAGAATGAGGGGGGACCTCATTGAAATGTACCGAATAGTGAAAGGCTTGGATAGAGTGGATGTGGCAGTCATGACCTTCATGTAGTTTTGCAAGTAAAACAATGGAAGTAGAACATAAACATCTAAATGAGCCTTGAAAGACATCGACAGTTCAGTAGAGGTGCAAATGTGTTCATGGTACTAATTACTAATTGGATATAAATTATCATTACAATTAATGATCTACATCATTATACATTAATATTACAAATATTTATAACATTAATTGGGTGATATTCTTAGGATCACACCAGGAATTATACCGAGCAGCATCAAATGATGTAGAAAGCATTTTCTTTGTGATGAATATTTCTTCCCTGTATTTTCAACTGTAATTTCAGCTTTTGCCAGCTTGTTGTAGTTGATACATACGGCTACAAAGTGATAGCTGATGAATCCTAGCCTCATACTTACAGCAGGAAATACTTGGTTTGCAGAGGTTAGGCATATTGGTGCTGTCATCTCCCCCTTTAGACTCAATGTCAGTAGACGTTGCTCGCCTGCCCTCTCGTTCCCCTTGACCTATGTTGTGGCTGTCACTCGCGGGCAGTTTGCCTTCACTGTTGGGCATTGTGTGTGGATTTATTTCTCCCTCCATGTCCAGTTGAAAAGGAAATCTGTTGGATAAAAAAAGGCATGCTTTTCAGAACAATGCTCTGTAATTCTGTAATATGATGAAATACACTTTCTTAATTGCTCAGATTTTAGAATTGTCACCTACAGGAGCGATGGGGGAAAGGAACCAAAATACCAAATAAAAAGCAAAGGTTATCTGAAGAAATTGCCAGTGATGTTGAATTCTTGTCTAAATGCCATTGTATGTTCATCAGCAATCCTTCTCTTGTCAAAACTCTGGTGAATTCTCAATTCCAGTGGTCTCTTACAATGGCTACAGTCTAAACCTTTCTACTGAAGCCAAAGTCTCATGAAAAATTACCCTCCCCTGTGGAGATTAATATTACGTAAAGCCTGCATTGAATTTGTACGCAAAGAAGTTGGTCTTCAGGTTTCTTGTCAGTTATACATTTATTAAAAAAGCTGTTGAGGAAAGACCCACCGTCTAATCATATGTTAGCAAACATTGCTTTATTAACACTCATTCCTGTTGGCCCTGGTTGGCATCCACATTCACACCATCTATTGCACTGAAACTATTGTGTAAATTGTTCCATTGCCATTCTTCACATCACCTCCCCTACCTCCTCAGCACTCCATCACAGCTAGCTCTGTGGAACCCACTCACTTTCCCACCACCAGCTCCCACCTAACAGAAGACATAGTGCTGGAGTTATTCAGCAGGTCAGTCAGCATCTCTGGAGAACATGGATAGGTGATGTTTCAGGTTGGGACCCTTCTTCACCTATCCATGTTCTCCAGAGATGCTGTCTGACCCACTGAGCTACTCCAGCTCTTGGTGCCTTTTGTTTTGTAAACCAGCATTAGCAATTCATTGTATCTACACCAACTCCCACTTCCCTTATTCCAAATGTTCTCCAACATACAAGTTCATGCTCCTGTACTTTTACACTGTACTTTTGGGCAGTGGGCAGGTGCTATAGACCTGCACGGGAAGGTAGACGCTCCGGTCCCCATGAGTCTCGGGCAGATGGGGCTCGTCAGCCTGGGAAGGCAGTCCATCTAAGAGAGGGAAAACTCTGATTTAAAACCTCCATTGCCTTGTGGCCATATCCAGTCATGGAAAAGGCTCCTGGAGTAAACCTCAAGAAAATCTGGAGTCAGAGCTCCTAAGGCAGTTCGTCGTTGTCTACAACCTCGCTCTGGTAGCTCCTGTGACGGCGCTGGTGCCAAACTGTAACGGCCCTGCTGTTCCTTGGATCGATCAGCGACGTGGAGAGGGGGGACGTGCTGCATGGGCAACAGCCTGTCCTCCATATAACATCGCCTAGGCTTGCATCCAACCACACATCACCTGCAAACTAGGATGCATCACCCATGGTCAAGCATGACTGAGGGGAGCCTACTACTTTTACATTCCTAACCCAAAGCTCCACATCATCCACATTTCTCTCATCTTTCAAAAATGTCCTCAGAACATACCAAAGCCAATCTTTTGCTGCAAGTTCATCAGTGATAGAAACAGAATTAGGCCATTCAGCCCATCAAGTTTACTCTGCCATTCAATCGTGGCTGACCTATCTTTCCCTCTCAACCCCATTCTCCTGCCTTCTCCCCGTAACTCCTGACACCCGCACTAATCAAGAACATTGTGGGGGCTAAAGATACATTTTAAGGATGTGAGACAGATTGTCAGAAGGAATTTCAAACCTGAGGGAATAGAAGTGAAGCAACAACTACTGTTGGGCAAGGAACTCAGTATTATGTGAATCACGATTTGGAGAATTTAAAAGTGAGGCTGAGAATTTAAATGTTGACGTGTGTTATGAAAGAAGGCAATACGGGTGGGGGTACAGAGGTCATAAATGAACAGGTCTTGATGTGAATTACGATGCAGGTGGCAGAGAGGACCACAGGAGGTGGGGCAGGCTTACGGTTTATGTATGTTTCACATCTTTGCCCTGAATTATCTATTCGTCCATTGTGGATGTATGTGCCCTTGATGGTGTTGGTAGGAGTGATCATAGTGTCCTTTTTGTGGAGACAGTTTCATCTTCATGCTGAAGACCTCTCCTTTGTGTTACATTTGATAAGGTCATAAATGATAGTAGATTTAGGCCATTCGGCCCATCAAGTCTACTACACCATTCAATCATAGCTGATCTATCTCTCTCTCTCCTAACCCCATTCTATTGCCTTCTCCCCATAACCCCTGACACCTGTACTAATTGAGAATCTATCTAACTGTGCCTGAAATGAAAATACACTCACTGCAAAAGTTAGAAATCTGTGGGGAGAAAAAGCTAGAAAATTCTGTCCGTTTTCACCAGGACAGGTAGTGTCTGTGAAGGGAGAAATAGATTTGATTGTTTCAGGTCAAAATCAGCTCATAAGAACCAGTCGCTGACTTGAAACGCTCGGAGCCTCTCCACAGATGCTATCCGACCTCTTGAGTATTTCAAGTCAAGAGTGTTTTATTGTCATATATCTCAGAACAATTAAATTCTTACTAGCATGTTCTATTTTTTCCTAATAAATGAATGTGTATTCACCCATCACCCATGTATGTGATGTTTCTGGATGAAATCCATCGCGAACCCAGTGGCTTTGAAGATTAAATTTAGACAGGGTATTTTCAATTCTGATTTCTTCTCACTAATTACAGTCTTGTAGGTAAAATCTCCATTGTGGACATGATATGTGACTACTGCGATCAAGATCACAGAGTTTAAGAATATGTTTGAAAACCTCAGAACAAATTACAGAAATTTTAGCGAATGGTCAACATTTCAAAACGGAAGATAGCACAAACTATTACCAACGTCTGTGGCAATGACAACCGTAGCAAGAAATACCTGTAGTATTTTGTCTCGTGTACTACTTTCCACCAGTGCACTGATATCTGTGACATTGTTAACTGTACGTTACTGTACATTGTGTAAGAAGGAACTGCAGATGCTGGTTTAAACCGAAGATAGACACAAAAAGCTGGAGTAACTCAGCGGGACAGGCAACATCTCTGGAGAGAAGGAATGGGTGATGTTTCAGGTCTGAAGAAGGGTCTCAACCCGAAACGTCATCCATGCCTTCCCTCCAGTGATGCTGTCTGTCCCGCTGAGTTACTCCAGCTTTTTGTGTCTATCTTCGTCACTATACATTCACGAGTTGATGTCTCCTGGTCCTCACAGAGAACCCCTGCATGCATGCACTAGGAAGAGGCGTGTCACCGGTCCGCAAACACTCCTGCACCCACCGCATACCTCCACCCACGGGAGACCCTGGAGATAGGCAGCAGCTGATCAGAAGTCAAACACTGCTCAACATCTCCTGCCATCGACCAGTGCTTTCTCGCAGACGGATAGAAATGCTCGTTCAATTGTTTCAGATTTCCAGCAAGTGCGGTTTAATTTGTCAATCTCTTTAATTTAGTATCGCAATACCAAACAGCAACTGCCACACAATTCTCCACATATAACTGCGAGTCGTGCGTGGTAGATTAAAAGGTGCATAAATAGCACAAATAAAATCGAGCTGGAATCTAGAGAATGGATTCACAGGATACTACAAATGCTGCAATCTGAGGCAACAAACACGCTGCCGAAAATGCACATCTCTGGTCTGGAGAACATGGACACAGAGTGCTGGAATAACTCAGCAGGTCGGGCAGCATCTCTGGAGAACATGGACACAGAGTGCTGGAATAACTCAGCAGGTCGGGCAGCATCTCTGGAGAACAGGGACACAAAGTGCTGGAGTAACTCAGCGGGTCGGGCAGCATCTCTGGAGAACATGGATAGGTGAAGTTTCGGGTCGAATCCCTTCTCGAAAGTCACCTACCCATGTTCTCCAGAGATGCCGCCTGACCTGCTAAGTTGCTCCAGTCCTTCTGCGTATTAATCAGCATTTGCAGTTCATTGTTTCTATATTTTGAGCCCCCCCCCCCCCAGCAGACTGTTGGAATACAAACACATTTAAAATAAACAGAATGTGTAGGAAGAAACTGCAGATGCTAGTTAAAACCGAAGATAGACACAAAAAACCTGGAGTAACTCAGCGGGACAGGCAGCATCTCTGGAGAAAAGGAATGGGTAACGTTTCGGGTCGAGACCCTTCTTTCAGACTGAGAGTCATGATTTTCCCTGTCTCGACCCATTCCCTCTCTCCAGAGATGCTGTCTGACCCGCTGAGTTACTCCAGCTTTTAGTGATTAAACCAAACAGAAGTCTATTTCCTTGAAACATCAAACAAAACAATTTGTCCACTATGGTGAAAGAGTAAGGCCCATTAGTTTTTGTTTGTCATTGTTACTGGATTAAAGCCACGTACCTTGCGACCGCCCTGTCTCTACTTTCTGTGTTTACGCCAAAGATACTAGAGGTTTAACGCCGACCAGTCCCGCTGTAATTTCAAATTCGATCCAACCACCGAGCAAACACTGGGGGAAATGCAGCACAGCTAATACATTCAGGCTCGGTGGCGCGTACTAAACAGCAACATGGTCATATTTAGCTTGAATAATCCTTAGTTAGCTATTGTATGCACAGTCTGTGAATGTTTCATTTTTCTAATGTTGACAACACGGTATTTTAAATGTTTTCTAGAACTCCCTCGATCAGTGAGCTCTTCCAATATATT
This sequence comes from Malacoraja senta, assembly GCA_038087875.1. NCBI lineage: Eukaryota > Metazoa > Chordata > Chondrichthyes > Rajiformes > Rajidae > Malacoraja > Malacoraja senta. The sequence continues at coordinate 33,295,922 of CM075981.1, read as the reverse complement.
GAAACTAAACAGCGCCGAGACTCCGCCCCCTACAGTCAGTTACAATCTTTGCAAAATGTATATAGAAATGTCGAAACATTTCATTAAAACCACATTTGTTAACATTGGGCAAACGGTGTAAAGCGGAATGATTTGCAAAAGCATATGCAGAAATAATTAGCATTAAATCCTGAATCTGGGAAGCACGATTTGCAACTCATAACATTTTTAAAAGTAAGCAACGTTTTACCATGGCAACGAGGAAGTGATATGTGATATGCAACATTCGTGCCTTTGGACAAATATTGAATGGCTGAAAAGACGAAAGTTTATATTTCTAAAGCGCCCGTTCCAACCTCTAGATCTAGAATGTCATAAAACGCGTAGAATTTCATAAAGGAAGAAGTCTGAAGTCCCGCGCTAATCCATCTTCTCCCTGGTTGCTGCCTGACCCACTGAGTCTATCTTCGGTATAAACCAGCAATTACATTAGAGTACCAATAAATGTGGTACCGTGGTAACTTAGTACACTGCAGTCGCCCGTTCTCCAGATCACTGATTGTACAAATGTTCTGGAATGGATGACACTGGGATCAGAGATTTCTACCTGAGCATTGAACAGGCTGTGACAGTTGATGTTGGTTCAAGGAGGCAGCCAATATCATCAAATGCCCAAAATGTACAAAGAAAGAACTGCAGATGCTGATTTACAAGAAGAGGCACAAAGTGTTGGTGGAACTCCGCGGGTCAGACAGCAGCACTGGAGAACATGGATACGTGATGTTTTGGGTCTTTGGTTCCCCTCCCCCCCCCCCCCCCCCCCACCACACCACCACCCCAATCAAACACCCACATTCTCCTGACCATATTCCCACTTCGCTCCTCCCATCTGGAATAAGGAAGAGGAGTCTGAAAACCGTGACCACCAGGTTCACAAATAGCTTCTTCCCAACAACCACCAGGCTCTTGAGCAGTACATAACACTAACCTCAACTGTGAATTTCTATGGGTTGTTTGGTTGCACTAAGGAATGGATGACATTTCAGGTCGAGACCCTTCTTCAAACTGAGAGTCAGAGACACAGAGATAAGGAAGTGTAAGGTGTGGAAACGAGACATCAAAGGGGGTGAAGTTCAAGGAAAATGTAGAATAATCATTGTTCGTTATGAGAAGTTGACAATGAAGCATGCAGAGATCAAATGTAATCAGGGGGACAGTCAGACAGGTTGGAGAACTATGAAGAGGGAGGGATGTAGAGAGAGGCAAAGCAAGGGTTACTTGAATTTAGAGAAGTTAATATTAAACTGCTGGATACCGATGGATATGTTGGCTGCAGGCCACTGTTCTTGCCACTAGCCAGAAGTTTTCTCCATCAAAACCAGGAAGAACTATCGAGTTAATACGATCAACTCTTGTCTCAAGTATCTGGACCCACATCAATTCACCTACTGCCACAACAGATTGACAGCAGGTGCGATCTCACTGGCTCTCCACTGCACACTGGTCTACTTGGACAATATGAAAATGTACATTAGCCTATTCATCAATACAGCTCAATGCCCAACACTAACATCTCTTCCAATCTCACCATCTAATTCTGGAACTGGAAAATCACAAAGTGCTGGAGGATCAAGCAGCATCTGGCAAGTGATTGAACAGGCAACTTTTTGGGTTGGGACCTTTCTTCTTGGACCTGGCCTCTTCCTCTCCTTACATAACTGGGTCATTAACTATCTCATTGGCAGATCTTAGTCAATACCAATTGGCAACAGCATGTCCTCCTCGCTGATGATCAGCACAGGGAACTCAAGGCTGTGTGCTCACTCTCTATACCCATGGTGGTGTAGCCAGACTCCACTTCAACACCATCTTTAAATTAGAAAATTCAAACAAACAAGAATGAAGAAGGTTTCAGGAAGTGATGGACATGCCCAGTCTATCAAAGGTCCTCACTTCCCTACCATCAACGGGATTAACAGGAAGTACTTCCTGAAGAAGGCTCACAGATGATAGCAGTGAGAAGAGGGGTGGTGTGGACCTCTGATGATGTTAGCTGCCTTCTTCAAGAAGTGCTTCCCGCAGATTCCTTTGATGGCCCCTTCTCTGCTACCATCGGAAAAAAAAGTACAGGCGCCTGAAAACAGCTGATTTGTGAACACCAAATGTAAGGCATTAGACCAAAAGATGTACAAGTAAATTGCTGCTCCATCTGGAAGGAAAGTTTGGGTCCTCGGATGGTAGGAAGGGAAGAGATAAAATAACAGATACTGCATATCTTGCAGTTATATGGGAAATTGGGAAAGTGCTATGAGAAGGGGAGTGTTTTGGTGGAGATAGTGGAATGGACGAGATAATTGTGAGTGGAACCATTGCTTTTGAGTGCTGTTCAGTAAGGGAGGAGAAGATGTGCTTGGTTGTAGAATTTCATTGATGTAAAATATGCAAAGGATGATCTATTGAATGCAGCAGGCTGGTGGAGTGAATAATGAGGAGCATGGACATTATATTCTGGATGTGTTTAGAGGTGGTCAAGGGGTCTGTCAACAATGGTAGTGGGGAAACTAACGTTCAGGGGGAAGAAAGGCATCTCATGAGTGGATTTGTGGAAAATGCTATCACTGGAACAGATACAACAGAGATGGAGGAACTTGCAGAATGGAATAATGTTCTTATACTGTTCCACTTAGTGGTGTGGGAGAAAGTATCATTGACATAGATATGGGAGACATGTAATGGATATGTGGTGTTGAGATGACTCAGATGTCTTAGATTGTCCAAGAAGGGAAGGACAAAAAATCAGGGCTAGACCATATGGAAGTAAGAGCTGGGAGGAAAGTTAAAGCAAAGGTAATCAAAGTTTTGAGTTCTTAATGAATGCTGGAAGCACTCTCTTCGGTTATCGATGGACTGGAAGCAGAATTGAAGGAGGGTGCCTGAGTAGGATAGCACGATAGACCATTCCACATATCCAATGTGCATTCCTATAGTTACCTCTTTGATCTGGGGAGATCTGTATGGAGTTAAAGAAGAAATTGTTTGTCGTGAGAATGAATTGACTGTTAAACAAGTATGTTGGTGGAGGGGTAGAGATTGGATCTCAGGAACTTTGATAGTATGTCCTTTTGGAGGTTGCTAACCAAGCCATTTGATACCAATAATCTTCTATTGTTGACCAATGTGAAGAAAGGTCCCAACCCAAAATGTTGCCTGTCCATTCCCTCCCCAGATGTTGCCACATCCACTTGGCAAATCCACATCCACATCAAATCCACATCTGCGCCTCCCTCCCTCGCACCATGGACCCGCTGCAGTTCGCATACCGAGGCCACTGGAGATAAATGGGACTGTTGAGGAAAGGGTGAGCAGCTTCAAATACCTGGGAGTCCACATCACAGAGGATCTGACATGGACAACACACACTGCCGCACTGGTGAGTAAGGCAAGGCAGCGCCTTTACCACCTCAGGCAGCTGAGGAAATTCAGTCTCTCTGAGGATCTGGGGCTGTAGAAAGCATCTTATCCGGCAACATCTCCATCTGGTTTTGGAACAGCTCTGCCCAGGACAGGAAGGCTCTGCAAAGAGTAGTGCGTTCGGCCGAACGCACTATGGGAACTACACTCACCCCCTGCAGGACCTATACAACAGAAGGTGCAGATCCAGAGCCAGCAACATAATGAAGGACCCCTACCACCCCAGCAATGGACTGTTCCTACGGTCAGGCAAGCGCCTCCGCTGTCACGCTGTGAAAACAGAGGATGAGATGGAATTTCTTCCCACAGGCCATCAGGACTGTAAACTCTTATCTCACCAGGGCCTAATTTACTGTTGTGTTTGTCTTTTTTTTTCTAAAATGTAAATACTGGTTCTGTTCTATTCTGTTCTGTTGTTCTGTTGTTTTGGTACAATCTGCAGGCATTGCCATTTTCATTTCACTGCACATCTTGTATGTGTATGTGACAAATAAAGTTGACGACTTGACTTGATTTGTAAAAGGTAGATCTATTCTCTCTGTCAGATCAACTGCTTATTGAGTTGTGCCTTTGTTACTTGAGATTGTTGCCTCCAGAATTATATACGATTTATACCTTCATTGATCGACAGTGTTTTTCTAAAAATCATGAATACAGTAAATAAAATTTGGTTACTGACAAGAAATATTTCAAATGTGCTTATACAATTATTAATTAAATGATAATCTTTGTTTTCACTATATTGTTGGTCTGAAGTCAAACAAAAAACTCCTGTTCATAGAGAGGAAGATTTCAAATAAAATCCATGAGCTGGCATGTATTTTGCTCTGAAACAACCTACTGAAGGACTCCTTTATGTGTGGGATGAAAAGGAAACTGCCTTACATCATAATCTCTTGAAACATTTGATAGCTATTATTTTTAAAGTGATGTTAAGACAATGCCACAAAGTACATAGGAATTTCGAGAATGGATTGGATCATTTAAGCTTCTCCCTATTCTACCTCCATTTTATGAGATGTCAGCTGATTTCTAACTAGATCTAACTGACCAAAATAATTTCTTATATGCATTTTCATCCCATTACTCTTAACCAAGGATGTAGCGGCATAGTTTAACCATAATGGTTAAGTAATTGAACATATGGGTAAGTAATTGTTCTGGTCGTCGGCTCCCGGGGTACCGGTGACCAGAACGACGACCGAAGACCGGAACATCACCTGGTAGGCCCGACTCGCCCCACAGGCCTCCCGGGGGATTGCGGTGAAGCCGGGCGGCGAAGCCTGTCTGGGCCAAAGGAGCTTCAGTGGTGGTGGCGATGGGAGCCTTGGTGGCAGCAGCGGGAGACTCAGCGGCGGCAGCAAGTGCCTCGGTGGCAGCGTGGACCTCGGCGGCAGCGTGGCCTTGGTGGTGGTGGGACCTCACGGTCGATGATCATGAGGGGGAAGAGAAGAAAATGGAGGACCCAGCTTGAGGGGACCACCGTGAAGAACAATGGGGACCCAGCGTGGGGTGACCACTGTGAGGGAGTGGGATATCAATGGGGGACCTGGGGGCATTCTAGTTTAGAATCCTCTGCCCAGGGGATAAGTCTGAATTCGTTTGTTTATTTGTTCCGGTGAAGGCGCTGTGCACACGGAAGGCAGCCAACAGTCGCTGGCCTTTTTTTATTTTTGTTTTCACTTTTAATTTAAAGATTTTATGTACCTTGTGTGTTGTGACAATAATTCCCTAGGGGGCGCCGTCCTGTGTGGTATGGCTGCCCAGCCTGCAGCTGTCCGTTTTCATATTAAAAAAAAAAAATTTAATTAGTTAGTTGTTTTGTTTTTTAGGAGTTCTATTCTTTTTTATGTGGGGGGTGGGGGGAGGGGAAAGGGGGAATCTACTTTCTAGGGTCCCTACCTGGTCGGAGAGGCATCTTTTCTCCGGGCTGCACTTTCGACCTGTACTCGCGGCCTACCAGCGGGCCTGGAGCGGCATTTCCTGAGGGGACCGTCCTGGACCTCGGCTTCGGCGGCAGCACAGCGCTGGAGTGCTATCGCGGAGCGGAGCGGGCGATGCCTTGCCCGGGTTGCCGCACTGGAACTCCGGTGAGCTGGGACCACCGGTGAACATCGCGGAGCTGCAGGTCTGTGAAGCGGCCAGCTGTCGGCGGCGGCGCTGAACTTTACATCGGGAGCCTGGGATCTCTCGCCGAGATCGCCAGTGGTGGAGCTCATTCCAGCGCGGCCTGTTGGCTTCGGAAGCCGCGGACTCCAGTAAGGAGGCGGCCGTTCCAGGTGTCCTAAGCCGCTGAGAGGGTTCTCCTGACGCCGGAGCACCATCACCCGGCGAAGAAGGGCCTGTAACATCGGCCCCCGTAGCGGCGACTGTGGAGGCCTATATAGGCCCGAATATGGGTGGACATGGGGATAGGGACTGGACTTTGTGCCTTCCCCCACAGTGGGAACCATTGTGGGGGGATGTTTTTATGTTTTATGTTAAATTTCTTTAATGTTGTGTCTATTTGTGCTGCATGGCAAAACAAATTTCACTACACCATTTGGTGTATGTGACAATAAATGTCCTTTGTCCTTTGCCTTTGTCCTTTGTGACTGTCAGCAGACCAATTTCCTTCCGGGGATGAATAAAGTTTTATCGTATCGTATCGTATATACTGTAGTAGTAGGTAGCCTGGGTTAGATCATACCTGGAATATTGTGGGCAGTTTTTGGCATGATGGCCAATGAGGACATGTTGGCCATGGAGTTAATGTATCAACGGTTGAACTGGAATTTACCGGAACTTCAAACATTTATTGTCCTTCATTTTATCATCCTCTGGAAAAAACCAAACTGGTTCATTGAATGTGAATGAATAGTAGTAGGCCCCACTCGGTCATGACTGACCATGGGTGATGCATCCTAGTTGTTGGCTGCTTGCTCCAAACCTCGGCTAGAGCAGCGTCTCTTGTGGCTGAAGAGACCAATGTGGGAGTGACAGACTCTGTTGCAAAGGTCACATTTGTGTGTGGTCTCTGGTTTGTTGAAGTTCCTGCGCTCCTTTCTGCATGCCCGCTTGTCTGCCGCTGCGTTCAACAGTTTCTCTTCCCCCGTTTTGAGATGTTGGTTCAGGGTACCTCTCCACCACTTGCGGTCAGCTGCAAGGCTCTCCCAGGACTCCACATCGATGCCTTCATATCTCTCTTGCAGACATCCTTGTAATGTAGCTAGGGACGGCCGATGGTTCTCCTCCCAGATGTCAGCTCTCCATAGACGATGTCTTTTGGAATACGGCCATCCTCCATGCGGTGGACATGGCCCAGCCACCGCAGTCTGCGCTGCCTGAGTAGAGTGTACATACTGGGAAGGCCAGCGCGAGACAGGATCTCGGCGTTGGACACTCTGTCTTGCCAGGATATGCCCAGGATACGGCGGATGCTTCTCAGGTGGAAGGTGTTGAGTCTTCTCTCCTGCCTGGCATATGTAGTCCATGTCTCACTGCCATACAGCAGTGTTGACACAGGCGTTGTAGACTGCTATCTTTGTCTTCACTGTCAGCTTTGGGTTGGTCCACACTCGAGTTGTGAGGCGAGCGAGAGTTGTAGCTGCCTTCCCAATCCTCTTATCAATCTCTGTGTCCAAGGAGAGGTTGTCGGTGATGGTGGAGCCGAGGTACGTGAACTGATGGACGGCATCAAGTTCGTAGTCATCGATGGTGTTGTCAGGCGGCACCTCTGTATCCTGCCCCGACGTTCGTCTTCTTCAGGCTGATGGTCAGCCCGAAGTCCTTGCATGCCCGATAGAAGCGGTCCATCAGTGACTGTAGTTCCTGCTGGGTGTGGGACACAACTGCAGCGTCATCGGCAAACAACATGTCTCTGATGAGAGCTTCACGTACTTTTGTCTTTGCTCTGAGGCGGGTGAGGTTGAAGAGCCTGCCATCTGATCTAGTACGCAGGTAGATCCCCTCTGTTGCGGTGCCGAAGGCATGTTTCAGGAGCAGAGCGAAGAAAATCCCAAAGAGTGTGTGAATTAATATATTGTACAATTAAAACAAAATCCCACAGTAGGACAAGGAACTCTCCAAGTATGTGGCCGTAGAGTAAATAAGACGGCCAATACTGTATTTGTCTCTCAACCATATCGAAAACAGATGATCTGGTCATTTATTGCATTGGTGCCTGATAGAACACACTGTGTACAAGCTCTTGCTATATTTCTGAAAGCATCTCTATGACAATAGAGCACTACCTGGCCCCCTCAGGCATTATATAATTGCAAATGAGTTTGTTTTTCACCTTCTGACTCCTAGATGCAATGGCTGACTACTTGCTGAAGTATGGAACCATCAGCCATTGCTTAATTGAGTGTGTTGTCTATGTACTGAATTAGATTTCTCTAGCTTTTTTTAAATTTCATTATTCCCCTGAGAATGAATATTTCACCACAATGAAGCATGTTACCTTATGACCTTAGTGAAAACTAAGCAACATTGTTATGAAGACAATTAAATCTAAAGCAGCAGTTACGGTGGGAGTTTATAGAAATGTGTTTGGCAATGTTGGGTAGGGATTTATATCGCTCACACACGGTAGACCATTGTTCTTGGTCACATGTGCTCCTTGTGTGATACAATGGCGTGCATGTTGAACTCCTCTTCCAAAATTCCAATGAAGTCAACAGATTATATGGCCATACTCTTCAAAATGGGATGTTTAGCCCACACAAGCAAGGGCTATTTTCTGATTGTTTTCATTGTCCAATACTGTTGTCCTTTCATAAGCTCAAAAATTATAGGAGTAGATTTAACCCATTTGGCCCATCAAGACTACTCCGCCTTTCAATCATGGCTGATTTGTCCTTCCCTCTCAACCCCATTCTCCTCCCTTCTCCCCTTAAGCTCTGACACCCATACTAATCAAGAATCTGTTAATCACCGCCTTAAAAATATCCATTGACATGGCCTTCACAGCCCTTTGTGGAATTAATTTCCACAAATTCACCACCCTCTGACTAAAGAAATTCCTCCTCATCTCCTTTATGAAGGCATGCCCTTTTATTCTGAGGCTATGGCCTCAGGTCCTATACGCTCCCATGAGTGGAAGCATGTTCTCCACATCCACGCTATTCAGGCCTTTCACTGCTCAGTAAGTTTCAATGAGGTCCCCCCTCACTCATCCTTCTAAACTCCAGCGAGTACAGGCCCAGTGCCGTCAAACGTTCATCATATGTTAACTCAATCATTCCTGGGATCCCTGTAAATGTCCAATTACCATTGCAGCCACTTCCTTCAAAGGCCATGAGGACAGGCCATTGAGTCCTTGCAATTTTTCTCCCTTTAGCTGTTTGAGTTTTTGTCCTTAATCCCTTGGCAGCACAGTGGCGCAGTGGTAGTGTTGCTGCCTTACAGCACCAGAGACCCGGATACAATCCTGACCATGGGTGCTATCTGTACGGGGGTTTGTATGTTCTCCCTGCGACCGCGTGGGGTTTCACCGGGTGCTCCAGTTTCCTCCCACATTCCAAAGACGTGCAAGGAGTAATTGGCTTCTGTAAATTGTCCCTAGCGTGTAGGCTAGAACTGGTGTATGGTGATCGCTGGTCAGTGTGGACTTGGTGGGCTGAAGGGCCTGTTTCCACACTCTATCTCAAAACGAATCCCTTATGACTGGGAATGTTACAAGATGCTCCATGTTATTTGAAATTAGCCCACCTGCTATTTGTGGGATAATTGCAATGTCCTCCACAGTAAAGACCAATGTAAATAATTAATATAGCATTTCATTTCCTTCTCCTTCATTTACTATGTTATGTTGGGAGGCTTCACTACAGAAACTAATGAGTGTCATTTCTCAAGAGTTTGTTATATTTTTCTTCAAAAAGGTTCAAGGATTAATCATAATCATACATTATTAGCCAAGTATGTTTTGCAACATATGAGGAATTTGATTTGCCATACACTCATACCAATAAAAAGCAACAGAACACACAAAATACATTTTAACATGAACATCCAACACAGTGGCTCCTCCGCATTCCTCATTGTGATGGAAAGCGAAAAAAAGGTTAAATCTCTCACTTCTTTGTCCTCCAGCGGTCGGGGGCCTCTAACCTTCCGTTGACGGGACAATCTTATTCCCGTAGCTGGTGGCGGGCCTCCTCATCGGGGCGATCTGCATCGGGAGGGAAATCTCAGCTCCCCCGCGCCGGGCGATCTACCCCGGATCGGGGCTAGTCGAACATCGTGCAGCTTTTGGAGCTTCCCGACGTCGGTCTCAACCCGAAACTGCGAGCTCCTTGATGTTAAAGTCCACAGGCCGCGGTTGGAGTGTCGATCCCAGGCAATGAATCGGTTCCGATGGTAAGTCCACGCTCAAAGTCAATCCCAAGCAAGGCCTCCAGCTCCACGATGTTAGGCCGCATGGCGACCAGAGATACGATCCGGAAAACAATCGCATCTCCGGCAAGGTAAGAGATTGAAAAAAAGTTTCCCGACTCCCCCGCCCACTCCCCACATAAAACAAACCAGAGAACATTAACACATACATTTTAAACACACTAAAAATAACGAAAAAAAGACGAAAAGGACAGACTGTAGGCGAGACTGGCATCGAAGCGCCACCTGATGGATGCTTCTGGCCTGGCTCAGGCCTTGTGCAGGACGGAAGGCAGAATGTATCCAAGCAGGAAGTCGATGTAACCTGAACTTTTTACAATCACCCCTTGATGCTCAATACAGATCACAGTTGGTATCGCTTTGTTGCTGCATTCATTGCCACAGATGTGACCATGGGCAGAGGTATTTGTGTAACATTGTCACGTCAAAGCAACTTTAAAATGTACACATGATTAAAGTAGTCATTTTACTTCAAACACTGTTGAGGGTTAGAAACAACATTTAAGAGGCATCTGGCCAGGTACGTGATAGAGGAAGGCATAGCAGGATGTAGATTAATGCAGGCAAGTGGGATTAGTAGTTATGCAACATGCTCAGCATAGACCCAGTGAGCCGATGGGCCTGTTTCTCTGTTGTACAACTTTACAACTCTATCTACTCTGAAGAAGGGTCTCGACCTGAAACGTCACCCATTCCTTCTCTCCAGAGATGCTGCCGGTCCTGCTGAGTTACTCCAGCATTCTGTGTCTATTTTCTATCTGTCACTTCTTTATTCCCTGTTATTAATTCACCAGCCTTATTGTCTAGAGGTCCACATTTACCCTTCTTCTTTTTCTTAAGCCCTTTGCTCCTCTAGGGTGCATAGGCCATTGACAAATGTCCTCCACCTCACTCGGTTGTTGGCAGTTATTTCAAGATCTCCCCAGTTGAGCCCACTCTCAGACATCTCTGTCTGGCCACCTCTTCTCCAGCTGTTCCTGGGGCGACCTCTTTTTCTTTTTCCTTAGGGGTTCCATGTCAGGGCTTGCTGGGTGATGTTTGTGGCAGATTTCCTGAGGGTGTGTCCAATCCAACTCCATTTTCTCCTTTGAATTTGTAAGTCAATGGGCTCCTGGCTTGTTCTTTTCCACAGGACCACATTTCTTACTTTGTCTCTCCACCAGATGTCAAGTATTCTCCGAAGACAGGTGTTAATGAATGTTTGCAGCCTGTTTGTAGCGTGTTTTGTTGTATTCCATGTCTCTGATCCATACAGCATCACCTGTTTCACATTTGAGATGCGTATTTTGGTTTTGATTGAGATGTGTTTTGAGCTCCAGATCTTCCTGAGCATGTTAAACACCACCCTAGCCTTATTGAGTCTGCTTTTTATGTTTGCCTCTGCCCCTCCAGTGATGTCCACAACACTGCCTAGGTATGTGAATGTTTCTACCTCCTCTAGAGCAGTGCTGTGCATAAGGATAGGGTTGGTATCGCGGTTGGTATCGCTCTGCTGCTGCATTCATTGCCACAGATGTGACCACGGGCAGAGAGGTATTTGTGCAACATTGTCACGTCAGCGTTAAAATGTACACATGATTAAAGTAGTCATTTTACTTCAAACACTGTTGAGGGTTAGAAACAACAGGAGTAGATCCTCATCACCTGTGTCTTTGCTGTATTGAGTGTAAGACCAAGTTTTGTTGCAGCTTGTGAGAGTCTGTCCTGCATTTGTATATGTGTGTGTGAAAGGAGAGCTATGTCGTCTGCAAAGTCAAGATCATCTAGCTGCTCCCACATTGTCCACTGAATTCCATTTCTTTTCCCTTCAGTTGTTTCCATCATGAAACATTTTCCTTTGCTGTCTTCTATTTGTACAGGCTTAGAAAGTCATATTGCTTTCTTTGATGTTACACAAACGTTTTCTTTCAACATCGGTTTTCTCCCTGTTGATGAGGTTTTGAGTGCTGGGATGAACTTTGCTGCTGGACCCGAGAAACGTTTCTGTCCTTTGGCCAACAACCAGCCCTTGCCGCTTTGTGTGCCCTTCCTTTCAAACTAACAGTATCCTTGACTCTTGTGTCGGAAGGGACTGCAGATGCTGGTTTAATCCGAAGATAGACAAAAAAAAAGCTGGAGTAACTCAGCAGGTCAGACAGCATCCTTGGAGAAAAGGAATAGGTGACAAAGACTCACAGTCTGAAAAAGGGTCTCCACCCGAAAAGTCACATATTCCCTTTTCTCCAGAGATGCTGTCTGACCCGCTGAGTTACTCCAGCTTTTGGTATCGTTGACTCTCCTCTATTAACCACAGATTGTGCCTTTGTTAGTTTTCTACTTTATGAAAGAATGTGACAAATCATTTACACAACTTGATCCCACGCATTAAACATTCATGACTAGTTATTAAAAAGCAAACAAAATAAATCTACAGACGTAAGCTGAAATAAAAGCAAAATATGCTGGAAATAATCGATGAAAGAAAGGTCATTGACCTGAAACTATATCAATGCTTCTCTCTCCACAAATGGTTCCTATAGAGAAAGCTATTAGACAGTGTGTGAGGCAGGAGGCAGAGAAGGAAAGCACTCAGACCCAACATGTAGGGGGGAAAGAAGAAAACAATAATAAACAGAGAATAAGAGGTGGTGGGGTTCTTAAATGGGTGAGCAGAGAAACAGAGGGGTGTAAAATACGGGCGGAAGCAATAGGTAGCAAGGTGAAAAGTAAAAGTGGCAGGCAGACAAATCCAGCGCAAAAATCAAAAAGGGCCACTTTTCAACATAATTGTATAAGGGGTAAGAGCGTTGTAAAAACAAGCCTGACGGCTTTGTGTCTCAATGCAAGGAGCATTCGTAATAACGTGGATGAGTTGAACGTGCAGATAGCTATTAATGATTATGATATAGTTGGGATCACGGAGACATGGCTCCAGGGTGACCAAGGCTGGGAGCTGAACATCCAGGGAACATCCAGGGATATTCAATATTCAGGAGGGATAGAGAGAAAGGAAAAGGAGGTGGGGTAGCGTTGCTGGTTAGAGAGGAGATTAACGCAGTGGAAAGGAAGGACATTAGCTTGGAGGATGTGGAATCGGTATGGGTAGAGCTGCGAAACACTAAGGGGCAGAAAACGCTGGTGGGTGTTGTGTACAGGCCACCTAGCAGTAGTAGTGAAGTTGGGGATGGCATCAAACAGGAAATTAGAAATGCGTGCAACAAAGGCAAAACAGTTATAATGGGTGACTTCAATCTACATATAGATTGGGTGAATCAAATTGGCAGGGGTGCTGAGGAAGAGGATTTCTTGGAATGTATGCGGGATAGTTATCTAAACCAACATGTAGAGGAACCAACGAGAGAGCAGGCTATTCTAGACTGGGTATTGAGTAATGAGGAAGGGTTAGTTAGCAGTCTTGTTGTGCGTGCCCCCTTGGGCAAGAGTGACCATAATATGGTTGAGTTCTTCATTAGGATGGAGAGTGACATTGTTAATTCAGAAACAACGGTTCTGAACTTAAAGAAAGGTAACTTTGAGGGTATGAGACGTGAATTGGCCAAGATTGACTGGCAATTAGTTCTAAAAGGGTTGACGGTGGATATGCAATGGAAGGCATTTAAAGACTGCATGGATGAACTACAAAAATTGTTCATCCCAGTTTGGCAAAAGAATAAATCAGGGAAGGTAGTGCATCCGTGGATAACAAGGGAAATCAGGGATAGTATCAAAGCAAAAGATGATGCGTACAAATTAGCCAGAAAAAGCAGCATACCAGAGGACTGGGAGAAATTCAGAGACCAGCAGAGGAGGACAAAGGGCTTAATTAGGAAAGGGAAAATAGATTATGAAAGAAAACTGGCAGGGAACATAAAAACTGTCTGAAAAGTTTTTATAGATATGTGAAGAGAAAGAGATTAGTTAAAACAAATGTAGGTCCCTTGCAGTCAGAAACAGGTGAATTGATCATGGGGAACAAGGATATGGCGGACCAATTGAATAACTACTTTGGTTCCGTCTTCACTAAGGAAGACATAAATAATCTGCCGGAAATAGCAGGGGACCGCGAGTCAAAGGAGATGGAGGAACTGAGTGAAATCCAGGTTAGTCGGGAGGTGGTGTTGGGTAAATTGAATGGATTAAAGGCCGATAAATCACCAGGGCCAGATAGGCTGCATCCCAGAGTACTTAAGGAAGTAGCTCCAGAAATAGTGGATGCGTTTGTGTTAATTTTTCAAAACTCTTTAGATTCTGGAGTAGTTCCTGAGGATTGGAGGGTAGCAAACGTAACCCCACTTTTTAAGAAGGGAGGGAGAGAGAAAACGGGGAATTACAGACCAGTTAGTCTAACATCGGTAGTGGGGAAACTGCTAGAGTCAGCTATTAAAGATGGCACATTTGGACAGTGGTGAAATCATTGGACAAAGTCAGCATGGATTTACAAAAGGTAAATCAATTTCTGACGAATCTTATAGAATTTTTCGAGGATGTAACTAGTAGAGTGGATAGGGGAGAACCAGTGGATGTGTTGTATCTGGACTTTCAGAAGGCTTTCGACAAGGTCCCACATAAGAGATTAATATACAAACTTAAAGCACACGGTATTGGGGGTTCAGTATTGATGTGGATAGAGAACTGGCTGGCAAACAGGAAGGAAAGAGTAGGAGTAAACGTGTCCTTTTCACAATGGCAGGCAGTGACTAGTGGGGTACCGCAAGGCTCAGTGCTGGGACCCCAGCTATTTACAATTTATATTAATGAACTGGATGAGGGAATTGAAGGCAACATCTCCAAGTTTGCGGATGACACTAAGCTGGGGGGCAGTGTTAGCTGTGAAGAGGATGCTAGGAGACTGCAAGGTGACTTGGATAGGCTGGGTGAGTGGGCAAATGTTTGGCAGATGCAGTATAATGTGGATAAATGTGAGGTTATCCACTTTGGTGGCAAAAACAGGAAAGCAGACTATTATCTAAATGGTGGCCGATTAGGAAAAGGGGAGATGCAGCGAGACCTGGGTGTCATGGTACACCAGTCACTGAAAGTAGGCATGCAGGTGCAGCAGGCAGTGAAGAAAGCGAATGGTATGTTAGCTTTCATAGCAAAAGGATTTGAGTATAGGAGCAGGGAGGTTCTACTGCAGTTGTACAGGGTCTTGGTGAGACCACACCTGGAGTATTGCGTACAGTTTTGGTCTCCAAATCTGAGGAAGGACATTATAGCCATAGAGGGAGTGCAGAGAAGGTTCACCAGACTGATTCCTGGGATGTCAGGACTTTCATATGAAGAAAGACTGGATAGACTTGGCTTATACTCGCTAGAATTTAGGAGATTGAGAGGGGATCTTATAGAAACGTACAAAATTCTTATGGGGTTGGACAGGCTAGATGCAGGAAGATTGTTCCCGATGTTGGGGAAGTCCAGGACAAGGGGTTAAAGCTTAAGGATAAGGGGGAAATCCTTTAAGACCGAGATGAGAAAAAACTTTTTCACACAGAGAGTGGTGAATCTCTGGAACTCTCTGCCACAGAGGGTAGTTGAGGCCAGTTCATTGGCTATATTTAAGAGGGAGTTAGATGTGGCCCTTGTGGCTAAAGGGATCAGGGGGTATGGAGAGAAGGCAGGTAAGGGATACTGAGTTGGATGATCAGCCATGATCATATCGAATGGCGGTGCAGGCTCGAAGGGCCGAATGGCCTACTCCTGCACCTATTTTCTATGTATCTATGTATCTATGCTGGAAATAATCGATGAAAGGTCATTGACCTGAAACTATATCAATGCTTCTCTCTCCACAAATACTGCCTATTTTTAATGTTTACTTAATTCATACCCTCCAGTGTCTATACAACATGATGATTGTACTTGACATCTCTGCCTACTTCAGGACAGACCCTGAGTCTGAAGAAGGTTCTCGACCCAAGATACAAGATACAACATACATTTATTTGTCACGTACCACTTGATACAGTGAAATGTGTGGTCACCATACAGACATACGAATAATAAAGAGCACAGAACACGATAGACTTTAACACAGACATCCCCACACAGCGGAATCAAAATTTCCCACTGTGAGGGAAGGCTCTAAAATTCAGTCATCCTCCTCCGTTGTCCTCTGTTGTTCACTCGTGGTCGTGGGGATCCCGAACCACTCGCAGTCGCCGCCACGGGCGGCCCGATGTTCAGGCCCTCACGCCGGGATGATAGCACTCCGACGTCGGAACGGGAGAACCACCTCAACGGCTTGGACATCCGAATCGGCCACTTCCTACCGCAGTCCACGGCTCCCGAAGTCCACAGGCCGCGCTGGTCGGAGATTCAACGCTGGCGGCTCTCGGCAAAGGGTCCCAGGACTCCTCGATGTTGGTCAGCGCCGCCTGCACTAGGAGCTCTACAAACCCCAGCTCCGAGATGTTGAAGCAGCAGGCCCAGCATTCTGGAGCTTCAAACGGCGATCCAGCTAGGCATCCGCCCGCTCCGTGGTGAATCCAGTGCTGCGCCGCCGCCGCTGAAGCTTTGGTCCGGTCCCCGGCAGGAAAGGCCGCACCAATCCAGTTGGTAGGCCGCGAGGGGGGGGGCGAGGACGCGACTGGGTGAATAGTCGCATCCTCGCCAGGAAGTGACTGGGAAACGGTTTCCCCCTTACCCTACCCCCCTCCCCCACATAGAAAAACTAAAGAAACCTTCAAAACACACTTTTAAAACTGACTAAAAATTAAAAAAAGATAGAAAAACAGACAGACTGTAGGCAGAGGCTGCCATCAATGCGGCGCCCCCTAGTGACCCGAAACGTCACCCATTCATTTTCTCCAGAGATGCTGAGTTACTCCAGCTTTTTGTGTCTATCTCTGCCTGCTTGACTACTCTTTGCTTCTACGTGGTCTATAACCCTCCAAAATTAAAATGATTGCAGGCAGAGGATACTAGTTTAACTTGGCATCATATTCGGCATGGATGTTGTGGGCCAAAAGGGCCTGTTTCTGTTCTGTACTGTTCTATGGCATTGAACATATAACTTATGAGTTTAGTATTTTAGTTTGTATCTGGCCACAAGAATTAATCCAATAGTGAGTTTTGAAGATGAGCATCCATGTTATAATGAACCATTTAGGATTATCTGCAAGGATTAGCATAAAGGAGCATTTTGTTTATAAAAATATATATTTCAACAACCTTTTCATGAATTGCATGTTTCATTTAATAAGAGTTGGGGGACCGAATTACTACTTTGGAAGCTATAGTGTTGGCTAGTTACAGAACATTTTTATTAAGCAACAGTAAACAATTAGAGTTTCACATATACATTTCATCCTGTTTTGCAAAAGTATTTATCTTAAAATTGCTGAATAAATGCTATTATGGACTAGGATTTAGAAAGATGCTTAACATTTTAAAGTTTATTTCACAGAGATTGATTGCTGGTCACTTGCTTGAAGTACTTAAACTATTTTAGAAACTTTGAGACTTCAGTAACTATCCAATTACATTCAACAATCAGCTTTTCAGTTAACGGCTATTACTTATTTCTTATTTCTAAGCAATTTTGATTCAGATAAAGTTCCAATAATGTTAGCATTGATTTAAGAGAAAATGATAAAAGGAAAACTATGTCATGAATAAAGCTTGCCAGAAATGGAATGTGATGTCTATAAATACCAAACTAAATTTCAGAATACCTTTATTAAGTTTTTGCCTGTAGCTTGCTATGAACCACAACACTGCCTTGCTCTATTTTCAAACCTACTCTCCAAAATCTTTGTTACACACAGACATTTACCAAGTTTCTTTCCTAGGAATTTGTCTTAGTTCATCTGAAGTTTCTGTCCTCACTTATCCCACTTACTAATTTTAAAATCAGGTCCTGTGGCCAGAATTGTAGGATATTTCCAACATGATCTCTGTATCTATGAATGTTGGAATCACATAATATTATGATACTCATTTGATATATTTTTGGACTAGATTTTGCGATGGGTATCATTACAGCAAAATCTTTTTGAGTTTTCTCTTCCCTCCACCTTACAAATTACACAAGCTTTTACTCATCTCTTATTTTTGTTTATTTGGATCAAATCTCTTTCAATGATATTTACCTTCTGCAATTATCATTCGGTCACATTGTAAGGAATCTTTACCAAATATTCCAACCATCTGCTCCAGTTGTTTAGCAATATTACACTATGTGTAGCAGGAGACTGAAACGTACGTCCTGCAGTGATTGCCCAACAGATAACAAATTTCATGGTCATACTTTCCATTACCTATTTTCAACCAGCTTTCATCTAGCCAACAAATCTACCATTAATTACATTAACCCTGAACGTCTTAGAGAAATCGAGCACCCTTCTTTAAAAAATCCATTAGACAGCCCTGAAAGGATTCCATCAGATTAGTGAGGCATGAATTATTGCATCTCTGTAGTTTGCAACCACTATTGATGGCCTTTGTGCTCTTTAGATAAGATTTGTTAGCAACCCATTTAATCCCCTCAAGCATTTTCTCCATTACAGATGCGACGCTGACAGGTCTATAATTTGCAGGTCTGCATTTCCTGCTCTAACATCTTTCATCGTAATAATCACCGAAGTTCATTTGAACTATCTGAGCAAAACGGTCATTAGAAGCTGAAGGTTTTAGAATAGTTGTCCCACACTCCCAACCAGCTCTGATGTATATACTCAGAAAATAAAAGGATCAACACGTCTAAAAGTCCGTGAAGTGGCCAGCTGGAAGAATGCTGATACTTCCTATCACACATTAGCTTCAAGTGTCCTGTGGCAACAAAGGTTAAAGCTAGCCATAGAAAGAATTAGAAAGCAGTAAATAAACATTGTGATTCTGATGATCTCAAAGAAACACATTAAATTCTCACAGGCTCGTAGGCTTAGATGCAAAGTTGATGTTTCTCCTGTTGAGGTGTCTAGAGTCAAGGGTCACGATCTCAAAATAAGGGGTCAGTTTTTCAGGAATGAGATGAGAAGAATTTTTTTCACCAAGAAGATAGTGAATCTTTCGAATTCCCTGCCCAAGAGGGCTGTGCAATGAGGTAGTTTTGTTTATTGTCACATGTACTGAGGTACAATAAAAAGCACTTTGTTGCATGCTAACCAGTCAAAGGAAAGACTATACATGATTACAGCCAAGCCGTCCACAGTGTACAGATACAGGATAAAGGGAATAATATTTAGTGCAACTTAAAGTCCTGTAAAAACAGTTAGATAGTCTGAGGGCCTCCAATGAGGTAGATAATAGCTGAGGCATGAAGCTCAGTTGTTGGTCTTTTTAAAACAAGGATCAATAATATTTGGATATTGAGGGAATCAAGAGAAATGGGACTAGTAGTGGAAAATAAGTGTGAGGGACAGGAAGGCCGACTCCTGCTTGAGTTTCCTGGATGATGTTGCAATGATTGTTGTACCATTAATGGAACAAATTACCAGGTGTGAATAACTGCATTTTTCCTGAGGAGTTTGTGTTATCTAACTTTCCCCTTCCAATCTTTTCCTCAACTTGCAACATGATGTGGTTGATAGATGTGCCAACTTGCAGTCCACTCTACAATTGCACCAAACCTCCACCCCGTCCCCCAGTGCCAACAAATATGCTGAAGTCTGCAACATCCACATAATGGAGGTCCTCTACCAACCTGATCCTACTGCCCTTGGACAATAAAGGCCCTCTACCTGGAAAACATGGACCACTTCCCATACCTTCTTGCCATCTCCCAATGAAGGCAAAAGAAGGAAGAACTGTCGGAGGAACTCCACGGATCAGGCAGTATCTGAAGAGGACAATGAACTGTCAATGTTTCGGGGTGAGACCTTTCATCTAGTCTGCAAGATGGAACATTTCAAGGATGTTCCCAAAACATCCTTAAAGACATGTAACATCCCCATTGACTGATGGACTATGACGACTCAAGATGGAGAAGGAGCATTCGGGGCAAAAGTCACGCGAGTCCTTACACAGGGAAAACATAGCACCCCAGTGTAAACCAAAGAAAGTGTGAACCATCTCCCAAATATCCCTCAACCCACACAGGCAAGCATCAGTGGTAAAGTCTGCAGACCCCTCATCAGCCACCTCTGCACCGACACAACTGGAATGGAAAAAAGGCATCATAGGACAAAGGAAGGCAGATTAGGTTTGATTCCTGGTCAACTATTGCTTTTTATACGTAGAAAGACTCAGGTAAGAAATGGCAGGGCCACATTTAATGGTAGGGTGGGTGTCCAGCAACAGTAGCTAATGATATTTGACGGCATCTGTGTGTTGACATCTGATCAGGTTTCAGTGACTGAGTCTTTCTGCCTGATTATCTCAGCATCATGAGAAAAAGGTTATCATTCTAAATCTAAATAGCATCTAAAATTCATGATAAATAAAACTTTCATGGCACGTTCTGAGTTTGACAAAACACCTGCAGTTAGTTGCAAAACCAATTTAGCTAATTAAAAATGATCAGTACTATCAAATAACACCTGTTCGCCAATAATCTGCTCACTGAAGCCTGGATTGATATCAAGATAGCATTGGAATGAATGAGGTAAAACTAACGTCAATGCAGGGGAAATCCCTCGTATGTTGCTCAGAGTAAGATGGTGGTTCACATCCCAGACTTTGAACATCAATGTTGGAGTTTGACACAACAGTGTCTGAAGCCAAACTAGCTCTTCATCAATGTAAATGTATTGTAAGTTTGTACATGTGGATGTTTGTTGATGAGTACACAATGTTCAATTCCATTTCCAATGTCTCAGCCTGAGTCTGCATGAAGCGAGAACTAGAAAACATGCCAGGCTTGGTCTGAGAAGTGGCACATCAGGGTCGGGCAATGAACATCTTCAGCAAGAGAGAGTTTAATTTATCACTCTTGTCATTCAATGGTGTTACCACTGCTGAGTTTCCCACCATCAATATCATGGCATGTCAACATTATCTCAACTAGACCAGCGGTATAAATACTAGTCAGAGGCTGGGTATCTGTGATGAGTGACTCACCCCTAACACTCCAAAGCCTTTCCACCATCCACAAGGATCAGGTCAGGATTGCAACAAACCTGACTGCAATTCCAACAACTAAATTCCAACAAAATGTTTTTATAAAATTATAAAAGGACTGGACAAGCTAGATGCAGGAAAAATGTTCCCAATGTTGGGCGACTCCAGAACCAGGAGCCACAATCTTAGAATGAAGGGGAGGTCATTTAAGACTGAGGTGAGAAAAAACTTTTTCACCCAGAGAGTTGTGAATTTAAGGAATTCCCTGCCACAGAGGGCAGTGGAGGCCAAATCACTGGATGGATTTAAGAGAGAGTTAGATAGAGCTCTAGGGGCTGGTGGAGTCAAGGGATATGGGGAGAAGGCAGGCACGGGTTATTGATATTCGGCCCTGCCATTTCTTACCTGAGTCTTTCTACGTATAAAAAGCAATAGTTGACCAGGAATCAGCCATGATCACAATGAATGGCGGTGCTGGCTTGAAGGGCCGAATAGCCTCCTCCTGCACCTATTTTCTATGTTTCTATCAACAAGCTCAACACCATTTCGTATAAAACAGTCTGCTTGATTGGCAACTCATCAACTAGTATGTATTCATTTTTTTGCCACTCGTGCAGAGTAGTTATTGTGTGCAACATCTAAAAATGCACTGTGGGTACTCAGTAAGGCTCCTCCAGCAGCACCACCCAAACCCAGGACCTCCAGTATCAAAAGGGAAGCAGACATTTGCAGGTTTCCCTCCAATTTGCACACTATCTATCTATCCACAGAAGTACATTACTGATCCTTAATTATTGCTGTTTCTAAATTCCTGGAACTCACCATCCAAAGGCACAGTGGAGGACCCCTCACCAACATAACTCTCATAGCTCAAGAAGGTACCACCTTCACAAGAACATGTATGAAGTCAAGTCACATTTATTTATATAGCACATTTAAAAAACAACTCTCGTTGGCCAAAGTGCTTTACATTTGTTATAAGAATAATATAAACAAACAAACTACATACATATATACATATAGCCCTCGCTCAGAGGATATCAAGAAAGGCTTGGGAGTATAGATACGTTTTTAGTCTTGACTTAAAGGAGTCAATGGAGGGGGCAGTTCTGATGGGAAGGGGATGCTGTTCCACAGTCTAGGAGCTGCAACCCCAAAGGCGCGGTCGCCCCTGAGCTTATGCCTGGACCGCAGGATATTCAGCAACCCCAAGTCGGCCGATCTGAGGGACCTGGAGGTGGAGTGGTGGGTGAGAAGACTTTTAATGTAGGTGGGGGCAATAGATACAACCTTGCTCATGATGTCCTGAAAATCACTAAAGCAAGGAGGTTACTGGAGGTCAGCTGCAATGTGAAAACATTATTGATGCTTCTTCTATCAATTCCTGTTGATTGAAAGGAGACTACTAGGTCAATAATTGGATGATTTTGGAGGTTTTGCGTGACTGGGCATGTCTGGGCAATTTTCCACATTGGAGTATAGATGGCACTGGCATAAGTGTACCATAGATTGAGTAGATTGTTCTGAGTTACAGTTCAGCTTTATTTTTGCTCGATGCACTTAGCCACATTTCGATGCCTTGCAACTAAATTATCCAGACACTGACACTGACATTGATCTTGATAAGAGGCTAAGGTTTTGAATGAAAAAGTGTTTGAAGTGCAAACACTTTTGGTTTGTCTCCTTCACTTGCACTGCACTCTGCATTGATTGATTATTGAAGAGTCTGATTGTTGAATAATTACTGCCATTCTTCACTGGAAGTGCTTTGGCAGTATTGCCCCAATGTATCAATTATCCCACTGTCCCATCCTTCTCAACTTACCACCACTGCCCCCCTATCCTTTTCCACCCATATCCCTCCCTCTGGATTTACAATTCCTTGTCTCTCCTTATCTGACACCCTTTAGTCTTCTTTTCATCTCTACCATTATCACTTACTTCACCCATCTGCCAATTATATCCCCCTCACCTTTATCCACCTATCACTTTTAGTTTAATTAGCCAGCGCGGAAACAGGCCCCTTGGCCCACCGAGTCCATGCCGACCAGCGATCACCCGTGCACTAACACTATCCTACAACTAGTGTCAATTTATAATCTTTACCAAAACCAATAAACCTGCAAACCTGTACGTCTTTGGAGTGTGGGAGGCATCTGGGAAAAACCCATGCAGTCACAGGGAGAACATACAAACTCCGTACCGACAGCACCCATAGTCAGCCCAGTGACTCGAACCCGAGTCTCTGGGCTGTAAGGCAGCAACTCTACCACTGAGCCTCTTGCCAGGCTTTGTCCCACCGCCATCTCTCCTTTGCAGTTGGCTATCCATTACCTCCACAAATGCTGCCTGACACACTGAGTTACTCCAACACTGTGTTTTGCATCAATTTTAGAGTCTCCCACTCTTCTCTAAGGCCTGGTATTTATCATCCTGGTAACACAGTGTTGCAACAGTGATAATTAGTGGCTCTTCTTACTCCCAAAAGAACACAAGTAATAATCTCCTGGCTGACTAAGCAAATCCGAACAGATCAGAGAGACGCAGCATGGATTTGCAAATCAAATTTAATTACATTGGTTATATTTTCTTTAGGAGTTAACCAAAATGGAAGCTAAAGAAATGTCTAAATATGCTATTCATGTGGATATTCAGAAGGTAGTGAACAAGGTTGCAAATGGGGTAGCATTAACAAAAGTGAGGGTGCGTCAATTTTGAGAAAAACTATTGGCATGCAGAGCAAACCTGTGTGTGTGTGTGTGTGTGAGCGTGTGCGTGCGCATGCATATTTAAAGGGGTCTATTAATATGTGTAAGTGAGTGGTAGAATATGGGGTAATAGATGAGAAGGTGGGTTTAATGTAGGATTAGTGTAAATGTATGGTTGATGGCCCATGACTGTGCTGCCTCTCTCTGTGACTTTATGGTCAGTGGGGAAAGCTGCAAAAGTGGACAAAATTGTGGCAAATGGAGTACATGGGAAAATGTATGATCCTCCATCAGTATTTTTTTTTATTTTTTATTTTTTTATTTGATTAGAAGTATTGTACATTACAGTAATCTGCAATAACATAAGTCATCAGTATTTAAGAAAGCATAATCCAACCACTTTCTGCTTGGCAGGAAATTATGAAATGTGGGTAGGTACAGTGATTTAGGGTCCAGCTTCAGAAATAGCTAAAAGTTAATGAATAGTGACAGAGATAGTACGTTGCTTTTTAGCTCAATGTGAGTTAGAATACAAATGAATGGAAGTTATCTTGTAGATGTTTAAAAATCTAGCTAGACCACAATTGGGATCCTAAATGCAGTCTAACAATCTATCTCAGAAAGGCAGAATACTATAATATGGTACCTGGATTAGAGAGTTATGAGGACAGGTTTCCCAAAGTAAGCTTGAAGCTTTTCAACTCAAAGCTTTTGTCTAAAAGATTAAACATATTTATGAAGTAGAATGCTCTGACATTTTCTTCTGTAAATTTCACTCATGGAGCTCGTTGTATATTTTCAATCATTGCACATCGCTCACTCACTCACTATTTCTCTCTCTCTCTCTCTCGGTCTCTCTCTCACACACACACACACAACTTCTCTGTTAAAATGTGCACCACTGTCTCGACAATGCAGAGGGTTCCTATAAAATTATATACACTGACCATGTTCTGTTCCTAATTCAGCTAAAACATCAATTCAAACACATGCTTTTTTTGGATGAAGTTATGGCTTACAAGCAAAAGTCTGAATAAAGGCACTTATTGTACGATTGGAAAATATATATTTTTTACTTATAGACTTGTGACGTTGCTAATTACAGCTTTTAGATGTTTTAGATTCTCTCCAAGATTACCTTACGAGGTTATTTTTAATAAGCAATAGAACCATTTTATAAATGCAAAGAAGAAAGACACTTCTCTCTTAAATTTGAGTAAATATATAGTACTAGATTTTACAAGAAGAATAAGCTTCATCAATTAATTCCAGAAAGAGTTGGACCAATATAAGCTTGAAAATATAATAGTAATACATGCAAACAGTGAATCTATGGAATAATATGATTCATGTGATGCTATGCTCATGGGAATATCACTTAGGAAAGCAACCAGTAGCTTCGAACTCACGGAGGAGTAATCTTGGGGAGATAGCTATTGGAAATTTGGCAGAAAATTTGCACAGGTTCCCCTCTGAAGATTAAACAAAGAGAAATTGCCCATAACTATGTAGTAGGAAAAGACTCGATGAATGTAACTTATTAGGTTTAATATGTGCATATTATTTTGACATCAACTGACAACGTTTTATCTCAAATAGTCACATCTCCATGTTGTGTCACTTGTGTATCACTTGCATAGAAAATGCAACAATTGTGTATTTCAGACATGGATGTTTTTTGTTTTTAATCCCAGTAAAACATCTCTGCCTTCAGGCGTGATACACCTTGATGTGGTGAGGGACATAGCAAAAAGTAGCAATTTGACATGTAATGATAGGTTTGCTTGTAGCATTACTCATTGAGGTTTTATCCATGTGAAATTATATGTAGCCTTGTTTGTCATAGATTGTTGGAAGTGGAAATGAAAGGATGGTAGTGTGCTTGTAAATTTACCTTCAGTTAGCAGGAGGAGGGAAAGGATGGGAAAAAACAACTATTTTCTTATTGTAAAAAATGCTGGAGTCCCTTAGAGGTACGGCCATCTACTAAACTGCACTGGAAAGCAATTTGCAGTCACTCTATTTAGTTTAGAGATACAGCACAGAAACAGGCCCTTCAGCCCTCTGAGTCTGTGCTGACCAGCAATCCCCGCACACTAACACTATTCTACACACACTAGGGACAATTAACAATTATTCCAAGCCAATTAACCTACAAACCTGTATATCTTTGGAGTGTGGGATGAAAACGGAGATCCCGGAGAAAACCCAAGCAGGTCAGGGGGATAACGTACAGATCCTGTATAGACAAGCACCCATAGTCAGGATCGAACCCAGGTCTCTGGCGCTGTAAGGTAGCAGCTCTACTGCTGTGCCACTGTGCCGCCCTACTTATAGAAAGGCATACCTCAGTTCAATGTTTGATATAGTATGTAGTTACGTTTGTTGCTATAAAGTGTTTTAAGTTAGTGATCCTATTTGTTACGTGATCAGTTTAAAGATCAATGCTTCCAAAAAATACAAAGAATTGGACAACTTAATCAGCTGCTTACCTCTTTATGCTGCATTTTGTATTTACCAAAGTTAACTACTGTAGATGTTGGAAGTCTAGACTATAAAGAGAAAGTGCTGCGAAACCCAGAAGATTCAGGCTGTGGTTAGAAGTGAGAAACAGAGTTTCATGTTGATGACCTTCCATCAATTCTGGAATAAATTAGGGATAAAACTGCTTTGAAACCGAATGAGACTGGTAATGGGTGTTAAGCTGTCAGTCTGCCAAAGGCTATTAAATGTTCAAACAAATAAAAAGAATCATTACTAGCAACCACTGACAACAAAATAAAGTGAGCAGTGATAATGATCTGAAATTGTTGAGCTCAGTATTGATTGCAGAATGGACATGCTTAGTAAGTTTATTTTTTATTGTTTCTTTATACACGTGTGACATGAGCAGCATATTTTAGTTTTCATCTCTGGTTGCCGAGAGACCTTTGAGTCAACTAGACTGCAGCTTGGGACTAGAATTACATGTAAACTCCACCAGACTAGCGAGGTTTATTTTGATCTCCGAATGACTTTAATACATCAAAACATACCAAGGTAGTGGATAGTTTCCCTGAAACCAATAACCAATGCACAAATACATTTAGTTTATTTGCTGCAGTCAGATTTACAATTCAACTATGGTTAGTTTATTTTACAACTGCAACCCTGCCACATGCCATTTCAGAATTATTAAATGATAAAAGATTAATATTAAAAGATAGTTTCTACCAGTGTTTAAATCAATAAGGGCAGAGGTGTAGAATGAGGAACATCTCAAGAAAAGACGGGAGAAAATAATTATTTCTTACAGCTGGTTAATCGAACAGCATCATCATACGCAACTATTGAGACTATCATTTAAAAAGCGGATGAAAGGAAAGAATGGAAAGAAATTAAAATGGAGTAGATTCCTTCAGCTACATAAACTCAATCACTTTGCAGACATTAACTTTTATTTCCACAATCAGTACTTTTAGTGTTTAGTGAAGTTCACTGAAATAAATTCAGGGTTTGTTTAATTGTGCTATTCCTGATACTGGATGTTATGCTGGTGGAATGGGTGCTTTCAGTAATTAAATGTTAAATCCAAGCAAGTCCAGCAATAGACTTGTATCCTTTACATCAAAGGACACAAAGTGTTGGAGTAACTCAGCGGATCAGGCAGCACCTCTGGAGAACATGGATGTGTGACGTTTCGGGTCGAGACCGTTCACTTTAATTCTAGATACAACTGGAGATTCCAGCCTCTAGACTGTGATCAGAAGGGAACTATAATATTTGTGCAAAGGAGTCAGGACCAAAGATCCTATAGAAAGCAAGATAGATCACTTGACGAAAAAGACATAGTACGGTCATGGGCAGATTCATGGGTAATTTTCGGCCCCATTTCCGTAACCGGCTTCCGTCTCCGCACCAAAGATCCCGTAGCGGAGCAAAGATACTAGTGCAGAGACGGAAGCCGGTTACGGAAACATCCTCGTAAAAATAAAAGTTCTTTGGTAAAAATCTTCTCCTCATTTTCAGAATTTTAATTTATTAACACAAACTGTTCCCCCGGAGTGATATTTTCGAAATATTTACAAAACTATTTAAGACAAAAATGGAACCCAATAATGAATTGATTATATTTGGGGTAATGGAAGACGGGAACAAATTGAGCTCATCTCAAAAGTTAATTTTTAATTATGGTTTAATAATAGCAAAAAAATTAATATTGAAATTTTGGAAAAATACACCAATAGCAACGCTCAAAATGTGGATTGCAAGTATGTTGGATACCGCACATCTTGAGGAAATGCGATTCCTCCTAATAGATAAATTTGACCAATTCATAACGAGTTGGTCTCCATTTGTCGTCTTTTTGGAAACATATGGTGCAAAACAGGTGTAAAAGCTAATCCGTGACTGTGGATGGTCAAGATTATAAATGATCTCCTTACTTCTATTTACTTTTCTTCTCTTCTCTTCTTTTATTCTCTTTCTTCTATTTTCTATGTCTCAACTTTCTTTTTTCATTCTTTATTTTTCTTTTTCACACACTATATATCTCACATTTTTTATTTTTCATTATCTAACTTTTTTCTTTTTCTTCTTTATTACAAATTTTTTTTAAAAAAAGAAGCTGTACATAAAAGGTATTATGAAAATATGATTGTATACAATTGTACTTACTTCTAATAAAATAAAAATATTTTTAAAAAAATAAAAAAATAAAAATAAAAAACTGTTCCCCGCAACGTTGATTACACTGCGAGTCGGGTCGGGTTACGGAAATGGATCAAAAAAAGGCCCACGTTCCGCTCCGTTGCGTACTACACGTCAGCCCATTGCATTTAGAAGGAGTGGTCTATCTTGCTTGCTATAGGATCTTTGGTCAGGACACTTCTTCAGACTGATTTACATTTATCTTCCTAACTCTAGCTTGGACCCAGCAGGAAAAGGCATCTCCAATTTGTGCCCATTTTTGGAGGAAGAATGAGTTCTGGGATGGAGTTGCTGCTTCAATATTTATAGCTCATAGAGGTGGTTTAGTGTTTGTCAGAGCGAACAAATGCCACTCACATGATGAGTGCACATGACGGCTCCAGAAGTCACTATGGATGAGATTCAAATCCATGTTTTCCTTGTCCTTATGTCCAGAGGCCGTGTTTGGCCAGGATTAACATAATGAACTGATAGTATATTACGCATTTATTCAATTTAAAAAGTAATTGGAATTGGAATCTGGTGGGTTGGGGGAGGGGAGCAGTCGATAAAGTGAAATGATTTAACTTAGTTAGGAGTGGAATGTACCTACACTGAAAGGCTGGTGAAAGGCAGATTAAATTGGTTCATACTTTGAAGGGAATTTGATGGATTCATGAGGGATGAAAAATACCAGGAATGTGGAGACTGGAATTTATTGATAGTCCTTGAAACGATTTGCACAAACCAATGAGCTGAACAATCCCCTTCAGAGCATCAGGACTGTACAATTCTCTTTAACGAACAACAAGCTATCAGCTCAAATCCTGTCTGCAAAGAATTAAAGTTTTTCGACCAGATCCATAAAAGTAGCATCAATCTTTATTATTCCTCGTTCTCAGGCTCCAACAAACTCCAATAATTTGTTCTGTCATTCAGAGAACCAAACTAAAGTAGTATAAAAGTGAAGAATGTCAGAAAATAGATGGAGTAGGCCACTCGGCCCCTCAAGTCTTCTCCTCGTTCAGCATGAAGATAGACACAAAAAGCTGGAGTAACTCAGTGGGACAGGCAGCATCTCTGGAGAGAAGGGATGGGTGATGTTTCAGGTCAAGACCTTCCTCATTCTGCATGGTCATTGATGATCTCCCCCTTGAGGCTCACTTCCTTTTCTAAGCCAGTTCCGCATAGCCCTCACTTACCCGATCTTTCAAAGATTTATTTAACTACTACTTTAAATACCCTCATGATCCAGCCTCCACATCCCTTCTGGTAGAGAATTCCAGAGCTTTGCTGCCTCCTGTAACACGTTGTGACTATAGAGCTCAGTTTTATATGATCATGCCCATGATCTGTCCCTTTGTTGGAGACTCTCATTCGTGGAAACATCTCACATTCACCCTCTCGGGATATTCAATGCTTCATTAAGATCACTTTTAACCTCCAAACAATATACACACAATTTCTTGAGCTGTTCAATATAGCACATCCACTCATCCCAGTAATTAACACAGTGAGTCTCTTTTGAACTACCTCCAATGCCAGTACATCTTTTCTTAAATAAGGGGACTAAAACTGTGACCACAGTACTCCAGATGTGGCGTCATCCATATCCTGTACAATTGTAACAATACATTCCTATTTCTAAACTCCAGCCATCTTGCAAAAAAGACTAATATGTCATTTACCTTCCTAACCACTTTGTGTGCTTCCTTGTTAACTTATTGCAATTCATGCACAAGAGCTTCTAGATATTTCTGTACTTTGCTCATATGCAAACTTCCTCCATTTAAATAATAGTCTGCCTTTAGATTCCTCTACTAACGTCAATAAATTCACACTTAACCACGTTAACCTTCATTTGTCAAGTGTTCAACTAATCACTCAACCCATCTACATTCAGTTGCAGAATCCTAATATCTTCATCATGACATACCTTCCCATCTATTTTCTTGTTGTCAGCAAACTTGGATACCTTACACATCACCTCTCCCACCAGGTCACTGATATAAAGTAAATAATTCAAGGCTAAAAGCTAATCCTTGGGACAATCCACTAGTTAAACCTTCTTGTATGGAAAAGTCCCATTTATTCCAACTCTTGTCTTCGATGTAACAACCAATCTTTAGTTCAAGCCAAAATACTTCCCTTAGTACCTTAAGCTCTTATCGTGTGCATTTTATTTTTATAGTCAGTGCAGGTGTACACTTCATTTGAATACAGCAGCACGGCGGGGAGTGTACCCGGCCAGCGGGGCCAAGCCCTCCAGTAGGCCCATCTCGCCCACTGGGGACGTTGACAGTTCCTGTGCCATGAGGGTGAGGGGGGAGGGAGGGAGGGACCCGCGAGCAACTGCAGCATGTGAGGTAGGCCATCGGAGAGCGAGAATAGCCGTTGCATAGCGAGGTGGGCTATCAGAGAGGGAGGTGGGCCATCAAGGAGCGAGGTGGGCTGAGTGCTGGAGGTCAGAATTATATATCTGACAGTGACAGCAGGTGGCAGTGTCACTACACAGCCTCATGGGAGATAAAAAGCTGAAGTAACTCAGTGGGTCACGCAGCATCTCTGGAGAAAAGGAATAGGTGATGTTTCGGGTCGAGACCCTTCAGTTTAATTCAAGATCCAACTGGAGATTCCATCCTCAGTCTAGCCTGTGATCAGGAGGGACCTGTAATATTTGGGTAAAAGAGTTATTAACTAGCTTCAGGTGCTTCAGTGGGGTTGACTGGTGTTGCAACCTAGCAATGCTTTCAAATGTGGGCAAAATATTTCCAGGGTAACTCGGTGTTCCTGAAACTTTTCACTGCCATTTAATGAACAGTGAACTTCAAAGAAAGCATGATTTTGATCAAATTAATTAATGCTTGGATGACAAGTACCTTGGGAAAGCTAAGGGTGGTGCAGCTGGTAGAGCTGCTGCCTCTGCTCCAGCAAATCGGGTTCAGTCCTGACTTCTGCTACAATCCGTGTAGAGTTTGCACATCGCACCCTGGAAACTTCTTGTAACTTCAGGTTTCTGCTCAAATCCCAAAGAATGCAGGTGGGTCACAGTAGATTAGCTCCAGTGTGTAGTGATGTGGTAGGATGTGCAGTGAGAAGATGGGAATGCAGGGAAAAGAAAATGGCATCAATGTAGGATTTGTGCAAAAGTGTGCTCAATGGTTAGGGCCGACTCAGTGGGTCGAAGGCCTTGTTTCCATGCCGACAGTTAGTGTGCTTCTTGGTGTGCCAGTGCATCTTGGATTGACCTTTGGACAGAAGGATTCCAAATTTTGATGGATTGATCTCGAGTAGAATTGAAATTTAAGTGACACTTTTATATTTGGTAAATCTGAGTCACAGCTGATACTTTCATCTAAACCTGACAGATAAACTGGAGACCACAAGAGTCAAGAGTGTTTATTTGTTATGTGTTTCAGCAACAGAACAATTAAATTCTTTCTTGCTGCAGGTTTGCAGGTCCATTAATACAATAAAACTTCAAATAAATATACAATAATTAATAATTCAATAAATTAATAATCAGTAATACCAGACCATGTGGTATGTACCATAACCAGACCATTTTATTGTAATTTTAATTTTGGATTAGATTGTCTATGATTTAATTTAGAATATTTTAATTCCAGTTTGCAATGACAAGGTTATTATTAGTGCAAATTGTTTGGAAAATGTAACAACTGATTTATCTATAAGATGGTTATGACTACAGTACTTGTTTCATGTGTCTAACTTGGGTTTCTGCATCATTCATCTGCGTTAGAGGTTACAAAGTTCAACAGCAAGCAGCTAAAAGCAATTTACAAATATTTTTGAAGTTCTACATCAGTGGAAAAATAAATTTCAGATGAAGGACGAAGGGAAATTCCTTATAAGAACAAGTCCCATTGAAGCATAGTAACTAGGTTTCATAATTAACTTTTGGACAGGATGTTAAGCAAATCCTCATGCTGCCTTCTCACATGGACAGAAACGATGATGTAACCTGAATCTAAGAGGAGCTAGAGGAATTCTCCCCGATGCCCTGGCTATTTTATACCTCTATACCAAAGTTACCGATTCTGGTATTTTACTTAATTTCTGTCTCTGAGATCATTTCTGCAAATGAACTGTTGCAATCCCTAGATTACACCAGAGGCAAAAAAACAGAAATACTTTGCTGGAATATCCTGAGGTTGTGAGAGGCACCGTGCATCAAATCCTTTCGTGGAAGAGTGGGTTTAACTGATAAACGTTGTCAGAAACATAATGAAGTCGAACCATACCCCCAACCCCACTCTGTCATACTTCCCATGACACAGTATTCCAGTTGGAATAGTATCAGAGCTCCTGGAGTCAGACAGGACAGAACCTGCCCCTTCAGACCACAAAATCATCGCGTACCATCAAGCACCCATTTGCACTAATTCTGCACTAATCCCATTTCAGTCCTCCTACATTCCCATCAACTCCTCCCAGTTTCTGCCAGTCAGCTAAACTGTAAGGGCAATATACAGTAGCCAATTCACATACCAATTTGGGATGTGGAGGAAAATGGAGCACTCCACATAGCCAGCACAGGAGCCATGATCGAGCCTGGGTCACTGCAGCCACAAGGTGTCTGATTCCTGAATCCCTTTCTCTCCCTCTCTACAGGTGGTAATTCCTGTTTTTGTGGTTCTGGGAAAGTGGTCTAAACTAATGGCAGTGCATGATGAAACTCTGAGTGATCAATGACTACAGGGTTCCAACCATATGAACAGAAAATGATGACAGGTAGACAGGTACATGGATAGGACAGGTTTGGAGGGATATGGACCAAACGCGGGCAGGTGGGACTAGTGTAGCTGGGACATGTTGGCCAGTGTGGGCAGGTTGGGCCTGTTTACACACTATATGACTGTATGACCACTGAACCATAGTTATGCACTGCCAGATGGTGATTTTCTCACTTGGAGATCAGTGAGAGCTCACCAACTGGAAGTGCATAACAATAGTAGAGCAGTATTGTCATAACTTTCTGTTCAAATGGTAGGAAATGTGAAAATAATACTCTCATATAAACTCAATAATACTCACAAACTCCACCCATTCAGATTGTCCTTAGATTCAAAATGAGAGAAATTGGTATGTATGTGATGAGTTCAGTGAAAATGCAAACTGATTTTGCATTGGGGTTTCTTCACGTTGTGTGCTAATATATATTGGTTATATTCATGAGGCCTCTCTTTGAAACATCCCAGGTAGACTTCTGAAAGAGGCACAAGATCATTTGAGTTCTTAATGCCTGTTGATGGCTTTCCATTTAAATCAATCAGCGATGAGTGAGGATTGTAGTATTCTTGTTAAAGATAATCCTCCAGACTAAAAGGATTGCAAGTTCCCATTGTCCTCCCACCCACCCCCCAGCTCCCCCAGTACCATTCCATACCTCCCCACCAACACTCCCTTAAAGCCTATTTCAATTCCCTTCCTGGGACATTCCTGAAGGCCACAGCTGGTGAGGCAGGCTGAACATCGATTTCATCCCTTAGATAAGGTACCAATGACAGGTCAAATACAAGCCCAGACTGTTATGTAATCACAATTCTGCAGTTAGGCCAAAATTAAACCATTAAATTCTTATGGTGTCCTCATTAATTACTCTGAACACATTTTACAAGAATGACTTTTTTAAGTCAGTCAAAACAAGGAGATGCATTTCAGATTATGTGTTATACTTGGTATCCTGTTCATTAAGATAAATGAATGGAAAACTGGAGGTAGTATTATAAAATGTATCTACAGCGTATGTCCATTTGATGGGTATATGGAACCTGCTACCAGAGGAGGTATTCAGGCGGTCAAGCACCATTCCTGGAGAAAATAAATAGGTGACGTTTCGGGTTGAAACCTTCAGCCTGTGAGTCAGTGGAGAAGGAAACTAGAGATAAGATAAGGTTCTGGCCAAATCAGAGCTGGCACTGATGACCAAGGGAAGGTGGAGCCCACAATGGTCCATTGTTGACAGTGGAAGGAATGATAACAAAGGAATATATGGATGCAAACAGTGGAACTGGCAGGATGACTGGGGTGGGTGAGGGGCAGAGAGCGAGGGAATGCAGGGGTTATGAAATTAGAGAAATTAACATTATAAGATGCCCAAAATGAAATATGAGGTGCCGATCCTTCAATTTGCATGTGGGGGCTGCCTCCTGCATCCATGCAAAACTCATGGACATTAACTTTATCACTAACTTGCACCCTGCCCTTAAATTCAACTGTACTATCTCTGACATCTCTTTCCCCTTTTGCAACAGTCTGGGTTTGTATTTGACCCACCATTGGTGCCTTATCTGAGGGATGAAATCAATGCTTTAGCCTGCTTTGCCAGCTGTTGCTTTCAGGAATGTCCCAGGAAGGGGATTGAAATGGGCTTTGATGACTCAAGTATTGGTTGGCATGGACGAGTTGGGCTGAAGGGCCTGTTTCTGTGCTGCATGATTCTTTGTTACATACGAGATACCCTCACACGTCAGAATCTAATCTTAAACCATCAATATCTCACAATGACACTCTTTAGAGTACAGAAGTCGTGCTGCAGGGCATCAACAAACTCGTAGCAGAAATGCATCAGATACTGTTAATTATAGCCAAGTAAGTTCATCATTTTAATCGGAGTTAAAACCAGTGTTTTAATAATTGTTCTTCTCTACCAATAACCCAAAGTTACAACTTTGGAAATGGAATTATGCTGGTGATAACACCTATCCCAATGCCTTCATGTTTATTGTGGTTGAGTTCTCCAGAGATGCAAAAGACAGAAGCAACTCCCCTTCCTGGAGGATGAAATTATGAGCCACTTGTTGGGGCAGTCAGATTTCCCAGAAATGTTTCAATGATACAAATGTCTATTTTAGGTGATTGTTTCGAGTTTATAGATACAACATGGGAATGGGTCCTTTGGCCCATCGAGTCCAATCTGACCATTGATTACCCAGTCACACTAGTTCTAAGTTATCTCACTTTTCTGCATCCATTCCCTCCACACTAGCAGCAATTTACAGAAGCCAATTAACCTACAAATCCACACGTTTTGTGGATATGGGAGGAAACCAGAGCACCCAAAGGAAATCCACATGGTCACAGAAAGAATATGTAAAGTCCATACGGACAGCACCCTAGGTCAGGATTGAATCCGGGTCTCTGGCATTGTGAGACAGCATCTCTACCAGTTCTGCCCCTGTGTCTGAAACTTGTCTGAAACGGGTATGTGTTCTAAAAGGGCTGGGAATAGTCTCAGAATTGAGAGATTTTTATCTAGTTCTCTCTCCAGGAAACTTGATCCCACCTTTTTTCAATTGTCTGGAAGATTCAGTGAGACTGCAAATACACCACACAAATACAAGGCAACATGAATCAGCTTGCCTCAAAGTATCATCTTAAATGTTAATAAAATTGGCACCAATGGAACCATTCTCCAAGAAACATCATAGCCTATAACATCATACCAGCAGAACTGGACCCCTGGCATGAGGTGTCAGAGATGGTGTCAGAGCCAATAGTACTATCCTCGCATGAGGTATCTCAACCCATATGGCACTAGTGCAACAAACACCAACACGAGGTGTTAGAGCAGATCTGGAATCAATAGAACTGTACCCTAGCATCATGTACGGTGCCAACTGGCACCAATAGAATTGAGCCCCAGCATGAAGTGGCCGACTACCTACAACAGTAGAACAACACCTCAGCATCATGCGTCAGAGACCATCTGGCACCAGTAAAGACTGTATCCCAGGAGATAGTGTCAGAAACCAGCTGGACACAGGAACTGTTTCCTTGTGTGGGATTGCACAGGGTCTAATATAGCTGCATTTCATCATGAGATGGCAGAGTTGAACAGGCACCAGTACAAGCGCCTGCCAACACATGGTACAGAGACCAGCTGACACCAGTAGACCTGAACCCTAGCAAGAGGCACGGAGATCACCGACAACAATAGATATAGGTCCCAACATGAGCGTCAGAATGATATGGCCCCAGTAGAACTGCAACCTTGTGTAAGGTGCAGTGATCAACGGGCATCAGAAAAGTAAACAAATGCAGATAAAAGCGGAATCAGCAAACTTAATATCATATTTGTACAATATTATCTTAAATGCACAAATACCATCTACGGAGGGTATCAGAAGAGACTGGGAACAAGAGTTAGCTATTAAAATTTCAAAGGAAAGTTGGAATGAATACTTATTAAAAGTGCATAAATGCTCGATTAATGTAAGACACACTTTAATACAATTTAAAATTTTACATAGATTATATTATTCGAAAACTAAAATTCATAAAATTTTCCCAAACGTATCATCTATTTGTGATAAATGTCAATCCCAAGAAGCAACTATAGCGCACTCATTTGTCTTCTGTACAAAAATTCAAAAATTTTGGAATGAAATTTTTGAAATCTTTACAAAGTTATTTAAAACAAGACTGATACCCAAAGCAGAATGGATTATCTTCGGAATAACGGAAGATGATCCAGAATTAAATGTGTTTCAAAAGAAATTAATGGATTATGGGTTAATAACTGGAAAAAAGCTAATTCTAAAATTTTGGAAGAAGGCTCCAATACCAACTATAAATATGTGGATTTCAAATATGTTTGAAACATTACACCTTGAAGAGATAAGACTCCTCCTAGCAGGTAAACCAGATCACTTCCACCTGACGTGGTCTGCATTTATAGAATTATTACAAACATAGGGTGCAAAAGTACTTAAAAAAAAAAAAAAAATTGAGGTCAGGTAAGGGGGGATGATAGTTGAAGAGTTGGTATGTCCTATTTACGTGATGCTCAAAAAAAAAAACATTTGTTTCTCTTTTTTTTCTCTTTCTCTTTTCTTTTCTTAGGGCCTATTTCTTAACTCTTTTTCTTTTTGTTTTTAATTTCGCTCTTATAGGGTCTTCGTCCTTTTTTGTTGTTACATTTTCTACACTTTTCTACACTTGCACTTTTTCCTTCACTTTCTTCTCTCTTTCAATCTTTTCTTTCTCTAGTGTAAAAAAATAAATAAAGGGAGTACATTAATTGTAAGATGATATAAATGACGAGTATTAATGTATGTGGTTGTAATGTAATGTACTTCTAATAAAAATTTTTAAAAAAATAAAAAAAAAAAGAAAAGTAAACAAAATGTAAAAGATTCTGCAGATGCTGTAAAATAGAAAATACTAGAAATACTCAGCAGGTCAGGTAGCATCAGTGGAGAGAGACAAACAGGGCTAACTTTTCAGGTTGATGGCCTTTTATCCATCGAATCATAATTATTTTTCTGTCCTCTGTTGCTGCCTGAATCCCTCAGAATTTTCAGAATTTTCTGTTTTTATTTAATTAAAATTGCACACCATACTAAAATACATGTATCAGCTGGCACTAGCAGTAAGCCATGGAGGTGCAGCAGTTAGTTCTGCAGCTTCAGAGCTCTATTGATCTGAATTTAAATTCTTTTTTCGTGTAGGTTTCCACCAGGTGCACTCAGATATGCAGATAGGCTAATTGGCCCACTATAAATTACCCTCAGTGTAAGTGACAAACGGACCATTGCGATGTTAATACGCATGTGAGAGAGAAAAGGTTGCAAATTTATCAGGGAAATAAAGAAATGGAATGGCACCAGTGGGACTGTTGTGATCGGAGCCAGCAAGGACCAAAGGGTTGAATCGTCTCTTTCTGTGCTGCGATATGTGACTGAAAGTCAGTGTGAGATGAGTGAGGCCATTTCTCACCAGCGGAACTGCAATTCAGGCAGATGTGTAAGGGATCGCCTGGCAGCAGTAGGACACCGTGTCAATGTGGGGTACTTGGAACATGACAGCAGAATAACTTTAGTTATTGGGGCAACTGAAACCTATGGACCTGTAACCCAGCACAAGGTATCAGGAACCAGGATGGTATTCACAAAACTGCAATTGTGCATGGAGTCAGAACCTAGTGGAACTGCAACTGTAAATGCGTTATACAGATCAGCTGGCACCTGGCATCAACACCAGGCTGAATGTGCTGGAGATCATTAGGCATCAGGAGAACGGAGGTGATCTCTTTGGAACAGCTGGTAGAAGTGGAACTGTACCTAGAATGAGATGCCTAGACCACATGCCATCTGGCGAAATACATCCCTGAATGTGGTGTCAGAGCTTATTTGCTGCCACTGATAGTCAGCGCCAGCTAGCAACAGTAGAATCACACACCAGGTTTGGGTAGCTGAGTTTCTCAAAGAATATGACTCTTCCCAAACTGGTTTACAGGCAGATTGTACTGTTGTGTACCCAATGTAACACAGAGGGGCAGCAAACAGTTCTCCCCAATGATCACCTACAATCAATAATGTCATATTGACTACATGACTTGTTACTGTGATGTTGATCGAGACTTAAGTATTGGCTTGGACTCTGGTGACAACTTCCTTGCTTCATTTCAACATAATGCTTGTGGGATCCAAGTTCAAGTTCAAGTGAGTTTATTGTCATGTGTCCCTGACAGGACAATGAAGTTCTTGCTTTGCTTCAGCACAACAGAACATAGTAGGCATTGACTACAAAACAGATCAGTGTGTCCATATACCCTTCTATAAATATATACACACATGAATAAATAAACTGATAAAGTGCAAATAACAGTAATGGGCTATTAAAGTTCAGAGTTTTGTCCGAGCCAGGTTTAAAAGCCTGATGGCTGTGGGGAAGTAGCCATTCCTGAACCTGGTCGTTGCAGTCTTCAGGCTCCTGTACCTTCTACCTGAAGGTAGTAGTGTTTGTGTGTGGCCAGGATGGTGTGGGTCCTTGATGATACTGCCAGCCTTTTTGAGGCAGCGACTGCAATAGATCCCCTCGATGGAAGGGAGGTCAGAGCCGATGATGGACTGGGCAGTGTTTACTACTTTTTGTAGTCTTTTCCTCTCCAGGGCGCTCAAGTTGCCGAACCAAGCCACGATGCAACTGGTCAGCATGCTCTCTACTGTGCACCTGTAGAAGTTAGAGAGAGTCCTCCTTGACAAACCGACTCTCTGTAATCTTCTCAGGAAGTAGAGGCGCTGATGTGTTTTCTTAATAATGGCATCAGTGTTCTCAGACCAGGAAAGATCTTCAGAGATGTGCACGCCCAGGAATTTGAAGCTCTTGACCCTTTCAACCATCGACCCGTTGATATAAACGGGACTGTGGGTCCCCATCCTACTCCTTCCAAAGTCCACAATCAGTTCCTTGGTTTTGCTGGTGTTGAGGGCCAGGTTATTGTGCTGGCACCATATGAACAGTTGCTCGATCTCTCTTCTATACTCTGACTCATCCCCATCAGTGATACGTCCCACAACAGTGGTGTCGTCAGCGAACTTGATAATGGAGTTCGCACTATGACCGGCTACGCAGTCATGAGTATAGAGTGAGTACCGCAGGGGGCTGAGCACCCAGCCTTGAGGTGCTCCCATGCTAATTGTTATTGAGTCTGACACATTTCCACCAATACGAACAGACTGGTCTGAGAGTGAGGAAGTCGAGGATCCAATTGCAGAGGCATGCGCAGAGACCCAGTTCTGCGAGTTTGGTAACCAGCTTGGAGGGGATGATTGTATTAAATGCCGAGCTGTAATCGATGAATAACAGCCTGACATATGAGTTTTTGTTGTCCAAGTGGTCCACAGCGGAGTGGAGGGCCAGCGAGATCGCATCCACCGTTGATCTTTTGTGGCGGTAAGCGAACTGCAGTGGGTCCAGGTTTTTGTCGAGGTAGGAGTTGATCTGCGCCATGATCAACCACAGGTGTTAATGCCACAGGTCGATAGTCATTGAGGCACGTCACCTTACTCTTCTTGGGCACTGGTATAATTGATGCCCTTTTGAAGCAGGTGGGAACCTCAGACCTCAGAAGTGAGAGGTTGAAAATGTCCGTAAAAACTCCAGCCAGTTGGTCCGCACAGGTTTTTAGAACACGACCAGGTATACCATCAGGTCCAGGCGCTTTTCGAGGGTTCAACCCTCTGAAGGATTTCCTGACGTCGGCCTCTGTGACTGAGACTGAAATACCATCACAGCGAATGGGGGCTCGGGAAGGCACATCGGTGTTCTCCCTATGTCCTTTATGTCCTTTGGGAATAGCAGTTGGGAATTTGGTTTGATGTTTCATGCAACTGAGCCACCCTCAACAGTACAGCATTTGCTCCATGTATTGACAGCTCAGGTATTCATGGTCCAGTCCCTGGAGTGGTCTTTGAGTGCTCAATCCTCTGACTTTGGGAAAGAAGGCGATCTGTGAACCAACATTGGACACCTAGCATTATGCTCACTGACAATTTTCTGAACGGCTTCGAAATAGGCACAATGGGCAGCATGTTAAAACAACAACCAAACATTTATAATTGCACAAGCTCTAATAATTTTTTTAATCTAACCTGTGACAATCTCCGATCAATAAATTCACCCAGTTATTATAGACAACTATTTCACTCTAGCCACTAGAGGGCACTAACACCAACCTAATTTTACAATAATAAATAGAATTCCGGCAGCTAATATCAATTACAAAATTCATCAGCGCCTAGGCACTTACTAATAATAAATAGTAGGATTTCAAAATTCTGAATCTGTTGAACAAGATAACTTGTTTCTCAGAAAATCCTCTTAATTTTGTGAATCCAGCCTGGACAATTGGGCGGCTCAGTTGTGCAGCTGGTAAAGCTGCTGTCTCACAGCACTCAAAGACCCAGGTTCGATCCTCACCCTGGGTAATGTCTATGTCTGGAGTTTGCACGTTCTCCCTGTGACCTCATGGGTTTCCTCCGGGTGCTCTGGTTTCCTGCCTCATCCTAATAGGTTTGCAGGTTTGTAGGTGAATTGGCCGCTGTAAATTGCCCCTAGTGTGTAGGGAGTGGATGAGAAGGTGGGATAAATTGGAACGAGTGGGAACAGGTGATCGATGAGTGGCATGAACTATGCGTGCTGAAGGGCTGTTTCCATGCTGTATATCTAAACTGAACTAAACTAAACTAAAATTAAGACGACTGCTTTTATTCTAAACTAAGCATTTAGAATTTTTCCAGACTCTCAACAAATGGTGATGAGTCAGAGTATAGAAGTGAGATCGACCGACTAACCAAATGGTGCCAGCACAACAACCTGGCTCTCAATATCAGCAAAACCAAAGAACTGATTGTGGACTTTGGAAGAGAAAGGTTGAGGACCCACAACCCTGTTTACATCAATGGGACGATGGTGGAGAGAGTCAAAAACTTCAAATTCCTGGGCATGCATATTTCCAACGATCTTTCCTGGACCCAGCACACTGATGAAATCATAAAGAAAGCACATCAGCGCCTCTACTTCCTAAGAAGAATACGGAGATTCGGTATGTCAAAGAGGATTCTCTTGAACTTCTACAGGTGCACAGTAGAGAGCATGCTGACTGGCTGCATCGTGGCCTGGTTCGGCAACTTAAACATCCGGGAGCGGAAAAGACTGCAAAACGTTGTAAGCACAGCCCAGTCCATCACCGGCTCTGACCTCCCCACCATCAAAGGGATCTATCGTAGTCGCTGCCTCAAAAAGGCAGCCAACATCATCAAAGACCCACACCATCCTGGCCACACACTCATCTCACCACTGCCATCAGGAAGAAGGTACAGGAGCCTGAGAACTGTAACGTCCAGGTTCAGGAACAGCTTCTTCCCCAGCTATTAAACATTACTACCCCATAAGCTATGAAGTACAATAGACTATTATTATTATGATTATTATTGCACTGTTATTGTTCTTTTTTCTGTGTTTTTGTTATATTATTGATTATGATTACATATTCTGTTGTGCTGCAGCAAGTAAGAATTTCATTGTTCTATCTGGGACATATGACATAAAACACCCTTGACTTGAATAACAGAATTCAAATGGAACAGCATTGCCTTGCAATGCACAGGTCGCATTATATTATATTCAGGATGCATCCAATAGTATTTGGCATAGTTTGTGGTTTTTATGCAGGATATGTCAGAGGCTGAGTTAAGTTACATCCAGTATTAACCACAGTTATTGAGCGGATAGATTTTCCAGACAATGTTTAGGAGGATATTATGAAGCCTGAAAGCAAACCTTGAATTTGATCACCCACCACCATCTGAAAGGTCCTGAAAGCACATTCCAGCCATGCTGTTCCCCGCACTGTGTGATGCGGGAGTTTGTAAAAGTGTATTTGGCCTACGAGCACTTCCATTTTGTCAGGAATATTAACCCGGCAGATTATAATTATGACAACCACCCCACCCCCCCACCCCCTGGTTGTGTGTAGTTTAACGAGAAGGGATATCAGGTTCTATTCCTTGTTCCACAAAGGATGTACCACATCTCTTGTTGGCAGCAGGGGTAGAAAATGCAAGGTAAAGTTGTTCACAGAGCTTTGAAGAAGAATGGCAAAAATGACACCACCCTAATCTGTAAAACGCAGGCAAGATACCTGGAATTTCTGACACCAGCAGCTTTGCTCAGATGAGCACAGACAATGAATCCCTAACGTAGCCTATGACCTCTCAGCTTAACTACAATTATCAGGAGGGTGGAGCTTTCCTTTAAGAGAAATTAGATCTGGGCCTTAGTTCCGTAACTGTCTTCTGGCTTCACCTCCACCCACATTCCATCAGATCAGAGGGGCTGGGATACCATTTCCAGCAGCATTGCAGGACAGATTGTTTTGGTTTGGCTCTGAAACTCTGCCTTCTTAGCTTTGCACGTATATTTCAGCCTCGGTGAAGAAGTTGCTGCTTGGGAATTGAAGGGGGACAATTTCACGAAAGAAATCCAGAGTCTTTATTCAGAACTTTACATCTGCACTATAGGAGGGAAGGGAATTTCCTGCTTTATTTCAAAATTAAATATTTTCCATCCAAATTCTATTTCATTAAAAATTGTAAAATTCAATACGTGCAATGTACGTATTGCATTGCACAAGAAATTAACCTCATCAAACCAGTTCTGAAAACACTTGAGTCCACATTGCTTCAGGGCTCAGGGAAAGCTTACTTGAGCTTTGAGAAATTCATCACGGTTAATAAAATCATTCCTATATAGTGAAGTGTCAGTGTCTAGGTCTGGGTCGTCTGTCCATGCATTTTTCAATGTCTGTGGATTTCTTTGTGTGTGTGTGTCTGCCTTATGCATTTCTCTAAATATGATTACTAACAAATGTTCATCTCATAATTTAACTTTCAAAATATTTCTTCATGGGGGAGGGGTGCGGGGCTGATCTAAGAAATCTCTGACATGTGAAAAGTGCATTTATTTAACCTCTTTAGCAAAAACTGCAGGGGGTTGTACAGCAGGCTCCAGCTCCCAGCCACGATCAATAATCATCTTTTTAAAGTAATCATAGAGCCGTAGAATGATATAGCACAAAGGAGATCAATTAGCCCATGTCAATGACATATCACAAAGCAGACCATCCCTGGGTCAGATTATTCCCTGCAAGAATGGGATATATAATATGACCTGCTTTCTAATATTATATTTCATGCATTGTCAACATTTGTC
Source organism: Malacoraja senta (assembly GCA_038087875.1). Classification (NCBI taxonomy): domain Eukaryota; kingdom Metazoa; phylum Chordata; class Chondrichthyes; order Rajiformes; family Rajidae; genus Malacoraja; species Malacoraja senta. The sequence goes on along the minus strand of CM075981.1, from coordinate 33,252,219 downwards.
AATCTAAGAGTGGTGGGGTTGGGGGGGTTCTGCCAGTGGCAGGATATTTTCACAATTGTGAATGGGTAAATTTTGCTGCAAGTTATACATGCTTTGTGCCACCAAGGGTTGTCACTGAAGTAGCTTTGCCTGTTAGAAAGATTTGAACCAGCTTCGTCGGGCAGCACAGTGGGCAGCAGTCGACGTTGCCTTATAAAGCCAGAGAGCCAGTTCAATCCTGAATGCTGGTACTATCTATATGGAGTTTGTATATTCTCCCTGTAACCACGGGGCTTTTCTCCGGGTGCTCCAGTTTCCTCCCACACTCCAAAGACTTGCAGGTTTGTAGGCTAATTGGCTTCTGTCAATTGTCCTGAGTGTGCAGCATAGAACTAGTGTATGGGTGATTGTTGGTTGGCATGGACTCGGTGGGCCAAAGGGCCTGTTTGGGATATCTTTAAAACTAAAACCAAAGTACAGTGGTTCCACTGTAGGCATTGCCTCCAGAAGACATTGCTGACTTAATGATGCAAGAACTGCCCTTCGTCTATACTGCCAGCTTAGATGATGATTTAAAATAAAATACACAAATCCTACGCAATCATGTACTTGCAAAGAATGCGTTCAAGACATATGTTTGTTGCAGTGCATGGTTGTTTATCAAGGTGTGCTGAAACTAGAACACTTTTTTCAGCATCAAGCACTCAAGGAAAAGTGTAGGATCTATTATATGAAAAATAAATCTTCCTCTCCCGTCTACAACTATGTCACTGCTATTCAGAAAAGCCCTTTTCAATGCAGTGCTGCAATTTCCTCCCACTTCCCACATCAGTCATCCAGTGGCCTGAGCAAAATTTCCAATCTGTGCCTTGTTCGATGTGGTAATATGGTCTCGGCGCATTGCCCATTCAGGAACTGTCTGAGACTCTGAGGAACTTTATAAATTGAAAGTAAGTCTATTTCCCTTTGTCATAATTACTACAATTCCAAAGGAAAGCAGTGTTTGTGGCAACAATTGCACGACAGTGCCCCCTGTTTACTTATTGATGGTGCTAATTATGCCCGATGCGGGCATCTCCAAAGCATTGCACTGCTCCACTAGACATCAAATTATTGGAAGCAAATCAACCCTCTGCAGAAAGTCCAAGGTCACTGGAAATCCCATGATAGGAAAACATATGATTGCCTAACAGACTGAAATAAACCATGGAAACAGGCCCTTTGGCCCACTGAGGCCACACTGACCGTCAATCACCCATCCACACTAGTTCCATGATATCCCTCTTCTGCATCCACTCCCTGCACACAAGCGCCCTTTTTTACAGTGGCCAATTAACCCACAAACCCACACATCTTTGGGAAGTGGAAGGAAACTGAGCACCTGGAGGAAGCCTATGTGGTCACAGGGAGAATGTACAAACACCACATACACAGCACCTGAGGTCAGGATCAAAGCCGGGTCTCTGGCACAGTGAGGCAGCAGCTTTACCGACTGCTGCCCACTGGTTGGAAAATAGCAAGATATGCATGAATTAGCTCAAATTCTGCGACCGTGTCAATGGGGCTATTAATAAACAAAGTTGATTTACATTTTGTACTGAACAAGATATTACAAAAAATATTGAACCATATTATTGTAGGCTTACATGTATAATGTCAGAATCTACAAGCTTAACCCAAAATAATTCAGTAAATTTAATTACCAACCTTTTTGAACTAACTCATCAGTGCAGGACCTGTCACGGGAGATACAGTATTTCATGCCCAATTTAACTCACCATTGATGTCAACAAAGAGGACGAGAGACTTGCATTTCTATTTTATTTTTCATGACCCCATGCCCCAAAGCACTTCATATTCAATGAAGCGCTTTAGTTGTGTAATTAATATCAGAGATAGGGAATTGAACAGGACAACCAATTTGATTTTACACCATTCAAAAAAAACCTCCAGTTCCATCTTATTAGATAATTGCCTTGTGTAAAAGGTATGACATTTGTTTGCTTAAACTAATAGGCTTTCATGTATTAGTCTGCATGAAAATGTTTTCAAGTTACATGTTTGATTGTTTGTGAACCCCCTAGCTGGTGAAGCAAGTTAAATGATCACATCATGCAATAGTGGAAGTCTTTTCTCATCCCTTCCACATTATCTGATTCAAAACTGCTGGTCATTTTCCGCAGAACTCGTTCTCTTTGCTCATCCCCTCTACCAACACATATGGCTTATCAGCTATCTCCATACCCACCACCAGAAACCATGATGTCACAGTGTCCTGCTCCATTGCCAATACATAGACTGCTGTCCACAGCTTCCTGTCCCTGTGATAAGGGTGTGGCCCAAAATGAATGGTTCCACAGGAGAATGCAAGGCATGTGATGTGGCTCTCCAAATGACATGGCATATGTGACGTGGGTTGATACCACTTCAAAACTTTGACCAATTGCTCATTGTATACGGTATATATTTAGTTTTAGTTTTAGAGATGCAGCATGCAAACAGGCCCCTTGGCTCAGTTTTGCATCCTACACACCAGGAGCAATTTCCAAAAGCCAAATAACCTACAAACCTGCACGTCTTTTGAATGTGAGAGGAAAATGGAACACCCAGAGAAAACCCACGCTGTCACAGGGAGAATGTACAAACTCCATACAGACAGCATCCGTAGTCAAGATCGAACCCGGGTCTCTGGTGCTGTAAGAAAGTTGCTCTACCACTACACCATTATCCTGCCTTTAACAGTGATTCGGGAAGATTGTTTTCCACTGAGGTGAAGCTACCTGCTTGGGTGGATAGGCATACAGTGAGCTGTTTTGCACAATGTAATTTTTTCCATAAACTATCTTTGTTTGCTAGTTCTGATAACTTGCTATTCCCCTGTATCTTCATGAGACAACAAAAGAAAGAAACTGTGATATGGTGTCTGAAGTGCTGGCTGATGAAACTACGACATTCAGATGCCATGCCTGAAAGAGAATACTGCACACAATGAATAATCTTTTGCAATTGAGATAACAAACTGCACGATTCAATTGAGAGCGTGTACCACTGAACCGGTAGAGAAGCCCACACTATAGGATTTCCATTCTGTAACCAGTCCAAAGAATTGAGGCTATGGCAGCCAAAACATAAGAGACTAAAGTTATATTGTTGTCGAAGCCAAGTGATAATCAAGTGATAGAGAATTGAACCAAAGCATAAAGCCCTCTAGTGAGATCCTGGAGGGTGAACATTGCAACTGGTCTCGAAATGAAACAGTTGACTGACATCATTTCTTTGCATTCAATCAAGAGCAGGGAGAATCCTTTGATACTTTCTCACCAGAGCCAAGATTGGTGTTAGATTTGAAGGACACGCTCATCAGAGATAAGATTACTTGTGGAATCTGGGTGCCCAGCCCGAGGGAACAGCTGCCAAACAAGACACAATTAACTCCAGTAGAGCGCACACAGCAAAGCTGCAGAGCTCTCCATAGTCAGACTGATAATGTTGGACAACCAACAGGATAAAGACCATATTGTGAAGTGTGAGATGAAAGGGAACAAGAAAAGAGCAGGCAAGGTGCCTTAAATATTGTAGGTATTGTAGAAGGCAACATGAGTGGGTAATAAAAAATAATCTTCTATAAGGGAAAGGGCGGGTCTGATGTGGATCGGGAAATAATTTCGTCATAGAGACATACAGCACGGAAACAAGCCCTCCAGCCTGACTTATCCATGTCGACCAAGGTGCCCCATCTAAACTAGTCCCAATTACCCATGGTTGGCCTACATCCCTCTAAACCTTTTTTCTACAAATGATGCACAAAGAAAGAGAAAATAAAAGTCATGGCACAGATTCAGGATCAGATTCAACATCTCAATGGAGCTAGTGCCAAACAGTGGAGAAAACATCCGGTGTTGATACAAGGCCACTCCAGAACATATTAACTTGTCTAGGGAGGATTGTGTAAAGTTCTCTCAAAGCATGCCATGAATCTCGGACTGGTGAAGTAAAATGAAAGGGATGTGAGCAAGAAATAATCTGTGTCTGAATGGCCGATTTAAAAAAATAATTTAAGCACTAAAATGGCAATAAGTTATGGTTACGAATAGGAGGTTGTGACCAGTGTCAGTGAGAAGTAATATTTCTTGCAATATAGACCATTAACACAAAATATATTGTAACCTTGTGAGATTTGTCAAGGTGAACTGTCAGCAATTAGGACCTTCCTCATTACATCTCCAACCTTTGCCCTCATTTCTATTCAAACTCTGCTAACATCTTACAACTCCCTCACTTTCTCTGTCACTATCTCTCGCTCTCTCTGTCTATCTCTCTCTCTCTCATCTCTCTGTCTATCTCTCTCTTTCACATGTACACATTGCTTCGGCCTCTCAGGCCCCCACTCGTTGCATTAAAGTCCCACTTGAGTTTTTCCCATCTCTATTTCTGCAGTTTCCCTCTTCTCCATCCCATCCTGTGCATCTTTTCATTTTCCACTCCTTTTCTTGTGCTGGCCTTCCTTCTCCCTGCCCCTATCTCGCCTACTGTAGCTGTTTCTCGGACTCTCATCCATGTCTCTCACCTTCCTCCTATCTCCCTGTCGCTGGCATTCTCTTTCTCTCTCTCTTCCTTCCTTTGTGCCCTACAAGCCTATCCTGTTCCTGCCTGCTTCAAAGTCTCCACTATTGTCCCTGTACCCAAAAAGACACAGATTACTGGTCTTAATAACTACAGGCCTGTCGCACTGACCTCTGTAGTCATGAAGACCCTTGAAAGACTTGTGCTGGCCCAGCTGAAAAATATCACAAACCCCCTGCTGGACCCTCTGCAGTTTGCATATCGGGCCAATAGATCAGTGGATGACGCAGTCAACCTAGGCCTGCACTTCATCCTCCAGCACCTAGACCGCCAGGGGTCCTATACAAGGAATTTGTTTGTGGATTTTAGCTCTGTATTCAATACCATTGTGCCAGAGCTACTACACTCCAAACTCTCCCAGTTGACTGTGCCTGAACCCCTCTGTCAGTGGATCATCAACTTCCTGACAGACAGGAAGCAGTATATGAGGCTGGGAAAACACATCTCGGACCCGCAGGCCCTCAGCATAGGAGCACCGCAAGGCTGCGTATTCTCCCCTCTCCTTTACTCACTCGACACCAATGACTGCACCTCCACAGACTCCTCTGTCAAGCTTCTCAAGTTTGCGGACGACACAACCCTGATTGGACTGATCCAGGATGGGGAGGAATCTGCCTACAGACAAGAATTGACACAGCTGGCGGCCTGGTGCCATCGCAACAACCTGGAGCTCAATGCGCTTAAGACAGTGGAATTGATTGTAGACTTTAGGAGAGCTCCCCCTCCCCTCCCCCCACTCATCATCAACAACACCACAGTCACATCTGTGGAGTCTTTTAAGTTCCTTGGAACCATCATCTCCAAGGACCTTAAGTGGGGGGCCACCATCGACTCTACAGTCAAAAAGACCCAACAGAGGATGTACTTCCTGCGGCAGCTGAGGAAACATGATCTGCCACAGGCAATGATGGTCCAGTTTTACACGGCCATCGTAGAGTCTGTCCTCACCTTCTCCATCATGGTCTGGTTTGGCTCAGCCACCAAGCACGACATCCGGAGGCTGCAGCGAATTGTCCGATCAGCAGAGAAGGTTATTAGCTGCAACCTTGCCCCCATTGACGAACTGTACATTGCAAGGGCCAGGAAGCGAGCGGGTAAGATCATCTCCGACCCCGCTCACCCTGGCCACAAACGCTTTGAAGCACTTCCCTCTGGAAGGCGACTCCGGACTGTCAAAGCCGCCCCAGCCAGACATAAAAACAGCTTTTTAAATTCTACTCAATAACCAAAAGTCTGTAGCCTCCTTTTTCTCTGGTATTTTATTTCCATTCACATGTTTAAACTATAATGTTTTATTCTTAATGTTTTGATGTTTTATGTTTTATTCTTAATTGTTTACCGTATGTTGTGTTACTTGCGAGCGGAGCACCAAGGCAAATTCCTTTTATGTGTACATACTTGGCCAATAAACTTATTCATAAACTTATTCACTCATTCATTCATTCATTCATTCATTCATTCACGTCTCTTCTGAGATTTGCTGTTGTGCATGACTGTCTCACCATCCCCAGGTTTCTCTCCCACTCCTAACTGCTGTGATACTTTATCTGCTGTTGGACTTACTCCAGCCTGTGAGATCAAAGGAAACGTTGTCTGCACACAGTGCGGACACTTCCAATAAAGGCAACTATTCCAGTCCAGGCACAGGTCACAGGACACCGGTCACAGGACACAAACCAAATGGTGGTGAGCCTGCAGCTGTTTGGAGCAGTGGGGGGGGGGGGGGGGGGAGGGAGGCATTGTGTTTGGCTGTGCAGTGTGGAGCTGGTTATTCAGGGCTGGCACTGGTTACACAGGTTGGTGAAGGACTAGACAGGCACACCATCCTCTCAGTGAGAAGCGGCAGTGTTGAAACATTGATAATCCACTCTGCTATTTCACTTCTCGAAGTTTAGCTTAGTTCAGTTTACTATTGTCACGTATACCGTGGTACAGTGAAAAGCTTTTTGTTGCCTGCTATCCAGTCAGCAAAAAGACAATATATGATTACAATCAAGCCATCCACAATATACGAATATAGGATAAAGGGAATGATGTTTGTGCAAGGTAAAATCCGTTAAAAGATAGTCCAAGAGTCTCCATTAGGGTAGACAGCAGATCAGGACCATTCTCTAGTTGGTGATAGGATGGTTCAGTTGGGATGGCAGCTGGGAAGAAACTGTCCGTGAAACTGGAAGTGTGCGTTTCACACTCTGTACCTCTTGCCTGGTGGGAGAGGGGAGAAGAGGGAGTGACCAGGGTGAGACTTGTCTTTGATTATGCTGGTGGCCTTGCCATGGCAGCGTGAAGTGTACATGGAGCAATTGGAAGGGAGGTTGGTTTGTGTGATGGTCCTGGTTGCATCCACAACTCTCTGCAATTTCTTGTGGTCTTGGATGCAGCTGTTCCCAAACCTACATGATAAACTGATTCTCCTCCAATCCCCGCCACCTAACCCACATCCCAACAACTCTTCCCTTCTTTTCCCTCTGCAGCATGAAACCACCCACTACAGGGCATGAGATCATATGGACATTTTGAGAGGACATCAGCATAGGACAGTGTTAGTGTGCGCCTGTTTCCACTCTGCATCTCTAAAATAAACTAACCTAAACCAGCTCAGAACCCACAAAACCCATTGGAAGAAAGATCCTAAGGGGCAGCCGAAGTTGATGAGGGAAATGCCTTCATGAGTACAGTCTATAAGAACTGCATTTAGAAAGCTTGCTGTTCTAGTAAATCTCTGTGCCTTGTTTGCCTAATTCTGTGGGTTGAAGGATAAGCAAATGAGGTCTCTTCGTCTGGATTGCAGGCAGCAGTGAGCACCAAATGAAGAAATGTGGCAGTTATCAACGCCAACGCCCGGAATGATCCTGAGGCTAGGAATATGAGAGCGATGGTGACCTTGACTTCAACTGTGAGAGAGGTCCAGGCGTGTGTGTGAGCCTTTATTGGAGGCCTGAAAGGGGACACAGATTTCAGTGACAATCACCTTGTGGAAATAATACCTGGGAAGTGTAATTAAGAGCAATACTACCTGACCACCGAGGGGGATGAAGTATTATACTGGTGATATATCAGACAATGTACAGATAAGTGTAATGAGCCCCCTTTTCACACCTCCTGTCATCCAATCTCCATGTGTCTGTGGGTGACTGATGTCCCTGTGGCTTCATTCTTAAGTGTGAATAACGTGGAGTTTGCTGAGTTATGATCAGCAGTCTGGCTATGGATGATTTTGGTCATGATTGGTCACTTAAAAGCGTGGTTTCTGAGCAATGAGCATCAGTAAAACCTGACTGCTTTGTTGCATTATTCCCTTGTGAGAGGAGTTTCACACTAAAGAAAATATACTGAATGTTCTGCTGTAAATTCAAAGGACTAATTTTCCACCGAGTGCCAAGACACTGTGGCATGTGAGGGAAATTGAGCTGTTTCAGTTAAGCGAGTCAAGTCAGGAGTGTTTTATTGTCATATGTCCCGAAATGGAACAATTCGAATCTTACATGCAGTAGCAGCAGCAGTAACTTGTTGCACTAACAACAGGTTTGTAAACAGGTTTGTAAATAGATTATATAAAAAAACAAAAATGAAGTTAAATAAATAAAAAAAACAATATAGTGCAAAAACAAAACAATGCCCAAGTCCCTAGTGCAACCCAGGTAGTTCATAGTTTAGTTGGAGGTCATAGTGTTCAATAGCCTGATGGTTGTTGGGAAGCAGCTTTTCCTGAACCTGGATGTTATAGGTTACTGATTTTCAACAGCACAAAACCACTTATTTTGCAGTTGTGTGAAAAATGTTCAATCCTGTTGTTTTTTTAAACTATTGAGCTGTCAGTGCACTCACAGCATTTACTGCTAATAGTTTGTGACATTGCCTTCCAGCCTTATAATCACACCCAGTATCAACTTTCTTGTGTGTATTCCTTCAATTATTGAGAAATTGAGGTGAAGGCCAAAAGCCCCTGCTTCAGGGCTACACCAATGTTTGGAAGAGTGGATGAAGTAAATTAAAAAAGGGCCCACGATAACTAATTTACATTTCAAAAGCCTTCTGGTTGCAGAAGTGAGTTTAGTTTTGGAGACATAAGAAGTTGCCCTGCTTTGAAATGGTTCAATGATGCTTTAATTGTCACATATGCAAAGTGCTAACACAGTGAAATTCAAACAGTCCAGTAGAGTATTGCCATACCAATCCTTGATTAGATAGTCTCCTCAGACTGCACGCAAGAGGCGCCATGTTTTGGTGTTATTGTCAAAGTCCGTGCTCTAGTGCTTGTTCCAGGCACATCCCAAGCTGTTGTGGGCCCGTTAAAAATCCTTTCCCTGAACAAGGACACAGCCTTAACAAAAACAACAAGAACATAAGAATATCAGTTATAGAAGTGGGAGTAGGCCAATTGTCCCCTTGTGCCTGCTTCACCATTCAATAAGGTCATGGCTAAACTTTCATCTCAGTACTACCTTCCCACATTAACCCACATCCCTGGAACCCTTAAATTTCATTAAGATTAGCATCATTGATCTTCTTCATTGTATTCATGAAGATAGTGGTGAGCTGCCTTCTCTTCAAACCTTTAATGGCCAAATGAAAATATTCCCAAAACACGTTAGATTTTGGGCTAGATTTGTGACCTGGGAGCAAAGATGTCCAAATTGAGTTTATTTTATTTTTACGTGTACCGAGGTACAGAGAAAAGCGTTTGTTGCGTGCCAACCAGTCAGTGGAAAGACAATACATGATTACAATTGAAGGTAGACACAAAATGCTGGAGTAACTCAGCGGGACAGGCAGCATCTCTGGAGAGAAGGATTGGGTGACGTTTCGGGTCGAGACCCTTCTACATGATTACAATTGATCTATTCACAGATACATGATAAGGGAATAATGTTTTGTGCAAGATAAAGCCAGTAAAGTCCGATCAAAGATAGTCCAAGGGTATCCTATGAGGTAGATAGTGGTTCAGGACTGCTCTCTAGTTGTTGTAGAATGGTTCAGTTGCCTGATAACAGCAAGATGGCATTAAGTAAATTGGAAAACTGGTGTATCTGCAGCTTATCTACCTCGGTGATAGATTTGGGAAGGTTCACTGAAAATGGGACTTTATCCTTACATTGTACACTGACAATAGACAATAGGTGCAGGAGTAGGCCATTCGGCCCTTCGAGCCAGCACCGCCATTCAATGTGATCATGGCTGATCATCCCCAATCAGAACCCCGTTCCTGCCTTCACCCCATATCCCCTGACTCCGCTATTTTTGTGAGCCCTATCTAGCTCTCTCTTGAAAGCATCCAGAGAACCTGCCTCCTGTGGAATTCTCTGAGGTAGAGAATTCCACAGACTCACCACTCTCTGTGAGAAAACAGCATCATGGTCTGCCAATGGTGGAAAGAATGGATGCTTAAACTGGTGGATGGCATGGTAATTACATAGGCAAATTTGCTCTGGATGGTGTCTAAGCTTTCTTTATTGGTATTATACTCTCTAAAGTAGACATGTGAGAAAACAGCAAAGGTGATGCTGAAGTATCAAGGGCCGTTGATGGAGACTGCCTGGTGTTTGGGTGGTTTTTACACCAATATCCTGAAAGTGGGATAATTTGGTTTCAAAAATGATCATCTTCTCTGGCAAGTATTACTGGATGTACTGCCCCTGATGCTCATTTATTACAATTGTATTGACACTCATTGTTGGCCTTCTTGGTCAAATTGTGCTTCGATATCAAAAACAATCAATCTCATGATACCCCAGAATGAGTATGGAGAGTTGAGACCGAACATAAGTTACACAACATAAATGAAGGAAGATGAGCACTGTGGTTTGGCATAATTGGAGCATGGGAACAAAAAGGGACAAAGATAAAATAGAGAAAGACAGCATTATTGATTTTATAACTGACCTGAAGTTCTCTTTGGATTAGCTTGTGATTAATCCAAAAACCTTCTGCCTACAAACAGCTGCTGAATTATAAAATCAAGAAACAACTCCCCTAGAGTTTCGATTTTCTCTATGACCTCTTAAAATTGTAGAATTAGATGTATAATATTTTGTTCATATAACCATTCTTCCCAATGAAGTTCAGTTAGATCCTACATTGTAAATGAGTTTGTGCACATTATATTTTTATATATTTTCTAATGTTCAGCAATTTGATTATCTTTCTCTGAATTTTGTTAATATATGTGAATGCAATGTATTCATTCTTTATCTGCATGTAACAATTGCTGAATGTACAGCAGGGAAAGGTAAACAAATGCCTTTCACAGCAATCAGTTCTTTGTGCAATGAATGGCCTGTTGATCTCTGTATATATAAACTAAACATTCACTGGTGATATGACATGTTATAATTCGCCAATGCATCTTGATTGAAATTATCTTGTGGGTATCTAAAAAGTAGTTACATGTCTGTTTGAACTCTGTACATAGACCGCATTTAGACTGGGAATGTTGCGTTAATCAGATTATGCAAAGCAAAGATGCTGGATAAGAAACTTGCATTACTCAACAAAGCAAGCGGAGCTTTGAAAAGTACTGGCCTATGATCAAACATTATAGCTGCACAGATGAACTTGACATTACATTTCTATTCCATATCTCTCTTTCAAACTGCCTAAAGTGTTGTCTTTTAATCTGAGTTAATTGAAGAATTAATTGTGTATTTTGTCACACGTTAAGACATTTTAATGCTTTGATTGTGCTTCAAAAGCTGGATTTTTAGATTAGACTTGCACATTGTTTACTTCTATTGGCCACATCCTTGTCATACTGTAATAAATATTTTGAGTAAACTTGATTAAGGAAGAGTGCTTTGTGTAAGTTCACTAAACAATGACTTTATTTGTTTTTAATAAAAGAGGTACATACACAAATCTTTGCACCTTTGTAAAATTGATTTTGTAATGTATATTTTGTCCAGATTTTGAAGTTTAAGACTATTTGAGAATGGTGGAATAACAAAAATCTGACAGTTAGCATTACCACACATTCATTATGAAGTAGAATATTAACATTACCAGTTTGCACTCCTGCCCCTCCCAGATAATAATATTATAAAAATGTTATTAATAATGTTATAAAATCAATGTCAAATATTATTGTAATAAAATGGCAGGAGTTAAATAAAAACAAAATTGTACAGGTATCTCAATGATACCAATGGTGAGTACATTATCATAATTAGTAATGGTGGTTGAAGAGGTCGGTCACATTGATGCTCAGTGATTTGGAGGAAGTTTGACTCAGATATAAACTGTTTATACAATGCTGGCTATAATGAAAAGGATGATGTCTGGATTCTCCAAGAGTATTCATTATCATCACCCAATTTCTTAACTACCTGTTCTGCTTCATTGTAATTGGCTCTCTGAGTGAGTGGACTACATTAAACATGTTTTATCACACATCTGCTGCTGTGGGGAAAGCTGTTCACATCTAAAATTCCCATTTGGGAAACGATAATTGTTTCCTTGTGCCAGTCATTGGTGTGTTGGTGTAAAGTGAACCAAGTTACTTCATGGGTTGTTCATTTTGGAAAAAAAAGGGTAGAGTTGGGAACAGTGAGTTCCTTACTTTTATCCTGATCAGAGGCTTATGTTCTCAATGCTTTTGGCCTGGCTATGACAGGCAAGACTTCAAGCAAACAAAAAAAAGAATGACGTAGGAAGGAATTGCAGATGCTGGTTTACACCGAAGATAGACACAAAATGCTGAAGTAACTCAGCTGGACAGGTAGCATCCCTGGAGAGAAGGAATGGGTGATGTTTAGGGTTGAGACCAAAATGAATGAGATTGACCGTAAACAGTCAACAACTAGTGAGTTTCTAATTATTTAAAATACAAACAGAAAGTGTTAGAAATACTTGGCAGTTCACATGGCATTCTGTAGAGAAAGAAACCGAGATAATGTTTCGTTAAAGACTTTTCATCAGACAAATTATGTTTCAAAAATAAAAAATAATAAAAAATAATAGTCAATAATTAAAAAGGTGAAACTCCAGAATTCATCAGCTGCATTCCATAGGCTCAAGGCCTGTGAACTGTTGTGCTATTGTGTATATTTAACATGGTCTTTTTTCAGTGTAGTAATTTATTCTGTTATCTTAGTGTTCTGTCATTCTTTTAATAAGCCAAACCAGGTCTTCATGACCATTTGTCTCATAAGATTGGACAAAGTTTAACAATTCTGGTGGCTGGCGCTGGTTCTAGCTTACCTGTCCATCAATTTTGTTAAAGGAAATTATTTGTTCTTCATTTTTTCAAAATGTTCTTTCCAAATTTCTATTGTTATTAATAAACTAATAACCTGAGTTACAACACAATCAGATATGACCATCATTCGATTATGTGTATGAGCTGTTCAAAATTGTACAAAGTCTTATTTTGCCTCAAATAGCGTCTGTTAGCTTTTACTTCTATACAAGGAATTGTCTGTTCTGTCAACAGCAATAGCTGTAATGGAGAATTTACTGTATTAATATGAATTGACACACGATCTTAACCTCTTTAAGTACTCAATGACCTTTTCAACTTTTGAACTACAGTCTATCAGTGCAAATTTACAATGAACCTTTTGCGATGTTACGTTTTAATACATACCAAATGCTGAGAACTATAACGTAGAATTCATGGAAACACCAAATTATTCTGATTCTCAGTAATCACGGAATAACTTCAAAGCTGGTTATAACTTTGTCTTTGACTAGATTCCGACTGAGTAGATGGTAATTATGCATGTTTTCATGGACGTCCTAGAGCCACCAAGCGCATTTTAAACCTTTTGATAGCTTTTTGGTTATTTGTTCCTCTATGATAATATAGCTGGAAAAATGGCCAAGATGAAGAGAAGGCTGGTGGACGTCTTTTTGAAGTATTTCAATTTGATTTCTATTCTTTTTTTGTGATCTGTCGTTGCCTCTGGTTACATGCTATTCTTGTTTGATTTACCTGCACTGTTCATCCACATGTTCTGTGTCATACACTTACTTCATGTAAAGACAGAACATGGGCAACTGATCCAAGAAAATATCTTGCAACCTTATTTTGTTTGAACCAAGGATTTAGCCAGGGATTTTCAGTATTACAGATATAAAACATTGTTCTTAACATCAGTCAGATGTTTTGTCTATGTCTTATTAATCATTTAAATGTGGGATTGTGGATAAGAGAAGACAAATCAGTGCACCAACATAAAATAATGAGAAGAGGAGATGAGTCATTCATCAGCTAAATACATTGAAAGACGTGAAATAATTCATTTCCTGTCTAGATAGGAAAAGCAAACTATGCTTGGCAATTAATATGTGGAACTTGGACAGCAACAGGCCTGAATAGGTCAAAAAGTTGCTTGATTTAATGCACTTTAATCCTATCTTGATGTCTCCAGAGGTGGGAGTTGTACTTCCGCCTGGTTTGAATCTATGTTGTCTACGGGAGATTGCTGGAGTTGGCAAAATATTATTTATTCTAATTGATGTTTAGGATCCTTTGAAAGAAAGCAACATGATTCTGTTCCAATGTGCTTCATTACCTCTGGACAAAATTTGAAACATACTCATTGTTGTTTCACTGGCAGCCAATTTATACACAGCAAACTTCAACAAACAATAATTTGTAAGTTGCTGAATAGATTTTTGGCAAAAGAATGCCTTCCCCTCTTTGAAAATGTGTCATGAGTACTTTGTTGTTGAAAAACTGTGTGTCTATTGATGTAGCACTTACAAATTGGATTCTGGATTAAGGAACCTAAGAATTTTTGATTCAGAAAGTGATAGAACTGAACTGAGCTGAAATGGACAATACTGGAAGAAGTTATAAACGTTTACCCTCCTGTCTAAAATATTCTGTCTCACCCGAGAGAGATTTTACCAAGAGAGAGCAATTAGTGATTGGATAGAAAGCGCCAATACATTAGTATCACATTTATATACTGCACGGATTGGTAAATAAAAATTGGCTGCTGACATAAATATACATCTGTGATGATGAAAGTAATTACAATGGTATATATCTAAATTTTCATTTTGGGGAAAAAAGTTAATAATGGCATGATCACTATCATGATAAATCATCTATTTTACTGTTGTAGATGAAACAATTCAATTTCATGCTACTGCACCTTTTTGAAGATTGCAGAAGAATCAGAAATCCTTCACATATTATTTAGCAGCATCTTCCTCCATGTTCCCACCTACGCTCAGTGCCTTATTCTTGCCGTGCCACTTTTCCCTTCCCTTTGCTCCTGTGGGCCTGACATTGCCATATGCTCACCTGCAAGTGTAGTAATGTAGCAGCACAAGGTATTTGCATTCCTCGTTACCCCCTGCCCATCCCTCAAAGCAATTGAGAAGACATTGCCTGCGACAACGTTCGGTAGAGTCAGGGGACTAAATTTAACACAGGAGACAAGTGTCTTCTGCTATTTACTGATAAGATGGTCAAAACAAAGACGCTGCCAAGAACATACTCCTGACTTAACGATTCTTAAAATTTTAACAAGGTCCAGGATACAGACCAGGCAGTTTATTTTGTTTTAAAGAATGAGTGAGAACTTGAGGTCAAAGCAAGTATGCCTTTTATAAATGTTAAATCATGCATGCTTGCTTAATCATACTAATATAAAGACCTGTGTTTATAAATTAGTTTTCACAACTATGCCTGGGCCCCTTTTACTGCCAAAATATTGTTCTGTAATATTGTAATGTGTAACGTTGACCACAACAAGGTCACACCAGCAGGTTTTAGTTGAGTGAATGGATATTGGCCAGAACACTGGAGTGGAGTAGCTAATGACCCTTGGTTCTCTCTGTGCAGTTTGACCATTCACCCTATGACTGTGTGAGTTTCCTCCAGGGGGTTCTGGTTTCCTCCCACATTCCGAAGATGAGTGGTTTGGCAGGTTAATTGGCCACAGTAAATTACCCCTTGAGCAGACACGGGTGGTTGAATCAGGGAGGGGGGAGAATCAATTGGGATTAGTGTAAATTTCAGTGTGGATGGGTGCTTGATAATTGGCATGGACTCAGTGGGCGTAAGGGCTGTTTCCATGCTGTATGTCTCCAGAATTCCAACATTTTCTTGAATATTATAATGAGAAGTTTGTCCACCTGAGGCGGCAGATATCATGTCCAAAAGAGTAAATCCAACAATATAGGGGGCCCTCAGTAGTGTTCAGAAATAACAGGTTGATTACTGTTTACAAATGTCTGGAACAGGGGACCAATTAATAATCTTCAATCTACGAAGCTGGAGTATTACCACTCAGACAAGGCTGCTATATTAATGTTACTTGTGTGCTGGCCAAGGCCAAGCCCAAGCCACAATAAATTGTGTAGGAAAGAATTGTAGGAATAGATTGTGGCTGGATCAACTTACATGGAACTTTGTTGCAAGTGCACTTGAATTAATACTGAAAGGCGGCATTCTGTTTTAAGCACAACTTGAATAGGGCCAACTCAGCCTAACCCAGGATTCACTCAGGATGCAGGTGAAACCTGCGTTAGGCCATATTTCCATGACAATGCATTTACTCTTGATATCCATTCCCACAATTTGCTGCAAATCAGTAATAATTTCTCCAGGAGAAATTCGCCCACTCCAAATAAACTTAAAATACCATAAAGGAAGTAGGAAGGGGAGAAGGCTATTCAGCCACTTGAACAAGCTTCACAATTCAATGGGATCTACTGCACTCCTTCTTTTCCCCATAACCTTTCATTCCCTTGCTGCTTATCAATCTATCAGTCTTCTACATACTGAAATTCTGTGTCCCCACAGCTCACTGTGGCAAACACCCACATCCCTGTAAGATACGAAATGCCTTCTCATCTCGTTCTTAAATATATATCCCATTATTCTGAGACCATGACATCTGTTTCTAGACTCAGCCTTGAGATGAACCATCCTCTAAGCATTTAACCTGTCCAACACCTTTTTATAAAATAATTGTCAAGGTTTCATTGTGTTGCTATTTTGTTTTAATGTACAACAGTAATATTTTGACTATTAATCTAGGCTTTCGTGAGATTCCAGTACAAATGTACGACTGGTAGTTTAAAATCCAACTAGACCAAGGGGGACCTGTTGGGTCCTGTCCCCTCAACGCGCGGTTGCGAGGGGGGGTGGGGGGTGGGGTGGCCTTTGGCGTCACACACACACTAACCATCCCCCACATACATACACTAACCCATCCTTGATATTATATTGATATTATTAATTCGCTCCTTTTACCCCATCCCCTGCCCTATCCACTCACACATAACCCCCAACTGCGCAGGCATGGCTAGAGAGGTGGGGGGGGGGTGGAGAGGGGAGGGAGGGGGCGGAGAGGGAAGGGGGTAGAGATTGAGGGGTGTGGGGAGGTCGGCGTCATAGGGGAGGGCTGGTTCTCGAATGCAATACTCCACCACTCACCCATAGGTCCCAATATTCACCACTCCCTAGAGAGGGTGGGGGGGCAGAGAGGGCGGGGAGGCAGAGAGAGGGGGGGGGCAGAGAGGGAGGGGGGGCAGAGAGGGGGGGCAGAGAGGGGGGGCAGCAGAAAGGAAGAACCCCACTCCCCATCTCCTCCCCTCTCTCCTCCCCCCTCTCCATCCCCCCCTCCACCCCTCCCTCTCCATCCCCTCTCGCCCCCTCCCTCCACTCCCCCCCCTCTTCCCCCCCCTCTCTCTCTTTCTCTGCCCCGGGGAGGGGGTAGAGAGGGAGGGGGTAGAGGCAGCAATTACTCAAGTCGTAGAGCACAAGCTCACCATCCGGTGCGGGGCCCGAGCTAGGCTGTCGCCGGAATGGTCCAGAGCAATGCCCAGAGCGATTTGAGGATGGTGAAAAACAGCGGAGGTCCGGACGATCGTGGTTTCTGCGAGGATAAGCACACCTACGAGCATGACAGACGATCTGGCGGGTGAGACGGAGAGGAGGTATTAAATGGCTTAAATCCAGGGCGGGAGGGTCACGTAACTCGCAGCTCATGGCTGCGCATTGAAAATTCTCCGCAGCTGGCCGCGAGAAGCAAAGGCATTGCTTCAGCACATTAGATGTCAGATTGGTGAACAATTTTAGTAAAAAAATTGGGAAATAATGAATCAAATTTACAGATAAGGGGATTTTTTGAAATCATGAGGTAAATCTCTACCAGAATATGTAAACATTTCACCATTACCACGTCGGGTTTTCGAGGAGATGTGAATCAAAGAAAATGTTCAAGCAAGCAAGCAAGGATCCGCACAAGCGAACATCCAGAATTTTATAAGTTACTAGACCAAGTGCAGACCCGTTGGGTCTGTTCCCCAATGACCGGTTGCGGGGGGGGGGGGTTGGGAGCAGCGGCATGCGGCGCCACACACACACACACTAACCACCCCCACACACACACACACACTAACTACCCCCCCGCACACATGCTAACTACCCCCCTTGATATTGTATTAATATTATTCATTTGCTCCTTTTACCACATAACCACCCTATCCACTGACGCATAGCCCCCAACTTGCAGGCGCATCTAGAGAGGGAGGGGGGGTTAGAGAGTGAGGGCAGAGAGAGAGAAGGGGCAGAGACAGAGAGAGAGGGGCAGAGGGAGAGGGGGGTGGAGGGGCGGGGGTGGAGGGTAGGGAGGGAGTGGAGGAGAGGGGGGTGTGTAAGTGGGGGAGGAGGGGAGGGAGGGGGAGAGAGAGGGGAAGAGAGAGGGGGAGAAAGAGAGGGAGAGAAGGGGGCTGAGGGGGGAAAGGGAGGGGAGTGGAAGGGGGAGGGGGGAGTGGAAGGGGGAGGGGGGGAGTGGAAGGGGGAGGGGGGGAGTGGAAGGGGAGGGGGGAAGTGAGGGGGAGAGGTGGGGGCGAGGGAGGGAGGGGAATGAAGGGGGTAGGGGAGGGGGGAGGGAAGGGCAATGGGGTGGAGGGGAGGGTGTGGATGGGAGAGGGGAAGGGGGTTTAGGGGAGGGGGGACGGGGTGGAGGGGAGGGAAGGTGGGGGAGAGGAAGGGGGGGAGAGAGATAAGGGGAGAGAGGAGGGGGAGAGAGAGGAGTGGGGTGGGGCGGCAGCTTGCGGGGGCCTGAGCGAGGCCCGGAGCGAGACTCGGAGCGATCTGAGAACCAAAGATCCTATAGCGAGCTATAGGCTCTTTGCTGAGGACTGCTAAAAGCAGCGGACGACCGGCCGATCGTGGCTTCCGCGAGGGGAAGCCCACCCACCAGCGTTACAGACGATCGGGCCGGGGAGACGGAGAGGAGGTCGTCCCCTGTGACGGGTAGAGGGGAGACAGGGAGGGAGGAGAGGGGAGGCGGTGAGAAGAGGTGAGAAGAGGAGGGGGGGAGGAGGTGGAGGGGAGCCGGGCGAGTGAGTGGGCTGCGAAAAGCGGAGAGAGAGAAAACCGGCCTGACTCTCTGGAAACCTGCAGCTGGAGGGGGAGGGGCGTGGCTTCACAAGCTGCGGCGGCTGCGAGGAGAAACTTCTTCAGCGCGTGAGTGCCGGTGACCTCGGGCTCTGTAGAACTTTCTCGTTCTTTCTGCGCCTTTTGAAGAACGGGGGGTGGGGGGGTAACGTAACTCGTGGAAAACCGCCCATGCGTGTTGACAGCAGCTGCATTAATCCAGAGCAGCGGGGGGGGGGGGGGGGGCGGGCAAAAGCAAGGTGGGCCACGAGCAACGGCATTGTGAGGTCAGCAGCTGGGCAGCCGTTATATTTTTTTTTAATGTCAGTTTGGTGATAAATTTTAGTAAATAACTCGTGAAATAATTGACCAAATTTACAGGAGTGGATTTTTGAAATCATAAGGTAAATTTATACCAGAATATGTAAAAATGTCACCATTATTGTAATGTCAGCAGCTGGGCAGCAGTCAGATTAGAAAAAAAGGTTAGATTGGTCAACAATTTTAATAAAAAGTCAGGGAAATAATTGACCATATTTACAGAGTGGATTTATAAAATCATAAGGGTAATCTCTACAGAAATATGTCAACATTTTGGCGTACAAACAAACAAACAAACAAACACACACACACACGCGCACACACACACACACCCCTCCCCCTCCCCCCCTCCACCAAAAAAACAAAAACACTGATTTAGATAGATATGATGAAAATAACCCATTCTCATTATAAGGACAACAGGAGTAATTACTGTGAGAAACGGCGAACCTCGCTAAGTCAAAAAGTAACTAATTATGTCATTTTGGCTTGCTGTGTCTGCAGTGCCATAATGTGGAGTTACATTCAGGTAATTTAACCAATGCTGCTGAATGATACTTTAATGGTTAATGTATCTGATCCTGTTTTAATGGGATATGACAATTTAAGACATCAGATTGCTGATAACAATGTAACCACAGGCCACTGCAGGTACAAGGACTGATAATCATCAGCACCATCAGTCATTTGGGTTGTGTCTGTTTAAAGACAGCAAGCTGTGGTTTCTATTACACCTGATACCACTTTCAGATGTAACAGATGTTAGTAACCAGCTCCCATAATATAAAACACCTCTTATATTAGTTTTAACATATTCTCCTACTAGCTTGTGATGCATGATTTGGGTAAACTAGTTCCGATGTTATGTTATTTTAAGTTAGGTAAATATGATTTCCCAGACTGAAGTTAAAAGTTTTTTATAAAGGTGAGATTTTGTTGTGTATCAGCCAAAATGTTGTAGTTAATAGTTGTAATTATGTCCACATTTCCTTTAGATTAATATTTAGCATTATGGCAGAAGATTAAAGATCCAATGTACCCACAGAGGGTGATGTAGCTTCTATATTGACCCATCAGAAAATCAATGGGATCAGACATATAAATACTGTGATGAGGAGAGCTAGTCAGGAGCTGGGTACCTTGTGGTGAGTGATTCATTTCCTGACAATCCAAAGCTTTTCCACCATCTGCAAGGCCAAAGTCAGGACCATGACAGAATACTCTTCTCTTCCCTGAATGTGCAGTTCCAGCAACAGTGAAAAAGCTTGTTACTACTTAGGACAAAGGAGCTACAGGACAAAGCAGCCCACTTGATTGGCATTCTATCTAACAGCCTGAAGATTCATTCCCTCCTCCACCAGTGGAACACAGGTTCAGCCTGTATGCCTAAAAGAATTGAAGGTTTCATTTTGCAAACTGTTGCAATAAAGGAAATTGTGGTGCATTTTGCAGTTCACTTAGTTGAGCAGAAGTTCTTTGCAATGAATACACCTACAGCAGTTTCCAAACCTATCATCTTTACCACTTGCAGCAGCCTGTGTGACATAATGATTTTAAAGTGCAGATTTACACCCACAGCTAGATTACTTTAATAATTGATATAGTTTGTGCATTTAAAATGTGCTTGGTAGATATTTTGCTGCATAGAAATAAGAGGTTTTCATAATATTGATTTGTATTAAATGATGCTTAGATAACAGATTTTATAAAACGTTTAAAAAGAACATTTTAATAGTAAGAAAGTTGTACAGTTTGGTCCACATAACCAGTGACAGTGTTATGAGAAAGCTCACAGAGGTTCTAACTATAATAGAATGTTATTTCTGCAAGAAATTATGTCATAGTATCTAACTCCTATCATGGCTCATCACTGTTATCGCAGCTCCAGGTATTGTACATTTTGGCAGTAAACCTCTAGCTCTGTAAGTTATTTCCACACTATTTATTTGGAACCTGTTTCTTTAAAGCTATACTTATGCAAGGAGATCAATTACATTGAATCAGAATCAATGTAACTTGAAACTGAATATGCTTCAGAATATTTACACATGATATTAAGTTGAATTGGTGCATGTGTCAAGGGTGTTTCAAGTGATCACTTCTGTATTTATATTACTGTACACTTGTGCAAAATAAGTGTATTCAATTACAAGCCCTACCCAATCCTGCTGAATTCCTTCTCTCATGAAGAAGCCAAACATATCCCCTCAAGGAAGCAAAACGGGCAGGAAAGTCATCTTCAGGCTACGATCAAACATTTTTGAATGACATGTTCTGAGATTGTTGGAGTCTTATGAATTGGTTTGATTCCTTTCCTTGCTGTTTGTGATGTGACCACAGGAAGCAATGTCACTAAGGGATTGATTAAAAGGGAGAAAGCTAGGGGTTGGGTGGTATATTTACCATATTTGTTACAAGGCATGTGCATAAAATTACTCTGTTATTGATTAATTACTAATATTGGGCAGCACAATGTCAACTCATTCAGGCAGGTTCCAATAATATTTGATATGAGAGGTAGAATATTGGCAGAACATATTGAGCGAGAATATTGAGAGAACTTTACACTCTATCTGAGCACACTGGGATGGACAGTGGTTCTGTAAAGGAGAAAATGGTTAGCTTGTTCGGGCATTGGAAACAGAAATCTCATCCTTCCCCAGAACAGTTCCCCAGCCTGATGCTGTTACAAATTGCGTGATATTTGCAGTAGGTGCTTGCATTAGCATGCACATTATTTTTGTGATTTGTAACTGACTCTAGATGTTGTACCTAAAAGCAAAATATTTGCTCTGAATAAGGAAAAACAAACACCACAGCTGGTTACACTATCTTATTGCAAATCCAGTTTCATTGTGTGTTGCTCCTCCAGGAAAAAAACATCAAAGGACGATTTTCCAATGATGCAGATGGACAGCTGACTGGTATATTTGAGCATAATCTGGATCAATGGATTTTTGGCTGATGATGTGGCCCTGCCTCAAAGGAATCATTCCTCACCCCGCAGCATATGGTCTCTAACTGATTGATCAGTAATGCAAAGATTAAGAAACTTGGGATCCAAAATGTTTCAACATTTAGCATTGTAAAGATAGATTCAAGAGATTGCCCATCATTCCTGATGGTCACAATTATTAATATCAACTAGTTATAAAGCATCAACCTCCAAATTATATGACAATAACTTTTAAATCACAAATTATCATGAATTTAATTAATATGGTTTCATTTCTATCTTAAAATTCCATTAAAATAGATTTAGAAAAGGGACAGGAGTGCTGCTCTGGGATTTTCCTCTGTTAAGATTGTTAAACTCAAAATCTCTGATTGGCAAAATCGCAATTGATGTTGGGAGACGATGATTTAACAAATAGAATGAACATAACTTTCCTTTGACTCCCCTGCTCTGAATTTCATGTTCCCTCACCTCTGTTACTATGAACATAGCCACTCATCATCCCATCTCTGGCCTTGTCCACCTGTCTATAGATCAAAACCACCCTCACCTGTGTCCATCTGTGACCTGTCATGCCTTGTCCTGCCTCCCCCCAAAGAAGGGCCCCGACCTGAAAAGTCACTTATCCCTGTTCCCCAGACATGCTGCCTGACCTGCTGCCTGACCTGCTGAATTACTCCAGCACTTTGCGTCTTTTTTTTTGGTAAACCAGCACCTGCAGTTCCTTGTATCTGCCTCTCATCATTTTGCTTTGTTTACTTTTCACTGCTTGCATGGCAGAGGATGGGTGGCAGAAGAATATCCCACCTTAGCCGACATGCTAGCCAAGCCCTGGTCTACGTATCCTTGCTTCATAAGCACACACATACATAGGAGCATAAATATAAAGTACACATTACCACTGGAGCAGACCATATGATTACTCAAGTTTATAATAATACTTCTCTGTATATTAGTTATATCATCTAATAGGATGTATTTTGTCATGAAATATACTGCTACAGGGGCTTGATACCAACTCAAGTAATACACCTACAAGATTCACCAGGATTTCTTTGTCACAACACTTTTGCGAAATGGAACTTTCAATTCTTTTAGCCTTTCATTTTCCCGCCAAATATTAATACATTGGTCAAGAATAATTAGTTTATTTAAGGAACAGCATCCAATGGAAGTGTATGTGAGGGGAAGGCTGAATGTTTTAAAATATGACTAGTTGCAAATATCTTTTTTCCCCCAGAAGTGTTTCACATTAATGGAAAAAAAACTGTTGCCTTCGACTTCCTCGCTGAATTGAAGGATGAATGAGATGAAAGCTCGCTGGTGTTGTGTTGTGGGGTGGGGATGGGGGTGGATTAACCTGTCCCACCTCCACTACTTGTCCCTCTGCCGTGAGGGACACACACTCTCTCTCTTTCTCTCCCCACCCTCTCACAATTAGGTGTTTTACTGTCACGGTGACCGGCTCCCTTGACATGTTAGATTGGACAAGGGCGGGAGTAGAGAGCAAACAAAACAATGTTGTTTTCGTCTGAGAGTGTGAGGGACGGAGCCGGGCCGGTGTTGTCCTTTGGGCGGGAGAATGACCTGTCCCGGGTGCCCATACACTCTTGGTTTAACATTTACATTCTCCGTTCTCGCAGACACACGGAGTCGCTGCCGCTGCCGCCGCCGCCGCTCGCTGGAAGGAGCGGGCGGACTGACCTCAATTGAACTTTAAAAAAAAAGATTGTTGCAAACTCACTGGCGGTAGTTTAATCACAGTTTTTTTTTCCTCAACTGCTTCCTCGCTAGTTCAAGTTCTTAGTTTTATCGGCTGGATGACCGCGAATTGTGCTGAATAATTCAACACCAACAAAACAAAACCCCGCAGGAGCTGTATGCGCTCTAAACCAGACCGGGCTTTGATACTAATCTGTGCCTTAAATCCCCCCCTTTCTGCCCCGCTGTTTCACTTGCTTGTGAGTGGCAGAGGCCGGAGGTCCATTCAGTCGCTGCTGGATTTGTGCAGCTTCTAATGGCCGGCCCGGCCCGGCGACATGATCCTGCCTTTATCGATCCATTGATTGCACATGGTCCTGCTCTGACCTCCTGATCCCAAAGAAGCCGTTTCCATGGAGACTGGAAGTCCTCCTCCAGCCTTTTTTTCCCCACTCTATGTGTCTCTGGCAGGAATTTCTCTGGGCAGCAGCTGATTGTAAATTCCTGCAGATACTGGAAGCATTGCGTGTGAGTGTCTCCCTCCTCCCCCTTTGTTGAATCCCGAGCAAGATCCACGGACTCTCCATCTCCGCTCTTCCTCCCTCTCTCTTGTGTGTGTGTGTGTGTGTGTGTCTCTCTCTCTCTCTCTCCCTCTCTCTCTCTCTTTCCCCCACCCCCTCTCCTCCCTCCCTCCAGACCTTGTGTTGCTCGCAGCGATGATCAGGGCACAGCAAATCCTCCTGATCCCACAGAGGGCGATCTGACTGACGTGGGAGGCTCCGATCGAGATTCATTTCAGCTCCATCAGGACCTCTTAGAGGAGAGTGAGAGAGAGAGAAAGAAGAGGAAAAAATTCGCGTCGCATCCCTTCCCCGAAAGACATCTGAAAATGCAGAGCAGAATAGAGGCTATCCGTCTGTCCGGCTGCTACTGTTTGTTTCTCCTTCTCTTAAACCCACTCAGCACCGCGGGAAGTAAGGCAAATCAAGGTAAGGAAACCTTATGATATTCCCCTACACCCAGTCCCCCCTCGCCCTCTTCACTTTAAACATGTTTTGTTCCTTCTGTGAATTCGTTCAGCGCTGAGATTCAGATCGTGACTGTAAAGGATCACAGGGGTCTGATTGTATGGGGGAACCGTCTCTGTGCGTGAGACAGGGCATGTGTTTAAATAAGATCAACAATCCCACATAAGGGGAGAAAAAAAAAAGTGGGTAAGACAACAATTTTGTCATTTGAGTTCAATTGAAAGACAATTTTGTGCCTAACTTTTAAACCTTAAAGTAATCTAGATTAAAGTCTCATTTACTGACACTCTTTAAAATATGGTAACTATGTATTCTGTTCTCAAATAAGCCCAATCTTTCCAACCTGATGTGTTCAGGATATTTTCTTTCTCACCAGTTTTCCAACTGTGTACACTATAGAAAGCTGATGAGTCAATGTCAACGATATTTGCAGTTTCTCTAAACGATAATGAGATGAAACATAAATTGATCAACATGTTTAATGCAAAATGATTTCATAATTGAAATGTAGCAGATATAATGATACATTTAAGAATCAGAACAGTGTATAGAATATGCATACATATAAATGTTTATATATGTGTATATTTGATGTGAGTGAAAACAGTATTTAATAATTTTCATTCATTTAGATAGGAATAAATTAATTGTTTTACAATTGACTTATTGTTATGCAAACTGTAAATCAATAGAACATTAAATAATCGGTTGGCTTGGATTCAGCCAACACAGACATAGTACAATACTTAGGAACATACACTCAAATCTGCCTTTTCAAATCCTGTTTTACTTGTGCCTGCTGACATTGTGGCAATAACAAAACAAACACTGCAATGTGGTTTTAGTCTTTAGTTTATTAGCTGGGCGATTGACATATGTATTTGCTGAAAAATGTAATCTGAACAAGCTGGGACTTATTCAGCATGATGTTGACACATTACTGTGCAAAGTGCTGAGTGAACATTTAACCAAGAATTTGCACCACTTTGAGCATAGCTTAACGTAGCTGAATATACAATTGTTACATTAGATGGAGTTAGTTTGATATCTGTGCTGTGACTACCCAACAAAGAATTGCAAAAATTATGGTATGTTCAGTGAGAGCTGTCTGTGAGGTGTTTTTAGTTTTTCTGAATAATTTCGGTGAGGCGGATGGGAAGTTAGAATTTCTGTTAACTATTTTTCTCCTGTTCTGTTGGGAAATGATTCTGGTTATCTATCTACTTGCTCTCGTTCCCTGGTACATTGTTCAAGTTGCCATTCTTCATGTAAAATCATACAGTAAGTGTTAGCAACTATTTGAGTTGGTTCATCATATTCCAGCCTTTTCCAATGTGTGCTTAACACTTACAATTGTTCAGCGATCAATTGGAGCCACTGAGCATTGACTATGAGGAGAGACCTTGTCTCATTCCTGTCTTCCCGTAACAATTAACACTGAGGCCAATTCAGGTCCTCACAGTGGCCAAATGAGATGTGATCATTGGTTAAACTGTTCATTTCTAATCATTGCACATGCTGTGCTCAATCATTTGAATTGGTTTCTAACTCTCTCTTGAACACATCCAGTGAATTGGCCTCCACTGCCTTCTGTGGCAGAGAATTCCACAGATTCACAACTCTCGGGGTGAAAAAGTTTTTCCTCATTTCAGTCCTAAATGGCCTACCCCTTATTCTTAAACTGTGACCCCTAGTTCTGGACTCCCCCAACATCGGGAATTTTTTTCCTGCATCCAGCCTATCCAATCCCTTAATAATTTAATATATTTCTATAAGATCCTCTCTCATGCTTCTACATTCCAGTGAATATAAGCCCAGTCGATCCATACTTTCATCATTTTAAATAATATATTGAATGGTACAGCAGGGAACCAGACAATCAGGACAACAGGTTTATTATGCTGTTGTTAATGTTTTAGCACAAGCCAGGTGGAGACTGTAATCTACACAGATGAAACTTACAACGGGCAGTTTCTTTACTTTTTGGCATTAATCACATCATGCCAGGGGCCAGTGCAGTGGCAGAGAGCCAACGGCAGTAGCACCAGGTTCACATTTCTTTGTTGCAGTATAAAAACTGAACAAACAAATTATTTTCATAACTGGATTATGCCAGAACTAAATTGGCACTGTATTATACACAAATTTAGCAGAATGCCTTTTGAGTGCTCCGATCATATTGTTGGCAAGGCTGAGTGTGCCATAGAAAACGTAGCACAGTCCATGAACAGAAATACAAATCGTGGCTTCAAAATTGTGTGGCCGCAGTTTTTCCGACTGCTGCTGAATCTTCCCTGTAGTTTAAACAGCACTGACAGCCAGAGGTTGTACAATATAACATGCCATTGGGAAAGTAAGCAGCCATCACATTCGGTAATGATTTCATAATATTATCAACAAAAAGCTTTCCACTGCACCTCGGTACACGTGACAATAAACTAAACTCAACTGAACTGAACAATATCAGAAATCTAAACAATCACAAAAGATTGCAGATGCTGGAATCTTGAATTAAAAACAAAATGCTGAAGGAATTCAGCAAGACAGCCAGAATCTAAGGAGAGAAATGGACAGGTGACGTTTCGGGTCGAAGTCTGAAGAAGGGTCCCAACCCGAAATATTATTTGTCCATTGCCTTCCGCTGATGCTGCCCAACCCGTTGCATTCCTCCAGCACTTTGTTTTTGATCTAAACAATTACTCTGACTAAAGAGTAAAAAGATCAAAAGTATTTTACCTGTGAACTAATAAAAGAGAAAAGGAGAGGTAGGATATCAGCCAGGATCTCTGTTTCTGACCGTTGAGTACTAACTACCCTTGGACATATTGTTGGATGGAGCTCAGATATGTTGAACCAATTACCACCGCCCCTTGTTTCCATCAGCTCTACAGGCAATAGCCTGGCAAAACCCTTCATTCTTGATTCCAGTACACAAAGTGGCCACTTGAAGGAGATTCCATGGCACTGGAACCTGTGGAACTAAAGTCCTCCATGAGTTTATATCTTTCAAAGATTCATAAGAAAGAGGCAGAACAGAACCAAAGCATTTTACTTGCAATCTTTAGATGCATATTAACATAAGAGGAGATCATACTAAAGGGTAAAAAATCAGATGGTGCCTCTGCAGCTTTACATTACATTTGTTTCATGTGTTTACAAGCAATATGATGAAAGCTATAAAGGCTAGACATCCAATTCTTCACGGTTATCCTGCACATAATATAAAAGGGGACTGACTCTACAGCTGAGAAAATACATCAAACATTGCTTGCAGAAAGTATTCGCTAATGAGTGGTGACAATTTGTTAGATGTAATTATTTGAAACCTTATACTCTGCACTCGGGATAGTGGTAGCATATGGGGTGGAGTGAGTGTTTAGAATTTACTAACACTCAATTTCAAACAGTTCGGGAACCCAGCAGAATGTCTACATCACCCACCTCCCCACCCAACCCCTCGTTTATTAAGTAAGTGTGGATGATCTGCAATGCACTCATCTCACGAGAGGTGTTTCCCTTGCACATGCTGAGCATCTATAAAGGGATATGGGGAAAAAGCAGGAACGGGTATTGATTCTGGATGATCAGCTATGATCATATTGAATGGCGGTGCTTGCCCGAAGGGACAAATGGCCTACTCCTGCACCTATTTTCTATTTTTCTATATTTCTAAAGGAAGTGGTTGGAGAGTCAAGTATCACTTGGTGATTAATGTTTTTCATGTTACCGGATCTGTTATTTTACTTCTTAATGTATATAACTCTCTAAAATAAATAGAAAAACACTTAAAGTACCTGCGTCTTCTCGCCTTTTTGATTTGAGTATTGTACCAGCAAAATGGTTTTTGTTACGATTATCTTTATCTTTAAAAAATTGGAAAAAAATATTAGATGGTAGAAGTATGTTTGGCAAATCCATTATTGTGTTCGATGTGTTTGTGATCAGATGAAAACACATGTTAAACTGGAGCATGTATTTATGATTTGATTGGGGACAATTCAGCTTAAGCAGTAGTTTGTGATAAATATCAATGTTGAATAAAACAACAAGTTAGTTTAAAAAACAATGTTCTCTTCCCTCAAAGAGGATAGTCAACTGATGCAGAGTTTTTATTTATTGTATCCTTTGTTTTTAAAAGTGGAGGTGTCATTCACCAAAGCAGCAGTAAATCCTATAGTGAATGCAGAAGTGCCCAAATTAGTGGCGACTAATGTAAAAAAATATTGCAAATGGCAGGTTTAGTGGTATTTTCAAGCATATTCAAGAGATTCTTAGACTTCCAGCCTCCAGAATTGAGCTGAAAGTTTATTGTGGAGTAAATTTTATTCAGATTTCTGCATTGGAATTTTTTTTTGTGTGCGTGATGATTTTGTAGTTTTTAAGGAAGCTATTGTAAGATTTTTGCCTGGCTGAAATCTCTTCACTATGGCAGCAATGCTTATTTAAGATCAGAGTGCTGGAATTTGAAATATTCTTTAGGCTTAAAAGTTTTCTATACTCATCCCCCATTTGGTTCCTCTGAGGATGTTTTTTTCTCCTTCCCCTTTCTGGGACCTCCTGTGTCATGCACCCTGGCTAAAATATGTCCAAGGGGTTCCCAGCTAAAACAGTTAATTCTCTGTTGATTAACACCTTTTGGCAAGAAGAGTTGTGTGAATATCTGGATAGGAATGGGATTAAAGGTTATAAAGATAGTGGACAGACAGGAATAATTTAGTGCCCTGTGGAACATATTGGCTTCTGAGCTGCCTGGGCTGTGGGAAATGTCAGGGTAGAGGGAGAGGAATGGTCAGGGATGAATAATGTAGATGTGGGGTTAACAGATTGTGCAGGCGACTCTCACTACATTGACCTTTAGGAAGAGGGGCAAGGAAAACTTTGCACAATCTTTCCTCAGGAGATTAACAGGTCGCAATGATGTAAAACAAAAGTAATGAACAAGCTGCAAATGTGGGACGTCTTAAGCAAGCAGAGAAATGCACACTGGTCAGTCAGCATCCAATAAGAGCAAAAGGTATTGACATTTCAGCAAACGGAATAAATAAATATTTGCAAAGAGGCCAGAGTGTGAGTAATTCAACAGCCTTTCCTTGTTTTGTAATGTGATTCTTTCCTGATATTGATGTAGTTTGGCTTGGACCTTGGCAAGTAGTGACATTGTTGAGCTTATTGCATGGAGGATTGGGCTTTCAATTCCAGAATATTTTACTTCATTTTATTTGTCTTGTTGCTTAAATCTCTGCATATCATGAAAAAAACACTTAAAACAACATTGATGGTAATCAAACTAAAGTGTGCAAAAAACAAACTTTTGGAGGAACGCAGATGGGTCAAGCAGCAACTGCAGATGAAATCAATGGCATAAATTACAAAGGAGGCTTTGAAAAGTTCCTTGGATCATTTTTACCGTCCACCTGGTAATCCCTTGTCATGGTGGAACCCAGAGTAAAGTGTCTATTTAGGGATCTCATGTCAGGAATGTGAATGACATGGGTCACCCACCAGAATGAAATGAGTGTAATTGGGGCTGCAGTGCTGGGGATATTGTTCAGGGTGAGTTTGCGGATGTTGTCTGGCTTATCTTGCCAGTGGGGTCGGAGGATGTTGGGTGTCCAATGTCTGCAGTTCTTGAGGAACTTGATGTCGGTAGTCTGGTGGTGTACATCACTGCTGCTTGGTAGAACATAAAAATTATGCCAGACTAAAGATTTTGACAAACTCTGGTTCTGGAATCAATGTGCGTGAGTTAAGCAGTTAGCTCTTCTCCAAAAGGGAGGTTGTTGAAGATGAGGTGTTGCATTTCAGTGAGAAAGTTAAGGTTAGGGCTGGGGAATGATGCAGCCCTGTTAGTTACTTGTTTGCTCTGCTTTCCCATTCCAATGAAAGATCTTCCACCTGAAATGTCAAGTTTCTCTTTCCCCAGACGCTATCCAACCAAATGTTTCCAGCATTTATTGTTATCTGCGTGTTGCTGGGCCACTTGTGCTCTTTCCACCCAATTCATTTTCTTTAGATGTTGGATTCTCTCTTGGCTGTCAGCCTTCAGGTACCTGTAGAGATGCTGCTTTTCCATGGATGGGAGGTGATTTTTTTACCCAGGTTTGCCTTGTGTTTAAAGTTTATCGGTTCCCTGATCTCTTGATCATTTTCATTAAACCAGTCCTGCTGTATAGGGATACCAAGAGACTACAGCGTTATGAAAAGTTGTGATGTTCAGTGTAGTCCATACTGTAGCTCCCATTGGTTGTCATTCTTCAGATTGTCTGTGAGGTGCTGCTTGAAAAAAAAACTGAAAAAAAAACTATCTCTAATGTTTGATCTGCTTGTAATACTATTTTTGTTACTGTATTTATTTTGGGGTCAGACTTTGGAGATAACAGTGGATTAATTATTGGTCAGTTGATCAAATCATCATGAATTGCCATGAAGCATTATTACACACAGGCATGCATTGTATCTGATTTTCTCAAAAGTTTACACACAATAAAAATATCAAAAAATGGAAGCAGTGTAAAACGATGGCCCTTTTTCAATGGAGTCTTGTATTGTTTCTCTAGTAGTATTGATCAAAAAATGCATTAATGACAATTTTGTTGGATATTTATGCATTTCCTAAAAAGTTGTAGTATTTTGGAAGAGTTGGTATTCTTTAACACAAAGCAATTAGCTGTACGGTGCACTCTTGGGTCAAGAGTGGTTTATTGTCATTTATCCTAAAACAGAACAATGAAATTCTTACCTGCAGCAATGCAACAGATATGCAAACATAGTACTCTGTAAACACCATAACAAACAACAACAAAAGTTCAGTATATATGTATGCAAACAATAATAGTACAAATATAAAAACAATGTCCCAAGTCTATGTAGTTCAGAGCCTATTTGGAGGTTGTAGTGTTCAATAGCCTGATGGTTGTAGGGAAAAAGCTGCTCCTGAACCTGGGCGTTACAGCATATTTTTGACACCATGCGTTTGAAGAATGGTCCCGACCCGAAATGTCACCTATCAATGTTCTCCAGAGATTGTTTGTGCCTGATCCGCTGAGTTACTCCTTTTTTTGTAAACTGCATTTGCAGTTCCTTTTTTCACCTATCCATGTTCTCCAGAGATTGTGCCTGATCTGCTGAGTTACTCCTTTTTTTGTAAACTGCATTTGCAGTTCCTTTTAATAGTGCATTATAGAATTTTATTGTAATCTAAAATTGTTCAGAGCTCTCTTTGTCATCATACATTTTAGATTCTAATCTTTAAAAATCTTTAAATATAAATATGCTTGCTTCCTTATTCAAGAGAGTAGCATCCAACCAAATGTCCTAGCGCAGTTACCAGATGTGTTCCTTCAACCCTTCTTTGCCCCGAGTAACTGCACTGACAATGGTGGCCAATTCCTCCATCATTTAACATACTGAAGGCCACTGCCTTTCCATTCTTCTCACTCTCTTTCAAAACCTCTTCTGGACTACCCTTAAGTGTTCTGTACAATATCAGTGGCCTCCCTCCTCACTTTTATGTCACGGGTTACAAAATGCTGCTCTGGTCTACAAATTGCTGCTGTTTCCTTGTTATTTATTCCACCTTAATGGGCTGCCCGTTCTAAGGACACTGACTGTCTAGGGCATTGGCAATGGACATTCAGTTCTTAACCATGGGGATGGAATTTTATTGGTTTTAAGTTTCTCTACATTCTGGTATGAAACCTCTGAACCAATGTTGTGACTTTGCCTTGATGTCCTCGTTAGGTCTGGGGAAAATGAGGCAATGATGCCCATCTGCCACCTGCACCACTTTGCCTGTGGTGCTTTGAAGTATGATCTTTAGAGCAATAATTCATCCAGTACAAATGAACTTTAAAATCTAAAACATAGTTTTTTAATGAAGTTTAGTTTTGGATACATGTTGCGCGTAATAAAATAATTTGCATACTGAGTTTGTCTATCAAATCCCACTTGAAACAATGCAATATCATGTGCTTGCTACCCTACTCTAAATGGCAGTAAGTCAGTTAAAACACAATAATTTCAACTAACATTATTTTGCTGAATCAGACACAAAAACGTCATGGAATATGAAGATAAGATAATGTGGATTTTGAATAGTGCATTATAGAACTTGTTTAAAAACTGTCACTTAACACAAAAGATCTATGGCTTTGATGAATAAGCACATGGCTTGCCACAGTTGAGGCACACACATCACCAAGATTTGATTCTTGGCCTAAGTTGGGTCATTGATGGCCTGAGCATTCCAGCTCTGGAACAGGATTTGGTGAAAGAACTGCCACGTGATCCATTACTTATCTTGAGTATTTTACTGCCTGGACCAGGGAAGCAGTTTGCCAGAATTCTTAACAATTACATTTCTTGGTTTGAATTCAGCTGGACTAATCAATTTCCTCCCCAGTAAGACCCCATCATGCAGACCCCAGTAACAGACATGCAACACCCTGGACCATTCTCCACTTGCTTCTCTTTACCACATCCTCTGTACTCCATGTACCACTGACAGGCCCAGCTTGAGCATGTTCTCAACTTTCAAATGATATTTCTGCACTTGAGTTTATTTTTAATGGGATGCTCTTACGAAACGCTTGGAAAATCTGTTACTCGATGTTCAGTGAATGATTGTAACAATAAATTGTTTAGGCGCTTCTGATGAGACCAGTCTTGCTGTGTATTATCCTGAAATTTCTTAAAGTTTTGCTAATTGTGAAAGTTTTGAATCTGTGTTCAAAATGGCAAAGAGGTTCGATGGAGTAAACAATACAATACAATACCGTGTATTTGTCATTTGAACCTCAAATGAAGTTCAAACAAAATTTGGTTTCTGCAGTCTTACAACAACATGGAGTAACACTGCAGAAGTGGATGAGCCAGTAACCATGCAACACAGAACTAAGATAAAAAAATACGCAGAGAATTTTAGTTTAACACATGTACTGTGATCTTGACTGCTTGGTGGAAATGTGTTCACCAATAAAGGGAGATACAAGAGACTGACTGGATATTTGTTGCAATAATAAAGGGAATCGGGTAGATGTCCTCCAAAATAAAAATAAAACGTTTACAAGGGTGCAGGGAATGATTGGGAGATCAGACTATGCGCCCATATGACTTCAGTAGTGAGTACACAAGAAATTTTGTGTTTATACCTGAGAGGATCCATGAGGAAAACATTAGATGTCCATGAAATTGTCTTTTTCTGGCCTTCTTTGTTTTATTCATTACTTCTGTTGCTGGCTTTGCTTTCATTTGGGTGACTGCCACAAAAGTCAGCCTGGAGTTTCTTGGATGTGTGTCAGCACTTGCAAGGGAACCTTCACACATCTTCAAGTTTGATTGCCACAACCCTGCACCTTTGGGCTGCCTAGCAGTATTTCATTGCTGTTTTATCGATGGCTGACCAACCTTTCCACTCTCAATGCCCTGTAAACAGAATGTAAGTAAATCAGCAAGAGTTGCAAAACACTAAGCAAAGTATGCAATCTCTTGCTATGAAATTTGGGCAGTAAATTAGTATGCAGGATATGCTGACGTTCATGAACCACTCAAGCTTTTTTTGCGGCTTGTGTTGTCATCACATTTGTTGAGTTAAATAGCTCCTTTGCAGCTCGCTATCAACCATCTATTATCCTGCAATGATGATACTTGTGCAGAGATTCTGATTGCCCTGTATTTCTCATTGTGGTTAAAGTAATGGGACAGGAGATTCAATCCCAGTGATTTTCATTGACTTTCCGGTAAATGACCCACAATTTTAGTTGAGAAAATAGTTGCATCGGATTTGTAATTGTGGCAAAATGACCAGTGGCAACTTTGGTTTCAATATTGTTCATAAATTTCCATTGGACTTTAAAGGGCCTGTCCCACTTGGGCGTCATTCGCACGTCATTTACGTGACATAATTTACGCGTCATCATTTACGCGACATGACGTACGACACGCACGTCGTGACGTGCATGTGATGCGTGCATGGCATGCATTACGTGCGCATGGCGCATAGTGGCGTAGGAAGTGACGCGTGGTTGCGCGCGGCGCCCCAGGATTTTGGGATTCACAAAATCTTCGCGCGCCACCTGCGTGACATGCAAATGATACCCAAGTGGGACAGGCCCTTAACTCCTTCAAAAAGTGAATGCACATTTCACCTTGCTTTACTAAAGATCCATTGTACATTTTACTTTGTTGCATAAATAAATGACTATAAGTGAACACATTATAGAAAATTAGTGTAGAATAATGGTTTCAAAAATAGGTACTTAAAAAAATATTTTTGTATTTATGTAGATAAATGTATCATCCGGTGTGGTTCTTAGGCTACACATTCAATGATTTGGGGGATGAAGGGTTGTTTATAATTTAAGTTTTTACTTTTCAAGGGCTACTCTGCTCTATAAACAAGGTCACGCAAAGCTCTGGTGCCAGTGTTGTAATTCACACAAATCACCCTTTAACCAACACCTGTCTGCGTGCTGGCTGACAGCAGGTCCCAGTTAAGCAGTGCTTTGATTCTTTCAAATCTGCTCTTCCCAGATCCATAACCCATGAGGTATCTGTGCTTCTCTTGAGAATCCTTGAATTTAATTGCTACATCATTGGCAGGGGCTAAAGTTCTATAATTGTCTGCCTTTCCCATTCTTTATTTTCTTCTGATAAAATGTCCCAAAAGAATGTCCTCATGTGGCTCAGCATCATTTTCTTGGATAATGCCTTTGTGATTGCCTTGCGACGTTTATACTACGTTAAATGTGCTGTATGAATGGAAGCTCTTGTAGTACACATAGACTGTTGAACCTTTTCTCCCTCCCCCTTACTGCAACAGCTCCCTCTCTCCACTGATTTCATGGATTTTGCTGTCACTATTTATCCTGAAGCCTCTCTTAGAAATGAATCACTTGTTCTAACCCCTCTAGCTGCATACTGACCTTGTCTCACAAGCTGACCATGGGCAGTATGACGATAAGTTAATAATCTGGGCATTTCCAATTGATCTGAAAAGCTTGGGGACAATTGGCTGCAGGTGTCCAAGAGTAAACTCATAATTAACCCATATTTTAAAATAAAACTTACTGCTCCTTTCTATAGCTGTAATTATCTTTATTGAAATTCGAAAGACTCTAATAAGACTTTCGTTCTCTCAGCTGTTCTTAATTACTTTCATATCTGGATCTGGTAACCATAAAAGCTGCCTGACAATCACAATAAATGAGAAAATTTGTTAGACTTAAGGAGTAAAATTGAATTCTTACCAGAGCAGCATTTGCTTGACAATAACACCGATTCCTCTAATGAATACCCACTTACTAACAGAACTTTTAACTTTGTTCAGAATTCAATTCAATGCTTAAGATTGGCAAAGAATTTAAGGTTTAAAAGTTGAAGATAGAGGAAAGCAATATTTCCATATTTTCCATACATAGAACAGTACATCACAGGAACACACTAATGTGTCTGTTCCACCACCATCTCTGGCAGTGTATTTAAGGCACCCGCTACTTTCTGTGTAAAAATAAAAAGTCCCCTTAAAATTTTCCTCTCTGACCATAAAACTATTTGACATTTCTACCCTGGGAGAAAGGTTCTGACTGTTTACCCTATCTATGCCTCTCATTATTTTGTATACTTCTATCAGGTCTCCTCTCAGCCTCTGATGCTCAAGAGAAAACAATTCAAGTCTATCCAAACACGCCTTACAACTAATACACTCTAATCCTTGCATCCAATCATATTATAAAGTTGGTGTACGGTTTGTGATGCTTATGCACAAATGTTGTCAGGAATTTTGAGCAAGTCTTTAATGCCAGTATTTATTATAAGTATATAAACAGTTATAATGTGAATTTCTGTGTTTGTGGTTATGGTTCATTTACAGGCCTCTCATATATTATTCCTTCCACTAGATGGTGCTCATACCTTGTCCTGTCACATGGCTACTGTCACTACTCCAACAAACCTCATCTGGTGCACCTTTGCTTTCCAGAGCGAATGTCTTTAGTTTTTTCTCTCTCTCTGAGACTTGGTATCTCTTTTCGACCCTAATTTCCCTCAATCACAAGGACTATTTCATACTGTGGCCCCCCTGAAATCTCGCCCATTCCCAGCGACTCAAATTTCCTTATAATAGATCTTTGCAATGGTATGAGTTAATTAATTAGTAGAGGTGGTTGCGATGCATGGCCCTTTGCAATGCTTAACTTAGAAGGGCCAACCAGTGACAGCTTTCTCAGTATGTCTGGCTCTGGAATACCCAAATCATTATAATAAATATAAATTATGTGGATGTCAACATAAAGTTGAACAGAAATGGGTTCAGCAACCATCACAATCCCAGTACATTTTTACGGCGTTATCTAATTAATCCTGAATGACCTCAAGCCACTGATAACACTTGATTACCTGTGCTGGCATGCTTTAGGCGCCAGGTATTCACATTAAATGATGGTACATTGGATTCCTCCCTCTGAAGTGCCTTGTTTTATAATTTTCTAGTTTGATAGATTGGCCACAATAGTTTCAGATTCTCATTGCAGTGTACATCTTCAGGCATGTTTGTAATGGTTCTGTGACTGGAACTAGTAGAACTATTGATTACTGTGGCTTTGTTCATGAAAAGTTTTGGTGGCAAATTATGGCATCTTAGGCAGCATGATTTACAGCTTTTCTTTAAAAGAAACCTCAAGAATAGGAAAGAGAGCATTTTAGTTTTTCAGGAAACTATAAAAGATACATTTGGTTTTATATATAGTTGTGTGTGTGTGTTTATAAGTACAGGCGCAATTCTGGTGATTATTGTGTGACAAAAGGAAAACAATGTTTGGAAAGGTGAAGAAAGGTGAAGAAAGGTCCCGATCAGAAACATCGCGTGTACATTTCCCCCACAGATGCTGCATGACTCGCTGAGTTCCTCCAGCATTTTGTATTTCATATCACGATACGATACGATAAAACGTTATTCTTCCTGAAGGGAAATTGGTCTGCCGACAGTCACAGCACACAAAGACTTGAAATTAAAAGTGAAAACTCCCCCCCTCGCATTCATCGACCGTGGGGCCCCACCGCCATTGAGGCTCCCGTTGCTGCCGAGGCTCCACTACTGGCGAGTCTCCCGCTGCCGCCGCCGAGGCTCCCATCGCCGCCGTCTCTGAGGCTCCTTCGGCCCAGACAGGCCTCGCCGCCCGGCTTCACCACAGTCCCCTGGGAGGCCTATGGGGCAAAACGGGGCTACCGGTCTTCAGTCATCGTTCTGGTCTTTGGCAGAGCGGTTGTTCGGCGGGTGGATAGGGCAGGCGCGGCTCCTCGGGACTTAATTGGATTTGAATCTCTCTTGAAAGTTTGTTTGTGACTTTTTAGTGCAGAACTGATGAAAATAATACATAGTATGGTCAGTGTTATGGCCGTCGAGTTTGTTAATGCAGCGCTTCTGTACTTCTGGCCCTGACCTTCACTCTTTGCTCCAATTTTCTGTTAACCAGTGTTAGGAATTTGCAATGAAGGCCTGAGGTCAGTTACTTTTAAGTAATGAAAACAGAATGCTGGGATTTTCAGCCTTTGAATTTAACCTAACGAAGAGAAAATATCAAATAAGCAAACATATGTACAACTATTTTAATGCCACAAGGAGGAAGTCAATGGCTAAAGTTTTTAAGCTTTTGCTACAGGTTCAGAGAAGCACTTTTCCTTCAGTTGGCTGCATTGCTTGCTAAATCGCATGTGCTATAATGCTGAAAAAAACTTTAATTTTGTAGTAATAAAACTGTTCAAACAGAGCTTTATTCATCCATGTTATTAGTAAAAACTACCAAGCAATATCTATACCAAAAACACAGTTTAATATAAATGTTGTACCCACTGTAACATTTGATCTTTTAATTTGTTTTAAATGGACTCATTCCGATTTTTTCCAACTCACATCCAATTCTATCACCTTATCCATGTTACAGTTTTTAAATGTTTTACTTGCCTTCTGTTCTACCTACATCACATTGCCAAATTTAGAAATATAAATCACGGAAAAGATTTTGAATGGCTTTAAACTCAATTTGAAAGGATGTTTTTTGAATCAACAAGAAGTCTAAAATTGGGAAAAATAATTAACACATATAACACTTATAACAATTACAGCACATAAACAGGCCATCTCAGCCCTTCTAGTCCGTGCCGAACACTTACTCTCACCTCGTCCCATCTACCTGCACTCAGACCATAGCCCTCCATTCCTTTCCCGTCCATATACCTATCCAATTTATTTTTAAATGATAAAATCGAACCTGCCTCCACCACTTCCACTGGAAGCTCATTCCACACAGTTACCACTCGCTGAGTAAAGAAGTTCCCCCTCATGTTACCCCTAAACTTTTGTCCCTTAATTCTCAAATCATGTCCTCTTGTTTGAATCTTCCCTACTCTCAATGGAAAAAGCTTATCCACGTCAACTCTGTCTATCCCTCTCATAATTTTAAAGACTTCTATCAAGTCCCCCCTTAACCTTCTGCGCTCCAAAGAATAAAGACCTATCTCGTTCAACCTTTCTCTGTAACTTAGGTGCTGAAACCCAGGCAATTTTCTAGTAAATCTCCTCTGTACTCTCCTATTTTGTTGACATCTTTCCTATAATTTGGCGACCAAAATTGTACACCATATTCCAGAATTGGCCTCACCAATGCCTTGTACAATTTTAACATTACATCCCAACTTCTATACTCAATGCTCTGATTTATAAAGATTGAACTGCAGATGCTGGTTTGCACTGAAGATAGACACAAAATGCTGGAGTAACTCAGCGGGACAGGCAGCATTTATTTATTAATTATTGAAATAATTTGGTTTGAAATTTGAGAAAATATATCTCCAGATTGGAGGTCTGCAACGGATTGCAGAATGCTGCGTTTTGATTGTGTATTTGAGAAGGTGATTGATGAGGGTAGGGCAGTGCATGTTGTCTACATGGATTTTACTAAGACATTTGATAAAGTCCCTCATGCTGGGCAAATCAGGAGATTAAGATGCTTGAGATTCATGATGACTTGGCCATTTGGTCTCAGTACTGGCTCACTCTTAGAAGACAGAGGGTTGTGGTGGAAGGATGTTATTCTGGCTGGAGGTCTGTGACCAGTGTGGTTCTGCAGTGATCTGTGCTGAGACCTCTGTTTGTGATACATATAAATGAGTAGGAAGTCTGAAATCAGTCTGAAGAAGGGTCTCGATCCAAAACCTCACCCATTCCTTCTATCCAGAGATGCTGCCTGTCCCGCTGAGTTACTCCAGCATTTTGTGTCTATCTTCAGTGCAAACCAGCATCTGCGGTTCAATCCTACACATTTAGTCTGCTCCACTGCGGAATCTCCTCAAGGAGTGCCTACTTTGAAGAAGTTCTCTCTCTGATGGGAGTTCTGCAGCAGTCTCAAGAAGGGTCTTGACCCAAAATGCCACCTATACCTTTTCTCCAGAGATGCTACCTGACCCGCTGAGTTACTCCAGCATTTTGTGACTATCTTAAGTGTAAACCAGCATCTGTAATTCCTTCTTACAGATTACCTTTAACCATCTCTGATAGAACAGAGAGTACATTCATATGGATTCTACAACTCAAACAATGATCAACGGTCTGGTTTTGAATGATCCTCCGTCACAGAAGGTCACAATAACTTGGCACTAGTTATTTTTTTTCATCAGCGTAATTACGTAAGAACAAGATCTGGGCATATAATGATGGTGCAACATATGGAGCACTCGGTTGTCAGCCATAACAGATGATAAAATTAGTAAAATTAGATGTCAAGTACAGTGTCTCTGATGTCTGCCTGAGAAGTACAGACTTGGTTCAATGTAGCCTGTTTGCATGTCCATGATCATTTTTTGTGACTGACATGGTAGTGAACCTTCTGCATTTATCTCTACATTAAAAAATCTCAAGAGAGGTGGAAACTGGAAAGAGATACAAGAGCAGCCTTGTGGGATTTTTTTCCTTAATGAATGAGAGGCATAAATGGGGTAGATGGTCACAACCTTTTTCCCAGGATGGAAATATCAAATACTAGTGTACACACCTTCAAGGTGCAAGGGGCAAAGGTTTTTTAATCAGAGAGTGGTGCGTGCCTGGAATGCACTCCTGGTGTGGTGGTGGAGACAGATACAGTAAAGGCATTTATGAGACGTTTGGATGGGCACATGGATATGCAGGGAGTGGAGGGTATGGATTATGTGCAGGCAGATAAGAGTCGGTCTTGCCATCATGTTCGGAGCAAACATTGTGGTTGAAGTTTGAAGGTCTGAAGCAAACATCACCCATTCCTTCTCTCCAGGGAAGCTGCCTGTCCCGCTGAGTTATTCCAGTTTTTTGTGTCTATCTTTGGCTTAATTCATCTGCAGTTCCTGTGGTTGAAGGGCCTGTTCCTGTGCTGTACTGTTCTCCCCTTCACTCAGCCTGCCCGAACCTACCTGATTTCCCGGTTGCTGGATACTTTAATTCTCCTTCCTTTTCCTACACAGATCTTTCTGTCCTGGGTCTCCTCCATCGTCAGAGTGAGGGTAAATGCAAATTGGAGGAACAGCATCTCATATTTCGCTTGGGCAGCTTACAGCCCAATGCTATTCATTTTGATTTCTCCCAATTCAGGTAGCCCTAGCATTCCCTCTCCCTCGATCCCTCCCGCACCCAAGTCGCACTAGCTTCTCATTTTTACCCTACAACTAGCTAACAATGGCTTGTTTCCTTTATCATCGTTACTTTTTTGCATATCTTTCATTCATTCTTTATATCTCCACATCACCATCTATATCTGTCGTTTCCATTATCCCTGACTAATCTGAAGAAGGGTCTCGACCCGAAACGTCACCCATTCCTTCTCTCCAGAGATGCTGCCTGTTTAGCTGAGTTACTCCAGCTTTTTGTGTCTATCTTTGGTGTAAACCAGCATCTGCAGTTCCTTCTTACACACTGTATTGTTCTATGTTCTATAATGGTGAACAAGCAGCTTTTAATTTCCAATTTGAAATTTATGTACTTGTTGGTAGTTCATTCTGACTAGTTGGGAGTGGCAGGTTTTCTGTACATTGTTAATTCTATGGTTAACCATTCTAATGTTCCAGGAGAGTTTGAGGTTGTTATCAATGTATAGTTTTGAGATAATTGAATGCTACCATCTGTTCTGGTGCTCATTCTGTGAACCCACCGCCCTCAGTATGGAAAAGACATCCTAAGATCCACGTGAAATCTTACCCCTCTCACCTGAAACCTATACTCTCTCGTTTTAGACTCCCATACCCTGGAAAAAAGATTGTGACAATGTACCCAATTTATATCTGTAATACCAGGACCTCTGGATTTACTGTTCATATAAAAACCTTGGTCTCTCTGTTACATGCAGGAGTATATGATTTTGATTAAATATGGTGTGTAACATATGGTACTGCTAAAGTATTTGGTGAACATTCTTTATGACTTAACTAAGGCAATGTTGTCTGTTCTGCTTACATAATTTTCATTCTGTTTCCAATAAAATGCACAATATTTGATTTGGTTGAAATGAAAATTAAGCTTTTCTCAAACTGTTGTAACAGAGCTATATCTGAACAGAGCTATAGCTAAATCTGTTATGTTTAAAGACTTTAGCACATGTCAATAGACAATAGGTGCAAGAGTAGGCCATTCGGCCCTTCGAGCCAGCACCGCCATTCAAAGTGATCATGGCTGATCATGTGATAGAAGGAGCCTCATGACCCCCTGTGCTTTCCCATTTGAAAGTACAATCCTTTTAAATCTACAGTGGTGCAGCGGCAGAGTTGCTGCCTTACAGCACCAGAGACCCGGGTTTGATCCTGACTACAGGTG
This sequence comes from Malacoraja senta, assembly GCA_038087875.1. Lineage (NCBI taxonomy): Eukaryota > Metazoa > Chordata > Chondrichthyes > Rajiformes > Rajidae > Malacoraja > Malacoraja senta. The sequence continues at coordinate 33,209,440 of CM075981.1, read as the reverse complement.
CTTGTTTGTACGGAATTTGTACGTTCTTCCGATGACCTGTGTGGGTTTTCTCCGGGATCTCCAGTTTCCTCCCACACTCCAAACACATGCAGGTTTATAAGCTAATTGGCTTGGTATAATTGTAAATTGTCCCTAGTTAGTGTAGGTGTGCAGGGATCGCTGGTCGGCAGGGACTCGCTCGGCCGAAAGCCTGTTACCGTGCCATATCTGTAAATTAAACTAAACTAAACTAACCTAAATCCTATTTTCCAGATAGTTATTACCCAGCACTTGTTGGAATTGAGCTTCGATGTATCTGCTGCTCCAAGAGTTCTTTTACTTTTGGCAAACCTAGAACAGAGGTGAAAAAAAACACCATTTTGGAAATGGCAAAGTTGTATCTGCATAGAGATTTGTTCTTCATGACACCAAGAGATATAGAAGGGAGACTAGAGATATGAACGGGTAAGGTGTGAAAAAGACAGGTCAAAGCAGATGCTGATCAAGGAAATGTAGAATGGGTCATTGTTATGTGAGAGGAGGGTGACAATGAGGCATACAATCAGTAAAATTAATCAGGAGATTGAAACTAGTCTCCCTCTCCCCTGACTCTCGGTCTGAAGAAGGGTCAAGACCCGAAACATCATCCATTCCTTCTTTACAGAAATGTGGCCTGTCCCGCTGAGTTACTCCAGTATTTTGTGTCTATCTTCGGTGTAAACCAGCCAGTTCCTTCCTACTCAATTGTAGCATCCCAACAATCTTAGCACAAATGCCAAGATTGTGTGTAGTTTAGAGCAAAGAAAAGGGCTACCAACTGCATGAGTCAGCTGTAGATGGCTTAAAATTGGGCAGTCTGAAGAAGGTAGCTTTTGGTCTAATTTAAAGGGTACGTATGTTGAGAAGCTTGTTGGATTGCTTGCTTTCAATGTCAAGGAGCATGGAAGGTTTTGTACTAACCTTGCAAAACATTTTTTCCATAACCAATTCCAAACCCAATCATTATTCAGTATCTGATATTTCATGTCACAGTTTCTACTGCACCAAGCACAAAAACTACTCTGCAGAATACAGTGGTATAAGTCTGATGCTTTTGAATGACACTGGTGTGTCTCATTGACACACCATTTTGAGCTGTTTTGAATCTTTCCTTTTTATCATGGTGAGGGTGCCTCACAACCCAAAGAAAGGTGTCAGTGGGAAGATGAGGGGGATGGGTGGGGGTGGGGTTCTCTCCTTTTGTTCAGAGGTTACTACTACTTTAAGTGCACCTACATTTGATGCAGGTGGGTTGATGAGGTTGAGTAGGTTATTTCCTCATGTTAGTTCTCTCACCGCTTGCTCTACAGTCTTTACTTGCTTCACAACACAAATGGCATAATATAAATGCAAATTATTGTTTCATGGGATACTGTTCAATTTAGAAATACAAATGGGATTTTCTAAAATAAATACATTGTAAATGGTCTTTTTTTTAACCTTCTCTTCCTCATTCTCTCCCTGTCTTCTGAGAATATTGAAACAATGCATTTAGCAGGAAAAAGTTTTCAGATCTATTCACTGAAATTTGATTCCACTATAACCAAGGAAGAGTAGCATCTAATAATGCCAGGTTTCATAATTGCAAATTAAAGTTTTGGGAAATCATTGGTTTTCGTGTGTTTTTTTTAGAAAATCCCATTTGTATTTCAAAAATTGAACAAGAAACAACAACTTGCATTTATATTATGCCATTTGTGTTGTAAATCGTTCCATGATGATGTCTGAAGAAGGGTCTCGACCCAAAACGTCGCCTATTCCTTTTCTCCATAGATGCTGCCTCATCTGCTGAGTTTCTCCAGCATTTTTGCCTACCTTCGATTTTTCCAACATCTGCAGTTCTTTCTTAAACATGCTAATCTGAATTGATGCTTTGAGTATTTCAGTGGCTAACTAACTGCAGTGCTATTAAAAGGTGTTATACCTTTCAAAATAATTGGTTGATTTGGTGATAATCAACCATATCACATCTGAAGACTGAAAGATTAATCCAGATGGTTTTATTAAATGCTCTCTTAGCACGTGGAGAGGAGAGCATACCACAATTAGCTTCTGATCCTAAATAACCAGCAAGTATTAAAATACAATGTCAATCAACAATGCAAGGAAATGTCACCTTGTGTGAGATATAATGGCACTGTAAGATATCATATGCAACTTCAATTTCAGTTCACACTTAAAGTGGATTCAAAATGTATAATCTGTCACTTCTGGTTTACATTAAAAGTTTTAAATATGCTTAAAATCTCATATACCAATGTCAGAAATGTCTTCCAAAGACCAAATGATAAGATCACTCTCATTGATTCTAAATTCTAAACAGTTCAAAATAACTTTTAAATATTGGAATAACTTTTCCCAAGTATATCTTTCAATTACGAATCACAGAGGATTAGGATTTATTGATTGCATAGGCAGTAAAATCATCGCTCGAATGTAATACTCAACCTTGGGTACTGGATTTGGATGAGTACATTTCTCAATGCAATGTTCATGGAGCAGAATCATTTCCCTGGCTGTGCTGCAATGCCTGATCTTACCTGGTTACAAATGTAATTAAATGGAATGAAAGGTAAACCTTTCCTTACAATCCATAGCATGTACATGAGTGTGTGTCTCTTAAGAATGAAAATGGTTGTGGATATAAAGGCTTTCAAGGAAATTAGCTTGCAGATACTTCCAATTTTAAACTAACTCCTCAGACAGGTAGTCCATTGTATTAAATGGAATGTTCATTTTACACTGGACCATAATTAGTGTCAGGTATTAACAATATAATGTAAAATTAGCCAGATTTCAAAACCAGTGCTGTACTTGATCTCTTCAGTTTTCCATTGTGGAGATGAGGCTAGAATTGAACCCATTTTGCTTATGCATGGAGAAGTTTGGATGTAGAACTGGTGATTGCTTATACAGTATATTCCTCAGGGGATGAAAACTTTCTTTTAAACTTTAGAGATACAGCTGCGACATTGCGCGCCCGGGCCAAAACTCCTCAGCTGCTCCACTCCATAGGCAGCACCACGTCGGGACGGGTGAGGCGGGGTCGGACTGTCGAGGGGACCCGACAGTCCCCTCGACCCAAGTAGTAGCAGTCAAATATGGGACAAGGGCGGTCCCGTATGGGACAAACCAATTTAGCCCAATATACAATTACAATTATCAGTTCACTTTTGGCTCGCCAGCTAAAAAAACGAGAAAAGGAACATACTATACCAAAGATCAAATCAGATAAAGGGGAATTATTAATAACACCGAAGGATATTAATAAAAGATTTGCGCAATTTTACGAGAATTTGTATACATCTAAAACGATAATTGATTCCAATAATATCACAAAGTTCTTGGATACCTGTAATCTTCCAAAGTTAGAGCTGAAGGAACAAGAGGAACTGGGTGCACAAATCTCAATTAAGGAATTAGAAGATACAATAAACTCACTAAAAAATGGAAAAACATCAGGCCCTGATGGATTTACTAATGAATTTTATAAAAGCTTTTATGATAAAATAATACCAAGATTACAAAAAATGTACCAATACGCTTTTAAAAAACGAATACTACCTGATACATTAGCGGAATCAACGATTACATTAATACCTAAGAAAAATAAGGATTTAGAAGAACCTGGCTCATATAGAGCTATAGCATTGTTAAACACAGATCAAAAAATATTAGCGAAAACATTAGCCAGAAGATTAAGTAAATACATTAGTAAATTAATAAACCCAGATCAGACAGGGTTTATCCCTAAGCGATACTCTTCTAATAATATGAGACGTCTACTCAACATAATGCACTCACACAAATCTGAAGATCAAGAATTATCAATTATTTCGCTGGATGCTGAAAAAGCATTTGATCAAGTAGAATGGAATTATATGGATAAAGTATTACAAAAATTTCAACTGGGAGAGAATTTTATTTTATGGATTAAGTTACTATATAACAAACCTACAGCTAGAATACTTACTAATAACATATTATCCTCGAAATTTCAACTATCAAGGGGAAATAGACAAGGATGCTCATTATCACCACAGCTGTCTGCTCTCATTATTGAACCGCTAGCAGAAAAAATTAGAATACACCCTGATATTCATGGATATAATACTAAAGACTCATATAATAAAATATCTTTATACGCGGATGATATATTATTGTATATTACAAAACCTCAAATCACTATACCAAATATATTAAATTTAATTGAAGACTTCGGATCTTTTTCTGGATATAGAATAAATTGGAATAAAAGTGAAATTATGTCAATAAAACCGAAAGATTCAACACATCTTTTAAAATTCCCTTTTAAAATAGCTACAGAAAAATTTAAATATTTGGGAATCGAAATTACCAGAGCATATCAAGGTATGTTCAGGGCAAATTTTGACCCCCTACTTAATAAACTGAATACATTAATTAAATTCTGGAAAACGCTCCCGATGTCTTTAATAGGCCGAATAAACGCAATAAAAATGATCTTTTTACCACAAATTTTATACCTATTTCAATCAATTCCTATATACTTACCTAAGAAGTTTAAAAAAAAACTCGACTCAGATATCACTAATTTTATATGGGACTATAAATCACATAGAATACAAAAAACCCATCTGAATAAATCTAAAGTATTGGGGGGTCTAGCACTACCTAATTTTATGTATTATTATTGGTCAGTAAATATTAAAAACATGATTCAACTGATGGATAACTCCGCCCAGCAAGTAGACTGGATTGTAATGGAGAAAGAGGATTGCTCCTCTAGAAACATTGGAGCGATCCTCCTCTCTCTAATGAAATTGAATAACATAAACTATAATAAGAACCCAATTATTCATAGTACAATCCGTATTTGGAAACAAATAAAACAAAATTTAAAATTAAGAAACTTATCACTTTTATTACCTATAGTCAATAACCCTTCGTTTAGTCCTTCTATTATAGATAAAGCTTATACACAATGGGATAGACTAGGAATTAAAACGCTTGGTGACTTGTATGAAACTGGAAAATTACTTTCATTTCAACAATTACAAATAAAATATAAACTCGGAAATAATCAATATTTTAAATACTTTCAAATATGCGACTATTTGAAAAAATATACAAAAGATCATCATAATAACCCAGCAGATGTACTGGACGAGGCAATGCAGATAAAAGCGGAATCAGCAAACTTAATATCATATTTGCACAATATTATCTTAAATGCACAAATACCATCTACGGAGGGTATCAGAAGAGACTGGGAACAAGAGTTAGCTATTAAAATTTCAAAGGAAAGTTGGAATGAATACTTATTAAAAGTGCATAAATGCTCGATTAATGTAAGACACACTTTAATACAATTTAAAATTTTACATAGATTATATTATTCGAAAACTAAAATTCATAAAATTTTCCCAAACGTATCATCTATTTGTGATAAATGTCAATCCCAAGAAGCAACTATAGCGCACTCATTTGTCTTCTGTACAAAAATTCAAAAATTTTGGAATGAAATTTTTGAAATCTTTACAAAGTTATTTAAAACAAGACTGATACCCAAAGCAGAATGGATTATCTTCGGAATAACGGAAGATGATCCAGAACTAAATGTGTTTCAAAAGAAATTAATGGATTATGGGTTAATAACTGGAAAAAAGCTAATTCTAAAATTTTGGAAGAAGGCTCCAATACCAACTATAAATATGTGGATTTCAAATATGTTTGAAACATTACACCTTGAAGAGATAAGACTCCTCCTAGCAGGTAAACCAGATCACTTCCACCTGACGTGGTCTGCATTTATAGAATTATTACAAACATAGGGTGCAAAAGTACTTTAAAAAAATAAAAAATTGAGGTCGGGTAAGGGGGGATGATAGTTGAAGAGTTGGTAGGTCCTATTTACGTGATGCTCAAAAAAAAAAAACATTTGTTTCTCTTTTTTTCTCTTTCTCTTTTCTTTTCTTAGGGCCTATTTCTTAACTCTTTTTCTTTTTGTTTTTAATTTCGCTCTTATAGGGTCTTCGTCCTTTTTTGTTGTTACATTTTCTACACTTTTCTACACTTGCACTTTTTCCTTCACTTTCTTCTCTCTTTCAATCTTTTCTTTCTCTAGTGTAAAAAAATAAATAAAGGGAGTACATTAATTGTAAGAAGATATAAATGACGAGTATTAATGTATGTGGTTGTAATGTAATGTACTTCTAATAAATAAAAATTAAAAAAAAAAAAAAAACAATTATCAGTTCACGCTATCTTGTGCTGTTTCAATTCAGCCAGCCTCTCTTAAAGGTTAATTGGCTTCTCTAAAATTGTAAATAGACCCTAGTGCGAGTAGGATAGTGGTAGTGTTTGGTCGGTGCGGACTTGGTGGGCCATGCATCCTGTTTCCACGCTGTATCTCTAAAGTCTAAAAGTCTAAAGAACCCGAGATACAATGTGTTAAAGAAGGAACTGCAGATGCTGGAAAATCGAAGGTACACAAAAAAGCTGGAGAAACTCAGCGGGTGCAGCAGCATCTATGGAGCGAAGGAGATAGGCAACGTTTCGGGCCGAAACCCATCTTCAGTCTGAAGAAGGGTTTCGGCCCGAAAAGTTGCCTATCTCCTTCGCTCCATAGATGCTGCTGTACCCGCTGAGTTTCTCCAGCTTTTTTGTGTACCTCTGGGAAACAATGTGCTGGCCATGACGAATACTACCTGATTGCTGACAGTGAGGAAAATAAATGGATTTGGTTCGTTGCTAGCCCTGAGTTAACCTCGCATTGTAGTCTTGGTGCCTCTTTTCTAGTGCAATCAGATTTAGCTCCTGATATCTCTGCACTTTGTAGTGGTGTAGACCAGGAATTTTCCATGGGTTGGGAAATGTGGGTAAGAGTTATGGTTCAGTTAAAACGTTGAAAGCTGTGAAAAATATCCCCTTTCCATTCCAGTTTCAGTATAATAATTATCCATTCCCAAATGATAAGATCTTTTATGACATTTGCTGAATATGTGAAAACTCTGCAAATATTTGATCCCAACCAAGTTTGCTTCCTGAACATTGCAGACTTCTTGACCTGTGTCAGTTCAGCTCTTTGCCCTTGCTCTGCCTTTCAATATGGTAGGTGAAGAATTTACTATATATTGTTACAATGTCAACACAACCAAATTAAGCTGGAGAAAAAAACAATTGCTTCTCCACGCCTCCGACCCTGACGGGAGAAAACTGAGATAAATTTAAACTGGAGGGAGCATCCAATCGGGAGTTTTAGGATTGCAGTTTGCAAGGTTTCTGGTAGTTGCTGTGTCTGTTAACCAATGTGGCCAAAGTTTTCTTTATACATTTCTGATAACACCCTGCTCTCACTGCACCTTTCTGAACCACAGTATTGGACATTACGGGGCTATTTCACAACATTTAGCTGCATTAGAATGAATGTATTTATTAATTACATTTTGTTCTTCACGTGGAGGATTAGCAGCTGACTGTTTCATTTTTTTATTAAACCTATCATCTTGGGGATACTGTCTAGACTATTATGAATTTCACCGGAGGGGTTGACAAATAGACCCAAGAGATGGGAACAACTAACATACATTGTTGACATTGCAATAGAAGCCTCTGTCTTGAGTGAGTCAGGCACTGTTTACATACCCTGTACTTCAGAGTCACTGACAACACGGAAAGATTTTCTTTTCTCTTTTGCACTAATGCTCACTGTGGGATCCGAGGAGAGTGCTGTGGTGAACCCCAGGGAGCACTCATATTTCTGTATCTTTTAGTACTAGTGCTTGTTAAGCTACCAGTGCATTATTTCTTTGGCTTGTGCCCATATATCACATTTCTGCATTGTTTTCTTTTGGGTGGTTGTCCTTCAGAAGTTAAGGACCAGGATTGTACGAGAGGGGGAGGGGTGGGAAAAGTACGTTTAAAGGGGGCAACATACATAGAACAACTGAAAAAAACATTATTCCATGAACCACTTACTTCTTCTTCTTGCGTTTGAGGCAGCAGAAGTCTGCAGCAGGGTCACTGAACTAATGCAAAAATTAAATGCAAAACAAGACTTCAGAGTTTGAAGGTTTCTGTCTGCACAGAACATAGAACTGTACAGAACAGGAATCAGTTCAGTTTAGTTTATTGTCACATATGTACCGAAGAACAGTGAAAAGCTTTTTGTTGCGTGCTATCCAGTCAGCAGAAAGACGATACATGATTACAATCAAGCCTTTTACAGTGTATAGATACATGATAACATTTAGTGCAAGGTAAAGCCAGCAAAGCCCAAACAAGGATAGTCCGAGGGTCACCAATGAGGTAGATAGTAGTTCAGGACTGCTCTCTGGATGTGGTAGGATGATTCTTGGCCCTTTGGCTTATAATGTTTGTGGCGAACGTATTTCCTAGCTGAACTGATCTCTTCTGCCTGCACATGATCCATATCTCTCTATTCCCTGTACTTTCATGTGCCTATCTAACAGAATGAAATAAATTACTGTGCAAATGATGCAAATAGTCTTCCTGCTCTCTCTCCACTCTCACATGTATCCAATGTTATGTTAAGCCAGGAAATCTGGTAATGATGGGTCCAATAATCACTTACCAACGAGGGGTGGGTGTGAGATATACTATGGTCTTGGTTACAGTGTAGCAATGTTACAAAATTTTGAGATTTAAAAAATCAAGTCTGCAATTTATCCCATCAGATAAAGCATAAAATGAAGTTTAATTTAACACCTAATTCACTTTCATATCTTCAGTATTAAAAAAGTTATGGCCATTTTCATACTCGGGAATTAGCATCTTCTTCCCTATTGCTTTTCCATTGACTTAACACAAAAGTTGTGATCGAGGACAGTCAAAAGCCCATAACTTTCTTAAAAATTAAGAGAACTGAGTGAAATTTTCAATTATAGATTGAAGCATTCTGAAACAAATATAAAACATCTTACTTGGATGACCTGAAATTAAAGCATATAATTAGTTAATTACCTAATTGTAGTTAATTACAAAAGTTACCGTTGTGACGGAAATAGTAATAAACACCCAGACTGCCTTGAAAATTAAAAAATGTGATATTCTCAAGATCACAACTTTAATATTATTGTATTATATGCTGTAAGTCCGTAACAGATGGGTAAATAAATTACAATTTCTAGCAATAGACCAAGTCTTTATGGAGAAGATCAGTTGCTAGCTGGTACATTGGCATACATAATCAGTAGCATCATCATACTCCTCAGATTGTAACCAATAAGCAACTCTGTATACCTTGTTTTTCCTCAACTTTTCAATTTTGGCATTGTAAACTACAAGTTTTTGCTCTTCAAACCACACATGACATGCTTTTCTGCCCACTACTTTCCCATTAAGAATGTCCTGTAGATTCCATTTCTTAAGAAAAGGATTTTTTTTTAATAGCCTAAGTATCCAAATAACAAACCAATCCCATTCACACAAGAATTCACAATATAACATGATTTTTAAATCTCACTGTAATGAATTTATATGCCAGATGGAAGGAATTTAATATTTAATTCCCATAAAATAATCTAGAAACATCCACTCAATATAATCAAAATTATTATTTTTTGCACAATACATGGGACTAAAACTGATGTTTAGTATAAAAATATTGACTATGGATAGACAATAACACAAAATATAGATGATTTAGATGCTCTTATGACATGATTGTCCAAAAAAAAAGAGCATTTAAATCATCTTGCGAGTGGGTTTTTCTAGAACGCGATCGATTGGAACCTTGCATTTGCGGTGAATTTGAACTCCATATCGGCAGGAAAAACACTGCCGGTTCGTATGGGGCCCAAATCACATTTTCGCAACGTAAAATTAGATTAAAGTCATCCCAAGAAGCAAGTTTATATGTAAAATAAACGACTTACCCTTTGTTTTGTCCCATTCTTGCGATCCGTCACGTTGTAGGCGTTGAGGGCGTTAGAAGTCGCTTTTTATTTTAATATAATTATTAAATTGTCTCGCGATTTAAAAAAAAAAAAATCAGGAACGGAAGTCCGATCGATTATTCTTCAGCAGCTAGCAGCCCGAGGAAGTCCGCCTCCGATAAGCAGTAGAAAACTGGATTTTAATCCCGCCCCCCCCCTCAAAGGCGCCAAAGCCGCGCAAATGGCCAGTGGCAGAACTGCAGCGCCGCTGAAGGTAAGTTTTGTAACATCGCTACAAAGAGTATCATTACTTTGAGCCTTTGTCTTTGTAAATAAGATGCCTAAATACTGGCAGCTCTCCTTTCTTTGAATGTAAATTGGAGAAGAAATCATCAGCCCATTGTTCAATGGATGTTATTTTCTAGCGCATTGTGAAAAATGTGGCAGGTGTCATGCAAGATCCTTAATCACAAATCGGATTACTACCTACAAGATCCCACGGTCTACAGGAGCTGTGGTGCAATTATAGGTGATAGACTAACATTTTCAAATACTGCCAGGCATTAGAATAACCTGACATCTAAAAGACAGCCACTGTAGTTGAACAAAAAACGATTGAAATCAATATTAATGTTAACTGAAGTTAATGGTGTTCTAGGTTCTTGAAAAGATCGATCTCTGTAATTAATGCTGGGGTCTGGTAGAATGAATTCTGCCCCCTTCTCTCCTCCCCCCCCCCCCCCCCCCCCCCCACACACACACACACACACATACACATTGCCTCTACCTCTCTCCACATCAATTCCCTGGGATATTGATGCATTCATGGACACAGCCTCCACTGTACTCATTGTCACATTCATCAATATCTGGAAGACAATTAATTAAAAGGTAAGATAGCTAAACATATACCGCAAGTCATTTTAACCAATAATGGGACAATAGAAGACTAATATACTGTATATGCTGGACAGTTCATGACTTGCTTCACCTTTTAGCATCTCTGTTAAATTTATGTAATAGCAACCTTTCCTCATCATATAATTAGCATCAATGGGAAGAGTTGTATTCTTAACTTCACTAATATTCACGATAGGGTGGTGAATCTGTGGAATTATTTGCTGCAAAAGGCAGTGGAGGCAAAGTCAGTGGATATATTTAAGGCAGAGATAGATGGATTCTTGATTAGTACGGGTGTCTGGGGTTATGGGAAGAAGGCAGGAGAATGGGGTTTGGAGAGATAGATCAGCCACGATTGTATAGTGAAGTAGACTTGATGGGCAAAATGGCCTAATTCTGCTCCCATCACTTATGAACATATAATATGGTCACATACATTGATAGATTCCATGCCTCATTTTAGAGCTGTTAGTTGTCAAAGTTGAATTTTTATATATTTTATTCTTTTTCCATTAGCTCCTTCAGTTAAGTAAACCTGTAACACAACATATGTGGTTTTATGTTGGCACAAAGATTTACTTTTGTTATTCTTGGCACAAAACTGTTGAACAAACCTCACTGTTGTAACAATTACTGAAACTTAATTACAAATCTTTCATTTCTCTAATGTGATCATCACAGTATCGCTATTACATATACATTATTAACATAAAAACTACTGGAACTTTACATTTGACATTGATTATGATTTTCATGCCAAAAACAGCATCTAAAATAAATGGTGCACACAGTGGATTGGAAAAAAATCAAGAAATGTAATGCATTATTTAAATCATATGATATTAGTTTTTTTTATAAACAGCATATTTAATTCTCTAGCGTCATCAAATCACCTGAAATCCTTGATTGGATCAAATCCATTTATTACTTAACTCCCCTGCCCTGTCCCCTACCCGTTTCTCTCCCCCACCCCCTCACCCCCTTCCTCCACTTCCATTCCTTCCTCTGGCTTCAGAATTTGCAACTTTTAAATTCATTTGTCTCACACCTTTTTTTCACCTCTGGCCTTTGTTCAACCATCTACCTATCAATTTGTTGTGCTAAAATGGAGCATAGAAAGTGTAGCCCGGTGAGTAGAAAGGGAGCACTGCAATGAGACCAAAGTGTATTGAAGGGAACGCAGGAACTGGATCCAGGTGAATGGGAAAGGAGTGCGTCAAACATTACTCACTGAGCTGGTTGCTGAGCCACAGTCAGGGCTGGTAATTAAGACTTGTTTTTGCATCGCCTCTCCAACTGCCTTTGAAGTCCGATGTTGAGCCAGTAAAGTCAGACGCAGGGGAATCCTGAACATGGTGACATTAACATGGAGAAAACGCAGCTATGTACAGAATTGACTGCATTTTCCTGCTTGTTCCAGCCCAATGTATTTCATATTATCTCTGAGCTTGTTCATTCTCCCCCTATCCACCTCTCTATTCCTTCCATTTCCATTCAATGGTGCAGGCAGCTGTTTGGCCAAACATGATGTGTATAAAATCAATGATTAAAAGATCTTATAATTCCTGCTGCAATATCTGTATTGCTGTCATCCATTCTGAATAGCAATGGAGCAGTTGCATAAATCAGAGGAATATGTACTGGAAATCAAAGCACGAGTGCTATTCAAAATAGTGGGCAGCTGATAAGTGTTTGTTTTTCCTGTTAAGCAGCACTGGAGGAAATCCTCTGTTTTGTTTATACAGCGACCTGTTACAATGTTCCATCGTTCATATACAAATCTGTGAATGTGGGTTGACTGGAACTGGGGTATTTATATTGCTGGTTCTCGACCCAGCTGTTCAGCTGCCACAATAACTTTTTTTTCTTACCGTATAACTGTATGTGTAACTTCATTTCATAATATGCAGTAATCACTTGCACCCAGCCTGAAACCAACTGATCATTTCTGCTCATATGTATATTCGGAGTTGTCAGTTGTAACCGGTGTTACATAAGCAGTGTGGCAGCTGGATTGAGAATGATACAAGACTGTAAAAGCTTCGCAAAACAGAGTAATCTGCTGGATTGGTGCTTTCATCACTGCACTTAATATACACATTATCTATTAGTGGTGCACTGTGTACAACTTGCACTTTGACACAAGGAAGTACACCATGTACAATACAATTCATAAAATGTACAGCAACTATTAAAGGTGGCACAGTAGAGCTGCCGCCTCACAACCCCAGAGTCACGGGTTCGATCCTCACCTCGGATGCTCTCAGTGTCGAGTTTGCAAGTTCCCCTTGTGATCACATGGGTTTTCTCCATGTGCTCCGGTTTCCTCCCACATCTCAAAGGCGAGTGGGAGGGTTTGTTGTTTAATTAGTCTAAATTGGCCCTAGTGTGAAAGGAGTGGATGCAAATGTGGGATAACATAGAAACCGTGTAAACGGGTGATTGATGTTCGGCATGTACAGTGGGCCAAAAGTCCTGTTTCCATGCTGTATCTTTAAACTAAAACTAAAACTATTGAGCAGTACTACTTGGCCAGTACTCGTGAACCTACAGCACCAGCACAAGAAGTATGAAACTTTAATGTCCATGGAAAAGCATCTTCGAGGCCTAATTCCCTACCAATGACATATCATTCTGACTTAGACATATACTGGCCTTACTAAATGTCCTGTAACACCCCCCCCCCCCCACCCCCTCCCCCCCATGCCACTACAGTACTATCACATGATTTCAACAGTTCCATATCAAAGGGGAATAGCTTTATGTATTTTGGAAATAAATTGTCTACAAGCTATTGAGATTGAATCCCCAGGCATGTAGTGGAATGCAGGGACCTTGGAAGAACTTAAATGGAGCTATAATCCTGTGAATCACAATCAACGGCAGCAAGTTTGAATAAACATAGAGCGTGAATAACACATGTTTGATGAGGCTCTCCATCTTACAATATGGAGATGCAACAAATCATTAAAGTCACATCTGCTGGTTTCAAACCTTTAAAACACAAACTTGAGCTCTGCTAATTACTCAAGAACATGTGCTGATAAACAGCACCAGCTCAGGTTTAAGCTGGCTTTCTATTTCTTATTTTTATAAGCATATTTGTGATCTCTTCAAGTTTGAGACAATACAGTTTGATTGCATTAATATATTTTTGGTTTGGATGTGAGTCATGATCAGTAAATATACTTTACTGCAATGAGGGCATTATTGCCTTTGTGTTGCTTTCCCCACCAAGCAAGTTTAATTTATTCAAGAGTGAGTGCTATGCTCACTTGTGGTAAAATATTGGGTGATTCCATGATCTGCTTTAACAACTCTGATAAATAACAAAATGAAGTGTAAAACATGATTCCCTTCCTTCTTGGCAGTGTCAAAGTAAAGTAACGATACCTGTTCCCTTCCTTTCAATCTATTGCCATGTGCCAGACTGCAATGGTATCTCCAAGTGGAACTCAATACCACATAGAATCAGTGGAAACACACCGGTAAAATGTTGCTCAGATGCATTTCAAAACACTCAGTCACAAATTTCAGCACCCCCTTCCTCCTGCCTTCTTCAACTCATGCACCCTATGTGCTGACAAGCTGATCAACAGGTTAAATGAATACAAACGTGAAAGTCGTGCCCCAGCGCTGAGTGTTGTCAGTAAGTACAGATTTTGTACATTCTCCCTATGACCATGTGGGTTTTCTCTGGGTGCTTCGGTACCCACTCGCATTCCAAGGACGTGCAGGTTTGTAAATCAGTAAATTGTCCCTAATGTGTAGGATAGTGTAAGGGTGCTACAGGCACATGTCGTGAGTATTTACTCAGGATAGGCAGTCAGTCGGCTTCAATTGGTCCCTTGATCGCGTTGACACGGGAGTAAGCTCCACCGCCCACTGTTCTGTTATCCATCGCCCGCTGACCCTGCTCTTGAGCTGGTCCCCTCACTGTCCGGTCAACATTGAAAGACACGGACCGGTCAGTGAATACCATGCAGTGTCACCCAGCGCAGCAAGTGAGGCCATGTCCTGCTTCCGGCGGCAGTCAGAATTTAAAGATTTACGGGAAGCGGCTGACATGAGCGAGGCCGGCGAGCGGCAGCTGAGAGATGTTCAGACGGAGAGCACTGCCATAGGTGAGCGGGCCGGCAGAAGGCGCTGAGGTGACGGCTGGTTCCGCTGTCACCCGAGCTACTTCCCTCCCCGGCTGCAAGGGGGTCGAGGATCATGCCAGAAACTCACTCACTCACCATGCCCGGAGCATCGCAGCAGCGGTGAGTGAGTGAGTTTCTGACATGATCCCCGACCCCCTCCTTCTCAACGTTCCTGCCCTCCCCGCAACTTTACCCCTGGCCAGACTCCCCACTCGCTGTGAAAAGAACTCCCTCCCCCCCCCCCCCCAGCGGCGTTGTCCTTTTACCGCCGTTTCACACTTTACAGCCACTTCCCATCAGCTGCCAGCAATGAGGGATAGACTTGGCAACTTGATGTTGCTGGACTGAGGGATAGCCAAGTCTATCTTTCTTGGCTAACAACCTAACCTTCGGCCTCCAAGACGCAGGTAAATTTTCGTGCCTTATTTTTGGGTAAAAAATAGCATCTTCATTGCTGGGAAATACGGTATTTAAAAACATATAGCTCATATAAATCTACTTACCACATTATTTGTACAATAACTCCATTCTACTCTCTTTGTTTCTTAAGATAATGGCAATCCATGTTTGAAAAACCCGACAAGAAACTTGCGCTGCGCATGCGTAGTACACAGTCCACGGTGCAAAGGCAGAATTTCAGCTGCCTTCAGCTCCCCTTGTCATTGAAGGCTTGAAGCAGCGTCGACAGCACGAGAGCTGCATATACTTTCGCGTATTACAAGTACTGCGGAAGAAAGGCACGGAGAAGTATGCCTACACAAGAGATCGATCTCTTAGGTTGGCATAATTCTCCCATGCCTTTACTATTTATATTTAATAATTATCATTTTACAATTTTAGTCAGGGTAGGCAGTGCCTACCTTGCCTACCCTGATGGCATGTGCCTAGGGGTGCTGGTCAGTGTGGATGCATATCCAGGGCATCCAGGACCAAAATCAGATTTCTATCTTTTTGGGTTGATTTTTGTTTAACTTCAATACCAAAGCCAGTGCCTTCACCAACCCTCAGTAGGCCTTAGTCATTGCTAATGGCAATAGGGAATGCAAAGCAATTGAATAGGGGGGACATAAAAAGGTTTAGCCCCTCTCCCTATGCAGTCTGCTATATAATTTATGAATGGACCAGCAAATACGTATATGGAACTAAATCTACTCCCACTTCTTTTGAGGGTGGAATTGGATTAGGATTATCTGGCATGCTTACTGGGGGTGGGGGGGGGGGGGGGGTCAGCAGTGGTTTAATGTTGCTGAGCTGACCAACTGTTTTTGGTTTAAATGGTTACTTTTTAGATTTCATTTTAAACATTCAATTAGAATACCAGCTCCCCATTTGATGGCTGGAGATATGGAAAAGATCAATTCCTGGTTTCAGGCTAACACTGGCAAGAGAATGTGGAAACTTAAAGAGAGAAATCTTTTTCAGGCATTTTTCAAACAACATATGAAGCATAAATTCAGGCCACACCATTAAGAGTTGATCTGATGAAAGAATGTTCCACACTAAGCAACATTTCTGTCTAATTGTAACCCTACCAGGGCCTCCATTTTTTTAAAAAGATGCAAGGTTCATTATTACTTAGCTGTCCATGTGGCAGCTGTAGCTATTACAGTTCTTCATAAATTAATGTAAATTGAATTTGTGCAGAGTTCCTGTTGCATTTAACTTTGACGTGAAGTGATGAAGTGTGTGCTTCTGTGTGCTGTGTTGTGTGTGCTTCTGTTTCTCATTGACAGCTATTGCTACTTAGTCCTGCACACAATCAATGGCAGCATATAAAGTGTCTAGCTGTCTCCAAGTATTGGAAATATTTCTCACTGCTGCAGGGGAGAGCTCTGTCACTCTTGTATTAAATTTTGCCCCGAGGATAACATTTCAGTGCTGAGTTGTGCTGACCTGAGTTAAATTTTTGTTACTTGCTGTTAAGTTATTTTCTGTGTCTGCTCCTTTTATTGACCCTCCCTGTGTTGAATGCCATGTATCCGCTGAGTAGACTGATAATCGAGTGTTTCTGTAAGCTGTGACACTTCTAAGTTTGTTGGTAATGGAAGAAAACTGTAGCTGTGTTTGCATTGATCCTATCAAGCATCAGACTTGAAGAAGAGTTCCGACCTGAAACATCAACTATTCCTTTTCTCCACAGATGCTCCCTCACCCGCTGAGTTACTCCAGCATTTTGTGTCTATCTTCGGTATAAACCAGCATCTGTAGTTCCTTCCTACACATAGTAGATTTATTTAGCCAGGTTTCACTGAAACTACCCTGATACTACATGTATCAGACCTGTTATACCATTGATAGACTGAGGGATGGAGGGTATAATTAAAGATTCCATTGGAGTTTCTTGTCTGACCTGATTCTATATGTTAGAACAGTGATTTAAAAGGAGATATTGAAATCTGGGAAGTAACTCAAAATCAGGACAGAATGATCCAGGATTTTTTGTGAATTTACTTAAGCTAAGTTATCTGACACTGTGATTCAAAATAATTTGAATTTTAGCACTGACCACCAATAGGAGAAGCGTCGAACAGAGGCCTAACTCACTGCAGCAAATGTGGAGAAACTGAATGAAAGATTGCACCAAACTGTCCCCAGTAACTGGTTGCAGAGAAGCATTGAGAGCCTTTGGGAGCATATTCAGCTTGACCAACCAGGGTGCAATGTGTAACATAGATAGATGATAACGTGTGGCTTGGAAACTCTAAAGAGGGAAATACATCACCATTATGTATTAAATTGTTCACACAAAATGCATTTCAATGAACACCCTAAAGTATCTGCCGTGTTATTTCCTCCTGGGAAACACTAGTGCAGTTTTAATGTTAAGCACTGTAATACACAACAACGGATGTTTAATATCAATTATACATCATCTTGAGATGGCACATGACTCAGAAAGTGTTTGATGAAAAAAGCATATTTTAGAAATTATTTTCTCTAATTGAAAATTCTTAAATCCAAATTATGGATGTAAGCAGTCTGTTAAAAAATATCAAATGTTTAAATTTAACTCGTGATCTTTAATATCATCATTAGAATTTTTAGTTGAAGATATCTATTTCTCCCAAACATCTCCATATTGAGAAATTTAAAGCTGGCTCTTCATCGTTGCTAGGTCTAAATCCAAGAGTTCCCTCTCCAGTTCAGTTTAGTTTATTGCCAAGTGTACCGAGGTACAGTGAAAAGCTTTTGTTGCGTGCTGGCCAGCCAACTGTACAGTGAGAATATCTTCAGCAGAGGAGCTGTAACCATTCTAGATGTGGCTGATCCGTACCTTCCTGAGGACAATGAAAGATGGGTAATGGACGCTCGCCATTCCAGTGATGCTTAGATTCTGAAACAAATTAACTAATAAAAATATGTGATTCTACAAGGAAGGATGCAGTATGAAATCTGGTTCTGGGAATTGAAATGGGCCATGTGGACTACATGTCCGATGAGTCAACACTTGGAAGTTACTGATGACATTTGGATTAATGATGCAGAGGGCCAAGGAAGAACTAAACTTAGAATTAAATTAACATCAATGGAATTAAAGAATTTATGAAAAAATGGAACCAAATAATGGAAAACAAAACTATAATGGAACATTGGATGACCTTTAAAGTACTGATGTTTCAGGTTATGTACATTCCACAAGGGTAAAGGAAGATGGCAGAGTTGTGATAGATGGTTGCTCTTCTGATTGGACGATAGTTAACAGTGGTGATAAATAGATTTTTGAAAATATATTTATTCTTTTCACTTTGCTGCATAGTATGAATTTTCCAAATGTTCATATTATAGGACTATTCTTTCCTTTAATCTAACATTTGTTTTTGTGCATCTTATTTTTCTGTTCCTATCAAGTTGTACACTTTATCAAAGCAAGCTGTTTGATTTACGCATTTGATCGACACACTGACATTGCGCAGTACAACAAGGGGAGTCCTGGAGCTTTCCATGAGGCCCTTTGGCTGAATTTAATCTCATGGTTTTTTAGATGAACTCTCATCCGAAGAACATTAGCCAAATGCATTGAGTACCAGATTGAAATAATGTGACATTCACTGAGGTTGCTTCCATTGATTAAACTTGGCAAGCATGGCACACTCAGATGGAAATACTCCAGAGTTTCATTTGTTTTCTGCTATTTATTGTGTTTCTTCACCCTTTTTCTTTAATTTGGATTGGTGGGCCAATCACAACTGCAACTGTTACTGGTTACAGGCTTTTCTACTTGGAAGCTTGGACTCCCCCATCTTGCCCCAACCTCCAACATCCCCGCCACTTTACTGCCATCTGCCAATCTCCTGGCTCATTCACACAGAGTTCTGAGGCCATCAATATCTCTCAGCCCTTGCATTGGCAGATGAGTCTGAGGAACGATCCCAACCCGAAACATCACCCGATCCTTCTCTCCCGAGATGCTGCCTCTCCCGCTGAGTTACTCCAGCAATTTGTGTCTATTTTCCCAATCCAAAATATCACCAGTCTGTATCCCTCCATAGATGCTGCCTGGCCTGCTGGGTTCCTCCAGCCATTTGGTATTTGCTTTTAAATCTGGGTCTGTTCATTGGTTTTGGGAAATGATAACCAAATTCTCTATCATCACTCTGGGTGATGCGTCTAATTTATTCCGTGTGGAGTGGGAGGTGAAAAATGAAGGCTTTATTTTTTTTTCTATCCGTCATGTGGCTCAGTCTACTGGGTTAAGCAAATGTTTTGATTATTTTCCGCACCTCATTGAAAAGTTGGCATATCTTGGTTCCTACCTGGAATGGTTGCCTGGTCCACCACAATAGGGCCATGATTAGGAAAATTACTGCATTTTCTATTTTGCATTTTGCATTTGACCTTCCAGCAACATTCACCATTCATTAATGGTAACAAATAATGGAAACTGGAATCATCCGATTAAGGAAATCATAATGTTCCCATCATCTGTCTGCTCATCTCTGTGTTCTATTCTTCACAAGTCACTCAAGCCAGAAGCAGGCAAATCAACATTGCAAATTGCCAAACAGTTTTATTTATCCACTGGCAATTATTCTGATATGATACTTTACCAATAACTGTTGTGTGTTTTCTTCGTGCCTGTTTTCTGTACACTTATATCTGCCCTGTTATCTTTGTGTGGTGGGACTGGTGTAGATGCCTGCCTGGGATCTCCACATGGCAAGTTGAGTCGAGGGGCCTGTTTCCACACTTTATGACTCTATACCATCATCTTAAACAATTTTCAATCAGTCACATGGCATTAACACTTTGGTGACCGAGCCGATGATTGTCAGCATCATCTCCTCCAAATGACTCAGCCTGTAGACATGGTAGTGCCATGAGACTGCTATGTCATCGTCTGTTCCAAAATAGAGCTTCAGGCTGCATTTCAATATGATATACATATGGCTCTAAGTATATATAAAATGTGAAATAAAATGCGCGTAAGCATGAAATAGTAATGAGGAATGTAAACTTAACTGTGCAGATGCTATTAAATTGGATTTGTTGCAGGTTATATTCAGAAGACATCTCAGGTTATTAAATCTTTTCCTGCACTGTGACTGGGCCCTATAATTACTAGCATTTGTCTTTCTGCCACCTTCTCTCATTGTCATTTTATGTGTCTGTACGTTGTGAGTGTGTGCATGTGTGTGTGCTTGTGCATGTGTGTGTGTGTAAGGGGTGAGTATATATTCTAGCCCAGTGCATTTTTGCCCAATAAATTATTCACGTAAATGCAATCTGCTTACTGAATATAACATAATACATATTACAGCATAACATCTGTTTATGTCTATTTTAGCACGACCAGTTCTTAGATTTTTTGTGCCCCTTTCCAGATTGGCTATATGGCTATTATTTCATATACTGCGTCTGGCAAAACAGAATGTTATTTGTATAAAAGGTATCTGCATGTAAAATCAGAAAAGTATTGTTGCAATATTTCATCATAAATAAATCATCTTCCCCTAATGTATTGTCAACTTAAAATGAGACAGAGCTAGATTTGGACATAAGTTTATACAAAGCCAGACTGAGGAGTATACATGTGGTTTTACAGAAGAAGCAATGAGCAATATGTATTAATTACAGTTGGACATTTTTCCATTTAACGACTGCTCAGGTTTAATGCAAGCACTGTGATGTGAGGAATCCAAAAATAATAGCATTTAGAAACACAAGACTCTGCAGCTGCTGGAATCTAGAGCAAAAAACAAACTGCTGGAGGATCCCAGTGGGTAAGGCAGCATCTGTGGCGAAAGTCGGACAGACGGCATGTTGGGTTGGGACCTTTCTTCAAGACTGGAATAGATTGGGGATAGTTGATAGAAAAAGGTGAGGGTAAAGGATTGGGCAAAAGCTGCCAAGTGATAGGTGGATCTCGGTAAGAAGGGGTTGATTGACCGGTCAGTCAGGTGAGGGAAAGAAGGGGGAAGATAGTTACAGATAGTTACTGGAGGTGATAAGTGGAGAAAACAAAGGGCTGGAGATCGTGCAATATGATAATGTGAGGAGCGAAATGTAGAACCAGAGGGAGTGCTGGTGGGTGGGAGCAACAGGAGAAGAAGGGAACATGAGATCTATCAGGTGGAGGGGGTGGTGATGAGCAAAAGGACGATGAGGTGGTGGGGGATGTGAACAGAAAAGTGTGCATGAGAGAAACTAGGTGGATCAGAAGGAGAAATGGGGGGAGAGCTGGGAGGGGGCTGGGGCAGGGGGGGGGGTGGGTTATCTGAAATTGGAGAATTCAATGTTCCTGCCAATAGGTTTGTGGATCATTTAAGTGAGGTGCTGTAAATACAGTGCCCTCCATAATGTTTGGGACAAAGACCCATCATTTATTTATTTGTCTCTGTACTCCACAATTTGAAATTTGTATTAGAAAAAAAATCACACGTGGTTAAAGTGCACATTGTCAGATTTTATTAAAGGGTATTTTTACACATTTGGGTTTCACCATGTAGAAATTACAGCTATCTTTATATAGTCCCCCCCATTTCAGGGCACCATAATGTTTTGGACATGGCTTCACGGGTTTGTAATTGCTCAGATGTGTTTTAATGCCTCCTTAATGGCAGACAGTGACTAGTGGGGTACCGCAAGGCTCAGTGCTGGGACCCCAGCTATTTACAATATATATTAATGATTTGGACGAGGGAATTGAATGCAACATCTCCAAGTTTGCGGATGACACGAAGCTGGGGGGCAGTGTTAGCTGTGAGGAGGATGCTAGGAGGCTGCAAGGTGACTTGGATAGGCTGGGTGAGTGGGCAAATGCATGGCAGATGCAGTATAATGTGGATAAATGTGAGGTTATCCACTTTGGTGGCAAAAACAGGAAAGTAGACTATTATCTAAATGGTGGCCGATTAGGAAAAGGGGAGATGCAACGAGACCTGGGTGTCATGGTACACCAGTCATTGAAAGTAGGCATGCAGGTGCAGCAGGCAGTGAAGAAAGCGAATGGTATGTTAGCATTCATAGCAAAAGGATTTGAGTATAGGAGCAGGGAGGTTCTACTGCAGTTGTACAGGGTCTTGGTGAGACCACACCTGGAGTATTGCGTACAGTTTTGGTCTCCAAATCTGAGGAAAGACATTCTTGCCATAGAGGGAGTACAGAGAAGGTTTACCAGATTGATTCCTGGGATGTCAGGACTTTCATATGAAGAAAGACTGGATAGACTCGGCTTGTACTCGCTAGAATTTAGAAGATTGAGGGGGGATCTTATAGAAACGTACAAAATTCTTAAGGGGTTGGACAGGCTAGATGCAGGAAGATTGTTCCCGATGTTGGGGAAGTCCAGGACAAGGGGTCACAGTTTAAGGATTAAGGGGAAATCCTTTAGGACCGAGATGAGAAAAAAAAAATTCACACAGAGAGTGGTGAATCTCTGGAACTCTCTGCCACAGAAGGTAGTTGAGGCCAGTTCATTGGCTATATTTAAGAGGGAGTTAGATGTGGCCCTTGTGGCTAAAGGGATCAGGGGGTATGGAGAGAAGGCAGGTACAGGATACTGAGTTGGATGATCAGCCATGATCATATTGAATGGGCCGAATGGCCTACTCCTGCACCTATTTTCTATGTTTCTATCTTTCTATGTTAATGCAGGCATAATAGAGCTCTAAGCATCTAGTCTTTCCTCCAGTCTTTCCATCACCTTTGGAAACTTTTATTGCTGTTTATCAACATGAGGACCAAAGTTGTGCCAATGAAAGTCAAAGAAGCCATTCTGAGACTGAGTAACAAGAATAAAACTGATAGAGACATCAGAAAAACCTTATGCTTACCAAAATCAACTGTTTGACTCACCATTAAGAAGAAAGAGAGCATTGGTGAGTCTACTAATCGCAAAGGGACTGGCAGGCCAAGGAATACCTCCACAGCTAATGACAGAAGAATTCTCTCTATAATAAAGAAAAATCCCAAACACCTGTCCGACATATCAGAAACACTCTTCAGGGGTCAGGTGTGGATTTGTCAATGACCACTGTCCGCAGAAGACTTCATGAACAGGAATACAGAGGCTACACTGCAAGATGCAAACCACTGGTTAGCCACAAAAATAGGATGGCCAGGTTACAGTTTGCCAAGAAGTACTTAAATTAGCAACCACAGTTCTGGAAAAATGTCTTGTGGACAGATGAGACGAAGATTAACTTATATCAGAGCGATGGCAAGAGCAAAGTATGGAGGAGAGAAGGAACTGCCAAAGATCCAAAGCATACCCCCTCATGTGTGAAACACGGTGGTGGGGGTGTTATGGCCTGGGCATGTATGGCTGCTGAAGGTACTGGCTCACTTATCTTCATTGATGATACAACTACTGATGGTAGTAGCATAATGAATTCTGAAGTGTATAGACACATCCTATCTGCTCAAGTTCAAACAAATGCCTCAAAACTCATTGGCCAGCAGTTTATTCTACAGCAAGACAATGATCCCAAACATCCTACTAAAGCAACAAAGGAGTTTTTCAAAGCTAAAAAATAGTCAATTCTTGAGTGTCAAGTCCATCACCCGATCTGAACCCAATTGAGCTTGCCTTTTAAATGCTGAAGAGAAATCTGAAGGGGACTAGCCCCCAAAACAAGCAGAAGCTAAAGATGGCTACAATACTACTTTTATTTACATGACATTGCTGTGTCCCAAACATTATGGTGCCCTGAAATGAGGGAACTATGTATGAACACTGCTGTAATTTCTACATGGTGAAACCATGTAAATGAAAGTCATTATGTTTAGTATTTTGTTGCATATCCTTTGCATGCAATGACTGCTTGATGTCTGCGATTCATGGACATCACCAGTTGCTGGGTGTCTTCTATGATGATGCTCTGCCAGGCCTGTATTGCAGTATCTCTAAACTAAACTAAAGCTTCAGTAAATTTGTAAATTGTCCCCAAATGTGCAGGATAGTGCCAGTGTACGGGGTGATTGTTGGTCGGTGCAGACTCAGTGGGCGACAGGTCTGTTTCCTGCTGTATCTCTAAAGTCTGTAGTATTTCTGCAGTCTGAGGTTTCTGGTTTCTTCCCACTTCCCAAAGATGTGTAGGTTGAATGATAATTGGCCACTGTACATTGCCCCTAGTCTGCAGGTGAGTCGAGGAATCCAGTGGGAATTGATGGGAATGTGAGGACATAAAAATAAAAAAAAATAGGATTAGTGTAAGTGGTTGCTTGATTGCCAATGTGTAATCAGTTGGCTGACAGAGTTGTTTCAGTGCTGTATGATTCAATGACTCTGGGTCAGGTCAAACTGGTACCTGGCTAATGTAGCTGTTATTCATATATTTCACTAGTCAATTTATGTCGTCCTAAAGTCTGTTCACTCCGTTTGCAAGTGTGGGTCATCTGCAAGCCCATTATTAATTTTTTCTGAAATGTTTTTGGGTTACTACGTCTTTTTTTCCATTAAAAATGAAGTGTTTTTTTTAACATTTGATGAATTTTATGTCCAAACTGCATAATTTTTCAGTTTTGCAAAAATCTACATTGTGTACTTTATCAAATTTCCTTTGAAATCCATAAATTCCTTATTAGTCTCTCTCGCATCCACATTCACTCGTCAAAGAGCTCAAATAGGTCACTTAAACACAATTTGCCATTAACAAACCTATTAATTCTCATATTTATCTGCAACTATGAAGTTAGGGTCAGTAGCTAGTAGTTTTAGTTTTTAGTTTAGTTTCGAGTTACAGCACGGAAACAAGCCCTTCAGCCCGAGTCCGCACTGACCAGCGATCCCCGCACATTAACACTATCCTACACACACTAGGGGCAATTTACATTTATACCAAACCAATTAACCTAAAAACCCGTACGTCTTTGGAGTGTGGGAGGAAACCGAAAATCTCAGATCCCACGCGGTCACGAAGAGAACGTACAAACTCCGTACGGGCAGCACCCATAGTCAGGATTGAACCCGGGTCTCTGATGCTGTAAGGCAGCAACAATATTGCTGTGCCACTGTGCCTCTCTAGTAGTTGATAGCTAATGCAATGTCAGAGGTTCCAACATTAGGCAACATCAAATTGGGAATTAAACAAATATTTACTCTTTGAAACCCTGTGCCAGAAGTTCTGTCTTATTCGGCTTATGCAGAGTCGAACATTCATAGAGTCATTCATAGCGTGGAAAAAGGCCCTTCGGCCAAACTTGTCCACACCGACCAACATATCCCATCTCCACTGGTCCCACCTGCCTGCATTTGGCCCATATCCCTCTAAACCTGTCCTATCCATGTACCTGTCTAAATGTTTCTTAAATGTTGCGATCATACCTGCCTCAACTATCTCCCCCAGCAGCATGTTCCATACACTCACCACCCTTTGTGTGAAATGGTTACCCCTCAGATGAGTTACCCCTCATCTTTCCCTCCTCACCTTAAACCTATGTCCTTTGGTCCCCGTTTCACCTACTCTGGACAAGAGATTGTTACATGTCAAACACATGTTTGTAATCCTTACTTCCAAGCAACTATACAGTACCACAGCCTTTACCCCAGAGACTTGAGTTCAAACAATCTTTAATTGAATGTGTGTCTAGGGGTGTACAGAGCTTGTAAGTTCTCTTTATACTTAATATAACAGACAATCATTTCTTTAGCTTGGATTTGCCAAAATAGTTTGCTGGTAAGTGATGGACACAATGAGTTCCAGGCAGAGACAGGGACAAGAGAACTAACTCACTGTTTCCCAGCACAAGCATGTATCCTTCATATTGCTCCAGATACATTTTCTCTGGTTTAAAAAAACCCCAGCTGTTTAACGGGTCCTGCCCTCTGGATTGCAACCAGACATTTCACAATTGCAAGCTTGGAAACAATGGAGAAATGTGGGCAGTTTGCGATAGTTGTGCAAAAGGTTATTGAAACAAACTTTGAAAAGTTTCTTTAGGAATGAACAACTGTACAATGAACTGAATATTTGAGCAGTGGTGGCTCAGGCATCCTGTGTGGGTTCATAAAGTTGCAACTTTCACACTCATGATAATATTACCATGTCAGTATTACCGGGAATGTGGCCTCTGTTTAGTTACTTCAAGCAATGTTGTTGTGAATTTTACTCTGCCTGTCATTCACCCTCCTTTCAACTTAAAGAGACTTCTTGATTTGAATCTTGGGTAAGATAAAATGATCTTGGGTAAGATAAAATGATCCAAATGCTGTATCCAAATAGTATATGCTGCTCTGGAAAGGATAAACAAAGAGAGGCCATTCTGCTTAGTGGATGGCTGAAAGACCAAGGAACACACATAGGAACACACCAAGGAAAGTCATGGAGTGAAGGTACCTTGGGGGTGTGAGGGAAGAATTATTTTAAGCAGAAGGTGATTAGGATCTGGAATCACTGTCTGTGAAAATGGTGGAAAAAGACAGTCAGGGCTTTCAAAAGGGAGTTCGATAGGCCCTTAGTTCTAATGAAACGTGATGGACTTGAAATGTTAGACACAAACTCCTGGAGCAACTCAGTGCGTCAGGCAGCGTCTCTTGGATAGGTGACGTTTCATGTCGGGACTCTTCTTCAGACTGAAATATCGCTCTCCAGATATGCTGCCTGACCCGTTGAGTTATTCCAGCACTTTGGGTTTTTTTTGTAAACCAGCATCTGCAGTTCCATGTTGCTATATTCATTGATTTGAACTCTTTGTTTTGTTTCTCTCTCCACACACTGACTTGCTGCGAATGCCCAGCACAATGTTTTTATTCTAGATTTCCAGCATCTATACATTTTTTTGAAGGAGATAAGGACCCATTGATGGGCTGAATGTTCTCTCCCACTGGTTTTATCATTCAGTCCTGAGAGTGCTCATCAGTTATTTAGCTGATCACATGTTATGGGAGCAGAGTAACGCACCAAGTCTAGCTGTGTACATACTCACTGTTCATGGACTTACCTACAGGAGTTACTCACTAATGATCAGGAGGAGGAAACTTGGATCATTTACCAGCCACAATCTAAGGACTGGACATTTGTAATTCCCTCACCATTTTTGCAGTTGAGTTCAGCACAGAGGGAGCATTACATTTCCCAAATAGTATATGTGTCTGACTTTGGCTGCAGCATGTTAGTTTTATTTAAATAATTTTATATTGCTTTTCATATT
Source organism: Malacoraja senta (assembly GCA_038087875.1). NCBI lineage: Eukaryota > Metazoa > Chordata > Chondrichthyes > Rajiformes > Rajidae > Malacoraja > Malacoraja senta. The sequence continues at coordinate 33,181,911 of CM075981.1, read as the reverse complement.
TTCAGGAAGCTCTTTAAATCAAGTTGGTAGATTTAGCTGCCACCATAATTATTTTTTAATTAGAAAATCCAAATAAAAGAAAGCCTAAGAAATATTTTTCAAAGGAACATTAAAAAAAAGCAGTAGGTGATTTATTCTTTCAAGCTGGCTCTGCCATTTGCTACTAATATGGCTGATCCTCTTTCTCTATACCATACCCATTCCTTTCCTATATCCCTTGATGCATTTGTGACATTTTTGAAACAAAGAAAGTTAAAGCACTGCTCTAATGTTCTGTTTGATGTGTTCCGTTCCTAACTTTTGCAGCTTTAATATTACTTCTGTTCAAATTGTTTATATCTATTTAATTTTCATATTTTGACTGATCAGGCTTCAACAGTGCATGGTTTGCTCCTGCTGCAGAAAACCCTTATTTATTTAGGTATGCTGCATCTTGCCCAATGCACCACTCCCACTCTACTTTTTAAGGCAGGCATTCTTCTGGTCTCCTTGTTTAAATTTATTGTGTGCAAAGTGTTTAGATAAGTCTCGACAATGATGTGAAGACCCAGTACAAATGCAATTTCTTCCTTCCAGCGGCATGTTCAAATTGTGAAATCAAACACATTGGCCTTAAAACTGACAGAGGCTCGTGTTAGTTGAGAATAAGCAGAATTTTCTTTCTTTGTTTTGGGTGAGATCCAAATCTAGGTCCCAAAACTGCAAAGTATTTGTGCTCTTTGGGTTTAGATCTAAATCATACTAAGGAGATAAATGGAGAGGGGAGAGGAAGTCATTCAGGCCCAGCTGGCTGCCACAGAAATAGTAAGGAGGTGTTTGGTACTCTAATATACTATACACCTCCTTGTTTAGTTTCTATTTTCTTGAATTGTTAGGTACTCATTTTAACTTGATAGTACAATAAGCAATATGTTTTGAAATGAAATGGTCTATTGTTGTGTAGGAAAGACAGAAATTGATGTATGAAAACTATTAATCAACTAGTTATAAAAATCTTGGGAATGGATTAGTGTTGAATGTCATACATGTGTTCATTTGCGCAATGTAATCAACGTGTCCCAGGAAGATTTTGCCAAAGTTGATGTATCAGAGTATAGAATGTGGTGCGAGCATACTCAGTAAATATCCATATCACGTAGATACAAAATACTTCACAGTGTAACATTATATATGCAGCAATGTATTCCCTTCAGTTTGGCTTTAAATTGATAATCAAATTTCCAACATAATTAAGTATGAGAATCTGAATTGTCTCCTCTTTTCAGAATCTCTGGAACAGGCAGTAAGTAGTACTAGACTTTTTTTTAACTTGCAGGCTCTGAACAGTTTGTAATTGAAGGAGGAGGGCAGGGCAAGGGTGGTGAAGGTCCAGGATACTCAGCTAGTACATGTCTGGAATCTTAGCAGCACACCTCTGGGCCTGCTACTGCCCCCTCTGACATTTCTCTGACAACCATCGCAATGATTTTTTTGTCGCACTTTATATTCATCGAAAGGATGTGGTCTTCTCAGGCTGAGCCAGTTTTTAATTGCTCATCCCTAATCGCCCCTAATCACCCTTGCTGGTAAGCTACCTTCTTGAATCTACTACAGTTCTTTAGGTATGGGTATACCCACACTGTTGTTAACTGTGAGGGAGGGGGATGAACAATGGATGACCTGGCGTGGGGGTACTTTGTAACTTTGTCAGCACCATCTATATGGCAACTATTTGCATACCTTGGGTAAGCAAGCAAAGAATTTCACTGTGCCTTGTCACATGTGACAATTAAGTATTCTATTCCAAGAAGTTGTAGGATTTATTCCCAGCGATGGTGAAGGAATAACTATATATTTCCAAGTCAGGTAGTGTGTGGATTAGAAGGCAACTTCCAGGTGGTAGTATTCCAAAGCTTGTACTCTTCTTGTGGATGTCACGGGTGTGGAAGCTACTGCCTGCGAAGAATTACAGATCTATTTCTATCACGATTCCAACTGTGGCCATATTTATGAGCCCTGCTAGCTGATCGGTTGATAAATTAGGCTCATGACATGATTCTGAAGAGAACCATCTCGGCAAGTAATGTAAAGTAAACTAAAATAAAGTACTTGAATTGCCAAGGTCTAGAAGACTATGTGCATAAATGAGCTTGGTGTAGTTATGCTTGGACGGCATCGAAACGGTGGGCCAAAAGGCCTGCTTCTGTGCTGTATGACTATCTAGAAAATAATTTGATTATTCTGAATCAAATCTCTGTTGAGTTGACAATGTGAGGAAAAAAAAATCAGTTTTACCAAATGAATTTAACAAATGAAATGAAGAAGCTATCTGCTGCCTTATTCAGAAATATAGCGGTTCAGGGCAAGTATTGCAAGTAGAAGGCGAAGATGGAAGTGTTGAGATACAAGGGACTGCAGATGCTGGAATCTGCAGTGAAAAATAAGCTGCTGGAGGAACCCAGAGTGATGTAGGGTCTCGAACAGACACGTTAACTACCCCTTTGCCTCCATAGATGCTGTATGACCTGCTGAGTTCCTTCAACATATGTTTTTAAGAAAGTGTCTATGTGTTGACAAAGCATACTATGTCCAAGATTATTAGATTTTTTACATACCACAGTAAATTATTATGGTTAACATTCTACAAAGTAATGATCCCTTCCTAACATCTAATTTTTACTATTTCAGATGTTGATGAATGTGTTGAAGGAACAGATAATTGTCATATTGATGCTATCTGTCAGAACACTCCCAAATCATACAAATGTATCTGCAAGTCTGGTTACACAGGAGATGGCAAACAGTGTGAAGGTAATCTTGAGCTATATTATGATATTCATTGTACTTACCATCTAATAAACATGTCCCGTGCTGGGTGAAGCCAGTATTGAAGATTGTGCAGAAAATGTTTCTCACAGAATGATTTATGAATTGGAAATATTGAAACCGGGAGCTGCTGTTTGAATGACATGACCATTGCATTGCCTGCTGAAACATAATGAACAGTACTGTTATTTTCTGTACCTGTCTCGTGACGCACAAAAGCTTTTTTAGTTATAATTGACATTAAAGCAAATTTCTATTCAGTGGCTTGTTGTTTTGAAATTGTAGACATATTTCAGCCTTTTAAATGCCTCCATATTATTAATTGAAATATATATTTTTCTGATTTGTATTTTCTCCAATAATAATATAGAGGATGCCAAGTATCTAAAAATTTGGAAAGCTTATTATGATGCTGTCATAGAAAAATTAATTGTTGATTTGGATTGTGTAAAAACAGTAAGAATCACTGTTCTTCAGAGAGGAGGCAGTGACATTACCCACTCACCATTTCCCTAATGTTGGCACACACACTTTGACTAAAACTCAATATTAATCTGTGTAGTAACATTACCAAATCACCATTTCCCTTCTGTTGACATCCTATATTAATCAATGTTTTGCAATTATTACAATCAAATATTTTCCTATATCTTTTCATAATGATGACATTACCTTTGAAAAGAACCCTTCATTGCCAACAGATTGATATAATGTAGAAGCACTAGAAATATAATACTGTTAACTGGCAATAATTCATTTTCAGGCATTTAACACTTATTTAGAACTGTACTTCAAGCCAAGTTTTAAAATGTTTTGCAATGAGATACAATTGGTGCTAAACTATAATTAGTGATTTATAATAGGAACCATTGTTGCCCTGGTACTCGAGCAGAGAGGAGGGATCTACAATAGGTGTTTTTGAACAAATCTCACAATGGGTCTCACAGATTATTACATCCAAGATTTTTTTTTTAATATGATTTTTTAAGAAACCTGTGAAACACTTAAGCATGCTGTGCAAAGTTTTTATATTTAATATCCTAACTCAGCTATACTAAGTAAGCAATAATAATAATAATAATAATAATAATACATTTTATTTATATAGCGCTTTTCAAGGACTCAAAGTCGCTTTCATGGACTCAAAGTCAAAGTCAAAGTCAAAGTCAAAGCAAGACATTACGAATACTGTTTATTCTCCTTGTCTATTTATTATTTTTTGTCAAATGATATGTAACGTGCTTGCTGATCCTGGCATTTACAATCAGTGAATTTTCATTGGTTTGCAGAAAAACAATACAAATCTGTTTCCTCTGTATGCAAATTCCCTCAATCGCTATCCTCTCCAAATATGGGCCGTGTATCATTTTCAAAGAATTGGGAATTTCTATACTGCAACATACAGAGTTCATGCAAGTATGTTGCAGTATAGAATATTTCACGCCTTTTGTATATTTTTAGCAATCACTAGGGAGGACAGTCATTAGTTCCCTGCATGACCATTGTCATTTGGTGGACCAGGATTGATTGAACCTGATGTAAGTGCAGTTGTTTTCAAACTGTTCAGAAGATCGTAAGATAATAAGTGATAGGAAAGAATTAAGCTGATCTATCTCTCCCTCCTGCCTTCTCCCCATAACCCCTGACACCCAGCACTAATCAAGAATCTATCTATCTCTACCTTAAATATATCCACTGACTTTGCCTCCAAAGCCTTCTGTGGCAAAGAATTCCACATATTCACCACCCTATCGTGAATATTAGTGAAGTTAAGAATACAACTCTTTCCATTGATGCTGGTTATATGATGGTGAAAGGTTGCTATTCGATAAATTTAACAGAGACGCTAAAAGGTGAAGCAAGTGATGAACACTCCAGCATGTATTGTATATTAATCTTCTATTGTCCCTGCTTTAGTTAAAATGACTTGCTGTATATGTTTAGTTTTCTTACCTTTTAATTAATTGTCTTCCAGATATTGATGAATGTGACAATGAGTACAGTGGAGGCTGTGTCCATGAATGCATCAATATCCCAGGGAATTACCGCTGTACATGTTACGATGGTTTCAAGTTAGCGCATGATGGCCATAACTGCCTTGGTAAGCACATTCGGAGAACTACTTCTCATTTCATGCATTCTTCAACAATTTCTGTGTTGGATTCAAACCACCAAATGTTTGCAGCCCAAAAGATTCATAAATGATTTTTTGAGGAATGCAATCACAGATAGATCAGTATTATTAGCTAAGAAATGTGACTATTATGAAGGCAAATCAAATGTCTGTCATGATTGTTAAAATATATGCTTCTCATGAAGAAATATGATTAAAAGAAAATTAATTGACATTTTATTGGAAGGCCTCGTGCTGCAGGTGGAGTAAGTGTTTGCAAGCCTGGTGCTACTCCAATGGAATTGACTTCAATGCTGTGAAGACTCCCTCACTGTATTTTCTTTCAATGCTCTGGTCAGCTGTTTTGTGTTTGGATTTTCAGGCTATCAGTGGAAGTCTCTCCTTCTGACATGTTTAATTTTGTCATCAGAAAAGAACAGACCCATGCGGTCTGGCTGCCACTGCATCTGTAGCAAGATATCGTGCAACTTGCACCTACATGAGGTGTATTTTTGTTTGAGAATTATACTTTAGCTGGTGGCTTCTGATGAATGAAATCCTTAGCATTCCTATCGAGGCTACAAATTTGCAAGTCAGATCACACATGAGAGTCTGTTTGCATAATAAGTTGGATTGAACCCACTCGCTATTTATGCTACACAGGAATCTATCACTGCACAGTTTAAAAATTCACCAAAGTTACAATGTCTGGTGAATTCTTAAACTGTGCCCTGATAAATTTGGATGCATCTTAAATAACAAGTGGGTTCTTGAGTAAATTCTTCATCCATGAATCTAACAATGTATTCATTGACTGTTTCATCTGCTCTTTAATCCCTTACTTTCTATGTTTTGCTATCTCAAATAGTTGTGGATTGAACTAATAACTGCCATGTTGGTTCAGTGTGAAACATCTCTGATCAGTAGTGTGCAATGGGTCTTGGAGCCAATCCATGTAAATTGAATAGGTTTCTTGAGGACATAGTGGCACAGTTTGTAGTGGCCACTGTCTCACAGTTTAGGGAGTCAGGTTCAACCTGACCTCCAGTGCTCTGTGTGGAACTTGCATTTTCTACCTCTGATTGTGTGGGTTTTCTCCAGGTGTTCCAGTTTCCTCCCACATGCCCAATGACACGAGAGGTTAAGCTAAATGGCCGCTCTAACTTTCCCTTTGTGGACAGTGACTGGTAGAATCTGGGTGGAGTTAATGGGAAAGTGGGAAGAAGAAAGTGGGTTGAAGACAGCATAGTGACACAAATGGTGGAGCTGTTGCCTAACAGCATCAGGTTTGATCCTGACTTGAGTGTTGTCCGTGTGGAGATGCACATTCTCCCTGTGACCGCATAAGTTTCCTCTGGATGCTCTGGTTTCCTCCCACGTCCTCTAGATGTGCAGCTTTGTAGGATGTGTAGGAAGAAACCACAGATGCTGGTTTATATCATAGATAGATGCAAATTATAAACCTACTGACTCCCACAACTAGCTAGACTGCACTTATTCCAACCCTGCCTCCTGCAAAGACTATATCCCCAACACCCAATTTCTCCGTCTACGCCATATCTGCACCCAAGATGAGGTGTTCCATACCAGAACATCTGAGATGTCCTCATTCTTTAGGAATTAGGGGTTCCCCTCTTCTATCGTCAATGAGGCTCTCACACATATCTCCTCGGTACCCTGCAGCTCCGCTCTTGCTCCCCCTCCTCCAGTCACAACGGGGATAGAGTCCCCCGAGTCCTCATCTTTCACCCCATCAGCCCTCACATAAAACACATAATCCTCCGACAATTTTGTTACCTCCAACGGGATTCTGCCACGAGTCACATTCCGCAGAGACCATTCCCTCTGCAATTCCCTGGTTAACTCATCCCTTCTCACCCAGACCACCCCCTCCCCAGGTACCTTCCCCTGCAGGAGATACAACACCTGACCCTATATCTCCTCCCTCCACTCTGTCCAGGGACTCTGACAGAAGTGGGGCAACAAAAATGGAACAACATAGAATTGGTGAGAACAGGTGTTCAATGGATGGTGTGGATTCTGTGGGCTGAAGGGCCGGTGTTCATGCTGTATCTTTCAATCAATTCAAACGGGGTTTAGTGTAAACTGGTCGGCATAGACAGTGGGTTGAAGGACCTGTTTCTCTGCTGTGTCTCTCTATAATGATATTATGGCAATATTATGGCAGCCACACATTTCAAAGTCATCTACTTCCAAAATATTATTTGCACAAATGTTATTATGGATGTGTATTTTGTGAAAGATTCAGATAATCAGCTGTTCATTCCTCTATACCCTATCAGCCAAGAAGCCTCAGTTTTGTCAATTTCCTACGCAAACACGTGGACCGCGGAACCAGGGGGGCTGGGGGGGCTGCAGCCCCTCCACGTTTTTGGCGAGACATGCTTCATAACCCGAAATTATCCGTCCTGCAGGTGTATTTTTCACTTCTTCTGAGGACCTCCAACATCCAGAATCTCAGAACAAGCGGCAAGACCACAACCAGCCGTGGTGGAAACCGACTGCCTCCCCAAACCCTCCCTCCCCTCCGCGGCCAATCACAGCGCGGTTCACAGTCAAGATATGGGACAGTGAACGAAGCGCTGTGATTGGCCGCCGAGCGGAAGGGAGGGAGGGAGGGTCGGCCCCGAGAGAGAGAGAGAGAGAGGGAGTCGGCTCCGAGAGGGAAGGAGAGAGAGAGGGTGGTGGGGGGGGGAATATATCCCCCCCACCTCCCCCCCCCTCCCCCCACCTTCCCCTCCCCTCCCCCCACCCTCCCCCCCCTCCCCCCACTTTTTGATTTGGGGGATGGCCTGTATTATCCCCCAGTTTTTGGAGGTCGAGCAACAACAAAAAATACTAATTGTGCCTCCCTCCCACACCCTCCCCCTGCTCAGTCTCTCCGCTCCCTCACCGGGTACCCCCGAGGCCGGTGATTAGTGATCGCTCAGCTCCCCCACTTTCAATAACGTTCCGCGGCCCCTGTTCACTGCTGCTCTCAAGACCTCGGCCCAAAAGTCACTTTTCGGTCTTTTACAAGCATCACTGACCACTGCTGCCTTTTTAATTGAGTGCTATCTTCCAGGAGTTTGGGGTTGCCTTCACAGTGTCTGACTTCACTGTGTGCTACGAATCCTCAACATTTCAACCTCTTAGCAGTTTCCCTTTTCAACAACAGGCTTTTCATCTTCTGAGTTCAGTGCAGTCAATCACTGAATCTTAGCAGGCTCTGCAAAGAGCTTCTTCAAAGCACACCATTTTTTTCCCCTCTGGCCTCAATATGTCAGATTTTATAGGCTTTCCTTATCGACAGATGTATTGAATTGAGAGATGACCTATGTTTAACTATTGTAAAACTGCATAAAGTAAGCCCAGGTTGACAGCAGAAGCTTCAGAACAGATGCTTACTTTTTATGTTGCATATAATAATGACATCATTATATCACATGCACCCGTAATGCATTTATATATTTGCATAAAGATGTACTGTATAATAATGAGTTTCAGGCTTGGGTGCCCACAGGGTTGAATACCGGGAATAAGAGGATTTTACTGACCTTGCATATGTGTTTAAATCCAGTGAAGTTATGGCATAGTCTTTTCCAGGGTACAGCTGATAATGATTAAACTAAAATCTTCTCTAGACCACAGGGCGACACAGTGGGGCAGTGCTGCCTTACAGTACCAGAGGTTTGATCCTGACCACGGGTGTTGTCTGTATGGAGTTTGTACCTTCTCCCTGTGACCGTGTTGGTTTTCTCCGGCTGCTCCATTTTCCTCCCACATTCCAAAGACATGCAGGTTTGTGGGTTCATTGGTATCTGTAAAATTGTCCCATGGGTGTGAGATAGAACTGGTGTATGGGTGATCATTGATCGACGTGGACTCAGTGGGCTGAAGGGCCTGTTTCCACACTGTATCGTGAAACTAAACTAAAACAACCTGATTATTCCAGACATTGAGATCTACATTTGTGGATGTTATCGCAGTGGTCATGGCAGCCAGGTGCTAATGGTTGCATTTTCACCCCCTATCCCATCATGGAGCCTGCCCGGGGGAAAGGAATCATGCATGCAGGATACTGTTCATGACCCCAAGAAGAACCTGTTGGTCAAGCTTGGTTGGTACTTTATAGGAAGGGTTTGGTTGTGCTGGAGAGATTCTCCAGGCTGTTACGTGGATTGGATTACTTTAGTTACTTGAGAGAAATACTGAGGCTGGGCTTGTATTCCCTGGAGCGAAGGAGGTTGTGAGTTTCCATGACTCTTCTAAGTATTTAACCGTATAAGAGTCATAGAAAGGGCAGCTGGGTAGAATCTATTCCTACAGCATGGGTAGCAAAAACAATAAGGAATATGTTTAAGGGAGGAGATTTAAAAGGGTTTTGGGCGGAATGTTGTGGTTGAAAAGAAAAATTGATATCTGTAACTCGCTGTCAGAAGATTTGGTGGAATTTGATACGATCACTATACATGAGATATTTAGACAGACTGTAAAATAGGCAAGGCATAGAAGGATATGGACATAATGCCATCACATTAATTCATATGGACAAGCAAAATAGGTGGAGGAGTCCATTTCTATAACTTACAAACAGGATGATGCTTTTGTATTGGACCAAATTTATCGCCTCAAAGGTATATAAAACATTCAGATGTGGCAATTGCCTTGTAGAAAATTGGGCTGTGTGGAGTCCTAAGACTTCTCTGCAGGGTTTTCAAGTATGGCAGTGATCTTCACCACATTGTGAAATAAACATCCATGTGAATTGCATTGGAATGGCTCAGGTTAGTAACGGCCACCCAGTATTCAGGCTTTATGTTGATTTTGAGAGGTTAAGTATTACACATACTATTGAATCTGAAGATTTCCCATTTATTTTCCTCTCACAGAACAGCTTTGTTGTGTTTCAATTGGAAGTCTAAGTCAGTGGAACTTTCTGAATACATTTGCTACCATGCCAGCCCAGGAATGAGTTGTTTGGTCAATGCATCACCTTGGAATTGTGGCTTCTTTGTGTGGTTTCACTGACCTTCATGGCCGGTGATGAGTGGAAGATGATCTGCACTAGACATACTGTAAGTCTTGGTTTAATGTGACTCAATTGGGATTTGTCACAGCACATCTGATACAATCTACTGTTTGTCGGGGTCATGTTGCAATGTCTATAAGCATTAAGAAAGTTTCTGTTGATCCAGTCTGTTGAACATAGTAGACACTAGATGTTGCTTTGTCTTGTACTTCATAAAACAAATTCTTGGCCACATAAGAAAAATTTCATATAATTAACATTTATTGTGTCATGGTGATTTCTGGTAATATCACTGTTTATTTGCCCACACAAAGAACGGTGAACTTTAGAATTACTCAGAGAACCATTGAATTAAATCATTGACAGGTAAGACACATTTGGTCAGTGTGCATAACTTGAGTCTATTGCAGCAGCAATTGTAAATGCTAGCATCAAATTAGTGTGCCCAAACTAATACAGAGAAGGTTCATCAGACTGATTCCTGGGATGGCAGGACTTTCATATGAAGAAAGACTGGATAGACTCGGCTTGTACTCGCTAGAATTTAGAAGATTGAGGGGGGATCTTATAGAAACGTACAAAATTCTTAAGGGGTTGGACAGGCTAGATGCAGGAAGATTGTTCCCGATGTTGGGGAAGTCCAGAACAAGGGGTCACAGTTTGAGGATAAGGGGGAAGTCTTTTAGGACCGAGATGAGAAAAACAATTTTCACACAGAGAGTGGTGAATCTGTGGAATTCTCTGTCACAGAGGGTGGTTGAGGCCAGTTCATTGGCTATATTTAAGAGGGAGTTGGATGTGGCCCTTGTGGCTAAAGGGATCAGGGGGTATAGAGAGAAGGCAGGTACAGGATACTGAGTTGGATGATCAGCCATGATCATATTGAATGGCGGTGCAGGCTCAAAAGGCCGAATGGCCTACTCCTGCACCTATTTTCCATGTTTCTATGTTTCTATGATGAAAAGGTGATGTGGGGAACTGATCTCATTGATGCTTCCCTCAAATCATGCAAAGTTCACTGGGTCAAGGGTAACAGGCGAGACAGAGGCAGAACAGATAGAGAGCTTGGGCTTATATTCCTTGGAGTTCAGGAAAATGTCCGGTGATCTTATTAAAAATAAATTATCCTAAGAAGGCTTGACAGGGAAATGTTGAGATGTTTCGATTGGCGTGAGAAATGCGGACAAGAGGACATGGCTACAAAATAAGGAACCGATCTTTAAAAAATCCCTTAATAGGCCTGTCCCACTTAGGTGATTTTTCAGCCTAAAATCATTTCTGCGCTGTATCTCTAAACTAAACTAAACTAAACATAGAACAGTTCAGCACAGGAACAAGCCCTTTGGCCAACGATATCTGTACCGAATATGGTACTAAATTATACTAATCCCTTCTGCCTGTGAGTAATCCATATCTCACTAATTCCTGCATATCTAGTAGATATTATCTACGTCCCTATCAAAAAGCCTCTAAATCACCGTGATCTCATTGCATTGTACAAACGTCTTATGGAGCTTGATTGAGGAGATGGGGGAATGGTGTTTCCCTTGACTGGAGCATCCAGAACCAGACATCACTGCCTTCAAATGAGTAATAAGAAGAAATTTCCTCCCCAGCGGACAGTGAATCTTTGAAATCTTGACTCAAGTGGGCAATAGGGACTTTGCTCGTCCAATATATTCAAGGCAGAGATCGATCATTTAAAAAAAATAATAAGGGATATGGAATTAATAACAATGTGGCACTAATGTAAAAGGTCAGCCAGAGAGTGGATCAGACAGACCAAATGGTTTCCTCCTGCTTCTATTTCTTATCTTCTTACCTTGTTTTGCAAGGCATTTCTTCCATGAGAAATCTCTCCTCTTGTATTTTTGCCCCCTGGGGAAGGGATGTCCAATCCAGTTAGTCTGCATTTCCCATTTTCACTGTTGCCATGAAATTAGTGCAAGAAGGTGGTTCTGTCTATATTTTAGCCCCGTCTACTTCTGTGAGAAACCAACCCATCAGTTTGAGCAAAATGGAAGGCAAGCAGTTATTGATGACGTTCTTGTTGATTTTACTAAAGTGTCCGAGTAAAGAATACATAACATGGCTTCATTCCATAAACTATTCCAACATGTGAAACATAATGAACTCTTGTCTGTTAGTTACTAAAGCCCAGTGGTAATGATCAGTTTCAGTGATATTCAAACTTGGTTATTCTCTGCCCCTGCTTATTATTGGTCTTGCATCAATGCCATTTGAAGAATTATATGAATGGGTGTCGCCATTAACAGAAAGCAGCCTAGAAAATGGAGGGTGTAACGTTATGCCCTCTTGCACCATGCAATTTAGTTTCAGTGAAAACTAAAACATAATGGAAAATCAGTCTTACTATCATTTATATGTATTGTGATTTTCCTTTAGACTTCTCTATGTGCCTGATGCAGTCACACAGTCACATGAGCCCAGACATGTCCAACCACATCAATGGTTTTTCTCTGAGCATGAGACCTGCAGATCACCCTTGCAGGCTTAACAGCACCTAGGATGCTTTTGTTAAGATTACTTAGAGGGTATATACCTATCCAGCATTGGGACTCTGCCTGATGTACATCCCTTTTGACAATCTGCTCTCCTGACATCCAATACCATGCCCATACCACTCACTTTCTCTCTGCCATGGCAACCCATACACACATAGCAACTTCGTGCCTTTTTCAGCCTATCTCCACCAGCCAATTTACCAGCCTCCTGCATCTTCCCTATCTACCAAATTTCACCACCACTATATTTGATCAGCACATTCTTCAGCTAGCAATTCCAATACATACTGCTGACCCCAGCACCCTTCTGCCCACACCACCATCTATCCCTGTCTAACGGCCTGTTACCCTAAGCCCCAGCTACCAATTCTAACCTCAACTAACCAGCACCTTGCAATCCCTGACACTCTGACACCCACCACACTCACCCTCCCCATCCATACCCCCACCCTCAACCTCATTTTCTCTTTGCCACAATCTGTCAGTCCTGGACTGGTTTTACCCAATATCCTTTAAGGATTCAAAAGGACTCTTCATGTGCAAGACCTGTCCAATTAGGCATAATCCTTGTGTGTTTTTTAATCTTACGTCATGGGCCCTTGAACAGTACCATCTTACCCTGCCACTAAACACTTTAAATTCTGAACATATTTTAACTGCTTCAATTTAGATCTTGGTAATAGGCCCTAAGTTGATGTATGTGCAAGCAATGTGCGTTGATTCTCCATATAGAAAAGTGGTACTTTTTAGATAGAACTCCAGACCACCAAAGGATCTACTGCATGGGCTCAGGCCCTTTGGCTGGACCAGTCTAAGCTAAAGTTTGCTCTCCTCCACTTTATTGACATCCATGCTGCTATTTTGTAATTCATTTCATCCTCATCTCTTTGACAAGTTCCTGCCAGCTGCAACCAATCTCCATTATGCTTTCTCAGTACTCTGCAAATATATATTTTTTCAATTCATTTTCTTTGGGAAATTCTTATGTATTATTGTGTTTTTTTTCTCATGCAACCACAGTGGAAATCCCTCGATAATTTCTGTCTTTTATCATGTTTCCCCTTTGCTTAAGGATAAGAGTCCCAATTTTGCTCAGTTCTTTTTCCATTTGTAGTATTGGAACAGCATTCTTTGGATGCCAAAAAAACATCAGCAATGATGTTTCAGGGATAGATGTAAGGAACTAAAGATGTTGGTTTAGAAAAAAAAGATACAAAGTGATGGAGTAACTCAGTGGCTCAGGCAGCATCTCTGGAGAAAATGGATATGATGTTTCTGATTGGGACCCTTCTTCAGACAGATTGTAGTAGGGAGGAGTAAGTTGGAACAGAGGTGGGGGCGGGACAAAGCCTGGCAAGTGATAGGTATCAGGGGGATCTTTTTCAATGCACTTTGGGAGTTGGGAAGAAATGCATTGTGAGCTCAATGTGATGATGCTGAATGTCTTCTGACTTATTTGGTTTGAATAGTAGAATCATAAAAGCCTTAGAAAATAAACAAAACAGAAGGAGGCCATTTAGCCCAACATGTCTGTGCATATTGGAAAACGTCTATCCAACCTAATCCCAAGTTCCACTATTAAGTCCATTGCCCTTCAGTTCACAGTTCTTTAAATATACATCGTACTTTTAAAACGTGATGGGGGTTTCTGTTTAATCACCCTCCTGATAGTGAGTTCCAGACCTCTACTACCCTCTGGATATAAGAGTTCTTCATCTTCCCTCCTCTTATTCTTTGACAAATTATTTTTAATTATTGCTGTCTTTTTTTACCTTCTAAGCCATGAATCAAAATACCTGACAACAACTTGTTATGCAAATATTGAAGAATCTCCTATTATTATAATGAAATTACTGTCACATTAGCACATATTTAAATAAAACACCATTTAACTTTATTTAATATTCATAGTTTGGGGAACATTTAATCTTTAGTTGACAGCACTAAAATACATGAAAAATGTGTCCACTGGTTGTATCTACCTGTGCACATTCAATCACATTGAGTAGATCCAGATGTACACAGATGTACATAATAACATACATTATTAGAGATGAAAGGAACTACTGATGCTGGGAACTTGAGTAAACCACAAAGTGTTGTGGAAACTCAGTGTGCTAGCCAGCATCTGTGGAGAACATGCACAGGTGATGTTTCAGATCAGCTTTGACTCTGTAAAAAAAAGTACAAAGACATACTCACCCATGTCCTCTAGAGACGCTGCCTGACCTGCTGAGTTACTCGAGCACTTTGTGTTTTACTTGAACACCATTATTGGCTGATATTTATGTACGTATGAGACAGTGATGATCAAAAATCATGTATTCTTGATGATTTTTACAAAATTATTTTGACCACATTTCAGTTCCATTCCATTTTGAAAACTGTGTGGTTTTAGTAGTAGTATTATATCTGTAGATAGTCCTGCCAATTTACATGGCTTTTTATGAAATGTTACTCTATCCAACATTATCAGAGTATCTTATAACAAACAAGGCCCTTCTGTGCATTTCCGAAATGTATCACTGATTGCAGCATCAATTTCCATGGAGAACATTATGTTCATTTCTGGGCAGCATGTTATAGGAAAGATGTTGACAAGCTGGAAAGAGAATGTTGAATCTATAGAGAAGATTTACGAGAATGTTGCCAGGACTAGAGGGTCTGAGCTATAGGAAGAGGTTGAGTAGGATGGGACTCCATTCTTTGGTGCGCAGGAGGATGAGGGGTGATCTAATAGAGGTGTATAAAATCATGAGAGGAATCGTTTGGGAAGATGTAGGTGAATTAATGTCGCCCAGAGTAGGTGAATTGAGGACCAGAGTACATAGGTTTAAGGTGAAGGGTAAAAGATTTAATAGGATTCTGAGGGGTAACTTTTTCACACAAACGGTGGTCGATGTATGGAACTAGCTGCCAGAGGAGGTAGTTGAGGCAGGGATTATCCCAACATTTAATAAACAGTTAGACAAGTACATGGATAGGACAGGTTTGGAGGGACATGGACCAAACACGGGAAGGTGGGATTAGTGTAGCTGGGACATGTTGGCTGATGTAGGCAAGTTGGGCCAAAGGGCCTGTTTCCACACTCGTATCACTCTTTGACTCTATGACTAACAGCAGATGAGGGGAGTAAAAGTATATTTACTCAGGTTCCTTGAGACATAAGTAATCCTATATGGTCAAGGAATATCAAATGGTACAGGTTGCAGAAATAATTTTGGAAAAGCAGACAGATTCTCATCACCTCTTTTAATAAGATCTGAAATGTTCTAATGATCATTTGGTCGCCACTCATCAATATCATAAAGTGCACCTGAAAATCAAATGCATGCTCCTGTCCCATCCCTTACTGAGAAGAAATATTATGGTATTGTACCAAACATCTCTCCCACAAGCAAATTCCAACATAGACCATTAATCCAAGTTAACAGTTCTCCCTCCTTCATTGAACATAAGACAATCCCCTTTGAATACACATTGGATTTCATCTTTCCCATTCGCATTGTGCAATGTTAATGTGATATTGCTCTGCAGTTAGGTTTAGGTTTATTATTGTCATATGTGCCGAGGTACAGTGAAAAACTTTGTTTTGCATGCTAAACGAACAGATCAGATCTATCATACATAAATACAATTGTCAAACTCGTACAATAGATAGAGCAAAGGGGAAGATACAGAGTGCAAAATATGGTTCTCAGCATTGTAGCACACCAGTTCCAGAGACAAAGTTCAATGTCCCATCTACAATGAGTAAAGATGAATCAGACAGTACTTAATTTATGGAAGAGCTGTCCAGAAGCCTGATAACAGGGGAAGAAGCTGTTCCTGAGTCTGGTGGTGCACACTTTCAAGATTCTGTATCTTCTGCCAGATGTTAACAGGGCGAAGAAGGAATGACCAGGATGGAAGTCCTTGATTAAATTGGCTGCTTTTCTGAGGCAGTGTGGTATAGATGGAGTCAATAGTGGGAAGTCTGGTTTGTGTGATGGTCATTTGATCTTTCCCTTCTACTCCCAGGATAATAGCTGTGTGGAAGGAACACTGTGCATTGTGTTTGAAATTCACAGAGAAATACTGAGAAGGTTATCCTTTTTTCAACCTGTTTCTCCATTTTTTACCTTCCTATTATTCCCAAATATCTCTCCCTTCTTCTCTACTGTGTATTATACAGCTAGATATCATCAGGGCAGTTTTTCTTGGAGTGAAGAACATGTCTAGCTATTAAGGAAAACTGCCCCAATGAAATCAGGCAGTGAGTGTAGAATAGTGTGTAAAACATTTCTAGCTATTATTTCAAAACTTTTCTGAATTGGACATTTATTCAGCCTTATTCTTGGTTAAAATATGTACACTTTGCCAGTTACCTGTTTACTGGAACTGAATTTTCAATGAGTTTTTGTGAGCATTCAGTGTGGAATTTGTTTCTTGTAAAGTTCCTTTCAGGTACTGTTGTCCTGCATAGCAGTAATTATTCTATACTGAATTAGGAATTCCTCTAGAACCTAAGGGTTGTATGTTTGGCAAGAGCATTTAGTTAGGTTCACCACAAATAACTCTCACTTCATTAAGATCTTAGTTACATTTGGCCCTATAATGTTTGTAAATTTAATCTAGTGTCACAGAACTTTTCATGTGAAAACATCTTCTGTAATATCTTTGCCCTAGTTTCTGGAATTGCAGCAAATAGAGAAAGTACAGTTTTTATTATTTAAATAATGCTGAATCTTTGATAGCTTTGTAATAAATGAAATACTTCCTCTCCAGCTGTAATATTATATTCTGCACTCTTTTTCCCTTTTTTTTCTTGAACGACCTTTCGTACTCATTTAAGGTTTGTTTGTAATCATTCCTTTAGATAAGCACAAGAATATGCAGGGTCAGAAAATATGGATCACACACAGACAGAGGAGATTAGTTTAATGTGGCATCATGTTCAGCACAGACAATGTGGGCTGAAGGGATGTCCCTGTGCTGTCCTCTTCTAAGTTCCATGTTCTACAGTATGTATGGTATGATTTGTCTGGTTACTACACAAAACACAACAACATTTTTCACTGTATCTCAGTGCAGGTACATGTGATAATAATAAATCTATACCAAACCAATACTCATCCGAAAATTCACAAAGTGCTGGAGTAACTCAGCAGGTCAGGCAGCATCTTAGGAGGACATGCATAGGCGATGTTTCGGGTTGAGACTCTTCATGTCCTCCTGAGATGCTGCCTGGCCCACTGAAAGACACTCTGTGTCTTTCTTTGTAAACCAGCATTTGCAGCAACCAGCTCCTTGGATCTACATTTATCTGAAAATTGGACACTATACACTTTGGGCGGCACGGTGACGCAGCGGTAGAGTTGCTGCCTTACAGCGCTAGAGACCCAGGTTTGATCCTGACTACGGGTGCTCTCTGTACGGACTTTGTACGTTCTCCCCATGACCTGCATAGGTTTTCCCCTGGATCTCTGGTTTCCTCCGACACGCCAAAGACATACAGGTTTGGAGGCTAATTGGCTTGGTGAAATTGTAAATTGTCCCTTGTGTGTGTAGTGATAGTGTTAATGTGTGTTGATATGCATGGACCACTGGTCAGTGTGGATTCGGTAGGCCAAAAGGCCTGTTTCCATGCTGTATCTCTAAACTAAACTATAGCAATGAGCTGGCTGACTTGGTATCAAACTTTCCTTCAAGTTCTCTAGTAAATTCTGAGTGCAATAACAATGGTAAGGCCAACTAGCAGAAAATGACAGTGCCTAAAGTTGAGTTAACATTCAACAATTTTCATTATAGGTAATCAGAAAAATTAAGTAAGACTTATTCAGGGAGTGTTGTTTAATTAAGAATCCTAAAGCGTGCAAATAGTGGTGTAAAGGATGCCCTAATCTAAGGATGCCATCTACTATTGTTCAAATCATGTAATTTACAATTAGAAAATATTTAAATGTTAGTGTGATTCAAAGTGCAGTGACTGAGAGTTGCATTTCATGAATGCTGCGGGAGATAGGTTGCTTGCAGCATCTTGCAGCGTAACACTTGCCACTAATATTTGTTTGATCCTATTTGACAGGGCTGACTGAGTAATACGTATCATTATGGTGCTCTAATCCAAAGGCAATTTTTTCCTTTCTTGGTAACTACTGAAGGAGTCAGTAATCCTTTCCTAGTATCTTGTTCTCTAATGATTGGTAGAATGCTGGGCAAACTGGAATTGGGACGACACAAAAATTGCAATATTGTAAATGTGCTATATTCATTTTCAGCTACATCTCAAATAACTCAATTGACATTGTGCCATGCCATTGAATTTTTTGTTCTACTGCCTTCTTAACACAGTATTTGCAAAACTGATTCATTTGCATTGTAAAAGCAACAAGGCTGTTTTAGGAACAATTTTATTGTTAAAACCTATTGATAAAGTATGGATTTGGATTTCCTTCCAGAGAGCGACATGTTGCATAGCTTGCTGAGGACACCTAGTGTTACAGCTCTACAGCACCTGCTGAAGGAGGCCATTTGGCTAGTCCATTTTTTTTTAACAATGTTGCTCACTATTAGTGGAAACATCAAGTTAATGACTAAAATGCCTTGAATCAACTATATCTGTGCATGACAAAACTTGCAACAAGATATGTTGGTCTTCCATAAACTATGGCCACTTCCTTGTCACATGGCGCTGAGAGCTCACAATTGACACTGTCGCGTTTCATCACATTGTTATCTGCTTCAAATGTGTTTATTTTCTACCTCGATAAATCAAATTGTGGAAGTTCATAGCAGGAACCTGTGAACCACTCGTGAGTATGATAGAAGTAGTAAATTTATATATGGAGCATCAGAAAGACGAGCAACCTCGAAAGAATGATCAGCCCTACTGGGGTCTGCTAATATGATGTAAATTTGTCAATAGAAGATTTGTTCCTTTAGATTAATATATTGCAATGGTCTTTTTCTTTGATTTTTTTTCCTTATTTTTGGAGATTTTGATCATGGATCTACAACTGTGGATAAATAAATGATTTTTTATAAATATTTTCTTTGTTTTGCAATTTGTTTGCATTGTACAAATATGATATGCTACTATAGATCTCCATTTTACCATAATCGCACATTCTATTATTTGTCCTTAATTATTTTGTTGTAATTAAAAAGGCTCTTATCTCTTTTGCTTTATCAATGGAGCAGCCCAGAAGATTTGAGTATTTTAATAGCTTTGATGAGTTGAGGCTGTTCTCCCTGGATATTGGTTATCTTGAATAACTAATCCTAAAATAGCAATGAATAATTAAAATTAAGCTAAGACTCTGAGTGTTTTTGTTGAAGCCTGACACCTAATTGATTAGTTTTAACGATCAAGGCCTTCCCTTCATTTTCTTGTTCTTTTAGAATTCCAACTTTGCCGCCTTCCTATTAAAGCCTTAAATCTCTTTGAACAGAGAAGCAGGATTTCCATGTGATGTTTGCCCTGAAGGATGTCTGTAGTGGGAATGTAAACCCTTTCAGCACAATGTACTGAACTCCTAATGATCACAAAATTGCATTGAAAGATTTGTTTAAACTAAATTCATTCCAAGTGGAAAACTTAATCCGCTTTGACTATGTACATATTCTGTCCCTCAGCCAACCCTTTAAAAAATGTAATAATATAAAGTGCTGGAATAACTCAGTGGGTCAGGCAGCATCTGTGGAGGGAATAGATAGGTGGCATTTTGGGTTGGGAGTCTTCTTTAGACTGATTGTAGTAGGGGGAGAGAGCTGGAAAAGAAAGGTGGGGATGGGATAAAGCCTAGCAAGCAAGATCTGGGTCAGAATATGGCTGAAGACCAGGAGAGCAGCAGGATTTACAGACTGGGAGCAGTCAGAGAGAGTCTCACAGATGATGATGCTTGTCCCAGATATTTGATTCTATGTCAATGCTTGAGTGGTCATTTCTTGCCATTAGCAGGTGTGTTTCCACATGACCAATGTTGTTGGTCATTTTGTTTAAAAGCCAGTATAAATTTAAATTGAAGTTTAATAATTTTGTTGTGGTTTGAATTAAATATCTGACCTCTTATTCTTCTACTAACATTAATGACTACGTGTTTTTCTCGTTCTCAGTATATGGCAATGAAGTTCATATCCTTGTTTTACTTATGTATTTAATTAAGTTGCTCCCAAAATGAGGATTTTAGACATTAAAGTTTCCCATACTTCCAACAGAGTATTACTCAAATTACATGGAGCTATAATGCTTGGCATATTGCCTACTCACTTATTTATTGAAAGAATATAAAACTCAGTTTTCTAACAGATTGTGTACAGTATTGTTAAATAGATACTCTCCTCTAGTGCAGTAAATTGGCCTCATAACTTAGTGGATATACCCATAGCAACAATTTGTAGTTTATAATCCCTTTAATTCAGGGACACTTCACGGAGTGTTATTGAACAAACTTTGCATAGCCATATGTGGAGGTACTTGAGTATTATCAAAACTTTGGTTGAAGAGGGAGGTTTTTAACAGCATCCTCAAGGACAATAAACCAATGGATGAATAATTACATTTGAGGATGAGCAATAGAGAATTAGAGGGGTGCAGATTCCACATTGGATTACAATTTATGGGAGAATTACAGAGATATGGTGAGCAACAGCAATGAAAATCATTTAAAATTAGAATATAAATGTTAAAAGCAAGGCTTCAACGAAATTCAGTGTAAATCACTAAACATGCGATGGTGTGTGAACATTTGGATGACCAAGATTATGAAGGGTGAACAAAGGAAGCTGGCCAGGAATGTGAAACGTTAATCTTGGATGAATTTCCAAAAGTAGTTTGACGGAGACAGGGGTGAGGATGATAGATGTTACAGGATGGAACAGGGTAGTTTCAGTGAAACCAGGCTAAATCAAGAATGAAGAAGGGTCTCGACTCGAAACGTCGCCCATTCGTTCTATCCAGAGATGCTGCCTGTCCCGCTGAGTTACTCCAGCATTTTGTGTCTACCTTAAATAAATCTCCTATGTGTAGGAAGGATCTGCAGATGCTGGTTTATACCAAAGATAGACACAAAATGCTGGAGTAACTCAATGGGATAGGCAGAAAGAATGGGTGACGTTTTGGGTCAAGACACTTCTTCAGACTTTTTCAGAGTGATAGATTACCATTGGCCTGATTACAAACATATATTGTGTTACATTAAACATACAGCATAGAAACCGGCTATTTGGCCCAACATGTTTATGCTGGTGTTTGTCTTCCAATTAAATATTTCCTTCTCTTTCCTCATCTGGATCTATCATCATAACCCTCTAGTCCCTTCTTCATCATGGTCTTGTCCAATCTCCTGTGAATGTGCTATTTAGCCAGTCACTTCTTATGGTAGCAAGTTCCACATTTGGATAAAACCATCTTTTGAATTCCCTATTGCATTTAATTGTAAGTAACATACAGATGCCGACTTATTAATCCAATTATGCTCATCTCTACAAATGGACGCGTTCTTTTTGAAAACACTTTCCCAGACCTCCATTAGGTCACTTGTGTTTAAGAAGGAACTGCAGATGTGTACCTTCCATTAGGACACTTGTCAGCCTTCTTCAGAGAAAGAAGTTTGATCTTCCTTTCCTAAAAATGTGTATGGCCTCACATGTCTGCTATCATCCTTGTTCATTTTCCCTTCACCCTCTCACTGCCTGTGAGTCCTTCCTATGTTCTAGACCCCAGTATTATAGGCAATACACAACTGTGGTCTAACCAAGAGTTTATGTAGTTTTAGTATAACTTACCTGCTTTTCAAAAATATATCTCTCAAAATAAGATCTTGTGCTTTTAAGGCCCTGGTTACGTGGCATTACTTCTTGTGAAATTATTAATAATTTTCCTTAAGAGCTGTTCTTCTGTTACTCAAACCTGTCATCACCATTCATGTCCTAAAGCAAATAACCATTCACTACCATTTTATTGTCAAATCCCTTGGCCAGTCCAAAGTCCACACACTGCCTCTAAAATCCATGCCCATTTTCACCAAAATCTCCAATAATGTTTTAGCTCCATTAAAGTAAAGAAGCTGTTGAAATAATTTCCATTTCTGTAACGTTGTTCGGCTCTGCCTCCCATCAACTCCTTTTACTGCTGTAGCCCATGTCACCTTTAGAGGAGGCTGTTTGAGGTTGGGGTTCCTTCCTTTCTTTACCCTCCATAAACTTTCATTCAAAGTCAGATAACATCTTGTGAAAAAAGCCTGTGTAAACAAGACATTCGTGCAAAAACAAGTCCATGTTCTGTTGCTGAGGTATGATTAGGGTTTTGCAAATTGTTTCATGAACCAGATAGTTGTAGGAAAGTAGCTGTTCCTGAACCTGGTAGTGTGAGCTTTTGTACCTCCTGTCGAATAGTAGCAGTGAGATGAGGGTATGAATCCTGAATGGTGGGGATCCTTGATGATAGATGATAGATGCTTTTGATGGTGGTGATCGGGTAGGGACTGCACCCACAGTCAACAACTCTCTGCAGCCTCTTGAGTTCTTATGCTTTGGAAATGTTGCCATTGCATTCTTCCAATGATGATCATAGTAGGTATGTTACAAAACTTACCTTCAGCGGCGCTGCAGTTCTGTCACTGCCCGTGTGCGCGACTTTGGCGCCTTTGAGAGGGGGGCGGGTTTAAAATGCGGTATTTCTCCAGACTATTCAAATTGATTTTGAAAAGGCTGTTTAGAAGCTGAAGAAAAATCCCTCCGACATCGGTTTTATTAAATTTATTTTAAACTGGACTGGATAATTTCATAACAGGAGTAAATTAAAAAGCATCTAAAGCCGTCAAAGCCGACAACGGGGACGGATTTCACGCACGGGACAGGTAAAAAAACGGCGTTTATTTTTTCATATAAACTAGCTTCTTAGGATGCCTTTAATAAAAATTTCAAGTTGCGAAAATGTCATTATGTAAATATATCAACCGGTAGTATTTTTCCTGCCGATATTGGGGTTTAATTCGGTGCAAATGCAACGTTCCAAACCAGCGCGTTCCACAAAATCCCACTCGCAAGGTGATTTAAATGGCCATTAATTTACAGGAATTAAACACTAAATTCCTTCCATTTGGCCTATAAATTCATGACAATAAGATTTAAAAATCATGTTATATTGTGAATTCTTGTGTGAATGTTATTTGGACAGGCTTTTTAAAAATGTTAACCTTTTCTTAAGAAATTGATAGATGTTTAGATCTAGTAATTGAATTTTGTAATTAGCTACAATTGGGTAACTAACTAATTATATGCTTTAATTTCAGGTCATCCAAGTAACATTGTTTCATATTTGTTTCAGAATGCTTCAATCTATAATAACTGAAAATTTCATTCAGTTCTCTTAATTTGTAAGAAAGTTATGGGCTTTTGACTGTCCTTGATCACAACTTTTTTGTTAAGTCAATGGAAAAGCAATAGGGAACAAGATGCTAATTTCCGAGTATGAAAATGGCCATAACTTTTTTAATACTGAAGATATGAAAGTGAATTAGGTGTCAAATTAAACTTCTTTTTATGCTTTACCTGATGGGATAAATTGCAGACTAGATTTTTAAAATCTCAAAATTTTGTAACATTGCTAATCATAGTAATGGCCTTTACCCTCCATTCTGAATTTTTTAAATCAATTCTATCTTTGCTTGCATTAGGATTACAGGTACCTCATTATTTCCCTCTCTGATTTCCTTATTAAATCTCATTATTCTATTTTACACATCAGTTTCTCTTCAATTTCTCATCATTGTGATTTTATTTTTCTTGTAATGTCTGGAAAGTCACTCCTTTTTATCTGGAAAACTTTATTTCCTCGTCGCTACTCAAATGGCAGCAAATTGGATGATCATTTTCCTGGGGTTTATTCCCAGATAAAAACCGTTCCAAATCATTTAATCTGTATGGATGTCACGTTTAATCCTTTGTTTTTACTGGTACTAATTGCAAAGTAAATCATGTCAAATGCTATCTGCTTGCCTCAAGGTAACAGCTGTGAAGCATTTTTTTTGTTCATTCTATCTTAGCCTATAGTCATGCATTAATGAAAATAGCTGCAATACTTCAAAGTGTTTAGCATTGGTTTGGAAGCTATGAGAAGAGGTAAATAGAAAGCAATGTGTAGGAAGGAACTGCCGATGCTGGTTTAAACCGAAGAAGGATCTCGACCTGAAACAACACCTATTCCTTTTCTCCAGAGCTGTTGTCCGACCACTAACAGCTGAACTATTCCAGCTTTTTCTGTCTATCTTAGATTAAAAAGCAATGATGTTGGTTACAAAGCAATAAAAGCAGGTGTGGCAGACTCATACTCTGAAATGTTACGGAACCTACAAAGCCATCTGTGAATGCTATTCACTAATTCACTTATGGCTTAAGAAGAAAAAAAGCAAAGAGCATTACATTTAATTACTGTGAACTTATATAATTGGCACCTTGGGACTTTGATGGTGAGGATTAGCAGGTTTTCTGTACTGTTGGATGTTACTCTTATGAATACCTCAGCAAATTTTTATTTCACTATTTTCGTGAGTCATTCCACAGTATGAGATATTTTTCAATGAGCCAAGTGAGTTTAAAGGAAGTAGGCAATAGAACCCAGTGAGTTTCAGCTTGTAAGTACCAGTCCACTCTGACTCCGGCTGCACATCCGGCTGATAGTCCAAACCCTCAGCTCTGTACACCCTGCTTGCACTTCAGACCCCCTGACTCGTACTCCAGACACATGAGTGAGTTGGATGCAGTGTCTGGCTATCCTGACAATTGGATACTGGAGTGTCAGAGTTTTAACAGTAAATGGAGATTAGATCCAGTCATGATTTGTGTTTCTTTGTTCTTTCTCTTACTACTCTCACTATCCATCACCCTCCCCCCCACCCACCATAACCTTTCCCTAAATGCATCTTTGTTCTTATTTATCATTCCATGCTTGCAATCAGCATTTTACATTTTAAAAAAATCTTCTTTCTAAGGCTGTAGTTGGGTAATACAAAATTGCTGTGCGAGTAAAATTAATTGAATGCCATGTAGAAAAGTGTCCTTGTGTCTTGGAATGTTTTAGGGAGAACCAGATATCTTACAACATAAACACAAGCAAATGGTTCTGCTGCTGTCTTTTCATTGACTCATGGATAAGAACGGTCAAAACTAAGAATTAAAACGTTTGGGGGACAAGGCATCCCGTGTGACTGGGACCCAACGGGTTCCACTTAGTCTAGTACATCTATAGAAATTTGTTAGAGTGTACAATAATGTGCCAAATTTCCTCAAACCGCTAAGGAAGTCGAGGCTTTAGTGAGCCGGCCACGCAGTCATGGGTATGGAGAGAATAGAGCAGTAGACTCCTCCTATTATGTTCACGTAACTTCGAATTTCACAAAAAATGAAACTCCTGGAACTGTTTCCATTTGATTCAACCACAAAGCAACAAACATGTCACGGTACTTCATAGCAGTGTGAAGGAATTAGAGGAAGACATTTGAAAGAAGTACATAAAATGCTGAAAATAACAAGGACTTCAAGTAGCTTCTATGGAGATAGAAAGAGGTTTTAGCCCAGGGAAGAATTTATATATTTCATTGAATAAACATTTTACAATAAAGCGAAGATGCTTTTTAGCGAAGGAAATCTGTGTTGAAATACAACTAATTTTTCTTTGGTTTGGAGGAGACAGTAAATAAGAACAGATGATAAAATGTTAACATTTAGTGCGAAGGAACTGTAACAAATGCAGTGTACTGTAACACTCATAACATGTGTCTGCAATCAGTGTGAATACATGTATATTTTTCATTGGGACTAACAAATGTATAAGATAAGCAGTACAACTGCCATTCAAAACATTACCTCATGTGATAAACATGCTCTCGAGGGCTTCATTATATCGAACGTCTGAGAGCTGTGGTGTTGTTTCATATTTTCATTGTGAAATGTTTGTCTTTTGTGGTCCTTCAAGGCTATAGATCTGTACATGACTTCTGGCATAATGTAAAACTGTTATTTCATCTCAGCCCAAATGTATTTAAATACTGCTCTTTAATAGCTTTTTTTTGTCACCTCCAGACACTAGATGTTGAAATATTTCCCATTGATTTACGTTGGGAATTGTCTTTCTCTTTTGAAGCTTGGGCTGTGAGAGGTTCACATCCACAGTGCTGACAGATGGCTGTAAGATTAATGGGCCAGTGTTATAAATTCACCTTGTGGATCACTAGTGAAATTTGTTAATGAATCACATACATAAGAAGGGCTAAACAGGTTAAGGATATCAGAAGGAATGCAGTTTAAGGGAGTAATATGATAATGAGGACAATGATGCTATTGTGTGCAAGAGTACAAGCTCAGTGCTTTCTACAATTATCCAATATACCCTGCCACCCTATATCATTACATAAAATTCATAGCCCAAAAACTGACTGTGTTCATGTGTTTGCTCCAACTGCTTTCTTCTATTTCCGTTGTTTGCCAAGGTGCATTTTGTAATAGCAAGTACCACTTTCAATCATTTCTGAATTTTAATGAAAATCTGCTGATTTCCTGACTAGATCATTGGTTAAATAAGCTAGAAGCTTAAAATTATCGCTTCTAATTCTGTGTACTCTTAAAAGTGGAAGCACATATTTTTGAGTCTGTGTTTTACTGATGCTGAACATTGTACTGTTATTGACCAAGAAGGTACTCGCCAGATTTAAGAATCAAAGCTCAAAGGATACATTTTAGAGCACAGAACAATGCAAAGATGTCTCTGCAAATTACATTCAGTATTGCGGACTTGGAGTGGGAGATACGTTTATTGATGAACATGAAGATTATGGACTAGAAATATTAGTCTACATTATTATGCACCATTTAGTTTTAACAAGTCTTACCAAAGGACAACTGAATCATAAATATGGAGTATAAATATGGAGTCATTTCGATTGTCAATCTGTGATAAGGTGCAAGATCTTAGTTGAGCAATGATTTGCCCGAACAGTTCTCAGGTTAGGGAGGGGAAATTTGCGAGAATTCCAACTTGCTGTTGACATTAAAAATGGCTTGTAAATTGATGGTGCTGGCTGTGATTTCCTTCAACAGTTGAATAGCCACTTAATATCTCTGAATAATGAAAGTAGCACAGGGCATTTGAGGTGCATGAACTAACATCTAACAAAAACCCTGTCCTCAGGGAAAACATGAACAAGAGGAAAACAATTGTAGGGAGAAAAATTGGCAATGTGAAGGAGCAGTGGGTGGAATATTGCTGTTTCATCTGTGAAATTCAATTAAAAGTCAGCAAAATTCTTGAATCAATAGGTCTGTGGGATCTCTGAAGAATCAAACAGAACTTGGAGCCACCCCGCTCTGATGAGATCAAAGTCAACTGCCTTAGAAAGTTGCACAAAAAAACTAAATTAAATACATTTGCATCAATGAGAATGCATAGCATAAGACTCTGACTCATATTTAATTAGCAAGCTCAGTAGGAAGATGCAAAGTTGAAGCCACAGTAAATAAAGTAAAATAATCAGTGCTACAAATCTGAATTTGAAACAGAAAATATTGGAAATGGAACCCAATTAACAAAACCAATGTAATAATCTTATATCTGAACCCATCGACATCTCTGAAGTACTGACTCGTTCTAAAATGCACTCATAACTTGGTTCATCTAAGTAACTGGAGACGTATTTTTTATGGTTCCTATATTGAGGCAATATTTGCATCAGCACTGCCAAGTTGAATGTACTGTGGGCAAAAGGACTGTGAAATAGTTTATATTAACATATGATACTTGGCCCATACATACTTTCCATTGCACGTCAATGCATTTTCCCTGAAACTTCACTTATACGCTCTGGCTCTCGCTGAAAAGGCCAGCATTAATTGCTGTTCCTAATTACCCTGAGAAGATAGTGGTGAGTTGCGTTCTGGTAAACGTGCTCCCATACTGCTGTTAGGGAGTGTAGTCCAGGATTCTAATCCAGTGACAATGTAGGCTCAGCGATATGTTCCCAATTCAGGAAGATGTGCAGCTTGAAGAGAAATCTACAGATGTTCTCTTGAACGTGCTGTCCTGGTCCTTCTTGGTGGCACAGGCTACAGGTTGGGAAATGCTGTCTTCTGAATTGGTTTTTATTTTTGCTGGCATAAGCTAAGAAATCATAGACATATGTAAAACAAAGTTTTGTATAATCCAAGCATGCTGTCCTAATACAGCAGATACATTGTCAGATTCACCCCTTCTAAGGGGCTGGAAGTGAGACTATGACTGGGACAGGTCACAGGTGGACATTTGCAATCTTCTGTGTGTGTCAGTACAAACAGCGATTCACCTGTCATCTTTATGTTTAAATACATAAATGTGAAATAACCTTCAAGGACATAAAACGCTGACAACATTGCACTGCTCTGGAAGTGTCTAAACTGTTTAGTTTAGAGATACAGTGCAGAAACAGACCCTTCAGCCCACCGAGTCCATGCTGACCACACTAGGAAGAATTTACAATTTTACTAAAGCCAATTAACCTACAAACCTGTACAGTGCCCTTCATAATGTTTGGGACAAAGACCCATCATTTATTTATTTGCCTCTTTACTCCACAATTTGAGATTTGTGAATAGAAAAAAAACACATGTGGTTAAAGTGCACATTGACAGATTTTAATAAAGGCCATTTTTATACACTTAGGCCGTTGGTGCTGAGGCACCAACAGCCTTGTGTCCCAAACATTATGGTGCCCTGAAATGGGGGGACTATGTATAAACACAGCTGTAATTTCTACATGGTAAAACCAAAATGTATAAAAATGGCCTTTAATAAAATCTGACAATGTGCACTTTAACCACATGTGATTTTTTCTATTACAAATCTCAAATTGTGGAGTACAGAGGCAAATAAATAAATGATGGGTCTTTGTCCCAAACATTATGGAGGGCACTGTATGTCTTTGGAGTGTGGGAGGAAACCGAAGCACCCGGAGAAAACACAGGTGGTCGCAGGGAGAACATACAAACTCTGTACGGACAGCACCTGTAGTCAGGATTGCATCCGTTTCTCTGGCGCTGTAAAGGACCTGTCCCACTTGGCCGTCATTTGCGAAGATTTTGTACATCACAAAATCCTGCGACTCCGCGCGTCACTGCCTATGTCATCACGCATCATGCGCGCGTAATGCGCATCATGCGCGCGTGGTGCGTGATGACATAGGCAGTGATGTGCGGCGTCGCAGGATTTTGTGATGTACAAAATCTTCGCAAATGACGGCCAAGTGGGACAGGCCCGAAAGGCAGCATCTCTACCGCTGCGCCACCATGCTGCCCTGCTGGGGAACGATCACCTGGTTTGTCCATTGGATGTGCCTGATCTGCCAGTTGACAATTTGTTTCTGCATTTTCAGTGTCTTGTTTTATTATTCACAGAGTGGAAGTATCTAATGTGTAGGAATGCAAGTGAGGAGGGGATAGGAAGAGAAAAAGTGAAAGATTTCAATTCAGGTTATGGACCCCAATGAGACATTTGCGTACTGATTTTTTTAAATGATTACTTTTTTAATGATATATTAGAATTCAATACGTTCTTTGGTCTTTAACATTCTATCAGAATTAACTCACTTGGTTTAAGAATTGTTTTGAGGTATTAAAATAAAGAAGCTTCAGTGTTGACACCCAACACCATGTGACACTTGTGTAAACCCGGACAAATTGTTAACTTGCTTTCATTTATACACAGGAGCTATCGCCACCACAAACCAATTGTGCATCTCTGGAAAGAGATAACTACCAAGACTGTTATCTTGGTAAACGGGGCGAGTCTCCTGTGCTGATGGAGTATTCTGCAAGAGTTATGCCAGCCTGCGATATCTTTAGCTGTTGGTTAGGTGCAGCTTCCTTCAGTCTTCTTCTACATCTATCTCTTTTGCCTCCATTTCCCTTCATCATTTGACATTCACACCTTGTTTCTATTACATTTCTTTTATTTCACCCACCAGGCTTCTTCCTGTCTCACAAATAATATTGTACCTACTTAATATGTTGTTTTATTCAAGCAATTTACAGTTCATTATACTATTTGGATTTTATGTTGTGTTTATCTCTTGCCCCCTTTCCTTTGTCTTCTTCCTTTATGTATATTATCTAATTCTCCAATTTTCTAATATTTGAGTTCGAGTTTAGTGTAATGTCACGTGTACCGAGGTACAGTGAAAAACTTTTGAAGCGTGCTAACCAGTCAGCGGAAAGTCAATACATGACTACAATCGAGCCATCCACAGTGTACAAATACATGATAAAGGGAATAATGTGAATAACGTTGTGCAGGATAAAGTCCAGTAAAGTTTGATCAAAGATAGTCCGATGGTCTCCAATGAGGTAGATAGTAGTTGTTGGTAGGATGGTTCAGTAATATTCGCTAATCCTGCTGATGGATTTATTCCTGAGGAAATAAAATCTCGGGTTTTAAATAATTGTAGAGGTTCTGTCTTTACTTTTTGAGTTTGAGCTTGTCAGATGCAGAGTGGATGTTTTTTAGATGTGAAAACATAGCCCATCTTACCTCAGCCCAAAGATATTAAACTTAACCAGGCAAAATGCCAAACAGTACCTCATGACAAAGCAAAGAATAAGAGGTCATTCCCACATCTAACTTGGCAGAGATGAATCTACCTGATTTCCTGTCTCTGATAAATCACACATGGAGATTAATCAAGTACATAACAGGAATCTCACCACTGCCACCACGTTTACTTCTTGTTGAAATTGAAAATTACCTCCACAATCTGCTGGGATTCCTATGAAAACAGGCATTCTGACCTCAGATTATTCAATCAAACTGCACATAACTAAGCTGAAATTTATATCTATGACTTTGGTTTACTTTTGGAATTCCACGTTCACTGAATAGTGTATAATTGATATTAGCGTACAGTAGATTGGAATTCTTTAAGAATGTTTTATACCTTTCCCAGTTAAACATTGAGGGGGACGTGTTGCCTCATTGAAAAATTCTGAATAATAGATCCCTGCAAAAATGAGCAAGGATCTGGTTTAACTGCTGCCTCATTACACATCTGGAAACATTTGATTTCAGCAGACTCTCAATGTGCTGCAGCATGAACTTTTTGATTTAGTTTTCAATTTCGGACTTTTTTTATTGTGGAATTTGTGGAAACGAAGTCCGTGGACTATTGGTGACTTTAAACCGTCTTTTCAATGAAATCCAACTTTGTAATTTTTACACAAATCCAGTAAAATAACTTTCAGATCCTTACTACTGCAGCTAGTTGTTATGCCATTTTAAACTACCCATTAAAGGACTAAAGGAATTTTATTGCAAAGCTTTCTTGTGCCTTAAGAAAAGTTCCGTCCAGAACTCAACATCTATTCACCATTAATTGTGCAGTATTGATCTATATCATGAAGTTTAAAGCAAAAGAAACCATCACAAGAACATGCAAGAAGGCAATATAACCAAAGGTGGCTTTGGTTAAGGAATATTTCCATTAACAGAAGGGTTAAAAGCCAGGAGTCATAGGTTTAAAGTAGGATTAGAGTCAAGTCAAATCCAGTTTACTGTCATATGGTGACGTAGATGCAATGACAATTTTGCGCGCTGCAGCATCACAAGCACATGGTCCCAGACAAACGCACAAAAACATAAATAATACATAAATTACACATAAATTCTATAATACAGTGAAAAGAAATAGACTGGGGCGGGGGAGAAGTTAGTGCAAAAGAATGCACAATTAGAAAAACAAGTCCATTGTAGTGCAAGAGATGCTGCTGGCAAGACGCACAAGGGAAGACAAGGATCCAGTTGCAAAGGCAGGTACACAGGACTCGGTGCATGGTGATGAGTTTGGAGGAGATGATAGTGTTGAACCCTGAGCTGTATTCGGTGAACAGCAGCCTGATGTTAAGCAGACGGTCCAGAACAGGGTGGAGAGTCGGTGAGAGAGCTTCTGCGGTTGACCATTTGTATCCAGGTCATTTCTGAGGCAAGAATGGATTGGTGCCATAACCAACTTTTCAGAGCATTTCATTATTGTAGTATTCATTGAGGCAAGTCTCTTCGTGCTAAGGAGAAATGAGAAAAGATATTGTTTATCCAAAAGTTAGTGTGGATCAAGAAAGCAGTGAACAAGAAAAGGTGGTGAAATAAGAAATCGTCTTGACAGTTATTTGAATAACGATGATCTGCAAGTTCAATGGTGCTCATGACAATTAGATGGGGTAGATTTGTTTTGACAGAAACTAAAATGATGGGCCAAACAGCCTCCTTCAGGGTCAGAATTACAAAACCACAAATCATTGGTAATTAATGAAAGACTAAATTTAGACATCGCTTAATGTATGGTGAGAGAAAAGTGGAGAATAATTTTGATCAGACTTTATTGCTCTGCAGAAAATTGTCAAAACCTCCAATATAATAGCTGGCTCTTTTATAAACATATATTTAAATGGACAATAGACAATAGGTGCAGGAGTAGGCCATTCGCCCCATCGAGCCAGCACCACCATTCATTGTAATCATGGCTGATCATCCCCAATCAGTACCCCTGCCCTCTCCCCATATCCCCTGACTCCGCTATCCTTAAGAGCCCTCAATAGCAAGAATGTGCTTCCTCAAATTAGGGTACCAAAATTATGATGTTTTACCCACTGTTCATAGTGGACATTATGTAGTCTTTATTTCCCCTTACATTCACATCAACACCTCCTGATTCTACCAGTCACCTGCACACTCAGGGGTCAATTAACCTACAAGCCCACAGATTTGGTGATGTGGGAGATCAATAATTGGGGTGGTAGAGTGAGGGATATTGCTGAACAACTGCACAGCCAGGTTATTGTCCATTTCGATATCATTGATATGAACAGAAAGAAGGATGAACGGTGCAGGTAGCATCCAGGGAACTAGGAATGAGAATAAAAAGCTGCATCTCAAAAGTAGTAAAATGTATTCTCTCAAAGAGTTGTGGGTCTTTGGGACCATCTTCCTCAAAGGGAGGTGGAACCAGAATTATTGAATAGTTTTAAGGTAGAGCTAGATAGATAGACCTCATATTTTGCTTGGGCAGCTTACACCGCAGCGGTATGAACATTGACTTTTCTAACTTCAAGTAACCCTTGCTTTCCCTCACTCTCCGTCCCCTCCCCCTTCCCAGTTCTCTGACCAGTTGTACTGTCTCTGACTTCATTTGATCTCTGTTTACTTTATTTTTACCTTCTCCCAACTAACAATGATCTATTCAACATTATCCTTGATCTCCATTCTCTTTGTCATGTTTAAACACCTTACACTTCCTTATCTATACACTTCCTTCTCTATGTACCTCCCACTCCCCTGACATCAGTCTGAAGAAGGGTCTCGACCCGAAACGTCTCCCATTCCTTCTCTCCAGAGATGCTGCCTGTCTCTCTGAGTTACTCCAGCAATTTGTGTCTATGCTGGATTGATAATTTTGAATAGGCACACAAATATGTAGGGAATTGAGGGATATAGATCTAATGCAGATGAGATTAGTTTATCATGACATCATGTTCAGCAAGACGTTGTGGCCTGAGGGGCCTGTGCCTGCTGTACCATTCTAAGTTCTATGATACTTGTTAAGCAGAGGGGTGAAAGGTTATTGCAGATAGGTGTGCGTATGGATGTAAAGTTACTATCAAATCTGCTATAATGTTAGTAATATTGCAGGAAGAAGGGCTTTAGATTCCTCGAGAGGTGACATTTATATCATCTGCACATCTTGCACCTCAGTAGGGTCAGAAACAGTGTTCTTGTAGCTAGGTTTACTATTGACATTTGGGAAAGTTCAAACAAGATTGTAGAGGGATAGGAACTTGACAGTTTCAGTTCTACAAGTGATGCCATGTAGGTTGAATTGAGGAACAAAAACATGATATTCGCAATGTTGGCAAAGTTGGATGTGAAAAATAATGGTTTAGCTAACACGATTAGAAGTTCTCTGCATTAAATTACGTGCATTTATGTGCTTAATTGTATGTACTTTAATGGTAGGAGTAGAGGAAATATAGGTAATAAACTGAGTGCTATATGAAATTGTGGTCATTTCTGAGACTTGGCTGTAGATGGGTTGAAGTGGTAGTGCCGTGTTCCTATTGCAGTGTTTTGAGAAACGCAATAATAATAAGACAATAACATTACTCTAACACTAACCTGCACAATAATGGAGTAATAGAAGGTTCAGAATCCTTAACGGGCATTGAAGCAAACTTTTTTTACTCAGAAGGTAGTAATCTCAGCAAGGAGATCTTCCAGACTTAGTTTTAGGGAAAGTTGTTGGGTAAGTGGAAGGGTTGCTTGCGGAAGCATTTTTTGGTGAAACGGGTCAGTTTCTGTAGATTCAGAACATCTATGAAATGGGACAATTTGATTATTTGTACAAGTTCTAAATTTAGATAAGACACATTTTACTGTGCAATAAAATGATTTTGAAAAAGAGGACAAAACTATTATTTGAATGTCTTCATATCAGTGTCAAAACTGGGAAGCATTCTTTCTCAATAGATGATTGTGCTTCTTATGACATAAAATGCAGGGTATTTTGCACATCAAGTTCATATGGTTCCAAAACCATTAATCTAATTTCCCTCTTATCTTATTTGCCAACCCCTTCTACACCAAGGACAATTAACCTGGCAACACATCTTTGTGATGTGGGTGTTGGGGGGGGGGGGGGGGATAGATACCAGAGCACCCAGAGGAAGCTGACATGATGATGGGCTACAAACTCCAGACAGCACCTCATGACAAGATCAAACCTGGGTTGCCCTTCCTGTGAGACAGCAGCATTAACTGCTGCATCACCGCACTGCCATTCCCCTGGCATTGCCTTGTAGAGAATCCAGAACAAGCCTGAACCTTAGTTGTTGTGCCATCAGCGCTGGCACCGGAGTGCACAACTTTAAAGTGCATAAATGCGATGATGTGGTGAAATATTTATGAATAACAAAAGTTCTGATATTGTGAAAAGTCAAGGTTGAACTGATGAGAGATTAGTAATTTATAATTTATTGCAGATTTTGGAAAAAGGGATTTTGTGGTTCAAAAAAGTTAACACAAAAGTGACATTAATTCATAGTCGTTCTTTTTAACAATTGTATCAATTCTGGTGAAGATTATTGAAACCAACCCCAGTAGTCTCTCCTCTGATGCTGCCTGACCTGCTGTGTGTCCCAGCATTTTCAGACTTCCATTATCTGCATTTTTTTGTGGTATACACAGTAGCATGGATGTGATTACCAGCACCCTTGCTTTCCCATTTGACTCCATCAGTACCCATCTAAGAATAACTCTTGTTAACTGTTAATCAATGATTACTCGTTGATAACTGCAGATTTGTCATGCAAAACCTATGCTCGTGGTGAAGGGATGTCAATTAGTTACTCTCCCTTTCTTCAGCTGTATGTGATATTATGGATTGGTCAGTCTGTCCACCAGCGTTCACATGGGCTTTACGTTACTCATAATTCCTGATGTGCACTTTACTACAATAGATCTAAAGTTTATACAGCTGGATGAAGAAAAGAAAAAAAACATTAAAACTGTTTTGTTTGATGATTAGGGCTCGAATAGTAAAGAATTTACTGTAGTCCAGCTGTATTATTTACTCAGTTTAAAAAGAGATTAGGG
Organism: Malacoraja senta; assembly: GCA_038087875.1. NCBI lineage: Eukaryota > Metazoa > Chordata > Chondrichthyes > Rajiformes > Rajidae > Malacoraja > Malacoraja senta. Next base: position 33,145,795 of record CM075981.1, on the reverse strand, counting down.
GGCAAGTGGTGCAGATGTAGTATCATGGCTGATTATATATTGTGTATTCAAATGCCTTTATGTGCTCAGATGCATGAGTAATGAATTGTATTTCCACCTTGTTCATTTGTTCAGTATAACCATATAACAATTACAGCACGGAAACTGGCCATCTCGGCCCTTCTAGTCCGTGCCGAACACTTACTCTCACCTAGCCCCATCTACCTGCACTCAGACCATAACCCTCCATTCCTTTCCCATCCATATACCTATCCAATTTATTTTTAAATGATAAAATCGAACCTGCCTCCACCACTTCCACTGGAAGCTCATTCCACACAGCTAGCACACTCTGAGTAAAGAAGTTCCCCCTCATGTTACCCCCTAAACTTTTGTCCCTTAATTCTCAAATCATGTCCTCTTGTTTGAATCTTCCCTACTCTCAATGGAAAAAGCTTATCCATGTCAACTCTGTCAATCCCTCTCATAATTTTAAAGACCTCTATCAAGTCCCCCCTTAACCTTCTGTGCACCAAAGAATAAAGACCTAACTTGTTCAACCTTTCTCTGTAACTTAGGTGCTGAAACCCAGGCAACATTCTAGTAAATCGCCTCTGTACTCTCTCTATTTTGTTGACATCTTTCCTATAATTTGGCGACCAAAATTGTACACCATATTCCAGAATTCAGGTATTGTTTTTTATTCAGTTTTAATTGGAGTTTTTAGTTCATATTAATTTCACAATGCCTAGCCATGTGCTGAACCATGAAGATGGCTAATTTATTAGGATAAATACACCAGCATTAATAACTAATAATGTCAAAGGTCCAAAGAATTCTCCCAAATGCAATCAGAGTTAAATGTGAATGCCGTGTTAAACTTGAATTTATCTTCCCCTACTTGTGGGGTGGAAATGAAAGTGGTGAATATGGAAATTCAATGCGCTCTCTATTTCAGCTACTGTATCTGTGTGTTATTCATTCGTGCTTAAAGAATGCAGGTAAGGCAAAAGAAAGAATACCAGAGGTTTTGTGCAGAAGGAAACAAGAAAATGCTTGCATTTATATTGTGCCTTTCATGATCTCTGGGTGCTTTCCAAAGTGCTTTACATTCAACGACTGACCTTTGAAGTGTAGTCACTGTGGTAATATTAGAAATGTGACAGACACATTGCTCGCAGCAAGCTTCATCAAATACTAATCTGATAACAGGAAGATTATTAATGTTGCTTCTTTCATTAATGGTGATTAAGGGATAAATATTGCTCAGCTGCACTTTGATAGTGAATTTGGGACTTTTTTGGCCTGGATTTTCCCGAGTAGAGCCAGCTGCCTGCATATGCCGCCCACAATTCCCATTGCTCCAAACACATCTTTCTCAAATCAGGAAGATTGGTTTCAGGAAAAGACTCCAAGTGCTGGAGTAACTCAGCAGGTATGGCAGCATCCCTGGGGAATATGGATAGGTGATGGTTTCAGGAACAGCTATAAACCCAAATCAAGTAATGAGAACCTGAGCAGAGGCAGGTTTCGAATGATGCATTGACTTAACATGGGCTGACCAGGAGAATACGTCACCAAACATTCGACGTAGTCCAACTTGATCGATGCTACAGCTGAGAAAACACACTAACTCCACTACTTCTTCAGAATACTAAGGAAAGTCAGTGTGTCTCCAATGCCTCTTACCAATGTCTGTAGAAGCACCATAAAAAAGCAATATATTGGGATACAATATAGCTTTGGTATGGCAACTGCTATTCCCAAGACCACAAGAAATTTCAGTGAGTTATAGACAGGGACCAGTCCATCACACAAACTGGTATAATCCCCACTCTCCTCCTCCAATCAACCCCATCTACACATCACTCTATCGTGGGACAACAGCCCACATTGTCAACGGCCACCCAAACATAATCAGTTTCTCTTCTCCCCTCTCCCATCAGGCAGAAGATACAAATGTTTGAAAGCACATACCACCAGATTCAAGAACAGCTTTGTCCATACTGTTATCATATTTTTGAATGGACCTCTCAAATGCGAAAGGTGCATTCCCGATTCCCCAATGTACCTTATTGTGACTCTTGCATTTTCTTTTAATCTGCACTTTCTCTGTAGCTGTAACACTATATTCTGCTCTTTGTTTCCTTTCTCTTTTCGCACTACCTGTTGTACTCATGTATGTCATGATTGTACTGGATTGCACGCAAAACAAAATGTTTCACCGTATCTTGGTACACATGACAATAATAAAGCAATACCCTGTCCATGTCTCTGCCATTAAGAAATAAGTTTTTAACAATTTTTAAATGTTTTAAAAATTAAGATAAAATTAAAAATAACTACAACTGTTCAAATAAAGGGAAATTATTAAAAACCACACAAATAATTAAAAACATAACACAGTTTATTCTTCCCCTCTTCCCAGCAACATGAGCAAAAGTCCTTGCAGTTCCTCTTCAAGCAAGATCCAAAAGCAGATTCTTCGCTCTGAGTGGTGAAGAATCTTGGCAAATCCCTCTTCCGCTGCTGATCCCATGAGTGACACAAACTCACGGGCATTTACACAGATATATTTGCAGTGTGTCGAACTGCCAGCAAAGCTCAGCAACATCTGGGCCACTGCACCAAAGCAGAAGTGAGACAAGGCCTTGGTTTAATGCCTCATTTTAGATAGAAGTGGTAGCAATACAACACTCCCTGAGCATTGCACTCGAGTGACTGCCAAGAGTTTTGAGCACGTGACAGTGTACCTTTGTTAAATGTATTTGTTTACGGATAAAGGTGTTGGTAACGGTGCCAGCATTTATTGCCTCTCCCATACTGATCTAGAAAAGAGGATGCAGTTGAGAGTCAAACATTTTGGTTGTCTGCAGTCAAATATGGCCCAGACTGGGTAGGAAGAACATTTTCTTCCCTGAAGGAGATTAGTGAACCAGGCGTGTTTTATAACAATCCCATAGTTTCACACTGGTACAGTATTTACAGAGCCTAGCTTTAATTCCAGGTTTATTTAATTGTATTTAAATACCCTAGCTGCTGTGGTGGGATTTGAACTCTTATCACCGGATCAACCTTTTTAGCCACTACAGTTCATTACCCAGAAATCTGAGGCCACATCCTCCTGACCCAAAATGTTAATTTTATCCACTGACCCAAGGCTCACAGCCGATATCCTCAAGAGTTTGCCTTGTTTCAATCCACACTCCAGCTCATGGGGGTCATTATAAATCTCGCTTGGCTGGCCCATTTGTGAGGAGAGAAGAAATGCAGAAGCTGAGAGAAATGGTGTGTCCAGGGCTGCACGTCCACTGAATTCTACAGCTACTCTTAGTTAAAATGGGGCTGCCTCAGTTTAAAATTATGAGAAGTCTAGCATTGGCTTAGAAACCACATTTGGATGTAGCAGTGCCAGTAAAAGTAATAAAATAATGATGGCACTCACAATTTTCTCACAGACATTTAATTCCAGGCAAGAGAAAGAATCAGTCAGTTTATATTTCCATAACACATTACACATGCAAGATTCTGCACTCTGATGAATACATTAAAGTCAACACCACTGAAAGTAGAGAGAAAAAAAACCTTTTAACACCAGACAACACAGCCAAGGTTATTTAGGTCCTCAAAAAGTCAAAAGTGGAATCAACTGACTGGAAAGAGGTCTACTTCATAAAACATTGCCAAATTACTTTGCATGTGAACGCACAGTTTTTGCAATGCTTGTGAATCCTTTATCTCAAGAAAATCGTAAATTCTGATTATTTTTGAGTGAAGCAAATTAGGTGGTTTACATTTTGTTCAAGTAGCATATCCATTCAAAATGTGGCTTTTGGCACCACAACACAATCCCATTCTCAGCATCAACGAGATGTTCCAAAAGTTGCAAATTTGAGTTGCCAGAATGTCGGAGAAATATTTAGCATATTTTGAGGTTTGAACCTCATCCAAGGGTTTTACTGCACGGACTGGAGGGAGCAGGCAGTGCACTAATTCTGTGTGGCAAGCTGCACAACATTGCTATGATCAAAGGCAAAGGTGTAGTTTCAAGCCCAGCACTGGAGGGAAGAAGAAACAAAGCCCAAAGTGCTGGAGGAACTCAGTGGGTTAAGGCAACATTGCGGAACGGATTGGACAGGCACCGTTTTGGGTTGGGACTTTTCTTCAGGCTGATTCAAGTGTGGGGAGAGGAGGTGGAAAAGAAAGGTGGGGGCAAGACAAAGCCTAATAAGTGACAGGTGGATACAGGTGAGAGGAGTTTGATAGGCAAATGGATGGAGTACGTAACAAAAGCTAGAGGTGAAGAAAGAGTTGATGCTCAGCAGCCACTTGGGAAGCAAAATGGATTCCCTCGGCTCTGTCAAAGCAGAATATTCTTATTAAAGATATGTTCATTATTATATAAGAGTAATCAATCTTTATGGCAAACTATTAGACCCTTAAGACCCTCAAGTCCATGCTGACTATCTATTACCCATCAACATCAATCCCATTTTGTAGCACTTGGTTTGTAGCTTTCTGTACCTTGGAGATCCATGTCCTCCTTCAATTTTGTGGAAGTTGCTCGTTCCATTACCCATTCAAGAAGTGCCTTACAGATTAGAACCATCCTCTGGGTGAAAATATTTCTCCTCAGAACCCCTCTCATCTTCCTCCTTACTCTAAGCCTATGGTTTTGTCTTTGTATATCACTGCTATGGGGAAAAGTTTCCCAATATCTACCTTATCTATGTCACTCATTATTTTGTACCTTTCGAACAGCTTCCTTAACTCAAGGAAAACAAACCCATTCTCTCTGGATAACTGAAAAGCTTCATCCTAGGCAACATCTGTGTGAATCTCATCTCCAGTGAAACTATGTCTTTCACAAAGTGTGGCGACTAGAATTGTGTACAGTACTCTAGTTGTTTGTAAACATGTACCATAACCTGTGCCCTGGCCAAGGAAAGCAAGTATCTCATATGCCTTCCTAATCTCCTTATTTCCTGATGTGGCTGCTTTCGGGATCCTTTGAATTGTACACCAAAGCCCCTCTGTTCCTAAATACTCCCTAGGGATCTACCGTGCATTGTGTGTGTGTGTCCTATCATTATTAGTGTTCCCCAAAATGCATCACCTCATATTGATCAGCAATATATACCATCTACCATTGCTCTGCCTGCCTTACCAACTGATTAATATTGTCTTGTACTACCCCTCACTATCAAGGACACCATCAGTTTTCATGTCATCTGTAAATTTACTAACCACACCTCCTATTTTCAAGTCCAAATTGCTAAGAAATGTAACAACAGTTAGGGTCCCAACATTTATTGCTGCAACCCTAGTGTGTATACTAGTCACAGGCTTACAATGAGAAAAATCATTATCTGCCATCACTCTCTGCCGCCAAATACCAAGACAATTTTGGATGCAGTTTCCAATGTGAGATCTTGTTAAAGGCCTTATTGAAGTCCATGTGGACTATATCTTTACCACTGCCTCTTTAATATGCTATGATACATCTTCAGTTGATCAAACAGGCTCTCTCCCAACAAAGCCATGATGATTATCTTTCATTAATCCCTGTCATTCAAAATGTAAATTAATCTTGTACATCAGAGTTTTTCCAGTAGCTTGCCTACCTCTGATGTTAGATCCACAAATTAAGATCTACTTACTTGCTTGCGAACCATGCTGAATCCTTGGTTGGATATTGCATGATAACATATAACACAAGAAACATTGGTAATTCCATGGAGTGTATTGAATCATGAACTAAACACAGGCATCATTAAATGGCGACATTCTGAATGGCGACATTATCTAACTGTTGAAACTTCTGATGTTGTATGTGGTGAGGTGAATGAGTGCCCAATTATCCATAATCACATTTTTGGCAGAATTGATAAGAGTGGTAAATCTAACATGAGGTGATTTAGACAGATGCCCTTTGACACTATAACTTCCGAATTTGACCAGCCAGGATGAAAATCATCATGGCTCACAAAGCACCATGCTGAATGTTCTTTGAATACTTTACTATACTTTCTGATAGTCTGTATCTTTTTGGGAAAAATACCCACAGAGTGCTGGAGTATTTCAGTAGGTCTGATTACATCTCTGGAGGACATGGATAGGCATAGTTTTGGGTCGGGACAATGGTGTCTGATGACGGATCCTGATCCGAAAAGTTGCCTATCCATGTCCTCAAGAGATGTTGACTGACCCGCTGAGTTACTCCAGCACTTTGCGTCTATCCTTTTATACAATGTTGGTTTTAACTTTAAATCTACTCATATGCAGTTTTTCTTTGATTTTGAATGTGACTTCCTGCCGATCAATTGGAGGAGTCAGTTCCCAGGTTCACAGATGATGGACCCTTTCCTAAGTTCCTTTGCAAGTTGATAACATTTGCCATGAACATCCTTTATGATGTAAAGATCAAGTAAGTGACTGACTGATGCAGCACCATCTGCTTGTATTATCTTTATCCTGCTTTTTGTACATTCACAAATTGGGACATTTAGTGCACTAGTCCTTTATTGTCAATGACATTCTGAAAATGGAATATTGTCACAGCAAATAGGTTTAGCTGGAGAAAAGTCTGAGTTTTATAATACTGGTGATTTATATCTTCAGCACTTTAAAGGCTGTTGGGTACAAAGCCAGACTTAGTGGAACCATGGTCTTGTAGATTTGTACGTTATGTGGACAGTCAGACTGCAGGGGTTCAGAGCAGAAGGCAGACAGTTAGAAATAAATAAATACATATCATTTTGTGGTCGGTTTGCTCTATTTATTTCCTTGGGTTAGTGTGATGTCCACTGTGTTTGTGGCTCAATACGAATGTTTCTCTTTTTGTTCCTTTCATCCCACAAACTGTTTTTTGAAACCATTTAAATGTCCTTTTGGTTCCTCAAGGCTCTTGGGATGTGAAGAGTGGACAATTTTTAACTACAAATGTCACAGACTTGCCTTTGTAGTACAGCCACCTGGCCGCTGACAAAAAAAAAAATCCGTTTTTTTGTGGGTTAAATGTGTTCATGTTGTGGGTGTAGCCTTAGTGGTCTTCAGGGATAATGTGAACGGTGCTCTTTTTATGAGCAGGCTGTAATGAAGTTCATGATTACAGGTCATGTAGCAGTGTAACCTTAACTGCAGTTTACCCAACACTATAATAAACTAACTGTACTATAATGATATCTTGTCTTTCTGACACTATGTAAAATATAGTCCTGATGTTGAAAGATGGGGGTAACATTTGAAGCACTATTTATCTACCACTTTACAAGTCATAGTTAACATTTTTCTAACCATTAGATCATTTTAAACTGTTTATTTCTGAGGAATACAATTAAAAATGGACTGGTCATGTAGCAAAACAGTATAATAGCCGTTTCTGAGTCATGTTCTGCCAATAAAGACATTTAACTGGATGCTTCCCAACATATGTCACACTTGCATATCAAACGTTATTTCTACATCAGACATAGATCAAATTCTCTCATTTCTTTTCCCCGTGTGGAACACTGAAGATGAAATTAAACTGCATTGCCCTTGCAGAGACAGTCATTGCTATCCCACTGAGATAAGTCTCATACTTACCTTTATTCACCTATTATCATTCTGTCCCCTTCATTATAGTATTGAACCTCCATGCCCTTCATAAGCGTTGGCCTTATTCTCCAATCTACAATCTGAATCTCCCCTCCAACTCTGCCATGACTTCCTTCGTCCCACCAATCCCTCATCACCCATCGATTTCCTCAACAATCCCCTGATTACCCTTAGACCATGCAATCTATCCTGACCCCTCAGTCCTCATGTCCCCTGATGTAGGCCCCAATCTCCATATAAAGCATCCCTCAAATTCCCCAGCCACTTACCTGATTGCATCTTATTTGTTACATCTTGCCAACCTAAAAATGACCTATTTATCCCAGAGACATGAGAGACAACAGGTGCTGGAATGTTGAGTAAAAATCAACCTTCTGGAGGAACTAAGCCTATCTTTGGAAGGGAGATATCAGATGATATTTTGGGTCAGGGCCTTACTTCAGACTGATGAAGGAGAGGGGAGAGAACTGGTAGGATGAGATGAGAAGAAGAGGTGGGGCAGGAATTGGCAAGTGTTAGGTTAATTGATTGCGGGGGGGGGGGGAGAGAAGGATAGAGATGGTAACAAAGACTGATGAGAAGTAGATTCCACCATTTGTGCCCTTTTGTCTTCTCTACTTTTCACCTCCAGCCTTGCTGTCTCCCCCGTCTGTTTCCAATCACAGATGCTGCCTGACCTGCTGAGTTCAGCAGTTTGTTTTTTACTTATTTATCCCAAATGTTTCCTGTAAACTTGCCCATCCACATATTAAAATATTGTACTGACTAATACCACAGGCTCTTACCTCTGGAGTCTTCTTTGTGACAATTTATTGGATGCCTCTTGAAGTTTATATATACTAACTTTTCAGATTCTCCTTTACACAGCTCATTATCAACTTAAAAAAACTATAATGTCTGTCAAACAAGGTTTGACTTGATCAGAATTATGGTGAGTCTGCTGGATTGCATCGTGATCTTCTAAATAACCTGGTGATACTTTCTACTGGGTGATTCTAGCATTTTCCCATGACAGGTGACATGCTAAATGACTCACAACCACCTTACTTTGTGCAAGATAGACACAAAATGCTGGAGTAACTCAGCAGGACAGGCAGCATCTCTGGAGAGAAGGAATGGGTAATGTTTCGGGTTGAGACCCTTCTTCAGAGTCTGAAGAAGGGTCTCAACCCAAAACGTCACCCATTCCTTCTCTCTAGAGATGCTACCTGTCACGATGAGTTACTCCAGCATTTTGTGTCTATCTTCAGTTTAAACCTACATCTGCAGTTCCTCCTGCAACATTACTTTGTGGAAAGCTTTTGCTCCATTGCTCCAATCACTGGAGTCTGATGACAGTTGACTTTAGTTTCACCAGAGCACCTCAATGTCACAGTTGGTCAAATGCTGCCTTGCTGTCAAGAGCAGTCATTCTGCTTCACCCCTAGAATTCAGCTCTTGTGTCCTTGTTTCAAGCAAAGGCTGTGATAAGGTCTGGATCCAAGAGGTACTGCCAAATGACCAGACAGTTCCTGACAGTAAATGCCACTTGCTAGCTCTGTTGTTGACACTTTTCATCACTTTGATGATGATTGATAATAAGTGGATTGGGCAATAATTGTCTATATTGGATTTGTCTGACTCATAAAGTCATAGAGTCACAGAAGCGGGGAAACAGGCCCTTCGGCCCAACTTACTCACCCCAAACAACATGTCCCATCTACACTAGTCCCACCTGCTTGCGTTTGGGCCATCTCTCCCTAAACATGTCCTATCCATGTACTTGTCTAATTGTTTCTTAAACATTACAATTGTCCCTGCCTCAACTACCTCCTTTGGCAGCTCATTCCAAACACCCACCATCTTTTGTGTGAGAAGTTACCCCTCAGATTCCTATTAATTCTTTCCCTCTTCACCTTAAACCTACTCTGGGCAAGAGACTCTATGCATCTACTCAATCTATTTCTCTCATGATTTCATACACCTCTATAAGATCACCCCTCATCCTCCTGCACTCCAAGGAATAGAGTCCCAGCCTGCTCAACCTCTCCCTACAGCTAAGACAGGTCCTGGCAACATCCTCCTAAATCTTCTCTGTACCATTTTTAACAACAACATCTTTCCTATAATATGGAGTCCAGAACTGGACACAATACTCTAAATGCGGCCTCACCAATGTTTTATATAACTGCAACATGACCTTCCAACTTCTATACTCAATACTCTGACAGATGAAGGCCAATGTGCCAAAAGCCTTTTTGACTACCTAATCTACCTAATTTGTGATGCCACCTTCAAGGAACTATGTACCTGTACTCCTAGATCCCTCTGCTCTACAACACTACCCAGAGCCTTACAATTCACTGGTTAGGTCCTGCATTGGTTAGACTTTCCAAAATGCAACACCTCACGTTTCTCTGTATTAAATTCCATCAACCATTCCTCAGCCCACCTGACCAACCCATCCTGCTGCAATTTTTGATATCCATCTTCATTATCTACAATACTACCCACTTTTGTATTATCTGCAAATTTGCTAATTATGCCATGTATGTTCTCAACCATATCATTGATATAGGTGACAAACAGTAACGGGCCGAGCACCGAATCTTCACACGTGCATCAGGCGTCCAGTCCGAGAAAGTCAATGGCACCTGGTATTCCCAGGCATTCTCCCATCCAAGTACCAACCAGTCCTGATCTTGCTTAGCTTCCAAGATCAGTCACGATCAGGCGTTTTCAGGCTAGTCTGGCTGTGGACCTACTTTTTGTGATACTTGGATAATTTTCCATGTTATCTGTAAGATGCCATCTTTGCAACTGTAAACCGAGAGGTCAAGGCAAGTGAAAATGTTGAGAGTGTTTAATTGTCATATATACTGACAACGGAACAAAGAATTCTTACTTGCAGCAGCTTAACAGGCTTGTAAACGCAATAAATACCAGTAAAATATAACTATTTAAGAAAATTCAATAAATTGATAAGCATCATACTAGAGTAAAAACAGAAGTCCTTAGTGCAACCAAAGACAGTCACAGAAGTTCATAGTTGCTGAGGTTAGTATTTTGCAGTGTTCAAGTTCAAGTTCCATTTATTGTCACATGCACCAATTGGTGCAGTGAGATTTGAGCTACATACAGCCTTACAACTAAAAGGAACACAATACACGATAGAGTTTAACATAAACATCCCTACACAGCGGAATCAACGTTTCCCACTGTGAGGGAAGGCAATCAAGAGTCTGATAGTTGTTGGGAAGAGGCTATTCTAGCCTCTTCCCAAATGGCTCCACCTTTTTTCTGGCCGTAGGACTGAAATAAGAGCGTGGCCAGGGGAATGTGGATGTTTGATAATTTAGGCTGCCTTTGTGAGGTGCATCTAATTCTGGAGCACATGCCTTCAAAACTACACCTAATATGTAGTCTGGTGTAGCTTTGAAGGTATGTGACCCTGCTATTACAACTGCCCTTAGCAGTATCTTAAATTATGTTGAATACATTGACTGGCTTCAGCAATGGTGGGGCTTTCAGCAGGAAGTAACAGTGGATCACAATGGTGGGGCTTTCAGCAGGAAGTAACAGTGGATCACCTTTTTGTGGACATGTGTGTTTGTCTTTAGCTTTCACATGCTGGGGCCCATTATCATTGAAGGTGGGGATCTGCCTGGCTATGAGGCTACAGATCATGGTGTTGTGCTTTTCTGCTGCTGTTGAAGGCCCACAGCACCTCCTGGATGCTCTGCTTCCATCTGTTAGTCTGGTCTGACAAATCAATCTCATTTAATGTGATGTAGTCATCCCACTACAGTCATGGTGCCACAAAACTTGATAGTTTGAATGGACAAACTTGTCTCCCCAAAGGTAGACACAAAATGCTGGAGTAACTCAGCGGACAGGCAGCATCTCTGGAGAGAAGGAATGGGTGATGTTTTGGGTCGAGACTCTACTTCAGACTGATGTCAGGGGAGTGGGCGGGACAAAGGTAGAATGTGGTCGGAGACAGTAAGACTGGTGGGAGAACTGGAAAGGGGGAGGGGATAGAGAGAGAAAGCAAGGGCTATTTGAAGTCTCCCCAAAGATTCTGCTGTGGTTACTTTTACCAATAATGTTATAGGTAGGTGCATAGAAGGGAAGAGATTTGAACTTTTTTTCGCCTTCCATCAGTGAGGAATGTGGAGGAGTCACTGTGATGGATGTTTATGTTAAAATGTGTTTTATGTGTTCCGTTGCTTTTTATTTGTATGACTGACTTGGCAAATGAAATTCCTCGTATGTTGTAAAACATACTTGGATAATAAAATATTATTGCGATTGATCCACCACTGGTAGATATATATGGATGAAGTCAAGTAGAATTATATCTCATATTGGTTAACTCATTATCAATGGCAGATTGTCTGCCCAATTGTATTCTTTCTCTGTGTATAGGTAGTGTTGTAGTACAACTAAATAATATTTCAAAAGGCATTTAAGTATCACTGGTGGCTCTTTCTTCCTTTGAGCTTAAAATGTGTCTCTTTGCCAAGCTTTTGGTCACGCTCTAAATATCGCCCATGTGTGAGTTACATTTTGTTTTGTAGCACTTTTAATTTGCTGTTTGCATAAATGTGTTTTTTTTGAGACACCTTGGTTTAAAGTTTTCAAGTCCAATGATACATTAAGCAAGAATATATTGAAACAGGATCCATCTGAAGCCACTAGCCAAAATGGGCTTAATGCTTAAGTGTAATTTGTGTTTCAGGAGGATAATCGTTAACCCCACAGCTGTTTTTTTAGGTTGAGTTTAGAGAACTGAGCCAGGATTTCCCTGCACTGGAAGGTTCAGGACCAATCGTGAAACTTCCAAGGGGAAGGGAGACCTGGGTTTAATTACTGACCAGCCATCATGCGCATTGCAGGGGATATATGAGTGAATTTATTCTAACACATTTTTGGGGTAAAACAGATTTTAGCTTTTTTGGAATTTTCCAACCAGTGACTTCAATAAACTTAGAATAATGAAAATATTTTAGAATCTATAAGTTACACATTTAAACTTCAAAGTGACAAAACATTTATTTTCCAGGGATTTTGGTTTCTGCCGTTGTTCCGTTGGAGGTATATGTCTTTCCTCCCTATTCTTTGCCAAATACAGTATCAAAGTCAGTCTGAGTATGTGCTTTACTATTTCTGTATCTTTTGCAAGAGTCTAATTGGGGCTGTGGTTTTCCCAATGGAATCATGTGCCCAGATGAATGAATCAGGAATCCATTTCTTTCCAATTTACCTTGGCTTTCTCTCAGTGTGTTCTGAGCATGGCGTTTGCAGCCCTTTTACTTTGTTTTCCTGGTTTATTATTGTAGCAAGATGCAGGGAGAAGGAACTTGATCCTGTGGATCTGTCTTTACTATGTAAACAGAAAGCAAATTGATTTCAGATGAGTATGTATCCATTCCCCGGTGTCAACAGCTAAAAGCTAGAGGCTGGTGATGAATGCCAGCCTGCATGTGCAGCCGCATTTGAATAATATCTGAAGAGCGTAGGACAAAGGTTGGGTAAATGGAATTGATTCATGGTCTCCTTAAATGGCAGAGCAGGCTGGTGAATAATCTAGCTCTTTGGAATGAGTTTTCAGATTTTAAAAATACCTATTCCATGCTGGTGAAATGTGAAGCAAAGTACAGAACAGGAACCTTCAGGCTATCTAGGCTATTCCTTCCATGGATCTCTCCCAGAATGGTTATTATTTTACTCAGTTAATTTTCTGAGGAAAGGTCTTGAAGTATTTTTGCCTGTTTCCCAGAGAGAGCGGGAGATGATGAAAAAGCCATTTTCAACCTGTAATTTCTTCCTCAATCTTTAAACCTGACTGATTATTTTCAAGAATCTTATTTGCTTGGTTCCTTCTTCGTGGGAGTGATTGTGTTTCTTGGAGTATTTGACTCACCCTGTCTTTATTTATCTCTTTCACACTCAGCATCATTTTCAGCCATGCAAACATGTGCTTGTGCATAAGGTGATGACAACGGGTTTTGGAAGGGCTTGTGCGGAAGTTAGATTTGGAATGAACATCAGTAGTATTTCAAATTTTATTATTATTTTTCATAGCCTGAGGATGTCCTTCAAGTGATGATTATTTTCCTTCATTTAAATTACAGTCATATTGACTTAATTATTTTAATAGACAGCAATTTTGGAGATTAAGACGCACAGTACCAGAGGTGCTCAGTGGGTCAGGCAGCATCCATGGAGAAAATGGTCAGGTAATGTTTTGGGTCAGGAACACTTCTTCAGACTTTTAGAGATTATTTCTTTATTTTGTGATTTGGGCAAGATGCCTGAAATATTTGGTCTCACTATTAACCAGTTTCGTTTATTATCTCATTCTTTTCCATCGTCCCACAGTCTTAGTTTAGTTTAGTTCAGAGATACAATGTGGAAACAGGCCCTTTGGCCCACCGAGTCCATGCCAACCATCAAGTCACACTAGTTCTATGTTATCCTACTTTCTCATCCACTCAATACACATATGGGGCAATTTGCAGGGGGCAATTAACCTACAAACCTACATGTCTTTGGGATGTGGGAGGAGACCTGAACACCCAGAGGAAACCCACGCAGACCCACGAATAATGTGTAAACTACACACAAACAGCACCCAAGTTCAGGATCGAACCCTGATCTCAGGCTCTGAGGTAGCAGCTCCACTAGCTGTGCCGCCCTGTGCAGCACTGTGTGTCTTAATCTCTAAAGTTAAGTACTGAAACTAATTAGTTCTGTTGATTAAGTTCAGGGCTAATTCTTTTTATTTGGCACCACCAACTGAGGGATATTAACTGAATAGTTAATTTCATAGTTGAATTTCATATTCAATTGTTCATCCAGTTTGTGTGAAAGCAGGACAAGCAGGAATGTAGTATACTTGCATTAAATGGTTGCAGATGAATATTGGAAGTTCTTCTCTGGATATCAAAGGTGCAGAGAAAGCATTGAATGCAATACCTTGCTGAGAAATAGCTTACTGAAATAGTTTTAAGTAGCATTTCTGCCACAAATCTGTCCAAATGTCTTAATATGTTTGCACTAAAATGTCTCACCTCAGTAACATTTAAAAACCACACTCGATTTTAAACAAAATTCATGTTTGCACAGTTGACAAAGATGTCACTGTCATCAGTCTCTTCCTACTCATTTTGAGTCTGGATCGCCAGGAAATTATATGCATGGGGAGTTATAGCTGTACTACAAGCTGATCACTTTTACAGTAGGTCAACTCCTTCATTGTTAAGCAAACAAAACTAGTCATAAAGCTGCCTCTATACTAGTTTAACCCTTTGAGAACAGATGGAATAAGATTCTGATGCTTTCATGGAATTTAAAAAAAATTAGACTAGGATGTTGTAGAGGGATCGATTGACAAAATGAAAATGGAGGAATAACATTGAAAATTACATTAAAATGTAACATTTAAAATATTACATTAGTGCACATATTTTGATTTATTTGGCATGTTTAATTTCTCCATTTGGTTTATGAACTTTTGGCTACCTTTGGTTTTAATTCTTACTGGGCTTTGAACAAATCTCTGAGGTTTCGGGAGACAAATGCAGTTATGCTTTTCATTTTCCGGATGCATTTTCAGCTTAAGTTGTGGGCACTTTGAATTTGAAATGTTTGAAGTCAATTGAACAAGATTTCAAAGAGGGAGGATTGCACACAAAGGTTACTGTTTGATGCATTTACCAACTGAGGGAAAGTCCCAGAAATGTTTGGATTTCACCAAATCTCACTGTTGAAACACCTTTTATTACTGAATGGCATGGTGATGAATAGTGATGTTTGCTCATTTCTTCCCTGTGAAGAAAATTAACTGGATTTTATTGGGGCAATTGAGAACTAATGCAAGCAAGGCAGGTGGGAGGTTTAAATTGTCCTCATGATCAGCATGGGTTCATCTAGCAGGCTTGCATTTATCATTATCTAGTAGAGACATAGTGGATCAAAGAGCTAGTTTCTGTGCTATACTGTTCAATTATCTATGATGCATTTGGTCAGAGGGGCACAGTCTCGGGGAAGGGGGGGCATCCTGGGTAGGGGCACAGCCTCTGGATCACTGGGACGAACTAGGGAGGAGGAAAGACAATCCTTGGGATCAGGATGGAAGGAACCCATGGAGAATGAGAGGCACAGCCTCTGGTGCAGAATGGAAGATTCCAGGGAAGAGCTCAGCATGGGAGGAATCCTTGCAGGAGGGGTTTCAGCCTCCGCAGAGTGGAAGGCAGAGCGCAGCTCCTGGTCCGTGGTGAGGAAACCTGGGAGGACGACAGCCATCTCCAGTTCAAGGCAGAAGTCAGATGTAGGGGCGAGAATGTTGTGAGAACTCGGCATCCCATACAGTCCTATTGCCTACCTGTGGATCATGGAGTGCAAGCCAAAGAAGTGGTCCCTCAAAGATTCAAGTTCAAGTTCAAGTGAGTTTTTTGTCATGTGTCCCTGATAGGACAATGAAATTCTTGCTTTGCTTCAGCACAACAGAACATAGTAGGCATTGATTACAAAACAGATCAGTGTGTCCATATACCATTATATAAATATATACACACATGAATAAATAAACTGATAAAGTGCAAAGAACAGATAATGGGCTATTAATGTTCAGAGTTTTGTCCAAGCCAAGTTTAATAGCCTGATGGCTGTGGGGAAGTAGCTATTCCTGAACCTGGTCGTTGCAGTCTTCAGGCTCCTGTACCTTCTACCTGAAGGTAGCAGGGAGATGAGTGTGTGGCCAGGATGGTGTGGGTCCTTGATGATACTGCCAGCCTTTTTGAGGCAGCGACTGCGATAGATCCCCTCGATGGAAGGGAGGACAGAGCCAATGATGGACTGGGCAGTGTTTACTACTTTTTGTAGTCTTTTCCCCTCCAGGGCGCTCAAGTTGCCAAACCAAGCCACGATGCAACCGGTCAGCATGCTCTCTACTGTGCACCTGTAGAAGTTAGAGAGAGTCCTCCTTGACAAACCGACTCTCCGTAATCTTCTCAGGAAGTAGAGGCACTGTAGATGGAGTCCCTGAGTCTGTGACAGTCATTCTGCAATGCGGAGGGTTTGGAGAAAGAATAGTATGAGGAGTTATCCCACCCGATAAAGATTCTACAACACATAGAAAACACAGAAAAGATATTCGTACAGGGACATGGATAGGAAACGTTTAGATAGATATGGGCTAAACGCGGGCAGGTGTGACATGTACAGTATATGGGGCATTGTGGCCAGCGTGGGTAGTTAGAATATAGGACCTGTTTCTATACTGTATGTCTCTATGACATAGAAAAGTCTGTGATAAATGAGAGAGCTAATATACAATACATAACCACTTCTTTTCACCAATTTCATTTTTTTTTCCCTTTATTTTTATTCTCCCATCAACTTAGTTTTAATGTCTAGAAAATAAATCAGCTAAAATTCCCAGATCTTTGTTTAAAAGTAAAAGCCAAAAATATTCAACACTAAGGAATGATTGATGCATTCGTTGAGTGCTTGATGACAATGGTTTTGTACTTAGCAAAGTTTTCACAAATTCTTTCAGCAAAATCTTTTTAACACCATACATAAATTAGCCGGTAATAGTCTAAATAAATTATAAACTGGGTCATATGTGAGAGACATCTTAAAATATGGTCTACAGTTAATAATATGTAAGAATTTCCTATCCATGAGCTATCAGCATTGGAATGAATTGCTTAAGTGGAAATCATTTTTACTCTTCGCTCAGTATATTCAATTAATGCGAAGCTGTTAGTAACCATGAAAATGTACTTGGAGGCATTTCAAGGATGGTTGATCATGGTAAAACTAGTTATTGTGACGAAGCAATAAATCATAAAGTCACATTTGGAGTAATGCATGAAAGTTTGGAAATCCTAGCTTTGCAATGGACTGCTTTTTTGGTGTCATGTGTACCAGTTAGTTCACAAAGCTTGAGTGCATATTTTGAGTGGGAGCTGCGCTACCTGGCAACCTGAGCAATGTGACGGCTTGTGTTTTGCCTGCATATGTCAGATGTGTGTGGGCAGTTGGTGATTTGATGCCCATGCTGGTATGTTAATGTGAAACGCAAAGTCCTGGAATAACTCAGCGGGTCATGCAGCATCTGTGGACAGAATGGATAGGTGATGTTTTGGATTGGGACCCTTTCATCAGTTCACATTTCAAATGAGGAACCCTTCTTCAGAACTGAGTAAGAAAGAAACAGGTTCTTTCAGTTCAAGGGGTCAGAAGAAGGGTCGCGGCCCGTAACGTCACCCATCCTTTTTCTCCAGAGATGCTCCTTGATCCGCTGAGTTACACCAGCACTCTGTGTCTATCTTTGGTATGAACCAGCATCTGCAATTCCTTTCTGCACAAAGAAACATGTTAGCCAAGATATCAGAGATGGGACTGGGACAAAGGGAATGTTTCTAACAGTGATGTCATATATCAGGTGGGATCAGGCTAACTTCCCATGGTTGTGTACATTATAATGAAGATAGACACAAAATGCTGGAGTAACTCAGCGGGACAGGCAGCATCTCTGGAAAGAAGGAATGGGTAATGTTTCAGGTCGAGACCCTTCTTCAGACTAAGAGAGGGAAACTGGATAGGGAAACTGGAGATATGGAAGGGTAAGGTATGAAAATGACAGAACAAAGCTGATGATGGTTCATTGTTGGCTGCGGGGAAGGTGACAACAGGCATACAAACAGTAAATTACAGTAAACAGTAATCAGGTAGACAGTGAAACTAGTCTGAGAAGTATGGTGGGAGAGGGATGGAGAGAGACAAGGAAAGCAAGGGTTACGAAGTTAGAGAAATCAATGTTCATACTGCTGGGTGAAAGCTGCCCAAGTAAAATATGAGGAGCTGTTCCTCCAATTTGCCTTTAGCCTCACTCTGACAGAGGAGGAGACCCAGGACAGAAAGGTCAGAATGGGAAGGGGAATTAAAGTGTTTAGCAACGGGGAGATCGTGCAGGCCTAGGCGGACATAGTGAAGACTATCATTGGACTGGAGCCTGGACTGGTGTGAAGCCTCGCTCGAGAACACCACTGGGAAGATCACTCACCTTGAACTTGCATGCTGCATCATGCACAATCCGGCTATAACCCAAATGGGCACAGCTCTTGCCTATGGTACAAGAGTGGACTGGAGGGGAGAGATGATGAGAAGATCATCATATCAAGAGGTGGCAAAAAGAGGCCTCTTTGGTTCCGTCGTACTGCAAATGCCCGGCTTCTAAAGGGCCTGTCCCACTTACGTGTCCTTGGCACGCAAATTACGCGACCTCGTGGTCGCGTTGAGCCGAGACGATCGAGCGAAGGTCGGGCGCGATTACATGCGTACGCACAGCCGTCTGGAGCACGTGACGTCTTTTGAAGATGGACACAAAGCTGGAGTAACTCAGAGGGACCAGCAACATCTCTGGAGAGATGCAATGGGTGACGTTTCGTGTCGAGACTCTTCTTCAGTCTGAAAAGAAGGGTCTTGACCCGAAACGTCACGCATTCCTTCTCTCCAGAGATGCTGCCGGTCCCGCTGAGTTACTCCTGCATTTTGTGTCTATCTTAAATTTTCTTGGCCCCGCTCTGGGAGTAGAAGTTGGGGCGGATCCGGACCGCAACGGCCATGAGCCCCAGGCCGAGTTCGGCGATCGTTTGCCTGCTTCTGCTGCTGTTGAAGGTGAGACGTTGCGTCACGCCAGGGTCTTGGGCCTGTCCCACTTTGGCCGTCAGTTCTGCAACAGGCCGTTGGCGCGCGAAGATTTTGTTCACTGCAAGAATTTCGTATGCCTCAAGCGATCACGAGGTCGCGTAATTTGCGAGCCAAGGACGCGTAAGTGGGACAGGCCCTTAACTCTTTGCTTCACCTGAGGAAACTGCGAATCAGAAACATAGTTGTGAGAAGGAGATACGCTGTGCCAGCATCCAGCAGGCCCTGGAGAAGACTCGTGTTTGAACTGGTGTGTGAAACAACATTTGCCGGTACCAACAGCCGAGCAATGTACTACTTCTATAGCAGATAATCCTGAAATTTAACAACGTCCACGGCCATAAATCCAAGTGAAATCTGGGCCATTATATCAACCAGAAATACAGTAGCTCCCTTTTCTTGATGCTCGCAAGGATATTTGTTATCTTGCTTTTGCAGCTTTCCCTATGCATTGAATCATGAAGCAATTTTGCATTACATATGTTGGCTGAAAATCCAAGTGTTTTACTGCTATGCCACATGCTGTGTTTAGATTAATTTGGTTTAGTTTAGAATACAGCATGGAAACAGGCCCTTCGGCCCAATACACCCATGCTAACCATCAATCACGCAATCGTACTTATTCTATATTATTCCCACTTTCGCATCCATTCCCTCCCTACACAGGGAGGCAATTATACAGGGGCCATTTAACCTACAAACCCACACGTCTTTGGGATATGAGAGGAAACCGGAGCACCCGGAGGAAATACACGTGGTCACAGGGGAAACGAGCAAACAGACGCACCCAAGGTGAAGGTTGGACCCGGGTCTCCGGCGCTGCGAGGCAGCAGCTCTAACCGCTGCGCCACTGTGCTGCTGTGGTGGTGACTTTTTACATAACTGAGGTGGAGCTGCACAAAGTAGAAAGCTCAATTTCTCCGGAGAATGTGACATTTTTCCAGCAACATTAGAAAAGATCCTGCACTTTGGTATCCAATGTCTGTGATGGATGAGGATTTTTTAAGAGAAGGGGAATGCCAGAGGGAGTGCATAAAAGCTTAGTTTGAACCTCTCAGCCAAACAAAGAAAAAAGGCAACTGTACTTGAGGGCAGATAACATTAGATTAATCAAAGTGACAAGATCAAGAGGTAAGAGAATTAAACAGCAACCACATCAAAAGTGACATTTCATCCTGTGTAGGCAGACCGTATCTGGGGGAACATAATTTGTAAAATGCCATTGAGGACAGAAAGATCTTTTGTCTAAAATTGCATGCGATGAGTGGGCACAGAATAATGTCTGTGCTGACTATGATGTGTGGTGCAGTTATGTATTTCTATACCAGTGTCTATGGTTCCCAGTGTCTCTTATTTGAAATGAGCTATATCGATACTATGCTGAAATAGCACATTTTGCTTAAAGTAAAACATTTTGCAAAAGGCCAAAAACTCGGTATGTTTTTTGTTTGATTTTGAAATGAAAGTTTGCACATTTGTGCATGGTCTATTGGGCAATTCTACTGTATTTGGTGAATTAGCTAGTGTTAGTGGAGCTCCATCAAGGTAGTGGGGCATCATTGCAGAAATTAAAGCAAGATGTTTTTTTCAAAATACCTGGTCATTAGAGGAAGCCAAATGCAGGCATGGATATGTACTGAACAAATTTAAGGGGAGATATGAAAATGTAACAGAAAGTTATTCATAAATAACACATTGACCTAGAATTGAAAGACACAGAGATTTTAGTTTCATTCATTTTTAAAGGAATAATGAGCTGGAATTATTTATGTGCCCAAAAAGACACTTGATTAGTTTAAACTCAGTGTGGAAACAGGCCCATCGGCCCACCGAGCCCATGCCGACCATCGATCACCCATTCTACCTTACAAACTAGGGACAATTTACAGAAACCAATTAATGTACAAATCTGCATTTTTTGGAGTAGGGGAGGAAACCGAAGCATCTGGAGAAAACATACGCAATCACAGGAAGAACCTACAAACTCCGTACAGACAGCACCCGTAGTCAGGATCGAACCCAGGTCTCTGGCGCTGTAAGGCATCAACTCTACCGCTGCACCACCGTACTGCCCTTTGGTGCGGATGCTGTGCAGATAACTTGCACTAGAAAAGACATTTCCGTCACTTCCAACGTGATTCCACCACGTCACATCTTCCCTTGCTCATTGCATTCTGCCTTCTACAGAGACCGCTGCCTCTGCAACTCTTAATTCATCCCTTCCTCCTCAACTATCCCCTCCCCAGGTACTTTCCCCTCTAACTACAGGAGATGCAACACCTGTCCCTATAGCTCATCCCTCACCTCCATCCAGGGACCTCAGCAAAACTTCCAGGTGAAACAGAGATTCATGTGCTCTTCCTCTAACCTCATCAACTGTATCCAGTGTTCCCGATGTAGCCTCCTGGACATCGGCAAGGCTAAGCATAGACTCATTTTGCAGAACACATGCTCAGTCCCCCCAGACCTGCCAGATCTCCCGGTTGCTAACCATTTTAACTTCCCTTCCCTTTCTCATATTGACCTTCCCGTTCTGGGCACCTCCATTGTCAGAATGAGGCCACAGGCAAACTGAAGGAACACCACCTCATATCCCGCTTGTGTAGCTTACAACCCAATGGTATGAACATTGATTTCTCCAATTTTAGGTAACTATAAACCCCATCCACCTCTTTCCCCAAAACAATCCTCTTCTTCCCTCCCACTCTCTCTCTAGTGTCCTATCTGGACTCGCACCTATTTCCCCCCCCTCCCCCTCCCCCTCCCCTTCCTCTAGCTTCATAATTCTCAGCTCCTCAATCTTTTTGTCTCGCACCTTGTCTTTTTTTTTCTTCGGCCGTCATCCGTCTGCCTATCAAAAAAAGAACCCACACCTGTACCAACCTATTACCTGCCAGGCTTTGTCCTACTGCACCTCTCTTCCAGCTTTCTCTCCCCACCCCCCACTTAGTCTGAAGAAGGGTCTGTCTCAAAAAGTCTCTTATCCATATTCTTCAGCCTGACCTGCTGAGTTACTCCAGCACTTTGTGTCTTTTTTTTGTAAAACAGCATCTGCAATTCCTTATTTCCATATTTCATGAACAGTTTGAAAATTATCTGTAATCATCAAATTATCATCAAATTATAATTTATAGATACATAGGCATGAAGTCTGATAAGGAAGGAAACCATATATATTTAGGAAATCTGCAGAGTCTAAATGGAAATGAAAAGCACTTGGATAAAAATATATCATCTGAAAGGAAGAAGTAGAGTTTATGTGATAATTAATGTTACATCATTTTCACTCAATATTACTTAATAGTTGTCAGAATATGTCATTATAATTCAACAGCAAAATATATGATATTTGTACTGGCTCAGGGCTGACGTGTAATGAATAAGTAAGATGAATAAGGTGGTGAGAACATTCATGGTTCGTAGATCCATTTCTTTAAGCAAAAGCACATGCTTATTATTGTTGATTTATTGTCAAATACTGAATCAAGTCTACACGGACCGAGGTAGGTCATTTAGTCTCTGAAGTCTCAGTAAGATCACAGCTGATTTATCTTAACTCCATGTTCGGTTTGGTAACACTTAATACCCTGGACATCAAAGCTGTGATACCGGTATCCAGCAGTTAGGTGTGCTTCATTAAAGTGTTAAGCACCCTCAGTGTGTGCTGCAATGGTGATAATTTAGATTTTGGCCAAGATTTTGCTGTGTCTTGCCAGTAATTTTGCATGAGGTTTCTGCTCTTTCTCAGTGTAAATGCTGCTAGTTTTCAGCATGAACATGTGAATGTGGAAGTCCCAAACCTAGTGGCCGAGCTCTGCCAGTGTTTTCCAGCTCCACTCCTCTGCCTCAACTTCTTGTGGAGCCCAGTGGCGGAGCAGGAGTGTGCTGCGATTCCCCAGCACTTATGATACGAGCCTTAGTAGGGAGATATTGAGGTTGCAGGTAAGAATAAGATGAGTGATCTTTGAGTATACTTGAATTTATCTGGCCTGCTGATATGTGGAGTCATGAAGCTGCTCGGGGCCTAGTCATCTCCTGTATCTGGATCAGTAAAATTTGCCTTTTAGGTGTCGAGAGGGTTTGTTTGAGGGATTGGAGTAACTGGTAATCAACTGCATGCAGCAAGTCCCCTCAGGGAAATCCAAAACATTATATTATTAGACATTTATCTGGGAAATTATGATTCATGCGATCTCAGGACCGAGGAGCAGAATTAGGCCATTCAGCCCATCGTGTCTTCTCTGCCTTTCGATCAAGGCTGATGTATTTTTCCCTCTCAACCCCATTCTTCTGCCTTCTCCCTGCAACCTGTAACGCCCTTACTAATCAAGAACCTATCAAATCTCTGCTTTAAAAATACCCAATGACTTGGCCTCGGGGTCAAGGAAAGAGTGTTTATGTCGCAGCCCTTTTTCCACCAATCTTTCCATCACTACGCACAAGAAGCGCAAGGCGCCATTGTATGCAGATGCCGAGAAGGGTGTTCAGCTCTGGCTGAGCAATTTCTAATCTTGTGATGTGGACTCGATAAGAAGACTTGGCCTCCACAGTCGTCCGTGACCATAAATTCCACATCTTCACCATTCTCTGGCTAAAGAAATTCTTCCTCATCATCGTTCCTAAGATGTACAATTGTTTTTCTTTGGGATAAGATAGTCTTCTATGCAAATTTAACATAATATTCGAAACACAAATATACCATCAATCAGAGTATTTTACAAACAAGAATACCTGGGGAAATTTTAACTTAGATTTTCAATCGATGAAACTCATGATACTGTTAGGTGGCAGATTTTCCCTTAACTGGCTTTAGCTGCCAGAGACTAATGTTTTTATTGAATGCATTTGAAAATAGTAAAAATTGTCTTTCTCGCACATCCAGAATGTTGGAATATTCTGAACCCTTCCTCCTGGCTTCCCCCCTCCCTAAATGTATTCATCACCAACTGCAGGAGCTACATCAACCATCTCCATTTTTCATACTCCTTATTCACTCGAATCTATTCTTCCTGAAAGTGCACCACTCTTCTCACTGAAGACGAGCCCTGATATCATCACAAGAGCCACTGACAAGGGTGGTGCTGGTATGGTTAGAACTCACTGACCTCTATCTCACAGAGACCTAATGCTCACATACTTTAGTTTTTTT
This sequence comes from Malacoraja senta, assembly GCA_038087875.1. Taxonomy (NCBI): domain Eukaryota; kingdom Metazoa; phylum Chordata; class Chondrichthyes; order Rajiformes; family Rajidae; genus Malacoraja; species Malacoraja senta. Next base: position 33,121,365 of record CM075981.1, on the reverse strand, counting down.
AGTTTAGTTTAGAGAAACAGCGCAGAAACAGGCCCTTTGCCCCACCAAGTCTGCACCGACCAGCGATCGCCGCATATTAACACTATTTTACACACACTAGGAACAATTTACATTTCTACCAAGCCAATTAATCTACAAACCTGTACGTCTTTAGAGTGTGTGAGGAAACCAAAGATCTTGTAGAAAACCCATGCGGTCATGGGTAGAACGTACAAACTCCATACAGACAGCATCCGTAGTCGGGTTCGAACACGTGTCTCCGGCTGTAAGGCAGCAACTCTACCACTGCGCCACCGTGCCGCCCTTCCTCATATCTTGCCATGGACCATGACCCAATCACTGTATCAGGTCACTGTCTCCCAGACAAGCATTTACCTGAATTTCCCAGATGTTTTAAGGATTCACTTAAAATTGTGCTTTCTACTTTCCCCTATGCCGTGAGGATTCTTTATTTAGATTGGCTGTTAAACCATCTTGATAGAATCAGAGTTGCTAGTTTATCGAGATTTGCTGGAACTGATGCCAGCAGCAGCTGATAATGGAAAAGGGAAAGGATTGTTGGATTCTTGGAGGTGACTTTCTTGGACGATAACAATGAATTCCTCCAACATTCAGAGCAAATTACAACCACACCATGTTGGATTTTTGACTATAGTCCTTCACTCATGGATCCAATATTTTTTAGGGTCAAAATATTTATTTGATAATGTAAATCCTCAACAAAATTATTTTTCATGACAAACTAATGAATAGAATATGGGTCTTTTCCAGTGGAAAACCACTGCCTCAGCATTAAATGCTCAGTATTTAGCTTGCACTTTCTAAATGCAGGTACCAACTTGTGATGTTGTTTTGCTTTAAACCTTTATTGTGGTTCTGCAAGTTGTGGTGACTCTTCATTTAGCTCTGAAATCAAAATAGTTGCTCTGATCATGTTGGGGCAGATTAGAAGAAGACCTCACACTTTCCACAGTGATGTAGAATTTCTCATTGCCTTGGGACATTTAAAAATTGTTCACTGCCAATTAAGGAGAGTCACTGTTGTTTAGTTTAGAGAAACAGTGTGGAAACACTTTTGGCCCACCGAGTCCATGCAGACCAACAATCACCCATTCACTAGTTCTATGTTATCCCATATTCGCATCCGACACACTAGGAACAATATACAGATCCTATAAAATCTACAAACCTGCACATCTTTGGGATGCGTGAGGAAACCAGAGCACCAGAGAAAGCCAACATGGTCAGAAGGAGAATATACAAACTCCATACAGACAGCACCCATTGATTGGATCATACCTAGGTCTCTGGCGCTGTAAGGCAGCAACTCTACCACTGCGCCACTGTGCCGCTCTCTATAAGCAAACATGGGATTATATGTTATCCGACAATTATTGGGAAATAAATGACCAGTTAATTTGATGGTAGTAATCCAGTATGAATGAAGAATCTGTTATAGGAATCTTTCATAATTCCCTGTACCAAAGAAAGAGCTTTTGAATTAAAGAAAGAGATAAAGCTTGTAAGAAAAATGGTTATCATCACCTTCATTCAATTACATTAACATCAATGTGCAGGAGGGGAGTTGAACTTGTGACCTCTGCACTTGCACACATTTAGCTGAATTGATTAAAGACTAATTCCTTCCTCAAGACCTCTGCTGTACCAAATCTGAGTCCAAGTTATGCACTTAAAGCACAGACTCAGTCTTGAACCTACAGCAATCTGTCACAGAGGTGGAGGTGCTCCAGTTCATCTGTGAGCGTTGTAGGCAAATGAACAATAATATATGCATTTAAAAAAATAATTTATGAATGTTGAGTGTGTAGTCCTTGAAATCTCACTGTCATATCGTTTAATCGTTTAACATTGACAATCAGGATGCAATTGATTATAATGGGAATGTCACATTTCATCAAGTCTTGCTGAGAGTGCATGGCAACAATGATCACCAGATAACAATGCAGCTCACCTGCATTTGTACAGACCCACATAAAATGGCTGGTCTTATCACCTGCCCATGGAGTTAATGAAGAGAGCACTTCAGCCTACTACAAGGCGACAGTTTTAATCAAGAAAAAGATCATCTTCAAAACCTATTCAAAACCCTTTATTACTGACGTGGCCAAGAAGCTGTAGAGGCATTGAAACAAATCCGTACAGTGGGGAAGGCCAGCTTGTAATCAGTGGATCAAAACTAACTGGTGTGAGTGACTGACTGGTGGATGTTTAACAGTACTCCCTGTCTTACTGCTGAGCTCAATTCTTACACAGTGCCTATGTTTTTTCACCTAAGACTTTATGTCTGAGAAAAAAAATGTGTGCTTTAAATTATGAACTGTGTTTCAAAGCAGATTTTATTACAAGCTGCCCATTATTGATAATTTAAAAAAACACATATCACTTACATCATGCAAATTGTACAAACCATTTTCCATTACTATGGAATCTATTAAAAATGCTTTATTCATAATTTATGACACATGCCAGTTATTTTACAGATATTTCAAAGTTTTTCTCAACTTTTGAAATACATTTACCTAAATGATGAGATTTTGGATGTAACCACTAATGATTACAAGAGGCATTATAAAATTACATCTTCTTTCACTATTATTGATCATGGAGCAGGTACATTGCAGTAACTTTTGTACATAGTAAACAATTTTTTTTTTTTTTAATCCTGCATTTACCTGGAACATTATAGCAATGTAGTACAGGCAAATTGCATTAACTTCCTTGCTTATGGTCTTATTTTACATAAACTTTGTATACTTGGAAAATTGCATTATAGGAAATACATATTAAAATGATCAGTAGGAAATTTAGATTAACGCAGTTGTGCAAAGCAGTAAAATCTTTTTTACATCACTATATATGGTGGAAAATCATGTTAATATGTTGGACAATAATATGTTGGACAAATTATATTAACATTTATATTAACACTAGAATGTGGCAGGATAATAACACTGACACAAATAGGTATGTGGGATAATCAGTTAACGTTGCAGGCAGTGGATCTGTTCATTAAATACACTGTTTATTTGTTGCTGCTAATATAAATATAATGGCTCCAGGTGCCATGTACATCATCTGTAAAAGATTGACTCTAACAAAGAGGCTCACTTGAAGCTATCCTTTTTTTCTGCTCTGATTGATTTGTGTTTCTGCCATTTTCTGTTTTTATTTCAGATTTCTATTTTATCCTTTTGTCCTTTTTATCCTAGGCCAATTTTACTTTAAACAAAACTACTAAATTTGCAATTAGATGCCAATTATTCAGGCAAGACTTGGATATAAAATCACTGTAACTGTTAATAATATTTAATTAGATCTTTAGGAACTGCCGCTGTTCTGTGTAAAATGCATGGGGTGTTGGCTGAACAAAGTAGTCATGGTGTTGTCGCAGACAGCTAGCCAGATTCACCATGAGGGAGCAAGTTTACTGACGTAGAAATCTGAGCTACTTAATTCAGTCTTTCAAATATCCCCCTCGTGTCTAGTACTTCCTCATATCTACTCCACAATCCTTGAGCTTACTTCAAGTTCCACTTCAGAAAATAAATTCATTTTCTTCAAAAAGGAATGTGGTGTTGGGAATGTCTTCATGTTCGTCCTGTGAGGCTGTGATGCCAGTTCAAACCTTCATGCTCCAATTTCCAAATGTTGATATTCTAATCACAGGCTCATTTACGATAAAATGATGTGATGCAAAAAGTACTTCAAATAAATTAAAAACAAGCCATGTGTCTTTATTATTTAATCACAAACTGCATTTTGTCATTTTTTGGTAAACTGTTTGTTTGATCTGAATGGTTCTCATTGGGAAAGTTGCTAAGCTGCAAGAAGAGTCACAGAGAGATGCAGTGCAGGAACAGGCCTTTTGAAACATCAAGCCCATGCCGACTATCAAGTAAACAACATTCCTACAATAATCCTTTTTTAAGTTCCCTCATAATGTCAACAATTTCCTCCAGATTCCTCGACCTACCTACACACCGACAATTTATAATGGCCAACTAATCTTCCAACCTACACATCTTTAGGAGTAGAACTTAAAGTGCTGAAGTAACTCAGAGGATCAGGCTGCATCTCAAGAAGATATAGCCAGGCTACGTTTCGGATTGGGACACTTCTTCAGACTTGCTGTGTGAAGAAGTGTCCTGACCCGAAACGTTGCCTATCTATTTCCTCCAGAGGTGATGCCTGACCTGCTGAGTTACTCCAGCATTTTGTGTTCTATGCAAGATTCCAGCATCTGCAGTTCCTTGTGGCTGCACATCTTTAGGATGTGGGAGGAAAGCGGTGCATTCAGAGGAAGCCCATGCAAACTGGGAGAACCTGCACACTTCACATGGACAGCACCCGAGGCCAGGATTGGACGGGTCCCTAAGACTATGAAGCAGTCACTTTACTAGTTGTGCAATGTCCGAAAAATGCTTAGGACCCAATGTAGTATCATTTAAGTATCATTCCTGTTGTAATGTAGAAAACATAGGACCGATTTTGACACACCAAATCTCAACAAACAAGTTTATTTTTTTATTATTCATTGAAGGGATATGGGCGATGCAGGTTGTGCCAGCATTTAATTGCCCATCCCTAATTGCCTTTGAGAAGATGGTGGAGAACTGCCAGTCTCTGTGGTGTGGGTATACCCACTACCTCTTAGGGAGGGAGTTCATCAATTTTAACCCAACAACGGTGAAGGAAGGGTAATATATTTCCAAGTCAGGATGGCGCGTAGCTTGGAGGTCAATTTCCAGGTGGTGGTGTTCCATGCATTTGCTGTCCTTGTTTTCTAGATTGTAGAGGTTGTGGGTTTGGAAGGTGCAGACTAGAGTCGTGGTGAGTTGCTACGGTACCTTCTGTAGATGTACACACTGGTGTTACTGTTCATCGGTAGTGGAGTGAGTGAATAGGTGGATGGGATGCCTATCCAGTGGCTACATTGTCTTGCCTGGTGTTAGGCTTCCTGGGTGTTGTTGAAGCTGGACTCATTCAGGCAATTAGGAAGTATTCATCATACTCCTGACTTGAGCCTTGTGGATGATAACAGGCTTTGTGAGTCAGCGGGTGAGTTACTCGTCACAGGATTCTTAGCTCAGACCTGTTCTTGTAGCCACAATGTGTATATGGCTACTTCATTTCAGTTTCTGGTCAATAGTAACCCCGAGGTAATTGATAGTGGGAGATTCAATTATGTTCATACAATTAAATGTCAGGAGGTGATAGATGGATTTGTTGAGAAAATGTTGAGTGATGAGTAAATATTGGCCAGGACATTGGACAAACCGCTTTGCTCTTTGACAAGTGCTATTGAATCCACTTGTGTCCACTTGAGAGAGCACAAGAGATGCCATTTTAACAGAGCATATAAGTTAAAGTGCTAGAAATCCAAATCAAGTGCAGGAAACATTGGATACTCTTGGCAATATGAGTTGGTTAAGGTAAAAAAACACACATATTTTATAGAGCAAAGGGGGGGGGGGGGGGGCGGGGGTCCGTGACAGCGTGTAAACTAAAACTGTCAAGTTAACAATCTTTGGAACAATATGGGAGACTGAAGTTAGACACATAAGAATGGGTTTGCAATAGAGAAGTAGGTAATGTAATGTAATGCTCCTTTGACTATCAGACTGAAGAAGGGTCTCGACCCGAAACGTCACCTATTCCTTTTCTCCAGACATGCTGCCTGACCCGCTGAGTTACTCCAGCTTTTTGTGTCTATCTTGGGTTTAAACCAGCGTCTGCAGTTCCTTCAAACATGTAATGTGACAGGGTTGCACTTGCAGGTTTAATGGAGGTGTTGAGATTCCGTATACCTGTCACTTTAATTCCATCTCTGTACATCAAAGTTCAAAGGATTTAATAATACATTAAAAAAAAAATCCTCACTGTCTCTATCTACAGTTGTGGGCTTTATGTCTGTTTCGCAGTTACTTCTCTGTTTACCACTGCTGGTTTTTAAAGTAATTATTAATTTGACAACCTTTGTCTACACCCCAAACAGATATCTATCTTTTCTCTTCATCATTCCTTTCAACCCCAACTTCCCGTCCCCATCTCTTTTTTCTCTTTATTAATCGGTTGGATTGTGCTTGAGATATTCAAGACATGGAGATCTTTCCACCAGTAGAAGAATCTCAGAAGAAAGGACATAGTTTCAGGATTAGGAAACAATCATTTAAAACTGTAGATCTTCCAAATGAATCTCTCATATTTTCTATCTCACAGGTTTGGGGAGCTGAATTATTGAGAGCATTTTGAGGAAGTAGACACATTTTGGAAAGATCAGTGATCTGAGGAGTATCTGCAAATGCAACAGAAGAGAAAATGAAACCCGAGGCAGTTCAGCCACAGTCGTATTCAATGATAGGGCAGGCTTGAGGGTCTGAGTGGCCTACTCCTGCTTCTATATTCTATGTTATTATATTCTTATGACCTGGCTGGAAACTCAAGCTTGTTCCCTTACTATCCCTGAATTCAGGCTTCAATTTTGCAATTGTGCAGATCCAACATCCCACAAAGCAGTCTGTCTGTGTGGAAATTCGGCCTCAAGTGAAGGACCCTGAGGTCCATTCCTGATCCACCTCAATGGTCTTCTGATGGCTCATGTGGTCAAGGGCCTTTTCAATTGTTTGTAAATGTCTCCCATGGTTAAAGAAATGGAAAACAATTGAAGTACATTCAAAAAATGAAAAATTATTTTAGATAATATAGAGAAATGATATAAAGAAATATAGAACAAATGAATGAAACGTATGCAAAAAAGTAATAATGATAAATGAAAGTGGCCATTGTTAACTGTGGGTTCAAATTGTGAAAATGAGTTACAGACAATGAGACTCAACAAGAGATGAGGTCAGGTTCAATGTATTGGGATTTAATGTCATCAGTGATTTTTAATGACTTCTGTTTTTCTTTTTCCAGATGTGGATGAATGTGGAGATAGCAATGGTGGATGCCAGCAGATCTGTGTCAATATGATGGGAAGCTACGAGTGCCGATGTCGGGAGGGATTCTTCCTCAGTGACAACCAGCACACCTGCATCCTACGTCCTGAAGGTTGGATTCTGTTACCTCTTAAAACATATCAATGGGTTGAAGAGAAATCAAGTGGCTTCACTTCTGTTTCATGCTATTGTTATCACATGTTATCAATGTACGGAATTAATCTCTTCCCGAGAAACAGTTATACCAGTTATGTCTCTTTAAACATGCAATGAGTGTTTGGCACCTCACTCGTCCAGTTACCTCAGGCCAGTAATTGGGCCAACGCAGATTCCAATGAAAGACTCGTGAGTGGTCAGCTAACTTTCACGGGATTAAACTACAAGTGACAAAGAAAGAGTGTATGCTGTGATTCTGGGTTGAATAAATAAGAATTACTTCCACCAAAGGGAGAGTTAGCAAAGTGGAGAAACAAGAGGTCCACAGCTGCTGGAATCTTAAGCAAGAAGCAAGCTGAAGAAGGAACTTTGCAGGCCAGGCAGCTTCTGCGACGGGAATTTAACATAAGACGATCCTTTCAAGACCTTTCTTCAGACTGCAACCAGGGCTGAAGAATGTTTCTATACTGGATGAATTTAAGAGAGAGTTAGATAGAGCTCTAAGGGCTAGTGGAAGCAAGGGATATGGGGAGAAGGCAGGCACGGGTTATTGATTGGGGACAATCAGCCATGATCACAATGAATGGCGCTGCTGGCTCGAAGGGCCGAATGGCCTCCTCCTGCACCTATTTTCTATGTTTCTATCCATTTCCCTCCTGAGAAGTTGCCTGGTGCTGAGATCCAACATCAATTTGTTTAAAAGTGAGCTTCTCTGTTTCTCTTCCCACAGATGCAGTCTGACCTGCTGAGTATTTCAGCGTTTTCTATTTTTATTATTACAGGATAATTAGTAGACAGACAGATTTAATATAAATGGGAAATGAACCAGAAAGTTAATTTTTACTTTTACACAATGAATTACAATTATTTTGAAGTAGGGAAAGAATGTGGGTACGGATTAATGGCAGTTTTCAAGTGGATTAACTTGTTTTTTAACACGGAAATAGGTTATTCAGTCCGTCAGGCCCAAACCATCTCCAAGCAAAACAATCCCAGAAGTCCCATTCGCTTCTTATTTTCTGAAAAATGAAAACATCCTCTCTTACATGCCCACTACATCCTTTTGATTCTCTTTGCCACATACCAACATTAAGTGTAACTCCCAGTAGCTAATTTGCCCACCAGCATTTGGGGGGGGGGGGGGGGGGGGGGTAGGGAGTGGTGAGAGGGTTTGGGGTGGTGAAGGAAACTGAAATACCTGGTCTGGAGGAGAATGCTTCAACTCCAAATAGTACCCAAGATCAGGCTTGAACCTGGGTAACTGGTGCCATTGTGAAAATATTCTTGAAAAGTAAGTAAAGTTGTATATTAGGCAATTCTCCCAAAGAATAAGATAGGTTAACTAGTCTCTTTATGTGCTCTATGATTTATGTATTTATTAGTGCTGAAGTAATCTATTGTAGTGGTACAGTCTTAGTAAGTCTTGGCAGTGAACTTTTGACTTGTATGATGCTATCCACAATAGGTATTTTATGGGCAAAATTGAACTACAATATTCTCCACAAGATTATCACAAAATCATAGAATTCAAATCCAGTTGGCTCATTTAAAGATATTTGGGCAGGTCCATGGACAGGAAAGGTTTAGAGGGAAGGTACACAAAAATGCTGGAGAAACTCAGCGGGTGCAGCAGCATCTATGGAGCGAAGGAAATAGGTAACGTTTCGGGCCGAAACCCTTCTTCAGACTGATAGGGGGTGGGGAGAAGAAAGGAAAAAAGGAAAAAGCCGGAGGAGGAGCCCGAGGGCTGGGGGAGGGGAGGAGACAACCAGATGGCTGATGAAGGGGAGGGGACAGCAAGGGCTAGCAGAATTGGGAGAATTCAATGTTCAAGCCCCCAGGATGTAGACTGCCCAAGCGGAATATGAGGTGCATTTCCTCCAATTTACGGTGTTGCTCGCTGTGGCCATGGAGGAGACCCAGGACAGAGAGGTCAGATACAGAATGGGAGGGGGAGTTGAAGTGCTGAGCCACCGGGAGGTCAGGTTGGTTATTGCGGACCGACCGGAGGTGTTCGGCGAAACGATCGCCAAGCCTCTGCTTGGTCTCACCGATGTAGATCAGCTGGCATCTAGAGCAGCGGATACAATAGATGAGGTTGGAGGAGATGCAGGTGAACCTCTGTCGCACCTGGAACGACTGCTTGGGTCCTTGAATGGAGTAGAGGGGGGAGGTGAAGGGACAAGTGTTGCATCTCTTGTGGTTGCAAGGGAAAGTACCAGGGGAGGGGGTGGTATGGGAGTGAAGGGAAGAATTGACAAGGGAGTTACGGAGGGAGCGGTCTTTGCGGAAGGCAGACATGGGGGGAGATGGGAAGATGTGGCGAGTGGTGGGGTCACGTTGGAGGTGGCGAAACTGACGGAGGATCACTTGTTGTATGTGACGGCTGGTGGGGTGAAAGGTGAGGACTAGGGGGACTCTACCCTTGTTGTGAGTGGGGGGATGGGGAGAGAGAGCAGTGTTGCGGTGTATGGCAGAGACCCTGGTGCGAGCCTCATCTATGGTGGAGGAGGGGAACCCCCGTTCCCTGAAGAATGAAGGTTTAGAGGGATATTGGCCAAATGCCATAAAATGGAACTAGCCTCGATAAGCATCTTGATTGGCATGTTTCCGTGCCATATAACTCCATGAATGTAGGTGGACCGACATCTATTCAATCCCATTCTCCTGCTCTTTTCCCCAGCCTTGAGTTATTTTTCTCTCTTGCTATTCCATGCCTTTCTGATGCTGTTTCCACACTGCAGCAGAGTATTTTGGTCATCACTTTGAATCCATGTCCTTGGTTCTCAAAACGGACTTTTTCTATCCCTTCAAACCTGTCAAGATCTTAAGGGCCTGTCCCACTTGCATACGATTGCATGCGTTTGGCGCGATCAAACGTGGTCACTTGAGGCGTACGGGCACCGTATGGCCGCGCTTGGACCGGACCCACTTAGAAGCGCGGAGTTGTGCAGGGCTGGACCCCAAAGGCCTGTCGGCACGCAGGCGCATTGCAGTCGTACGCAACATCTTGACGGCGTACGCAGCATCTTGACGGCATACGCCTAGCGTGTGGCGTTGCGCGATGACGTCACCGCCCGGCGTGGTGTTGCATGATGACGTCACCGCCCGACGCCGTGCGACCCCCAAATTCAGTCGGCCCGCCTCCTGCCCAGCTGATTGGTAAGTATGACGCAAATGACGTCACGTGCGAACTTAGAGCGAACATCGCGTGAACTCCGCTTCCGTTTGGACGAGCCAAACGCATGCAATCGCATGCAAGTGGGACAGGCCCTTTATACATAGAACATTGACCAGTACAGCACAGTAATGGGTCCTTTGACCCACAATGTTTGTGTTGATGCCTAGCTGAACTGCTCTCGTCTGCCTGCAAGTGATCTATATCCCTCCATTCCCTGCAAATCCAGGAGCCTAGCTAAAAGCTATCTCTATCAAATCTCCTTTTTAAACTTATTTTCTGGAAGGAGAGCAATATCAGCTACTCCAATCGAACCTTCCAGCTGAAATCTTTCAGCCATGGAACAGTACCGGCATCTCTCTCCTGCACCCACACCAGGCCCTTTACAGCCTTTCTAAACCTTTGGCATGGGCAAGGTGGGCCGAAGGGCCTGCTTCCATGCTCTTTGACTCTATGTATGACTCTAAATGCAGTCACCAGAATTAGAAGCAGTACTCCAGTCATGTTTTAGCCAATGTTGTTTATCATTTCAACATTACCTACAAGATTTTATACTCACTGCCTCTTCATATGAATCTCAGGTCTCCATTTCCTTTACCATCTATTCTCAATGGGATGAAGTATATATTTTGAAAACTAAGCTGGAAAGAGTGCGGAGAAGATTTGCAAGGATGTTGCCAGGACTTGAGGGCCTGAGCTATCGGGAGATGTTGGGCAGGCTGGGACTTTATTCCATGTAGTGCAAGAGCGTGAGGGTGATTTTACAGAGGTGTATAGGATCATGAGGGGGAATAGATGGAGTCATTGTACAGTCTTTTACCCAAAGTAGAGGAATCAAGAACCAGGACATAGGTTTAAGCCAAGAAGGGAAAAGGTTTAATAAAAACCCAAGGGGCAGCTTTTTCACATAGAGGGTTGTGGGTCAATAGAATGAGCTGCCAGAGGAGGTATAGGATAAATGTAGGGCAGCTACTTCGATAAATTGACATATAGCAATGTTAATGGATGAGCCCCTAACTCATCCATCTCTTTAAATCCTCTGTAGGTGATACAGGAACTTTTTATGGAAGTTCTTTATTTTCTTTTGTGTTATAATTTTCCCTCACACATACAGACCACTCCCTCATTGTTGACACAACAAGCTGGAGTAACTCAGCGGGACAGGCAGCATCTCTGGAGAGAAGGAATGGGCCGAGACCCTTCTTCAGACCATTGTTGCTGATTTTAATCTGACCCCTGATTGTAATTCCCATTGACCTTGGTAAGATTACATTTCTGACTCCCCTCTCCCACCACAACTCCCCTACATACCCAATTACACATCTAAACACCATTTATCTGCCTGTGAAGTTCTCACCACATCCCCGATTTGCAAGTGCTCCACAACTCACCTGTTTTGGGAGGACAGCCTTTGTGAGCATTTACTTGTGCAAGTCATTCCGATTGTGCTGAGTGTGCATCATGCATGATAGAAAGTTACTGTGGCACAGTGATGCAGCTGGTAGAGCTGCCGTCCCGCAAGTTTCGACCCTGGTCTCGGCTCCCGTCCTTGTGGAGTTTGCATGTTCTCCCTGTGACTGCGTCGGTTTTTCTGGGTGGTCTGGTTTTTCTCCCACATCCCAAAATCTTGCGAGTTTGTCGGCCGCTAAAATTGCTCCAGTGTGTTGGGCTTGATGCCAAAGTGGGATAACATAGGACAAGTGCCAACTGGTGATCGATGGTAGGCATGGCCTGGTGGGCCAAAGACTTGTTTCCATGCTGTAACTCTAAACTAAATTAAACTAACTGCACATGTGCAGTGCACAATACTAGTGCACACCCATCTCTGATCGCTAAAGAATGTCTGGGTTTGTGTGTTTTCAGCATTTTTTGTTCTCCCTTCAGAAAGCTGTTTATGTGCCTTGCCTTTACACCAGACCATTTGATATTTATGCCACACTACAGCACAAGATGGGGTAATTTGTTTATAGTGGCTGTTTGTCCATGAGCAAATTAGGTGGAATTCACAGAGAAAGATCTGACTGGGAGAATGCAGGGCCAGTTTAACTGACCATTGACACAATCCCAGTGTGAAGCAATCCCAAAGCAACTGACCTATATTCTTCTTATACTGAGCTACCGTCAACCTCATTGGAGATTGTCTTTCATCACACTTTACTGGACTTTATCTTGCACTAAACGTTATTCAGTTTATCTTATATCTGTACACGAGATGGCTCGATTGTAATCATGTATAGTCTTTCTGCTGACTGGTTAGCACACAACAAAAGCTTTTTGCTGTACCTAGGTGCAAGTGGCAATAAACTAAACTAAACTAAATCATACAATGCAGTTTCATTGTAATCGGTGGCACCATATTTTGGAAATGCAGTATAACACATAAACAATACATGCTAAGTGCATGAAATTGAGGGCAAATTTATATCAAACAAGAACTGGAACAAAAGTCAGCAATCCAGGTAGTATCAATGGAGACAGAAATTGAGTTAACATTGCCAGAGAAATAGGCTTCAATGGTTAAAGTGACAAAACTAATTTTCAGTCAAATTAACAAATTCAAAGCCATTTCTAGGCAATGCCACCAAGGGATTGCACACAGAGCAGCTCCAGTAGGAAACCAGTGCTGGTTATGAGGTCACCTGCCTCTGACCTGCTCCTGGCAGGGTGAGGGATAATCTGTGTGCAGGGGGCTTTCACACATATTGAGTGTGATTTACAATCTCGTGCACTCTTCAGGTGCAGCCTGATGCAGACGCCCAAGTCAGGTGGTTGGATCATGCGGAGCCCAGCCCACCTCCTGGTATCACTGCCCACTGTTGCTGAGTGCACAACACAGGCCGGATACAGGGGGCTGACCCCACCAACCCTCCGTGCCTGGGAGACAGTTCAAGGTCAGGGGTGAAGAGACCTCAGGCAGCATCACCTTGTGCTCCTGCCCCTTCCTTCCCCCGCAATACTCTTTGAAGCTGGGGATGAAGGTAAAGTTAACCAAAAACACATTGAAGTATTTGCAAATCGATGGAAACATCTCAACTCAATTATTTAAAATTAATTACCTTCCTCATCTTTGCAGACCGAGAATCTCCCCCCCCCCCCTTGAAATAAATGGTTTGCACGATTCTGCACCAGGTCTGATTGACGTGGAATCAGAATGGCAGAGAGGCCAGCATGATGTTGGAGAGTCCCAACAGGACTGGGATCTCCCACTGGGCTACAAATGGACTCTGGTGATGGAGTGGTCCATAGACATGGTAACATTTGTCACTTGGCAAATCTCAGACCTACTTGCATGGGTCCACTGTGGTTTAGCTTAGTTTAGGTTAGACTTACAGCGTAGAAACCAGCTCCTTGGCCCACTGAGACCACACCAGCCACAGATTACTCACCCACCGAGCTGTATGCCATCCCGCCTTTCCAGTCCCCACACACTAGTGGCAGCCCACAGAGGCCAATTAACCAACAAACCTGCACGTCTTGGGGATGTGGGTGGAACCCCATGCACCCAGAGGCTGCTCACACGGTCACAGAGAGAATGCAGAAACTCTGCACAGACAGCAGACTTGTCTTATTTCATAACTTACTTACTTGCGAATGGCCAGCACATATTTTTACATGGAATATACAGTAATTCCTTAACATCACCAGGAAATGAGTATGCTTGTCCCCTGTCTAATTCTCATGGCCAGCTATCTATGCCTGCCCTCTTGTCGCTTATTTGAACTGAACCAAGCAGTGCATTTTCAGGTTTCTTTATAATCACAGACTGAGATTTAAACCTCAAATATTAGTCATCTCCAGCACTGCCTATTTATACAACAAAAACATTGTCGTTCTGAGCCTTTGAATCGCCCTCGCCCTCCATTATCCTGTTCAGTGTCTGTAAAGAAAATTAATATATTTAACTTATTTCCTGAATACAATAATTCTCAGAAAAACTTTGCAGAAAATAATATGTTGATCAGTGTTTTTAATCCACTTGTCTCTAACTCAAACTGAATCAAAAACTTTCAGTGAATTATTTTGCTGAACTAAATCAAAACCATCTCAAATCACAAGTGAGCCACAAAGTTAGCTGTGTGCTCCCTCTGTGGCAAACTGATTTTGTGTCGGAAGGAACTGCAGATGCTGGTTTTAACCGAAGATGGACACTAAAAGCTGGAGATAACATTTATATTACCGTCTGTATCTCTAGTTTCCCTCTCCCCTGACACTCAGTCTGAAGAAGGGTCTCGACCTGGAAAGTCACCTATTCCTTTTCTCCAGAAATGTTGTCTGACCAACTGAGTTACTCCAGATTTTTTGTGTTTATTCACTGAATTATTTTATTGTTTTAAAAGTGTCAAATTAAATAACGTTAATAATCTGAAATCAAATTTGCTGAAGTATCCAATTGTAGTGGCACTGTCCTTCTGGACTAAAATGTGCTTGAATGGCACTTAGTCGGAGGGGGATTGTCTGTTTTGTTTGATTTTTTATTGCATAAAAATACAGTTGGGGATGACACACCAGGTGTTTTCAAGAGTTCTACCCCAGACTCACTTGGTGGCTTGAAGTTACCCACCAGCCCTTCTCCTGCAGGGACTTAATGGCATTGGGGTGTGCAGAGTGTGTGTGTGTGTGGGGGGGGGGGTGGAGAACAGACTAGGGATTTATGTGGCAAGCTTATTGAGTGGGAGTGGTAGGGATTAAGGGCGCTGAGCCATTGGCGTGAACATGAGAATGAGCGATCACATTGGCATCGGTGTGGTGGGAATGAGGGATTGGAGGACAAGAAATTGGCTAGAAGAGGGGGAATGTGTGGACACAGTTTGAGGACTCGAGAGGTATTGAGCCAACGGTTTGGCCCAAGGTGCTCGTTAAGTTATTCACTCACCAGAGTCCTGTGCCGAGGTCACCACATTATCCTTAAAGTGTCTATCAATGGGTGCATCTTGGACAACATGCTCAAAATGACATTGCAATGTATGGCATGGCATATATCCCCATCCCGTGTATTCCTGTGTCCAAACCACACAAGTTACAAGAAGCACCGGCTCAATTTTCCCAACTGTCTCAAAATGACCTGGACGTATTTCTATCCTCAATCAATTGCTAAAGATAAACAGCATTATGGGATTGTATATGCAGGCACTAGGTTTAAATATAATGTGGAATTGGTTTAATAGATGCAAAACGATAGTTTGTTGAGAACAGTGCCATACTTCTGGTATCCATTATCGAGCAGTAAAATAGCAAACTCGTAGCTGTGAGTGAAAGAAATGAAGGGAGCTCTTTGAGACTGTGAGTGAATGTCTTGTGGAGCTGCCCAGGAAAGTCTGTAGAGTCAGTGTCGTTCCACCTCTGGGCTGTTCCGCTGCTCAGACAGCTCATTATACAGTATGTAAAAAATAATGCAGAAAATGAATGGGTCTTTATACTTTAATGAAACCTCAAATTCCCTAAATCTTTTTACTGCCTGTTGTAATGCTACATTCTGGGAAGCTATAGATGATTTATGCAATGCCATAAAAGTCACCTGCACAATGGCTCTTTGGCAGGAAAGTAATATGTGGGAATATCATTTTTATCCTTGAAGGTTGATACAATATTGAGATGCTGTTCATGGTTTTCTTGAGCTTTGTTGTGTCCATATTTAACAGTAACTTCTGTAACCTCTGTTCAGGGTATGTTTTGATATCTATGTTTTCCTGCTGTTAATTGCTGTGGTATTAAATTCCTAGCAAGCACAAGTTGTTTTATTATATACATAACTGTTCATTAGCTGTGGTACAGCCATTAACCCGAGATACCCTTACACCTATTGTCCACAGTCTGCAGCCATAATTAGCCTTTTAACACTGGTCATATAAGCTGCCAAGGAATTTAGCTTTGCCTATTTGATATATTCACATCATGTCCTTTGTGCTCTGTTTTAATGTAGTTATTAAACCAATGAAGGAATTTTATATAAGCATATTAACTATACATTACCGAAACAGATGATATCTGAGAATGTGCAGATACCCTGGGCTAGAGGTTATGCAGTGCCTGGAAAAGTGTACTAAGCCAGCAGTGTGCAGTGGCCTAACAAACATTTTGTTCAAGTGTTCACCCATTCTAAAATGTTGCTATTGTGGCGCATGTGGAGGGAAACGGGTCGGTTGTGGGGCTGGATTGAAAGGGGAAAGGAACGTGGAAATAAGGGGCTTGGAAATAATATTAGGGGCGTTTGGGAGCTTGAGGGTCCGGTTCAACCATTGGATGGGGAAGGAGTAGGTTGCATCCAAGAGTCGGGGACTGAGCTCGCAATTGGGTATTAGGGGTGGGTAAGTGTTGTGCTTGGGATTGGGCTGGAGGTGAGCCGGGCTCACGATCAAGATTGATGTTTATAGGGTAGGGATTGCAATCCAACAGTCAAGGGTACAATAAAATGTTTATTGGTGGATAATCTGAAACAAGTCCTCAGTGTTGGACTGTATGGTCCAGGCCTCCCTTAGGGAGCCCCCCAAAGCTAACGACAAGCCAAGCGGCCACACTGTAGTAACGACCTGCTTGTATTCATGTGCAACACACAAAATCATGAAAATGGGAGCTGGTATTGTGTTTCATGCCATTGGGCACTGCTGTACACATCTAGGCTCCTCCTAGTGTATCAAATACACATGGGCAGGAGGAAAACCTTGGTATGGAAAACCTTGTGAAGTTAAATTGAAATTATTGATCTATAATTAATATATTATTGCCATATAATGCCTTTATAACCACTATAATATCGAGACTCCTTTATCCCAATGAAAGGAACAGACACATTTATCCTCTTTGATACTGCAGTAAGTTGTGAGATACTTGTGTCGAGGCAGTGATTTTGGACTTTCATTTCTGGGAACTCCAGCAGTTATGCCAGGCAGTTACAATGCTTCATATTATTAAAATCTCTGGTCCCAGCTGGCTGACTTGAAAAGCTCCACAGTTCACAATTTTGAAAAGCTTTGCCTGCACTTTTGTCCTTCTTGATGGCATCCACAAACTAAGTCAACGTAATATTCTTCAGTGTAAACTCTCATGCACACCCAACTGAGTGCTTAGTGAGTGTTTAAAAAGTGGAACGGAAGAATTTATTATGGCCTGGTTATAGGGTGGATAAGGGTTTACATCTGGAAGACCACAGGGAACCTATTTTTACAACTAGAATGGTCAAGTGGTTGAGGTTATTCTGTCTTTTTCTTTTTTTTGTCTCTTGTAGAGTTCAGTTGTTTTGTTCTGATTTCGCATTTCCCCCAACAACATCAATGCCATCAGAAGATGCTCACAGAACCGTAGCAGAGAAGAACCATCATGCTGTGCCTGGCCTTTGAAAAAGCCTCTAATTTATCCCAGTCCCCTGCTATTTCTCTGATCTCCTCGCACCAGTCCTGAGAGATATGTACAATGAGGCGTTTTTACATCGTCGCCTACCGCCCACCTTGTCGTGGGCTACCATCTCCCTAATTCTTAAAAAGGAGAAAGATCCTCTGCTTTGTAGTAGCTATAGACCAATCTCACTCCTGAATGTGGACCTCAAAATCCTTTCTAAAACCCTTGCGCTTCGTCTTCAACGAGTGATGCCCTCTATTGTCTCGTTAGATCAAACAGGGTTTATACCTGGCCGACAGTCTTCCCATAATACTAGGCGTCTCCTTAACATCATTCACTCTTCGAGTAATGAGACCCCGGAGATGGTGCTCTCCCTCGATGCCGAAAAGGCCTTCGACAGGGTCGAGTGGAGGTACCTATATGAGGCGATGGATAGGTTTGGTCTCGGTAACTGTTTTATTCTCTGGGTGAGCCTATTATATTCGTCCCCGGTGGCCTCAGTACAAACAAACGACATACTGTCGCCCCACTTCACACTTCAGAGAGGTACCAAACAGGGTTGCCCGTTATCTCCACTCTTGTTTGATGTCGCGATAGAACCCCTGGCCGTCTGGTTACGCGCAGAGAAGGGCTTTAAAGGTATTACACGGTTTGACACAACTCATAAAGTCTCATTGTATGCGGATGACCTGCTCCTGTACATCTCGAACCCAGTCAGTTCTCTCCCTGTGATTATGAATATTTTAGAACGGTTTGGTGCATATTCTGGTTATAAACTCAACTACCAAAAGAGTGAGCTATTACCGATTAACTTACCGGCTAAGCAGCTCCCATGCTCTTTAACCTCATTCAAATGGGCAGAGGATGGGTTCCGCTATCTCGGCGTTTTTATCACAATACCCTTATATGATATGTTCCGCACAAACTTTTTGCCTCTGGTTTAGAAAGCCGAAAAAGATTTTGACCGCTGGTCAGTTTTACCGCTATCCCTCGTGGGCCGGATAAATCTGGTTAAGTTGGTTGTCCTACCCAAATTCCTGTATCTTTTCCAGCATGTCCCCATACTTATCACTAAATCTTTTTTTGATAAATTAGAAAGGACAATATCTAAATTTTTATGGGGTAGCAAACCGGTCAGAATCCGAAAGGCGATACTGCAGTTGCCTAAGAGTGATGGCGGTTTGGCCCTCCCTGATTTTAGGCGATACTACTGGGCAGCTAACTTGCAAAAACTCCTGTACTGGATGAATGATGATTGCGACCACCCACCGATCTGGGTATATATGGAAAAGGCGAGTTCACGTCTCCCGTTGCGGTCTGTCCTATGCTCCCAACTCCCCCTTTCTATAACATCTGTGGGTGCAGGCCCAATTGTGTCCCTTTCGCTCAAGATATGGAGTCAATTTAGGAAAAACCTCAGTTTACAGGGTCCTTCCATCTTGACCCCACTGCTTAAAAATCACATTTTTAAACCTTCAAGTATAGACCACGCATTTAAAACCTGGCATAGCAATGGCATCAGTAGTATCAAAAACCTATACAAGGATGGCATCTTCTCGTCTTTCGCGGAGCTCTCGTCTAACTATAACCTCCCAAACTCCCACCTTTTCGGTTTTTCCAGATTAGGGATTTTGTGAAGAAGATATTTCCCTATTTCCCTACTTCCCAAATCGCCCTCCTGAAACCCTGACTGATATCATCTTAGCTTTAGACCCCAACCGGAAGAAATGCATCTCTATTTTGTATAATTTGCTAGGGTCGGTTTTATTGAAACCTCATACCTCATTAAAAGCTGCGTGGGAGGGAGAGCTGAATACGAAATTAACAGACCAGCAATGGGACTCTGCCTTGGATTTGATCCACTCTTCTTCCATATGTGCTCGTCATGGCCTAATCCAATGCAAAGTCCTTTACAAAGTCCATTACACAAATGCAAGATTAGCTAGAATGTACCCAGCTGTTAATGACACCTGCAACAGATGTAATCAATCTCCCGCCAACCATAGCCATGTGTTTTGGTCTTGCCCTAAGCTAGCAGCCTTTTGGAGGAGTGTTTTCGAATTGATAAACCGAGCTTACGACCAGACTATTCTTCCAAATCCATTGTCAGCCATTTTCGGTACCCCTCCCAATACCAACCTCTCTGTTGCGGTGAAACGTGTCCTAGCTTTTACAACCTTGTTAGCCCGGAGACTGATCTTGCTTAGTTGGAGGCTTACCTGTCCCCCAACACACGCCCGTTGGATTAAGGAGGTGCTTTACAATCTGAAACTTGAAAAACTTAGGTTCTCTCTCAAAGGCTCTACCAAGACATTCCTAGATACATGGAACCCTTTCTTTGAAATGGTTAACTCTCTTAACTTGTCCCCGGACTCGGAAGAGGACTGAGTGTTCTCCATCATCGTTTTGTTCTACAGCAGCTGCTTTCCCCTTAATCCCCCCCTCCCTACAATTATTTATTTAAATATATATGTGTGTGTGTGTGTGTGTATATATATATATATATATATATATATATATATTTTTCTCTTTATTTTTATATAGCACATTTTGTTTCGTTTATTCTACCATTTGTGTGTGGATGTGTACGTATGTGAGTGTTGTTTGTCCCCGTTTGGCTCCGACCTGACTTGGGTGGGTTGAAGGTGGGTAAGGGTAAGGGTTTTGAGGATCGCTTACATACTGTTGTACAATTATGCCTTGATTGTTACTGTCTGTTATTATTGTATTTATGCAAATTGCTGTGAAATTCAAATAAAAAGGTTTAAATATATTATTAAAATCTCTGGTCCTAGCTGGCTGACTTGAAAAGCTCCACAGTTCACAACTTTGAAAAGCTTTGCCTGCACTTTTGTCCTTCTTGATGGCATCCACAAACTAAATCAGCGTAATATTCTTCAGTGTAAACTCTCATGCACACCCAACTGAGTGCTTAGTGAGTGTTTAAAAAGTGGAACGGAAGAATTTATTATGGCCTGGTTATAGGGTGGATAAGGGTTTACATCTGGAAGACCACAGGGAACCTATTTTTACAACTAGAATGGTCAAGTGGTTGAGGTTATTCTGTCTTTTTCTTTTTTTTGTCTCTTGTAGAGTTCAGTTGTTTTGTTCTGATTTCGCATTTCCCCCAACAACATCAATGCCATCAGAAGATGCTCACAGAACCGTAGCAGAGAAGAACCATCATGCTGTGCCTGGCCTTTGAAAAAGCCTCCAATTTATCCCAGTCCCCTGCTATTTCATTGTAATCCTGTAAAGCTTTCCCCTACAAGTACTTCCCTTTGAAAGCTGGTATCCATCTCACTGCTGGGCATTGCAATCCACATATAGCAACTGATTGCTTAAAACATAGTTTCCTCACAGCTCCCCAGTTCTCTTGCCTCTTTCGTTCAATAAATGCCTTCAGGTTACTCGCTTTATAAGATTATAAGAACAAAGAAATATCAGCAGAATACCCTTTGAGAGAAGGAATCATTTTCTCATGTCAGTCCTAAATGGATATCGTTTTATCCTGACTCAATGCCCTATGTTTCTAGATTTTCCTAGTAGCGGAATCACCCCCACAATATCAATGGATACTAAATAAATTCAAAATACAGATAGATGACATTTGGATATTTAAGGGCACCGTGGATGCAGAATTAATGCAGGAAAGTGCATTATCCACCTCCTCCATCGTGCCGGTGCCAAAACACTCCACTGCGGCAAGCCTCAACGACTTCCGCCCAGTTGCACTTACTCCCATCATCGCCAAGTGCTTCGAGAGGCTGGTCCTGGCACACCTCAAAGGCTGCCTACCCCCCACGTTGCATCCCTATCAGTTTGCCTACCGCAAGAACAGGAGTACGGAGGATGCCATCTCAACGGCACTTCACTCCGCCCTCTCCCACCTCGACAACAGAGACACTTACGTAAGAATGCTGTTCATCGATTACAGCTCAGCATTCAACACCATCATACCCTCTAAACTGATCACCAAACTCGGTGACCTGGGCATCGACCCCTCCCTCTGCAACTGGATACTGGACTTTCTAACCAACAGACCCCAGTCTGTTAGGTTAGACAAGCACACCTCTTCAACCCTCACCCTGAACACCGGCGTTCTACAGGGCTGTGTGCTGAGCCCCCTCCTCTACTCCCTCTTCACCTACGACTGCACACCTGTACATGGTACTAACACCATCATCAAGTATGCAGATGATACAACGGTGATTGGCCTCATCAGCAACAACGATGAGTCGGCCTATAGGGAGGAGGTCCAGCTCCTAGCAGCATGGTGCACTGACAACAACCTGGCCCTTAACTCCAAGAAGACCAAGGAGCTCATTGTAGACTTCAGGAAGTCTAGGGGCGGCATGCACACCCCCATCCACATTAACGGGAGGGAGGTGGAACGTGTTTCCAGCTTCAGGTTCCTGGGGGTCAACATCTCCGATGACCTCTCTTGGACCAACAATACCTCAACTCTGGTCAAGAAGGCTCACCAGCGTCTCTTCTTCCTGAGGAGACTAAAGAAGGTCCATCTGTCTCCTCGGATTCTGGTGAACTTCTACCGCTGCACCATCGAGAGCATCCTTACCAACTGCATCACAGTATGGTATGGCAACTGCTCTGTCTCCGACCGGAAAGCACTGCAGAGGGTGGTGAAAATTGCCCAACGCATCACCGGTTCCTCACTCCCCACCATTGAGTCTGTCCAAAGCAAGCGTTGTCTGCGTAGGGCGCTCAGCATCGCCAAGGACTGCTCTCACCCCAACCACAGACTGTTTACCCTCCTACCATCCAGGAGGCGCTACAGGTCTCTCCATTGCCGGACCAGCAGGTCCAGGAACAGCTTCTTCCCTGCGGCGGTTACACTACTCAACACTGTACCTCGGTGACTGCCAATCACACACCCCCCCCCCCCCCCCCCGGACACTCCTCCCACCAGGATTTATTAGATTAGATTTATTTATTTACTGCTCATATTTATGTCGCTCTTCTAGGGAGATGCTAACTGCATTTCGTTGTCTCTGTACTGTACACTGCACAATGAGAATAAAGTTGAATCTGAATCTGAATCTGAATCTGAAAGTGGCGCTGGGTAAAAAATAATCAGTGGTGATCATCGTGAATGGCAGGTACACAAAAATGCTGGAGAAACTCAGCGGGTGCAGCAGCATCTATGGAGCGAAGGAAATAGGCAACATTTTGGGCCGAAACCCTTCTTGCTGGAGTAACTGAGGCAGCATCTCTGGCGAGGAATGGGTGATGTTTCAGGACGGGACCCTTCTTCAGACTGAACTTCTCCCATTCCTCTCCCCAGAGATGCTGCCTGTCCCGCTGAGTTACTCCATCTTTTTGTGTCTATCTTCGGTGTAAACCAGCATCTGTAGTTCCTTCCTACACAGTGAATCTTTTCTACTGTTCCTCAAAAGCAAGAAAGTCCTCCCTCACATAAGAAAATCAAAACAGTTTGATGACACTTCTGCTTTGGGAAAGTTTTTTTTCCTCATTAGTCTGCAAACACTTTCTGCTATTTTAAGCATCTCTGAAACCTCTCTTTAGCTTTCACTGTTGCAAGATGAGCAATCTGGCCTTCTTTAATCTCTCCACAAAATGTGAATAGTTAATTCATGGTGATATTCTAATAACATTTTCTAATAGTCTCCCACAATGTCCTGGCTTCCTTCCTAAAGTGTGGTGACCAGAAATGTATTCAGTTCCCCAAATGGAGCAGAAACAGTTTTATGAAAGTTGATTATTATTGTATTCTAGCTTTTCAATTATAAAGCCGAAAATCGAAATTCCCTCTACAATAGCCTTCTAAACTTGTCCTACTACTTCAAAGAATTAGGACAACAGCCTATGGCACAAAGTGCTGAAGCAGCTTCTCTGGAGAACATGGATTGATGATGTTTCGGGTTTGGATACTCTGCAGTTCGGGCACTGCTTTGTATGATTGATTTGTTTCTTCTATATTGTTGATATTTTTCTCTGCAAACTTCTCCATTAACTTTTATCTGTCACTTGTTTGCCCACTTCACCATGTCTGCCTGAAGTCTCTTATCTTAAACTCATTACATTTCTGAGTTTTAACTTCTCTAACTCATTAAAAATATCAGGCGAACATTGAGCTCAGGAGCAATGGCTTTTATTTTGCCCCTTTTTCTTTAACCCCATGTACTCATCTTTTAGCTGCTGAAAGTTGAATATTTGCATGAGCAACATCAACCACATTCCCCTTAAGGGCCTGTCCCACTTTCACGACCTAATTCACGACCTCTGCCGAGTTTGCCCTTGATTCATACTCGCAGCATGGTCGTCACGAGGTCGTAGGAGGTCATAGGTGGGTCGTAGGTAGGTCGTGATGCTAGTCGTAGGTACTCGTGGCATCAAGTAAGTTGGGGCGTTTTTCTAGCCTGATGAAAAATGTTCATGAGTAAAATAGGTCGTGAATTAGGTCGTGAAAATGGGACAAGCCCTTTAACCAGCTCACAAAGAACTCAGTGAAGTTTCTCAAACACAACTTTCCTTCAATAAATCTACTTTGGATTTCCCTTGCAGATTATTACACAATTCAATTGCAAGACACTGATTTGTCTGTGATACAGTATATAATCGTAATGGTCTTCACTCTGAGAAAATCTGATTTAGCAATTCCTGACCTGAATCCCACTTGCCTGTTAAGTTGCAGCTTCGAGTGCTGCTGAAATTTTGTAGCAACGGGCTCCAAGGGCAACGTCTCTGAGAGACAATCATTTTGATTCCTAATTACTAATTACGATTTAAAAAAAATTCCAATAATAGTTTAAGATTGTCCAGCTTTATGTTTCTGTGATTGAACCGATGTATAACATTTCCATTTCTGCAAACCTTTGGCATTATCGTCGTATCCTTGGAGCATTAGAAGGAGTTGCCTCTACATTTTCCACCTAAACGTCCCTCAGGTGCAAAATATCCAGTTAGTTAACATTCTCACTTTGGGTGCTACTAACTGACTAAGTACCTCTTTATCTCTTTGTGCACTCTTGCCCACTCAGACCTACCCACGAAAGCACTGAAATCACCACCATTTGCACATCGCAAAATAATAGAGTAATCAAAACAAAGATAAAAGAAAAGTTGACAGTTTTAATTGAGATAGTCTATTGACATTACCATAACTATGAATAAAGGCAGGATATTGTAAACGATCTAAGATAGACAAAAATGCTGGCGTAACTCAGCGGGATAGGCAGCATACCTGGATAGAAGAAATGGGTGATGTTTCGGGTCGAGACCTTTCTTCACATTCAATCTATTGAACAATTTATTTCAGAGCAAACGTATTGTATTTACTCAGTAAACAGCAGTCAAATAAAGTCAATTTAGAATTGATTTAGAGAACCTCCATGAACAGCAACAAAAGCAAAACTGACAATACAACAGCTTCCCCAATAAAAGCGCCGTCTGAAGGATTGATCCAAAATGCCAAGTACAGAGTGTTGTGTTCGATGCAGTTCAGCAGTGCCATTACCAGGAACTTCATTATATGATTCATTTCCTCCCAAGAACAGGACCTGGCTCACACAAATGAAAATTGGCAGGTAAATTATGGGAAGTGGTTATTCTAATTGTGTCCCCAAAATCGGGTGGTTCTTTCATCTATGGAGGAGAGGGTTCTGAAACACTTGCAGGGTCCCCAAGGGACAGTGTTCTTTTCTGGACCTGAGAGGCTTCAAGGGACAATGTCCTGCTCTGGATCAGAGAAATTCCAAGAGCCAAGGTCCTGCTCTAGATCTGAGATATTCCAAGGTACATTGTCTAGCATTGGATATGATACTGATGGTGTCCTGCTCAGGATATGAAATACTCCCTCGTGTTCTACCTTAGGTATGAGATAGTCCTTGGGCTTGAAATCTGATGTTTAGTTTATAGATACAGCATGGAAACAGGCCCTTCAGCCCACCATCATGTGGCATACCTACCATCAATCATTCATTCATACCATGTTTTCCCACTTTCTCATCCACTCTCTATACACTGGGGCCAATTTGCAGAGGCCAATTAAACCCATCTTTGGGATGTGGGAGGAAACTGGAACAGCCGAAGGAATCCACACAGTCACAGGGAGAATGTGCAAATTCCATACAGACAGGACCAGAGGTCAGGATTGAGCCCAAGTCCCTGGCACTCTAAGACAACAGTTCTACCAGCTGCACCACTGTGTAGCTTATAGTGAAAGACATAATGCTCCTCTGGTTC
Source organism: Malacoraja senta (assembly GCA_038087875.1). Classification (NCBI taxonomy): domain Eukaryota; kingdom Metazoa; phylum Chordata; class Chondrichthyes; order Rajiformes; family Rajidae; genus Malacoraja; species Malacoraja senta. Next base: position 33,095,514 of record CM075981.1, on the reverse strand, counting down.
AAACAGTCACCTATATTAGTTCACACTAAAGGGCCTGTCCCACTTGGGCGTCATTTGCGCATTATTTACGCGACAGGCCGGCAGTGACTGACGAGCGACAATCGCGCAAAAATCATCTAGCAGACAGTCGCGCGCTTTGCTCTTGAGGGCCCTGCTTCTTTTGGGAGCCATTGCAATGTTGTTCGTACTGTAATGTTATTTTAGTCAGATCTCCATGGCAAGGATTTTCCCAGTGAAAATTTTTCAATATTCGGCGCACTTTTTACCTGGGTGATCACGTGGTGTGGCGCACAAATCCCGCGCAAATGGCGTGCCAACAGCATACGCGGTGACGCATGGTTACGGACGTGGACGCACGGTGACGCATAATAAATTAGCATAGGCAATGTTTGTGCATAACCATGCATTACCACGTGCTACACGTACGCCATCAGTACGTCAGTGTGCGCAAGGGATACGTCACGCAGGTGGCGCGCAAGGATTTTGAACATTCCAAAATCCTGGGGCGATATGGAAGCACTGCACGTCACTGCATACGCCGCCACGCCTCGCCATGCACGCGTCACGACACGCCAACCAATTTTTAGGATGTCGCTTAAATGTCGCGCAAATGATGCCCAAATGGGACAGTCCCTTTAGTATTCACACTTGGGCACACCTAGTAGTTTCATTGAGAATCTGTGTTTACCTGGTCAATTCAGATTTTTATTGATGATGATGAAGATAAGTTTGAAGGGGATTTGTTTTGCTTTGTGGTCCCTCATACAAATGGTTGACTCTGACTTGTAACTTTGATATTGGTGACCAACAGAAAGTTGCCAGGGTTTCAAAAGAAAATGAGACATCTCAGCCAATGGATCTTTCCCCTTTATATTGATGATGTGGCGATGAAATGTGCTTCAAACTTTTTTTGTATAGTTTTGGAGCTTGCTTTTTATTAGGAATTTAAAAATTATGTGATTCTCATTCTCATTCCTTGTGTCGCTGCATTTTACATTTTTGTAATAATGTTTAAGGGCAGGAAGCTGAAGATAAACGTTGTCTGACCTTATTTAATGTAAGAGTTCATTTCATTGTGTTTTTACTGGATGTGTGCAATTGCATTCGTTGTTAATTATTGGCATGGACAATAACCCAAATTGGTGACAGATGTGAGGCTGATAAATGCCAATTATAATGAATCTGGGAATATTAACATTTCTTTGAACCTTGAAGACCAAAAGATATATTTTCCACAATATTGCATTTGCACTTTATATAACTTATACAAAATAAATTGCTGGAGCAGGCAGGAATAAATTAAAAAAAATGTAACAATGCCCCCCTTGGAAAAGTAAACTAATATGCTATATTTTTAAAATTCCTAAATATGTAATTGATATGTTGTATAGTATCCCTTTGGAATTTTTGTATTAATTCTTGGGATGTGGACATAGTTGAGATGGTCAGCATCTGGAGCCCATCTCAAAGTCCACAATGCTTCTGTCAATCTTATACTTCCACAGTATTGAATTAGGATGGTGGTTGAATGATTTCAGTGATTCCATTGAAGCATAATATGGAAATGTCATTGGAAAAATAGTCAGGGAGTTCAGAAGCTCATTCAAGAATTCTGATGAAGTCCAGTTTAATTTTCAATATTTTTGCAACATTTAATATGTACAGTGATTAACTCAAGTTTATTTATATTACCAGTCTTCAACCAAAGATAAATTTGTCTTGAAGATAGATACAAAATGCTGGAGTAACTCAGCGGAACAGGCGGCATCCCTGGAGAGAAGGAATGGGTGACGTTTTGCGTCGAGACCCTTCTTCAGAATCAGAGTTATTCCAGCATTTTGTGCCTATCTTCGGTGTAAACCAGAATCTGCAGTTCCTTCCCACACATATAAATTTGTCTTGTTCTAAAACACAGAAGTTGTTGGTGGCTTCATAATTGCTTTGGAACTGCTGCTTTGAAATTTCAAGCATGATACAGTATATGATGAGCAGTGTAGTTTTCCAATGTACTCCATTTGTACTGACCTTGCTCATGTTAAATACTTCTCCAATATTGTGTTTGCACAAGTCCATGTTCAGAACTTATTCTTAATGACCAAAGGTAGACACAAAATGCTGGAGTAGCGGATGAGGCAGCATCTATGGAGAGAAGGAATTGGCGACGTTTCGGGTCGAGACCCTTCTTCAGACTGATGTCAGGGGAGGGGAGGGGACGGAACAAAGAAATAATGTATTTGAAGACCGTAAGACTAGTGGGAGAACTGGGAAGGGGGAGGGGATAGAGAGAGAATCCAAGGGCTACCTGAAGTTAGCAAAGTCAATGTTCATACCGCTGGGGCGTGAACTACGCAATCAAAATATGAGGTACTGTTCCTCCAATTTGCGCTAGGCCCCACTCTGACAATGGATGAAGCCCTGTACAGAAAGGTCAGATAGGGGATGGGAGGAGGAGATGAAGTGCTGGGCTACCGGGAGATCAGCTTGGTTAAGACGGACTGAGCGGAGGTGTTCAGCGAAATGAGAACAGCATTTTGTGTCAACCTTCGGCATTTTGTGTCTACCTTCGATTTTACCAGCATCTGCAGTTCTTTCTTTAATGACCATGTATGCTGTGGTCCGTGGCGCATCCTTTGCATTTTTGCATCAAGTAGAGGGTTCCCAAGTATATCTGCCTGCACTGAGAGATGACTTTTTATGCATGGAAAGTAAACCATGTTTTCTAGCATCTAATAGTTGATCTTGATTTTTCAAGGATGCCAGTGGGATAGGTTGATAGAGGATCTTTTCTTCGGGATGTTTAATGTAAATTTTATTTTTTCCTATGCTGAGGCAGGGGCGGATACTTGCATTGTTGCAGAGATGAAAAATGTTAGTCTTTGTGATGGAGAATGTCCGACGATAAATCTGGGCACAGGATCAAGATCGATAAAAATAATTGTAGCCGTTTAGTTGAGCCTAAGTTGGTGGAAGGAGGACAGTAAAGATATGGGGTTGTACTGGCGATCGAAGATGGTTACTTCAGTCCTCCCAGTTTTTTACTGTTAATATCAATGGTCTTGTGCTATGAATTCCATTCACATATAGATTGCAGACCAACATTTTCCTTCAAAAAGATTGTTGTGTTTTAGTCATGGGACAATTGAAACTGGGAATATAGAAGTCAACTAGATCGAATCAAATTACTAATAATCTGTGAGTGAAATTATTAATTAAAGGATGTTTAGGATAGTAGAATATAGAAGAACTAATCTGTGCAATTTGACTAAAATCTTTTCTTTTTTTTCTATGTATACATACCTCACTTTCATAACCACAAAAGTAATCATGCCTATAGTTCCCCACACAAAAAGCTGTTAATGATTTTATAATGAATTGACAATCCCGTTAGCAAGGTGTTTGGAGACTGGAAATCATTCTGGTGACGTTGCTGATGATTAGGCTCAAACAAAAGACTTATTATTGTCGACACAAGGAACAGCAGATGCTGGCTTACATCTACAAAAAAAGACACAAAGTGCTTTAGTAACCCAGCAAGGTAGGCTGCATGTCTGGAGAGCATGGATACGTGATGTTTCGGGTCCAAACTCTTCTTCAGACTGAGCCTTCTTCATTCCTGTGCTTTAGTAACCTTTATCAGAGAAGATAGAAAATAAAATAAATGATCAAGCATTTTTTCTAAAACAGAGTTTTGCTGATGGTTGGATAATCATTGTGTGAGCTGGAATTTGTATAAGTTCCAGCCAGAATAGAAACAGACAAAGTGGCATTTAAAATTTTAGGGCCATTGTAATCAGTGATTCTCTTTGTTTGGTGAAAGCTGCCTTGGTTTCAAAGTGAAAACAGATCTAAGCTTTAACTTTTTTTGCTGCTTACGTTGCACAACCATTGACAGCTTCAATAGTTGGTTTTGTGACGTTAGATTAGCCTTATATGTTGAACTCTAAATTTGATTCTTCGTTACTGCAACTCTAACATACAACCCACATTTAAAGTGTTTGCAGTGTTTTGCTCTACCTATAAGGTCTGGCTCTTGCTGCTGGTAGAGTCTTGCTCTACTCTTTTCAACTTAGGTGATATGTACAGTGAAAATGGCTAAAAGTATTACTTGATTATTCAATCTTTTTTATACTGACCTATTGTGTGACTGTTCTATTTAAAATTCAGTTCGAGCAAAGCCATGGATTTGTAAACATTTGTGTTTTTGGCCAAAGTTGCCAAGACATGAATATTATTTTCTCTGTTAATTGCTAATGATTCATTTTGATATGTAGCCATAGTATAGACAGATTAGATTTGATTAGTCTGTTATCATATGCATCAGGGTGCAATGAAATTCCTAGCTCATACGTAAACACTAAATGCTACAATACAATGGTGAATGCAGAACAGCATATTGGTGCAAAGATTGTAGTGCAATCTGAAATAGTTCAAAAATACGAAAGTGTCACAATGGATAACTGAATGAGGTAGTTATGAGTAAGCGTATGTGGTAGCACTCCAGGAAGAGTGTAATAGAGGTGATCGGTTCACGATTTGAAAGCAGTGAGGAGAAGCTGATCTTAAGTCTGAATATCCAGGGTCTCAGGCTCCTGTATCTTTTCCCAGAGATAGAATGAAGAATGGCCAGGATGGCAGGCAAACTGAATGATACTTCCAGTCTACCAGATGTAATGCACAGTGAGGATGGAAGTGACGAACCGGGACTGGGCAGTGTTCACCACTCTCTGCATGTCCAGGGGGTCAGGAGCAGAACAGCTACCATACCAAGCTGAGTTGTGTTCCATCAGAAAACTTTCTAGAGTGTAGCTGTAGATGTCAGAGAGCATTTTCATGGACATGCCAAGTCATCTCGGGAACAAAGAAAGTAAATGCGCTGATGCGCTTTCTTGATCACTGCATAAACTCAAAGCTTTACTGCAGATGCATTGATGAGGACTGGATTGTGTTCAATTGCTGCTCCTTTAGGTCAACAACCAACCATTTCACCTTGCTGACATTAAGGGCTAGGTTGTTCTTCTGATTCCAAGGCACCAGGGGTTTCCATCTCTTTTCTGTACTCATTGTTGTTCAGGAGTGCTACCACATACATTTACTCATGTCTCATTGTTGTTGTCGATCCATCCAACAACAGTGGTACCATCGGCAAACTTCAAGATTGAGTTGGCAACGTACTTGGCCACATAGTCATTGGTGTACAGTGACCAGAACAGCGGACGCTGCACAACCCTGAAGAGCATCAATGTTGAGGGTCAGGATGGAGGAAATGGTATGAACATTTCTAATTGACTGAGGTCAGCCAGTCCAGTCAGAAGCCCATAGCAGAACGAGGCCTGAAGACCAAGGTCCAGAAATGTATAGGTAAATTTATTTTGTAGTACGGTGTTGAAGGCTGTTTGCTGACATAAGTTCTTTTCTTGTCTAGATGATCCACCGCTGAATTTCATGCAAGGGGGATGGTGGCCTCAGTAGACTTATTTCTCCTGCAAACAAATTGCAAGGGGTTTAGGTTGTCCAAGGGACTGGCACAGATGTGGCAATTACCAATCTCGCAAAGCACTTCATCATGGCTAATGATAGAGCAACTGGGCAGTCATTTAGACAGATCACTTTACTTTTCTCTTCTCGAGGAATGGACTAATGGAGATTTTCCTTGAAGCAGACTGTGACAATATATTGTTGAAGTGAAAGGTTGATGAAGACTGTGGCCAGTTGTTTGGCACACACTGTTAGAATCCACCCAGTGACTCCATCCTGATGGGCCGCTTTCTGACCTTCTACAGAGATGACCTTCTACAGAGATGTATGGGACAGACCCAGCAGGGAATCGGGGGTGGGGGATGGGCCTTGGTGGATCTTTGCCTGTTCAAAGTGGAAGTAAAAGACATTGAGCTCATCTGCATCATTCCCAGAGATCTCTCCTGATTTTGGCTTGTGGCTCATACAATATGATATGATACGATAGAACTTTATTTATCCCAGGAGGGAAATTGATCTGCCAACAGTCATAAAACACAAGATACATGAAACATGAAACATGGATGGTGGCATTCTCAACCCCCATTTTTGTTTGGTAAACAAATTGCAGGGTATCCAGGTAGGGTTTAACCAGGGGTCACAGGTGAGTGAGCACCAGTCTCTCCAGGGACTTCATGATATGTTAAGTCAGCACCACCGATTTAGTCATTGGAGGAGCTGGGGTGCGTCCTCTTTGGTACAAGAACCAGGCAGGATGTCTTGCACATTACAGGAACCCTCTCCAGGCTCAGGCTAAGGTTGAAGATATGCTGGAGTACTCCGCACAACTGACTGGCACACACCTTGAGTACACTAGGGCTGACACCATCGGGAACCGTGGCTTTGCCTTGGCGGACTCTGCTTAGCTCCTTCCTCACCTGCTCAGCCTTGATGGTCAGGCGCGACAAAGAAAGGGCAGAGGACGTGGACCAGGGGGATTGAGGGGGAGGGTCTGTCGGGGAGCAGAGGTGAGGGTGGGCAGAGACCTCACAATCAAATCTATTTAAAAACAGGTTTAGCTCATTGACCCAGTCCTGATTGCTTTCTCTTCCCAGGCCACTGGTCTTCTTGTAGCCTGTAATGCTCTTCATACCGCTCCACACATCCCTCATGTTGTTCTGCTGAAGTTTCAGCTCCAGCTTCCTCTATTGAATGATGGCATTCAGGCCCTGCCAAAGTCTCCTGGTATTCGCATGATTGAATTGAGCCTCCAGCTTGTTATCGAATTCTCTCTTGGTATCCGTGATAGCCTTGCAGAGACCCTTTCTTTGCCTTCGTGCAGTGCACTCATCCTTCCTGAATGCCTCAGATCTAGACTTTAGCAGAGAGTGAATCACCCTATTTATCACTGGTTTTTGGTTAGATTAGGTACTAATTATCTTTACGGAATGCATTCATCGATGCATTTCCTGATGAAATCGGTGAGTACACTTATTCAGGCTGGATAAAGTAATCTTGCACATTTTCACTCAAAGCAGACGTGGAGTCTCCTTAGACCACTGCCACATTACTTTTGTTGTTTGTGTCTCACGCTTCAATCTCTGTCTATAAGCCGCAGAAGCACCACTGATGGATGTTTGGAGTGCTGAGTAAAATGTGAAGGATGGAATGATAGAGTCATTGAGTCACACAGCACGGAAACAAGTCTTTTGACTTAACTTGTCCATGTGACCAAGAAGTCCACCCATTTGCCTGCGTTTGACCCATATCCCTCTAAATAGTATCCATATACCTGTCCAAATGTCTTTTAAATGCTGTTATGGTATCCGCCTCAATTACTTGCTTTGAAACTCGTTCCATATACATACTACTCTCTGCATGAACATCTTGCCCCCTCAGGTTTCTATTCAATCTTTTCCCACTCACCTTAAACTTATGCTCTCTATCTTTTGTTTCCCCATCCCCAGGAAAAATACTCTGTGCATTTACCCAATCTACTGCATCTCCTTAAGATTGTATGCACCTTGATGGGATCAGCCCTCAGTCTCCTACGCTCCAAGGAATAACATCCCAGCTGGTCAAACTCTCACTATAACTCAGTCCTGCCAACATCCTCATAAATCTTCTCTGCATTCTTTTTAGCTTAACAACATCCTTCTTTTAGCAGGGTGACTAAAACTGTACACATTACACCACTATCCCCTCTACTCCTCCAGGAACTGATGTGCATGACCTGGAGTGGAATGAAGTGATGTGAAATGTTTGCAATGTCACTGGTTGACAGTCCTCTCCCCTCTTCACCCCCCAAATTGAGAAGACAGCCCCAGAGCCTTACTGATTGATAATGCTGATAATTAGCTGATCCAAGGGCTCTTGCTCCCAGATTGGCCCCAAGCCAAAATCTAAATCCAGTTGTGGGAGAAAAATATGTTGCAGATATTGTACTAGTTTCATTTCAGTGCATTAACACATTCCACAGTGTCCTCTCGGGTGCACTGAAATTCCTGGGAAATTCTCCCAAATATTTGGTGGCCTTGTTAGTTTTGATCCTTGAAAACATAAGATATATTTATGAGAATGCAGTTTAAATGGTTGGCGCCATGTAATATTTCCATGGGTTATGTCCAGTAGCATTTGGTTGGATGCAATGTAAGAGGTCCATAAGGAATCTTGGAGGAGTCTGACCCTAATGAAAGATAGCTGCAAAAATTATTGTGTGTATTTTAGATCCAATTTTGATAAGAGATATTTTGAAGAAGAATCAACAGGATAGAAACAAGAAGTCTCAGGCTAATATGTTGGAATAGCAGGAGAAAAGGTTGCATCTTCATGCTTTAAGGCAAATTTTGGACTGATATCCCCAGTAATTAACAATTTAATTTTGTTTCCAAGAGTGGTCGCTAATGCCATTAAACTGGGCTCACTTAAGAAGGTAATTGTTGGAATGAGGAGGTAGTAGGATTGTTTTTTGGATGGATGAAAACAAGCATGTTTCTACATCTGCACACCTTGTTTATTGAGTCTGGTAGGTTCCGGTGTTACTTTAGAATCAGTCAAGGGTGAAGGTCAATCACATAATTTAACAATCCCTTGGTCCAATTTAAAAGATTGGCCTTTCCATTCCTTGGCCTCGGGCAGTTTGCAGTTTACGAAGTTGGCCTGCTCTCAAGGTGCCACTCTTCAAGTGTGAGCCTGAGTAATCACTGCCAGTGAGATGTTCAACTAAAAGGATACTGTAGATGGATCTCTTGGAATCCAATATCCACAAACGTGCTCTTTCCTGCAGGGATGAGGCGTACACTGATTTCCTTTCGCAATCTTAGACTTAGAAAGCATGGGAATCACCTGCTGGCATGCAACATTTCTTGTGAGAATTTTTTTATAATCCTCTGTCGGATGCTACTTTGTCTTGTTATGTATGGTCTATGGGTGTTAAAGGCTGGATATCTGTTTCCCGCTGATCCTTCATTAGTGTTGGACAATAGACATTAGGTGCAGGAGGAGGCCCTTCGAGCCAGCACTGCCATTCACTGTGATCGTGGCTGATCATCCACAATCAGTACCCCGTTCCTGCCTTCTCCCCATATCCCCTGACTCCGCTATCTTTAAGAGCTCTATCTAACTCTCTTCAAAGAATCCAGAGAATTGCCTCCACTGCCTTCTGAGGCAGAGAATTCCACAGATTCACAACTCGCTGTGTGACATTTTTTCCCTCATCTCCGTTCTAAATGGTCTACCCCTTGTTCTTAAACTGTGGCCCCTGGTTCTGGACTCCCCCAACATCGGGAACATGTTTCTTGTCTCTAGCATATCCAATCCCTTAATAATCTTATATGTTTCAATATGATCCCATCTCATCCTTCTAACTTCCTGTGTATACAAGCCCAGTCGCTCCATTGTTTCAACATATGACAGTCCCGCCATCCAGGGAATTAAACTGGGGAACCTACGCTGCAATCCCTCAATAGCAAGAATGACCTCCATCAAATTTGGAGACCAAAACTACACACAATACTCCAGGTGTAGTCTCAACTGCACATCTGCAGAAGAACCTCTTTGCTCCTATACTCAACTCCTCTTGTTATGAATGCCAACATGTCATTAGCTTTCTTCACTGCCTGCTGTACCTGCATGCTTTCTTTCAGTGACTGATGAATGACACCCAGATCTCGTTGTATTTCCCCTTTTCCTAACTTGACACCATTCAGATAATAATCTGCCTTCCTGTTCTTGCCACCAAAGTGGATAACCTTACATTTATCCACATTAAACTGCATCTGCCATGCATCTGCCATGCCCACTCAGCCAACCTGTCCAAGTCACCCTGCATCCTCATAGCATCCTCACAGTTCACACTGCCACCCAGCTTTGTGTCATCTGCAAATTTGCTAATGTTACTCTTAATCCCTTCATCTAAATCATTAATGTATACTGCAAATACCTGTGGTCCCAGCACCTGTGGTCCCAGCACCCCACCAGTCACTGCGTGCCATTCTGAAAGGGACCCGTTAATCTCTACTCTTTGTTTCCTGTCTGCCAACCAATTTTCTATCCATGTCAGCAGTCTACCCCCAATACAATGTGCTCTAATTTCCCCCACTAATCTCTTATGTGGAACCTTATCCAAGGCTTTCTGAAAGTCCAGGTACACTACATCCACTGGCTCTCCCTTGTCCATTTTCCTAGTTACATCCTCAAAAAATTCCAGAAGATTAGTCAAGCATGATTTCCCTTTCATAAATCCATGCTGACTCAGACCAATCCTGTTACTGCGATCCAAATGTGCCACTATTTCATCTTTTATAATTGACTCCAGCATCTTCCCCACCACCGATGTCAGGTTAACTGGTCTATAATTCCCTGTTTTCTCTCCCCCGCCTTTTTTTAAAAGTGGGAGAACATTAGCTACCCTCCAATCCATAGGAACTGATCCTGAATCTATAAAACACTTGAACATTATCACTAATGCATCCACGATTTCTAAAACCACTTCCTTAAGTACCCTGGGATGCAGACCATCAGGCCCTGGGGATTTATCAGCCTTCAGTCCCATCAGGCTTCCCAACACCATTTCCTACCTAATGTGAATTTCCTCCAGTTCCTCCGTCACCCTAGGTCCTCTGGCCACTAGTACCTGGGAGATTATTTGTGTCTTCCTTAGTGAAGACAGATCCCAAGTACCTGTTCAACTCGTCTGCCATTTCCTTGTTCCCCATAATATATTCATCTGTTTTTGTCTTCAAGGAGCCCACATTTGTCTTAACTATTTTTTTCCTCTTCACATACCTAAAGAAGGTTGATGGTTTAATTTCTCACAAGCCCGTTCTGTAATTGTGACAAGTGCTGCAACAAGGGCAAGTTGAACCTCTTGCATTTTCTGAGTGAATCTGATTGAAACACACGCTGGGTGTATTTACAGCTGTTCTCCAAACACAGGAGAAATTACAAGAGCTTTTGATCCCAAACACCTTCTATTCAAACTTAACAGTAGGGGCCTGTCTTAAGGAAATCATTTGTTGTCTTAATAGATTTTTTTTAATATTCAGGCTTTGGAAAAGCTGAATTCAGGAGGATAAAAAGATGATAGATGGAATAAAAGGTTCCAAAATACAATGTGTAGGAAGGAACTGCAGATGCTGGTTTACAACAAAGATAGACACAAAATGCTGGTTAGGTAGCATCACTGGAGAGAAGGAATGGGTGGTGCTTCGGGTTGAGACACTTCTTCAGTCTGGCACAATGCATGGCTATACAATGCTCTAAACAAGAGCAGAAACAGTGCCGGACTTCATGTTTGGTTGCACAATGAAAGTGCCTTTGCACAAGTTGGGTTAAACACCTCAAGGTCACTTAACAGAATGTCCTTGACAGTTTTCGTAGGTACAGCTATGGCCACATAGAAAAAACTTTCCATTGTATAATGCTAAACAAGAACAGATGGTTCGGAATTTATCTGCAGCAGTTACGTATGTACTATAACTACAAGCGCAGATTCGAGGCTGCTATACTGTAGTAAATGACTCACTAGATATCCCAAGGTATTTCTCATTTCTTCAAGGGTGTTATAGAAGATTTTCCTTTTGCTTGAATGCATCGAAGATATCAACACTAACCAGTCACTGCCTTGCTTAGTACGCATCACCAAAACTAAACCTTTTCCAACCACCATGGCATACCTTAGCTGCAGTGTGTACCATACACAGAGTGCACAACTGCAAACTATTACAACTTGCCTAAACTCTTTCTCAGCATCTTTGAAGCCGACAACCTCTTCCACCTGGAAGAACACGGGCACCCGATGCATGTGATTACTACCTACCAGAGGTACACATCCAAGTCACAAACCATTGACACTTGAAATTGCATTACTATCACTGCAACTTAACTTTGTCAGTATCTTCAAACTCACCTCCTAAAAGTAGTGTGAAAATGCCTTCACCAATTATTGGGCGACAGCAGCCAAAGAGAATCACCACCTTCTCAAGTGTAATAAGTATTGACCTTCCCGACAATATCCACATGCTATGCATGAAGTACAGGTCCACCACCGATTTTCCGGCAACTGATGGTACAGCACCTCCTTTAATCAGGACAATATTACAAGAGCGCACTTGAAATCTCTCCCGGAAGTCTCCCTGACAATGTGGTGCCTGTGGCGAGGCGGCCAATCTGGACCTCATCAGGACTTCCGCGCCGATCGGCGGGTCAAATTTTCCCCTAGTGGCAGGGGCTCTGGAACTCCATCCTGGCCAGAGCCAGCAGATCTGTTCCCATAGCCGACTTCCGCGGCTAATTTTGTGGGCTGGTATCTTGGCCACCGGAGGCCGTAACTTCTGTTGGTCTGGCAAAACGGATAATCCAGCAAGGTTCTGGAACCAAGGGTGGCGGAAAATCAGTGGTGGACTTGTATATGAAAGGAGATGACCGCACCATACTTTGAAGTTGGGAGCAGCCTTGCTTTGATTTATCTCCAAAGAATTTAAGAGCTTTGGATTTGTGCAGTGTGGGGGTCAGCAGCCAATAGTGGGAAAAAGCAAGAGTCCAGCACTGAAGGAATTCTGAATGGGAGATCCAGGCCGTTGGTTGATTCAGAAGAAAGAAAAGGTTAAAGCCCTGAGCAACTATGATGCAAATATTACATTTTGACCAGGAGCCAATATAGGTTGGCAAGTAAGCTGGGGGAATCGGTGGTGTGAGTTACAGCTGTCAAAGATTTGAACAGATTTACAGTGGAGGAAAGCAGGAAAGTTTAAAAGGTTTTCCAACAATCTACTTCAAAATGGCAGCAGTAGTAGGGAGGTATCCCCATAAGAAGTATTAGTCACAAGGCATTTACTTGCTAATATAACAGCTGAACTAATAGAGTCTTGAAGTTTTAATGCCATCCAAGCTTAATCTCTGAATTTATTGTGGCTATTTGAGCTATCAGATTGTATTCTATATTATGTAGTTTTGATATTTGAGCTGTGTGTTATTCCATTCAATCGCAACTCTTTTACTTAAAGAATTTCCATTAAGTAATGCGCATTTCTACCCATCTTTTACCTTCTCGCGAATAAAATGTTCCAGGCTCTGCACTGGATATGACTAAACTGAGCGTGGCCTGAATTGATGCTTTATTCCATTTAAAAGACACAAGTGCATACAACAGAACAAAGTTCAATAAATTAAGATAATTCAGTCTAAGTCAATTATATTAACGACTCCCAACCTGTCTAACTATGAATCAGAATTTAAATCCTCTGCTGTGATAATTGAGAAGAAAATGATATAATTTTAAAATTAGAAAACAGTTATGCAAGTGTGAAATTTAGGAAGCAGTTTATTCATGCAGGGTAAAAACTGCATGAATTAATAAGTGTTTGTTATATTGCAAAACCTGGTAAAAACTGCATTAATAAGTGTTTGTTATATTGCTCATGAAAGAAAACTGGCAAGGAACATAAAAACTGACTGCAAAAGTTTTTATAGATATGTGAAGAGAAAGAGATTAGTTAAAACAAATGTAGGTCCCTTGCAGTCAGAAACAGGTGAATTGATCATGGGGAACAAGGACATGGCAGACCAATTGAATTACTACTTTGGTTCTGTCTTCACTAAGGAAGACATAAATAATCTGCCGGAAATAGCAGGGGACCGCGGGTCAAATGAGATAGGGGTACTGAGTGAAATCCAGGTTAGCCGGGAAGTGGTGTTAGGTAAATTGAATGGATTAAAGGCCGATAAATCCCCAGGGCCAGATAGGCTGCATCCCAGAGTACTTAAGGAAGTAGCCCCAGAAATAGTGGATGCATTAGTGATAATTTTTCAAAACTCCTTAGATTCTGGAGTAGTTCCTGAGGATTGGAGGGTAGCTAATATAACCCCCCTTTTTAAAAAGGGAGGGAGAGGGAAAACGGGGAATTACAGACCAGTTAGTCTAACATCGGTAGTGGGGAAACTGCTAGAGTCAGTTATTAAAGATGGGATAGCAGCACATTTGGAAAGTGGTGAAATCATTGGACAAAGTCAGCATGGATTTACGAAAGGTAAATCATGTCTGACGAATCTTATAGAATTTTTCGAGGATGTAACTAGTAGAGTGGATAAGGGAGAACCAGTGGATGTGTTATAGCTGGACTATCAGAAGGCTTTTGACAAGGTCCCACATAAGAGATTAGTATACAAACTTAAAGCACACGGTATTGGGGGTTCAGTATTGATGTGGATAGAGAACTGGCTGGCAAACAGGAAGCAAAGAGTAGGAGTAAACAGGTCCTTTTCAGAATGGCAGACAGTGACTAGTGGGGTACCGCAAGGCTCAGTGCTGGGACCCCAGCTATTTACAATATATATTAATGATTTGGACGAGGGAATTGAATGCAACATCTCCAAGTTTGCGGATGACACAAAGCTGGGGGGCAGTGTTAGCTGTGAGGAGGATGCTAGGAAGCTGCAAGGTGACTTGGATAGGCTGGGTGAGTGGGCAAATGCATGGCAGATGCAGTATAATGTGGATAAATGTGAGGTTATCCACTTTGGTGGCAAAAACAGGAAAGTAGACTATTATCTAAATGGTGGCCGATTAGGAAAAGGGGAGATGCAACGAGACCTGGGTGTCATGGTACACCAGTCATTGAAAGTAGGCATGCAGGTGCAGCAGGCAGTGAAGAAAGCGAATGGTATGTTAGCATTCATAGCGAAAGGATTTGAGTATAGGAGCAGGGAGGTTCTACTGCAGTTTTACAGGGTTTTGGTGAGACCACACCTGGAGTATTGCGTACAGTTTTGGTCTCCAAATCTGAGGAAAGGCATTCTTGCCATAGAGGGAGTACAGAGAAGGTTCACCAGATTGATTCCTGGGATGTCAGGACTTTCATATGAAGAAAGACTGGATAGACTCGGCTTGTACTCGCTAGAATTTAGAAGATTGAGGGGGGATCTTATAGAAACTTACAAAATTCTTAAGGGGTTGGACAGGCTAGATGCAGGAAGATTGTTCCCGATGTTGGGGAAGTCCAGGACAAGTGGTCACAGTTTAAGGTTTAAGGGGAAATCCTTTAGGACCGAGATGAGAAAAACAATTTTCACACAGAGAGTGGTGAATCTCTGGAACTCTCTGCCACAGAAGGTAGTTGAGGCCACTTCATTGGCTATATTTAAGAGGGAGTTAGATGTGGCCCTTGTGGCTAAAGGGATCAGTGGGTATGGAGAGAAGGCAGGTACAGGATACTGAGTTGGATGATAAGCCATGATCATATTGAGTGGCGGTGCAGGCTCGAAGGGCCGAATGGCCTACTCCTGTACCTATTTTCTATGTTTCTATGTTTCATATTGATATAGGCAGATAACAAAGTTATAGAGGAAACATAACTAAACAGACACAATCTCATTGTGTCCTAAGAGTTTAGTTTAGGTGCATGTTTTTTGAATAGGTCAACAGGCTCTTGGACAATATCTTGTTGTTGTAATACAAGAACAATAAATCTATACAATGGCTGGAGGATGCAGCCTTTGTCTCAAATGTGTGAACGGAGTTACTGATGAGTTACCCCAACAGTTCTATCTGTGAATGGACCATGGATTGTCTGAAAGTACCCCTGAGGGGCGGAATTATGTTGGAGGAATGAAAACAAAATGGCAAGGTGCAAAACATTGCAGATACTGAACATTTGAAATAAAAGCAGAGAATACTGGAACTACTCAGCAAAACAGGCAGCATCTCTGAGTGGAAAACATTAACCTTGTTTCAAATACAGATGATTTCCCTGGTTTGCTGCATACTGCCAGCAGTTTGTTTTATTCGCACAAGAGGATTCTACATTCACTGTGAAATACTACACTTCTTGGACACATTCATACGTAAATACATATGTTCCACACTGCTCGTTTGCAATCTTCAGTTGGTTATTTGTGCGCTTTTCAAAGGCTGTAATGTAAAAATTGCAGGAACATTTTACATTTTGGTTTGTGAAAAGTTCACAGTTTCATATTACTTTCCCTTTCACAACTCTTACTTCTATTTAACGACCTTGCCTATCTGTGCTGCCATCTTTAAGGATTTATGGATGTGTGCACCAAGGTCCCTCCGTCCCCCAATAATCCCAAGGACCCTAAAATTTATAGTGTTTATCCTAACCTCATTTATACTCCCAAAGTGCATTTCATCTCATTTATTTGGATTGAATCCCAAAATGCCATTTTTCAGTTCATTTTGCCGACACATTGACATCACCTTCTAGGCTAAAACTACCCTCCCACTGTCAACCACTCCACCAATCTGTGTCATCTACAAACTTACCCAACATATCACTTACATCCAGATGCAAACAATAATGTACATGAGAAACAACAAGAGAAACAATGTTGAACACATGTTGAACACATGGATCCAATCACAAAAGCAAATCTCTACCATCACCCTCTATCTTTTATTGCTGAGCCAATACTGGTCCAATTTGCCAACTAGCCCTGGAACCCAAGGCCTAATCTTTTGGACCAGTCTCCCTTAAGGGACCTTGTCAAAAGCCTTGGTGAAGTCTGTGTCAACTACACCTACTGCACTGCACTAATCAGTATACTTTTGTTTCCTTCTCAAAAAAATTGATCAGACTGCCCAGCCAAGATAGCCTTTGACAAAGCCATGCTATCTATGTCTGTGTAGGAAGGAACTGCAGATGCTGGTTTACACCAAAGATAGACTCAAAATGCTGGAGTAACTCAGTGGGTCAGACAGCATCTCTGGGGAAAATGTCTGATTAGTCTCAATCTTTCCATAAAAAAACATTAATTCTGTACCTCTGAATAACTTTCAATGCTTCTAATAACTTTTCTCTCACTGTTGGGTTCACAGTTATACAATTTTCAGGTAGTGTGATGCCAGACATGACAGTGCCAGGCCTCAGTGTAGGAGACATTGACCTGAAATATGACACTGACATTGATTCACTTATCTTTATCATGAATTTGGAAGATTTAGCAGTGTCAATAATGATGATACACTCCAATGCCTCAGAGTGTCTTCTGTGGGTAGTCCAGTCTCAGAAGCAGGAGGGAGGGCAGAAACCACCATTGCTGAGTAGACCATCATTTTTGTACCAGATCTCTTTCTCAGTTGACCAAAGATATGTTGAAGATAGGCATGACTTTCCTTATCAAAGTCCTTGGACACCCAGCTGTGTTGTATATACTTATGTTTAAATCCATTTGTGAATACCTTGTGAACTAAGCCATCGTGGATGTAAACCCATTTTGTGCTATTCTGTTTTTATAAGGATATAATTTTCCCAACTGTTATCAGGCAACCAAATCATCCTACCACAACCAGAGAGCAGTGCTGAACTACTATCTACCTCTTTGGTGACCCTCGGATGATTCATGACTTTGCTGGCTTTAACTTGCATTAATTGTTATTCCCTTATCATGTATCTATCTATCTATATATTACTAAAACTCCCATCTTGTTTGTTTCTATGCATGCCTGCGTGCGTGCGTGTCTGTTCGAGTGATCCCGGAACTATGCCAAAATGGTACACGATAGCACTAACATATTTGCACCACCTTACTCACAATTGTCCTGTGGTGGTTTGTGTCAAGTTTCGTTAAGATTGATGTTATTTTACACGTTATTAACATTTTTAGCTTTACAAATTCAAGTTTAAGAAATATTTAGCAGCTATTGGGATCCAAATCCTCTTGCAACAAAGTTGCAATCCAGCAACACTCAGTCCTGCCAGAAAGTTTTTAATCTTTAAAAACAGGAGGGGGAGGGAATGCTGGGGGAGTCAGGGGAAGTGCTATTGCATTATTTTTTAAAGTCCTCAAAGCAAGAGGAGGGGTGGCAGTGCTGGGGGATATGCCCCTGCACAGTTGGGGGCTATGCGCAAGTGCTGGAATATGGGGGAACGGGTGAGTGGTGGAATATTGCGTTGGGGAACGGGTTGCGTTGGGGGACCAGGCCTCCCATGAGGGCTATGGGTGAGTGGTGGAATATTGCGTTGGGGGAACAGGTTGCGTTGGGGGACCAGGCCTCCCATGTGACAGGGACCCATAGGGTCCCACATGGTCTAATACACTACAAATGGCTCAATTGTAATCACGTATTGTCTTTCTGCTAACTGGACAGCACGCAAGAAAAGCTTTTCACTGTACCTCGGTACTCGTGACAATAAATTAAACTGAACTGAACTAGTTATAAATGCGTTAAAGAAGGAACTGCAGATGCTGGAAAATCGAAGGTACACAAAAATGCTGGAGAAGCTCAGCGGGTGCAGCAGCATCTGTGGAGCGAAGGAAATAGGTAACGTTTCGGCCCGAAACGTTACCTATTTCCTTCGCTCCATAGATGCTGCTGCACCCGCTGAGTTTCTCCAGCATTTTTGTGTACCTTAGTTATAAATGCGTTTCTCGCAGCCCTGTATTATGATGTCATCGTTGCATCTCCCTATGATTCCACCTTACAGTGCCTCATCTAATAAATAAATGAGGTTCAAATATTTTCTGCTTACTTGCTGATAGAGCTTCATGTGAGGCAGGGGAGAACATGCAGAAACTTTAGAGCCTCTGGTTCAACTCCCTGAGATTTCTCACTGGATTTCTTGTGTGTAAATGCAATTCAGAGAACACAGAAATTATTCTGCAGTTCTTAGCAACAAAAATGTTTTGTTTAAACAGAACTGCTCCTATTAGACACGGCACATTAGTATCAGTAGCAAGTAAATATTGTATATGATAGTATCTTAAAGGGCCAACATCAGGTTTTTTTTCCATAACCTACTCAGGTATTTACATAATCACAAGCAAAATCAACTCAACAATCTTGTTAAAATGATCAACAAGTATTTTCAGTAAGACTAAAATAACTTTCACTGCTGGGCTGAGTAAAATTGCACATGATTATTGTATTATAATCTAGCATATTGCATATTTGATTGGACTGCAATTGAAGTTAATTGTAGCAAGTCATTAATGTATTATTATATGATGAATACTTTACATGTAAGAGATGTTGAGGTCCATTGTGTGAAGTGAGAAGAGAGTAACATTAGATAGTGTGTCATGGAGGGGCAAATAGGGTTAAATTGTCATATATACCCAGGAGCCCAGTAGATGATCATTTTCAGTAGGGACAATATACAGTGCCTACCAACCTGCGTGTCCTTGGGAACTGGAAGAAACCGAAGCACCCAGAGGAAACTAACTTGGTCACAGGGGGAACGTGCAAACTCTACACAGCATCAAAGGTCGGGATTGAACCCGAGACCACACCTGGAGTATTGCGTACAGTTTTGGTCTCCAAATCTGAGGAAGGACATTATTGCCATAGAGGGAGTGCAGAGAAGGTTCACCAGTCTGATTCCTGGGATGTCAGGACTTTCATATGAAGAAAGACTGGATAGACTCGGCTTATACTCGCTAGAATTTAGGAGATTGAGAGGGGATCTTATAGAAACGTACAAAATTCTTATGGGGTTGGACAGGCTAGATGCAGGAAGATTGTTCCCAATGTTGGGGAAGTCCAGGATAAGGGGTCACAGCTTAAGGATAAGGGGGAAATCCTTTAAGACCGAGATGAGAAAAACATTTTTCACACAGAGAGTGGTGAATCTCTGGAACTCTCTGCCACAGAGGGTAGTTGAGGCCAGTTCATTGGCTATATTTAAGAGGGAGTTAGATGTGGCCCTTGTGGCTAAAGGGATCAGGGGGTATGGAGAGAAGGCAGGTACGGGATACTGAGTTGGATGATCAGCCATGATCATATTGAATGGCGGTGCAGGCTTGAAGGGCCGAATGGCCTACTCCTGCACCTATTTTCTATGTATCTATGTATCTATATCTCTTGCACGGAGCGGCAGTGGCTCTACTAGCTGTGCGCTGCCATGCCACAATGCCACAATTATCTTTGATCTGAGATTCCTTTCTGAACAATTCCATCCAGTCATTCCAGAGCTAACTGACATTAGAAATCCTTCAATATGAGCAGCTTGCTGGTACTTGTTAGAACTCAACAATCAGATCAAGGTCTCAACCTTACATGAATTTGGGTTAAATATTCTTCCACATCTGGAAAGGTGCATCAAAGCACTGAAAGGAGGAATTACTCAATAATGGTGGACACCAGAGTTTCTGTGGCAGTGGAACAGCAGGTTTGTCCACTTTACTTAACTCTGAGCAATACACAAAGTGCTGGAGGACATGAAACATTGTCTGCCCATTTCTCTCCATAGATGCTGCATGACCCACTCAGTTCCTCCAGCACTCTGATTTTTCTGCTCAACATTTCAGCTACTGCAGTCTCTTCAGTTCAATCTCCCTCTTACTGAACACTGAAACAGACCTCAGTTCTCCTGTCTAGGTCTGCTTGGATGTGAGTAGCCCATATCATTGGAGGACATTGAATATGAAAAATAATTTTGCATATTGCATTCAAAATGTACGTTTCACATCATTTGACAATGCTGTGCCTGCTCAGTGACCTCTATACGTTAAAGTAACATATACATGGAGGACCTGCAGCAGCTAAGGAACGCAACATGAGCACAAAATATCCAATGAAATTTAGCAACAGCATTTTAGATACAGTAGGCTGTTGTATTAAGCAAAAAAAATTCCCACCGTATCTTTTTATGAATAGTTGCTGAGTTCTATGGAATTAATTTCATGCACCACATGATACATTCTCATTCTGTGCTCTTGGTTCTCATTCATGTGGAGAAAATGTATTTGCTTTGTTGATGGAGTAGTCTTGATCGGGCAGGTAGCTTTCCTTTGCTCTCGTGCTCCATAGATTATAGAGCTCTTAGTCAACCTTTTCTTCATTTTATTACCGGAGTGTTCAAGGGTTTACAGATTGATTGCCAGTCTGTTGCACATATAGGAATTTTATGGAAGTAGTTTGACGGAAAGTCATGAGTAGAGGTGCAGCCGTTAACCTAGGGTCACATCAACAATTGTGTTGTTTTAATTATGAGCTCATTCAGCTCCTGTGCAATGTCTGGTTCAATTTCTCCTTCAGCCCAATTCTCATGGTAATCTCAATAACACTCAGTGTGTGAGGGGGAAAAGAATCCCCAAAACAACACAGATGGACTGAGGAGAAAAAAAATAGGACATTGACGTTAATAATCTCTGTAACAGCTTTTTAAAAGGGATCCTGATGGGCAAGCTCACTGTTTAAACGCCTGTTACTCTACTGGGCTTTGTGAGGTCGTTAAGAGGTGAAAGATTTTAAATTAGAAATGGGAGCTCCAAGCAATGGAGGTTACACACTTTGCTCTAACCTAATAACTTCAAAAGTTAGATAAATATTTATCTGAAACTTCCCCTCTGTAAGCTATATTAAGGAAACAGTTTATTTTCACTGTGCCTGCTTAAAAAGTAACCTGCCAAAATTTTAGCTAAGACACCATTATCTTCTACATTTTCAGCTTTTTACCATACATGAATGTGCACAATTTTTTTAAAGTGCACGTCCATGAGGCCAGTTACTTTTAGATTAAAGTTGAATCTGTTTCAGCTTCATGGAATATACTTTAATAGGAATGTACTCAGTGGATGTGGATTAAAAAAAAGAATCTTTTTTTCATCTAATGCATGTTCATTTTCTAAGAAGCATCGGTACAACAATAGGAATTTGTAGTGTTTTTAATATAGACAAAAAACCATATTGTTTAGCAGTTTTTAAAAAGGTAGCTTTAACCAGGGGAAGATCATGGGAGGTAGCAAAAACCACGAGAGAGGTGTTAAATTATTTTTCCCATAGTACAGTAATATTTGCTAGCACATGACAAGAAATGCAGGTGATTGTTTTAGATACAACGGTCAAGATAATAGTTGCACCTCATATGCTTGGTGTATGATATTTGCTTGCAAATGATTTGCAAATGCACATTCCTCATAACTCTGCATCCTTACAACGTTCACTTTCAATATATATCTCTTTCTTTTCATTTTCTTTTTTTCCCAATTCCACAGTGTTAGTTTTGTTTCTCTAGATGTTGGATACATTATGGACTTAAGATGATGATGTTGACATTGATAGGAACTTTGAGTGTAGATGGTGTCACCTGACTTCAATCTATTATTTCTAACCCAAGAGTCAGGAATGTATTGTAGTGGGGGTATTTAATATCCAAACTAGATTGGAAACATCGATTTAATGTACATTCCCAGTCGTGGACATTGAAGCCAATTATAAATCCTCTATAGCTGAACTATTTGTGGTGAAGTAACTCAACAAAGACCGAACATTCTCCTTTAAT
The DNA here is from genome assembly GCA_038087875.1 of Malacoraja senta. Lineage (NCBI taxonomy): Eukaryota > Metazoa > Chordata > Chondrichthyes > Rajiformes > Rajidae > Malacoraja > Malacoraja senta. The sequence goes on along the minus strand of CM075981.1, from coordinate 33,073,321 downwards.
TGGAGAAAACAGATGCAGATTGGATGCCTGCTTTGGTGAGCACCTGTTTGCAGTTAGTAGAGTTGACCCTGAGCTTCCAGTTTCCTGTCACTTTAATTCTCCATCACACTCCCACTCTAACCTGTCAGTTTGTAGTTCCTGCCACTGTGCCGACAAGGGCAGCGTAAGCTTGAGGAGCACACCTCAGCTACGGTCTGGACATGTTGGAGCCTTTGGGACTCAGTATCAAATTTACCAATTTCAAGTAACAAGTTTTCTTTGTTCATATCAAAACTGGCCATTTCTGCAGCAAGTTATCCATATATAATTTGGGTTTTTTCTCTCCTTCCTGATGTAGCCTGAACATATCCTGCAGCACTGAACTGCATTCCACAACTTTTACATGTCCCATTTCTTTCTCTGACATTCCTTATTAATCTCTCAATAGATTGCTTCATTATCAATGTTTCACCATGACAACCCAAGGACCACCCCCACCCCCACCCCCCCCCCCCCCCCCAGTTCTGATAATGGATATTTGATCTGGACTGTTAACTTTCTTGATCTTTCCACAGATGCTAACTGATCACCTGAGAGGTTCCAATATTTTCTGTCTTTAAAGGTCACAAACTGCTGGAGTAATTCAGCAGGTCAGACAGCATCTTTGGAGAACATGGATAAGTGATGTTTTGGGTCAAGACCCTTCTTCAAACTTCTCAGTCTGAGAAAAAGAGTCTCAACCCAAAACGTCACCTATCCATGTTCTCTAGTGATGCTGCTTGACTTGCTGAGTTACTCCAGCACTTTGTGTCTGTTTGTGTATTAACCAACATCTGCAGTTCCTTGTTTGTACATTTTCTGTCTTTATTTCAGATTTCCAGCATTTGCAGTTCTTTGGTTCCCAATAACAAGAACTTAACTTGAGAATTTCTTATTCTAAACACCCAGTGCTGGAGGAACTCAGCATCTCAGGCAGCATCTGGGAATGGACTGGTGATGTTTTAGGTTGGCATTCCAGAATGTGTTGTCTCTTGTGTCTGTGAATTTCTAGATCTTGTCATCTACATATTCACATAGCCATTGGGGACAGGCTAATTTAAATCAGGTTTGCCCAATTTCCAAACGTTCATAACAAACCAAGTTCCTACGCATGAATTGCTTTGCTCTTTAGGCTTGTTTGTGTACTGCAAATGTGCACAGAGATGGGCTGGTTGTTTGACATTTTTCTGCATTTTCACATGATTAATTCTATAATGTTTTTAAATTCTTATTTTCCAATGTGCATTATGTAGAAAATATCTGAATAGCATGAAGAATCTCGACTTTGCCATTCACCTGGAAAAGAGTCACATTGCTGTTATCAGAAAGAGAAATTGCTATTGTGACAATGGAGATTTTAGGAACAGTTTTAGGAAGGCACTGCTTGAATGTAATTTTTAAGGAAGACTTAATCCCGAGAAGGAAAGATTCAACCAATGCTTTTGTAAGAAGTCCTTATTTTATTAATAGTTTGGTTTCAACTCAAAATGTATAAACAAGGAACTGCAGATGCTGGTTTACAAAAAATGACACAAAGTGCTGGAATATCTCAGCAGGTCAGGCAGCAATTCTGGAGAACATGGATAAGTGATGTTTTGGGTCTGGACCCTTCTTCAGACTGATGGTCCTGACCCATCTTGAATCGGTCTGAAAAAGGGTCCCAATCCGAAACATCACCTATCCATGTTCTCCGGGATGCTGCCTGACCCGCTGTGTTTCACTCCAGCACTTTGTGTCTCTGGTTTCAGCTCAACCTTTCCATTGTCATCAGAGAGCAAAGGAAAACCTAAAATCTTAAAGGCATTGAAATGTTGAATAGCTTCTTTCATAACCCACCCGATATTCCTTTCATAACCCTTTCCTTTCCTTTCTTTTGCACATTTTATGCCTTCATCATAAATAAGAACTGAGCTTTTGTCTTATCATGTTTTTGCAAAATGTGCTGCATATTGGGAAGGCCAGCTTCCTGGATTGGTTGCCAGTTTAGTTCTGCTAATTGTGCAGATTGATGGCTGTGAGTTTGGATGTGTAAGATCACAGACCATCTTGATAAGTGGGGCAAGGGGGAGTGAGCACATAGATCCCTTCAGGACACAGGATCTTGAATAAACCACATCTTGCTCCAATTGGGGATGAGGGTTGCATCAAAGAAAATTGGCAACAGTTTCCAAGATTTGTTGGTCTTTGTACTTCCTGATATTACTTCATGCTGTGCATTAGTGTGGTAGAATGGTGCATAAACCGGAGTCTCCCAGTTCCGAGTAATGTCACTGACAAATGGGCACCTGGTTTTAGTTTGCTGGCACGCTTGCATGTACATTCTGTTTTGAATTATATGTAACTGAGTTCCTTAATTATTACAAAGACTGAAACATTTGGCTTTTTTGAATTGGGTTTATTACTGGAGCGTGCTGCAGGTAACATCAATCACTATTTACAAAAAGCTTCCTGTGTTGTGACATCCTGTCTAATGGCACACTCTGCTACTTTCATTTATTTGTCAGAGGAAGAGTAAATTACAAGAAGTTGCTTATGACTGAGTCAGTTCAGTAAAAGATCAATGTTAAAGCATCACTGGAAAAAGCAAAAGAAAGTATGTGATGGAGACTGAGTAGTCAGTTAAAGGATAAGGTTTGTTTAGTTGCCAGTGAAATAGTAAACTAAATTCTATTCACCACTTATGCTCATTGTCACAGATTGTTGTCCTTATTGTTACAGATTCTTTCAGGCTACGTTTGCAAGGGTACTTGGCAAAGAAGTCAAAATCTTTCACCATCCTAGCACACATCTCTGTTCCAGCTCATCAGTTAAATTAATAATTCAGTAAGATTGATGCTAAAACATATCTTTTATCTCTCCCTGCGCATCCCCGTGTTGACAAAAGTAAGGTATTGAACCACAGACGGCATGAGTTAATTTATAGAAGTTTTGCTCTCTTTCGATGTTGTACTCTAAGCTTCTTAAAAGGTGGTTTAATATGCTGGATGATTGCCTTTTTCCTATGTATATCGCAAAGGACTTGTAAAAAGGCAACAGCAGAGCTCTGAATTAAATTAGTGTCCCTATGGAGTGTAAGTGTTAAGTACTGTCGAGTCTTTTATGTGGTTAATCACTCTTTGCTTGACCAGTTAATTCTTAATTCTAAATCTCTCTTTCTGCAGTCTGAATCAGTTCAATTCCCATGCATGTTATTCTTTGCAACCCTGAGATTATATTGCGAGAAAACAGTACTACTCTGAGATGTGAAATCTTAGGAGGGAACTCTTGGGCTTTAGAGTTTGATGTCTGAAAGTAAAGCTGCCTAGGGTAGTGCTTACAGTCAGAGGGGTTTGGAGGAGAGATCCAGAAGGAGCCCAAGTTGGAAGAACTTGTATAAGAGGAATACATAGAGTTAGAGGGCAGGGAGGTTATGATGCTGAGTTCATGAGTTTTGAAGTTGCTCTAGTGCTCAAATACAATGCAAGGATGTAAATGGTCTGCTTCAGCCTGATGTAGTGACTGGTAATTAGAAAGAATGAATGGCAAGAATATAGAGTTAATGTTAAGGCCAAACACAAGGCTTCAGTCTTAAACATATTTACCTTGAGGAAATTGCAATCATCTAGGTCATGATATTGTGCATGCAAACTGATACTACAGAGACAAGAAGGGGTTACAACTATTGGAGGAGACTTGGGGATATTGACAGAACGCCTAATCTTGTGCTTCATATGGCTTTGCGTCATTGAACAAGTGAGCCAAGGCTAAATTCTTTGAATGGCATAGGTGATGATGTGAGGTTGAGAAGGAAGCTATTGAAGAAAAGGCTTTGGCTGTACACATAAGAAATTAGTATTCTGGTGGAGTGACTGAAATACAATGTTCCATAGCATAAAAGATGATGTGTTCAATTGATTCTATTGTGGGATTAGATTTTCCCACTTGATTTATTTGGAAAAAAAACTCGCATATTTTGAACCAATTAACGAATTTTAGAATTATAAATAATTGGTGTATTATATAAGATTAGCCTTAATGAGTAGGATTCTGCCTTTTGACTTGCCTTTCAGATGCAATTTTGATAAGTGGCAGCAATTTAAAATGAAATGATCCCATTGTATGGCTGATCCCTTTTATCGTCCTTATGGGGCATGTAATCTCTTCCCTGGCTCTCTTCCACTTTCCATGTGATGGATACATGGCCAAAAATTAGTTACTTTTGAGCAGGTTAACCAGAAAGGCCTAAAGGATGTCCAAACGGTGTCCGGCTTGGAAATATCAACTCATCCGTGCAGGCCAGGAGCCAAATAAGACAAACCAATGCGTGGACCTACTTCCTTGCACCTTCCAAGTTGCATGCTGCTGTCCATATTTGGCACAAGTTGTTCTCTGAGCCAAACCATGAAAAATGACACCAGGAAACCCACAAGGTGAAGAGAAAATACGATGAGTAATGCTGTTTACTTAAACTGTGCATGTGAATGTGCACTTTTCTTGGAGTGAAACATGCTAATGATCATTCCCCAGTCATTTTGAGTTGCTCCAGAAATTCAACCAGGCGGATCGCGTAATGAGTTGCACAAGTGCGCAAAACAATTTCCTTGTCAAATGACGTCATCCCTTGTTCATTGCCAGCCAAACTACACCACGCTGATTTGTGAAATGAGTGTTGTTAATTATTTCTTAATAATGCTGCAAGCTTCTGGAGTCTGACCAAAGTAAGACTTAGTATGGTTTCTTTCAGTCCCATGATCTCTTGATGCTGACCAACTTCACCCTCTTCCCCAGAATATATTGGCCTCATTGACCTGTGCAATTCTTTGCCACAGAAGGCTGTGGAGGCCAAGTCAGTGGATCTTTTTTTTTGGCAGAAATAGATAGATTTTTGATTAGTACAGGTGTCAGAGGTTATTGGGGGAAGGCAGGAGAATGAGAAAGGGAGAGATAGATCAGCCATGATTGAATGGCGGAGTAGACTTGATGGGCCGAATGACCTAATTCTACTCCTATCACATATGACCTCATGGCCAGTCTACAACCCTCAATTCTCCCCAGCTCATGATTCCTCTTGTCCGCACCATACCATTGCCAATTCTCCCTGCCCTGTCATCTTGTCCTACATGCCACAAGCTATGCCATCGCATCCTAATCTTCACATTGCCCCCATCCCGACCCTCTACAGCGCTAATCTCTGACTAGCCGCATCAGGCTTCCATTCCTCATAATCCCCTGCCCCATCCCCAACAACAAATGTGTTTTGCATGCACCCCCTCAACCTTGCCTAGGTTCTGGACACCATAACTTGCATATCTCAAAACATGATATGCAGGCTTAAAAACATTTCATGGCAACCTACAACCAAATTATTTGTTAATATACTGCTTTATATGCTTGAATGATGCACAACTTATTTAAATCTTGTATTTTCAATAAAAAAATAATGGCTCATGAGGATATCACATCTATATTTTAATGTAGATGATCATTGTATTTGAATTTACTTCAACCAGAAAGGATGCAAGCCAAGATACAGCTCAAAGCTGATTGTGACTTATATAGTCTAACATTAAACATGCATATAATGTACTGAAGATTTAAAGTGATCCAACACGAAATGTCACCTGTCCATTCTCTTCACACATGCTGCCTGACCTGCTGAGTTACTTCATCACTTTGTGTTTTTTCATAATTAATTCCAAAGAATTGAATTAGCAACTGTGAAGGAATAGCTTCATAGTTTCTAATGAAGATGTAGTGTGCTTTGGTGGGAAACAACCTCATGTTGGAGAGAATGAGGATCTGGTTGTGAAGAAAGGAACTGCAGATGCTGGTTTAAACCGAAGATAGACACAAAAAGCTGGAGTAACTCAGCAGGTCAGACGGCATCTCTGGAGAAAAGGAATAGGTGACGTTTCGGGTCGAGACTTTGGGTAGGGTCGTCTGAAGAAGGATCTCAACCCGAAACGTCATCTATTCCTTTTCTACAGAGATGCTGTCTGACCTGCTGAGTTACTCCAGCTTTTTTATGTCTATCATGAGGATGTGGGTGCTTGGGGTCTCAAGCCCGGTTCAGTTCTTGAACTCCAAAACTGGTTTGTAATATTGAGTGTCCTGTATCAACCCATCCAATCTAAGATGATGAAATTAGTTGGTAGATGGAGCAAAAAAGATGATTCAATTTACCTTCCCACATGTGCCCAGCATGAATCAATGAACTCCATACTCTGGTGATTGAGATACCAGGTACTTTTTCCACCATCTGTTTCTCAAATCTCATTTTAAGCCAAACAGGGTAGAATAATGAGTGAGATGATTCACTAACCCAATACCATAGAGTTCCTTGAAAAGTTAAAAGCAACATGCAAAAACTCTCTGCCCCCACTTCTCTTCAGTCAAAATATATAGGAAGTGAAATTGTGCCAAAAGCAACTCGTAAACCAATAATAAAAAACACACATCAAATACCATTCTGAAAATCTTTTTTACATAAACAAACTGGCTAAAATTTCTACACCCCTCTTCGGCATAACTGAAGTATTGAAGTGGAATTGTAAAAAGCTCTTTTGGTATAAATTAACATGAATTGATGTTGACTTTACATAAACCTTGATTCTCCATAATGGCAGTTGAAGTCATAGTGTACTGAATGGCTCAGATTGCAGCTGCACCATTTCCACTAGCTTACAGCTGTCCTCCCCTTTCCTTTGGTCTGTCTTCACAAATTCCTTCAGTCCTGGAACAGGGTGGGTTAGGTATCTGGAGATGTTATTTGGAACATTAATCCAGCTTAATGGTGTATATACATTACGAAGACTATTGTCAGTTTTGGAAGAGAAACCAGGCATAATTTGGAAAAATTGCAAGGTGGCAAAGATGCAGTTTCCACTGACATGCAACATTTCTTAAATATTATTTACTTTAAAAACATAAAACATTTTATTAAAATTAAATAAAATGTAATATTTATAACCCATCTATTTATATTCCTTTTAAGAAAATGTTGTTGCAGACATAATGGCATTACATAAGTAATAATAAAAAAATACTGAAATTTGAAATCAAAGCATAATGCCGGAAGCACGCTAAACATGTAAAAAAGGAAAATGACTTTCCATTACTGAATTTCAGAATGAAGTTATTACGTACACATTTTAGATTTGATAACAGATTGTTTAAATGGATTTTGAGTATACTGAATGTTTAAAGAAAGCGTCAAGGTAGATTATGCATCTATTGACAGCTGTGTCAATAGATAAACAGTTCAGGAAAGCCATCAGTTTGTTTGCTAATCTGAACAATTCAGTTGATTTTAACTATGGATTCAGTGAGGAGGGACAAACTTGCTCACCACTTGTTGCCTTAGGAAGCATTCCCTACTTATAATTCCCATCCTTTAATGATTACCATTTATATCATACCATCCATTTAATATGGAAAGTGTCCCAACTTGAAGTTGAAATCTAAATATTTTAAAAAATGAGAGTCCAAGGCAGGGAAGGAATCTTGAGAGGTATGTGCAAAATCTTGGTCCAGGTATGGAGAGTAAAGGAGAGTTTTAAGGGGAGCTTTCATCTGATGAAAGTTCGTAAACATGCATTGTCAACATTGCTCCTCTCCATGCAGATGCTGACTGGCCTATTATTACGTATTTGATGCATTTTCAGTTTTATGTGAAATATCCATCTTCTGCAGTTTTAGTTTTATTTTCAAACTGATGATGGAAATATTGGAGATGGTCAGAGCTTTGTGGTCTGGAGGATTATTTGGGAACTTTCTGTAGTTAGTTATCCAATAAACATTTCAATTCACTATCATGCACATTTTATCCTTGTACACGTGAATGACCATTAGTAGTTTAGTTTAGAAATACAGCGCGGATACAGGCTCCTCGGCCCGCCGAGTCCGTACAGACCAGCGATCCCCACACATTAACACAATTCTAAACACACTAGGAGCAATTTCACACTTGTAATAAGTATACAAACCCAAGCCAATTAACCTACAAACCTGTATGTCTTTGGAGTGTGTGAGGAGACTGAAGATATCGGAGAAAACCCACCCAGGTCACGGGGAGAACGTACAAACTCTGTGCAGATAGTACCTGTAATCAGGATCGAACCCGGGTCTCCGGCGCTGCAAACGCTGTAAGGCAACAACTCTGCCGCTGCGCCAATGTGCTGCCCCAAGTAATTAGATGAAATGAAAATAGTATTCCATTGATAATGAATGATATGATAACAATGGAATGATAAGTATTCCATTATTTTCATGACAAGATTTATAAATGGCAGGGATTGAGATTTCAGGAGATGAACCTTATGTTACAGAATACACTCGAATAAAACAGCGATAATGTCGATATGACTGGTTCAATAATATCATTTCAATTCCATTTTTAATGTACGTAATGTAATTTTGAATGTACCATCGCACTTCACTATAGCATAATCTAACACAATTTGGCACCAGGCCATGTCATGAGACATGGCAGGAGATGACCAATAGGTTTTAAGAAGCGTCACAGTGGATGAAAGGCAGGTGGACTAGAGGGCAATTATAGGGAGGAAATTCTGAAGCAATGCTTTGACAGCTGAAGGCTTGGCCAGTTAAGCTCTTGAGCTTTTGATTAATGGTGTCTCCCAAGATTATACTGGTAAGGGATCTGGTATTGGTGGTGCTGTTGAATATCAAAAGTGTTCATCGTTCTTTTCCTTGATGGAATTCCAAAACAGACCGTGAGACCATCAGACATCTGTAGAGATCACAGATGCTTGAATCCTGGATAAAAAACAAAGAGCTGAAGAAACGTAGTGGGTCGGACAGCATCTGTGGAGGGAACTGAACAATCGACCCATCTTTCCAATCCAAATGTTTTGTCCATTTCTCTCCACAGATGCAGCCTGGCCCTCTGAGTTCCTCCAGCACATTGTCTTTTACTCCCAGGTGTCTGTGGCAGTGGCCTGAATACCATCTCATGCTGAAACAAGGGGCAATTTCTGGCAACAATGCATCTCTGCGCATTACACGAGTTCAATGCATTTTATGCCCATGTTGAACAGGCAGACAAAGTTCCATCAAGGCATATCCCCCACTCTCCGCTGGCTCTGTCCCATACATCTCAGTGGCAGAGCCACATTTGCTTTCACAACAGTAAATTTTCATAAAGTAGCCGCCTCAGATGGAGTCCCAGAACGTGTCCTGAAATTGTGCACCAATCAATCTTTGCCGACATCTTTAACCTCTCTCTTCAACAGTCAACTGTCCCCATCTGCTTTAAGAAAACCTCCTTTATTTCAGTCTCGCAGAAAAATAAAGTGAAATTGTCTTAATTGACTACTGTTTATTGACTCCTGTTCATTGAGATGCTGCCTGGTCTGCTGTTACATTTTGTATTCACTGCAAGATTCCAGCATCTGCAGTTCCTTGTGTCACCACAACCTAACCTGGCTCCTTCACATTGATGTGGTAATCAAGAAAGTGCTTTACTTTCTTCTGCATCTGAGAATTCTGTCCATCTTCTACAGATGTGCTCTAGATAGTTGTCTGACGGGATGCATTGTGATAGGGTGCATCTCAGTCTGGTATGGTTATGCACTTGACTACCTGAACCTGCATGACCCAATCATTTGCAGCCTCATCACTTCCTTCCATCCAGACCATCTTCAAGGTGCAATACATCAGGAAGTCTGGAAGTCTCATCAACGATGCCTGGCACCCTGACAATTGCTTATTTTCTCTAGTACCTTCTGGTAGAACATAGAAGAATTTGAAAGCATAGTCTACAAGACTTAAGAACAGCATCTTCCTTACTGCTATCAGACTCCTGAACCAATTGCCTTTCATACACCTTTCCTGGAGATGCTACCATGTACTCATTTCCTCTTCATTCAGTTATAATTTTTTTTCATTACTTTGGATTTCAGTAAAATCTTTGCAACATTCTGCTGCTTTGTACTCATTGTTGTATTTGCTGATAATTTATTATTACTGTATGTCTACTGTTTACTGAATCAGCATGAAAACAAGGATTCTCTAAAACATCACATATGCTATAGAAAGTATTGTGACAGCCTGGTATGGCCATTGATTTTGACTGCTTCCACCAACAGGTAGTGGTGAACGTAGCCCAGTCCATCACAAACTCATCACTTCCTTTTTTGCAGTTAATCTTCATGGCGCATTGCATCAGGAAACCAGGAAGCCAGTGATGATATCTTCATGCAACACTTAACATCACACATAGAAACCTTCTACTCTTTACATTGCAAACTTACATTTACATTTCTCCAAATAAAGTTCAGTTTGAAGAGCACTGATCTGTATGTTGAGTGTAATCAATAGGTGGTAATCAGTTGTGAATCTTTTGGCCTTGTTTTATCTGAAGGGATGAGGCATCAGTGAATGTGGACTCCCAGGGTAATCTCACTCAGCATTCATAATCACTGCATTCCACTTTCAATTGGTCACATTTGTTGGTCGAAATGATGTTGACAGAGATGGAGTGTGAGTCTGGAATTCTTGGTGTGACCTTGTAAGGGTATTGCTGAACTGCGGCATAACTCTCCCAGTTTCTCACAAATCCTCAGAATGCAATTCGTGTAATGGGGCTACGATTAAATTAACGTTTTGATCTGATACCTGGATCATTGATCCAGCTCCCTTTGATCTAACAAGATTGTTTTACATCTGTGCAACAATGAGACTTTACTCATTTGTGAGGCAGACATTAGCCATATATGCTTGAGAAGCTGGCATTGTAAAAAAAAACATGCGGCCTATTCTGTAACTATTCAGAATCCAAATCGTGGTCAACTAATAAGGCAACAATGAACATAGAATATAGAAAGGTAGAGCACAGGAGCAGGCCCTTCGACCCACAATATCTGTGCCGAATGCCACTATCATTTCTTCCCCCCATCACCACCACCCTAAACCCGTCAGGGAGTGGGATAGGGGGCAGGTGAGGAGTGGGGGAGCTGGAAGATAGAGAGGAGGGGGGTAAGGAGGGGAGAGGGATTATGGAGGGAGGGAGTGACTGAGGGTAGGGGAAAGGAGAGGTGAGGGGGGGAGTGGGGGAGGGGAGGAGGTGAGGGGAAAGAAGAGGGAGGGTGAAGAGGAGGGCGAGGGAATGCCGGGGGATGAGGGGGAATGGAGGAGGACAGGGGTAGGAAGAGGGATGGCCAGAAGCAGTTGGGGGAGGGTTGCTGTGACTCGCATCACAACGGGGATCTTTGGCGTCATAACGGGAACCCGTCAGCCGCGCCTGCGCAGTTGGGGGCTATGGGTGAGTGGTGGAATAATGCGTGGGAGGAACAGGGCCCAACGGGTCCCACTTAGCCTAGTTCTGTATAAAAACCTGCCCTGCACATCTCCTTTAAACCTTGGCCCTCTCACCTTTAAAACTATGTCCTCTCATCTTTGACTTTTCCACCCTGGGAGAATGGTTTTGACCCTATCCATGTCTCTCATAATCCCATATACTTCCATCAGATCTTGTGAATTTATCTAGTTTAGTTTAGTCTATTGTCATGTGTACCAAGGTACAGTGAAAAGCTTTTTGTTGCGTGCTAACCAGTCAGCGGAAAGTCTATACATGATTACCATCGAGCCGTCCACAGGGTACAGATACATGTTAAAATGAATAACATTTAGTGCAAGGTAAAGTCCGATTATAGATAGTGCACAGGTCTTCAATGAGATAGATAGTACCTTAGAGCCACTCTCTAGTTGTTGGTTGGATGGTTCATTTTCCTGATAACAGCTGGGAAGAACCTGTCTCTTAATCTGGAGAAGGGAGAAGAGGGAATGAGAAGGGTGAGATTTGTCCTTGATTATGCTGGTGGCCTTGCGTGCAGTGTTGATAGATTTCTTACCTATTGGCTGAAATTGACTTTGTTCGAGTAACTAGAAGTGGCTGCTGCATCTTCCGTACTCTATATGGAGTATTATCTGTCACATAATGTGAAGAAAACCTGTGATTAAAGATAAAATGACTACATGGGAATGACTAAATAACTAAACATAAAATGGAGATGAGGTATGAGCTTTAAGAAGGCAGCAGGGTAGTGCATTGGTATTCAACCCAGGTCTTAGTCTTTAATGTCTGGGACCTAGGTTGAAAACAGAAGAAAAATAAGTCAATCGACACATGAAGTTGAGAAGTTATCTGATGATGGTCTATGACAGTACTGATAATGATGATGAAAGAACTGCAGTGTTTCCAAGTCAGGATGATGAGAGAGTAGAAAGGGATCTTCCAGGTTGTGTTGTTCCTTTCTGTTTTTCGTGGAGGTTGCAAGTCTGGAAATACTTTAGATGACGCTTTGGTGAATAACTGCAATGCAATTTACAGATGATATTGGCTGCAGCTACAGCGTGCCGTGGGAGTGTAACCTAGGGTGGAGAATGGGATGCCAATCAAGTGGGCAACTTTGTACTGAAAGATATTAAGTTCCTTGAGTGTTGTTTAACATTAATCCAAGTAGATTAAGAGAATTTCGTAACCACGTAACCCGAGCCTTGCAGATGAGGAAACACAAGTAGGTCAAAAGTGGAATCAGGTGCCTTAGTCAGCATCTGACCTGGTTTTGGAATTTTAATGCTCATTTGGCTTTGAGTTAAGCTTATGTTCATTGGTGGTGATGGCATGAGATTTGATTTTGGTAATGTTGTTGGGAAGGAAATGGGCAGTTGACGTTTGGGATTGAGACTCCTCACCTAGATTGAAAGAGTAGAGGAGAAGTAGCTGGCGTAAAGAGGTGTGAGATAAGAGCTAAAAAACAGAGTTGGAGAACAATGGAAATTACAGAAGGGAGCAGTGAGAGAGGGCTTCAAAGAACTCCCATTGAAGAGAGGATGGATTCTTCTTCAAAGAGGACACCTTGAAGAGACTTCACAGTGGAGTAGTAAAGGGCCTGTCCCACTTGGCCGTCATTTGCGCGCCATTTACTCGACCTGGTAGCGTGTGGGTAGCGCAGGACGGGCGCGTGGAGGAGTGTGGAGTTGCGCGCGGTATCGCACAGCGCTCCAGGATTTCGTTCTGCACGAAATCTTCGTGTGCCACCAGCCTGTCGCGTAAACGTCTCACCTCCAACAGCAGCAGAAGCAGGCAAGCGATCGCCAAGCTCGGCCTGGGGCTCACGGCCGTTGCGGATCCGATCCGCCCGCACTCCTACTCCCAGAGCGGGGCCAAGACGATTGGAGATAGACACAAAATGCAGGAGTAACTCAGCGGGACTGGCAGCATCTCTGGAGAGAAGCAATGGGTGACGTTTCGGGTCGAGACCCTTCTTCAAACTGAAGAAGAGTCTCGACCCGAAACATCATCCATTCCTTCTCTCCAGAGATGCTGCCGGTCCTGCTGAGTTACTCATTTTGTGTCTATCTTCAAATGACGTCACACGCTCCAGACGGCCGTGCGGACGCATGATGACGTGCGCCAGTCACTACCGGCCTGTCGCGTAAATGACGGACAAGTGGGACAGGCCCTTAAGACTGCAGATGCTGGAATCTGCTCCCTTCTGTGATCGCCACTGTGCTCTATTTCCCTCAACAGATGCTGCCTAAACCACTGAATATCCCCAGCTGCTCTTCTTTTTTTTTCCTTCAGCATATGATTGATTTCCAACTATCTGGGTGAATGATCAGACACCAGCTCAAGGGGTGGTTTCCCTTTGCTTTCCATCAATATTCTTTCGTCAGAGGGTGGTAAATCTGTGGAATTCTTTACCACAGATAGAGATTCTTGATAGTATGGGTGTTAGAGGTTATGGGGAGAAGGCAGAAGAATGGGGTTAGGAGGGAGAGATAGATCAGCCGTGATTGAATGGCAGAGTAGACTTAATGGGCCGAATGGCCTAATTCTGCTCCCATCACTTATGATTTTATGAACATTTTAAGACACACTCAATCAATTACCTTCTTTAACATGGACATCACTTCCTCTAAACTCACCAACTTAGCTCTAAAAACCATATTTAGTGGAAGGCAATAAAGAGGAATGGACTTTTATGGTGCTACCTGGTTGCCCAGTGACGGGGCTTTTATTGAGAAGTGCTGCTCATGGGCAGAGAATTGGAAGGCTCTTGCAAAGAGATGGGCCGAGTGGCCTCATTCTGTGCCATGATTCTCAAAATGCCAAGCTTTATCGTTTATTAATAAATTGTACCTTTCAATGAAACCTGTTGCTTCCAAGGTTGAGGTCTGCATTTTGACCAGGATAAAAAAAAGGGGAATGAATTTCAAAATGCTCTGGAGATTACCTATTTAATGGTATTCTCTGAAGTCTCTGTGTTTGGATAAGTGGAGAGCAGGAGATGGCAGCAATCACCCAGAGAAATGCACTGAGGTTGAGAAATTGCATTAAGTCTTCAATGTTTATTGCAATGGCCCTCTGAGTCCGCAGAGGAAGATCAATACCAGCTGCTTGTATATCAAGCTGAAGTTTATCTGAAGAATTCTTTAAGACTAAGATTTTATTTTATTCTTTAAAAACGATAAGAAGACAAGACAATGTTGCTGGAATCACAACTGACAGAGTTTTATCTATCGAGCTGAGAAAGTACTGAATCTTGTGTAGCACCTCAATATAAATAAACCATTCTAAAGCACACAGTAAGCAGTTGATAATATAAAAATTGACGAAGGGTGGTGACTGAAAGCAACATTTGATGGGTTTTGAGAGACTTCTAAAAGGAGAGAAAGCGGGAGAGAGGCAAACAAAACACAAAGAACGTGCCAGAGTTCAGGGGCACATTGGCTGAATGCCTTGCAGTTTAAAGAGAAGCAAGTCGAATGAAAAGTGAAGAACAAACCTAAAGGATGAACATTTGAGAAATACTGGCTTCAAAGACATAATGGTGGTGGGGAGGGTTGAGGCATTGGAAGGAACTTGAAATGTAAGCAAGCAGAGACCTAGTGATGAACAGCAAGCCCAGGGCAACAGTAGTGTCACGCAGATTAGGGTGGAATAGGATTTGTTTTGGACTGTTCAAAATTAATATTGCTTAGGACCCTAGAACAAAACACTTAGAGGTGTTTGAATGCTGATGGGTAGTGTTGAAGAGCTGGAATTAAGTGGCTTGGAAGATAATTTTAAACCCACCATTCAGAATCACTTATAAGTGTCAATAGACAATTTCTGCCAATCCACTCCACTTGGTTATCTTGTGCGTATGTTTCTGTGCTTCAGCTTAAGGTGGGTTACACCAATATGCAGGTCAGTGTAAGTCATGCTGAACACTTAAATGTTAACAATAAAACAGAGAGCCGGTTAAGCTGCATGTGGAGTATTGTATGAATTGTTGGTCACCCCATTAAAGGAAGGATATGGAGGTTTGGAGAGAGTGCAGAAAAGATTTACCAGGATGCTGCTTGGATTAGAGGTTGAACAAACTTGGATTGTTTTCTCTGGAGAATCCGAGGCTGAGGGGGAGAGCTGATAAAAGTGTAGAGCATTATGAGAGGGATAGATAAGGTAGACAGTGACTAATTTAATCCCAGGGTGCAAATATCAAATACTAGATGCCATAGTGAAAGTTTAAAGGGGTGCAAAGCAAGTTTTTTATGCAGAGAATGTTGGCAGAGTGGTAGAGTTGCTGCCATACAGCGCTTGCAGCGCCGGAAACCCGGGTTCGACCACAACTACGGGTGTTATCTGTACGGAGTTTGTACATTCTCCCTGTGACCTGCGTGGGTTTTCTCCGAGATCTTTGGTTTCCTCCCACACTCCAAAGACGTACAGGTATGTAGGTTAATTGGCTTGGTGTATGTGTAAAATTGTCCCTAATGTGTGTAGGATAGTGTTAATGTGCAGGGATCGCTGGTCGGCGCGGACTCGGTGGGCCTAAGGGCCTGTTCCCGCGCTGTATCTCTAAACTAAACGAAAAAAATGCTAGGTGTATGGAACGCACTGCCAGGGGGAGTGGTGGAAGCAGATACGATAGTGGCGTTAAAGAAGCTTTAGATAGGCACCTGGATAAGCAGGGAATAGGGGGATATACTGTAGATCACAGGCAACCAGAATAAATTAATTTGGCATCAGGTTCAGCACAGGCAACATGGGTTGAAGGACATGACGTTGTGTTGTACAGTTCTGTATGTTATGCTGCATGTTCTATGCTTCTGTGTGTGCTCTTCTTCTAAAGAGAGTGAGCCATTACATTCTCTGCTGTTCTTCTGCCTTCCCTAATTGGATTAACCGAGAAACTGTCCAATCTTTATTTTTGTGGTTTCTTTACTAGAAATGTCAAAGAGCAGATTCGAAACTGGACCTTATAATGGATGTCCAGATCATCTGAATAACAATGATCATGCCTTTATACATCTTTTCCTTTCTAGCAAGGAGATGTCTTAACATTGTTCCAAAGTAAAAAAATTGCTGTCTGTAATATCAACATTATGCTTGAGCTTTTTACTTTTCCTCCTTCTAAACGTCATCGTACCTTTGTCTTTGTGAGAATTGAAGGAGTTATTTTGCCATATTGAACTGTGCTCCTTAATTAAGACTGCAGAGGCCCATAAAGGGTAATGTTTCACCAAAGATACGATTATACGTGATTTAAATATGAAATTCACTGTTCTCATGCTTTTCATTTCAAGTTTCTTGCTTCATTTCCATTGATTTTATTTGCACGTAGATGGCAATGTACCAACGTTAATGCGATTCTTAACCAGATTAAAAGTATAAGAGGATAATATGAAATATTCATTAATAGAAATCCCTAGAATGTCCTTTGTGCCACTACAGGAGCAAAAGAGGAGAATAAGGCAAATATGAGAACTAGGTATTTCTAGGTTAAAGGATACATTTTGTACAATAATATATCCTTTCACCTAGCATTTCAAAACGTGTCAGAGTTTAATATCAGAACCCAAAATGTTAGGGATATTTGGGTTCAAGGTGGTTGGAGGACGGGACAGATATCAAGAAGAATGCTTTCATGTTTCCAGCTCCTGAATGTTTTCCATTAATCTCTCCTGTAAAATAACATGTAGCTCTTGGGTTTGAGGAGGACAGAGAAACAGTCTTGATTGTGACAGTCACATACACATACATGCACGGAGATATACGTGCAACATGTGTACGAAGGAACTGCAGATGCTGGTTTACATCGAAGATATACACAAAATGCTGGAGTAACTCAGCAGGCCAGCATAGAGAAGGAATGGGTGATGTTTCGGCTCGAGAACCTTCTTCTGACCTGAGACGTCACCCATTCCTTCTCTCCAGAGATACTGCCAGTCCCGCTGAATTACTCCAGAATTTTGTGTCTATATGTACAAAATTATGTTTGTTACCAAAGCTAACAAATAAAGATTACCCACTTGTGATGTTTTGGAACTAAGTAGGGTTGAGTAACTTTATTGTCACATGTACCAAAATACAGTGAAATACTTAGTTTTGCATACAATCCAGTAAAATCATACTATACATAAGCACAATCACACGTAAGTAAAAGAGTGCATCCATTGTAGTGTAAAAAAAGTAGATTTCTTCTGAGGCAGTAGACATAGAGTCACCACGATTCTGGCACCATAGGTGAGGTTTCTGCAATCCACTTGTAACTTTTTTTACTATAAGACTCAGTGGCTTCAGGAGAAACAAATGTTAAAAAAAACACTGCCCAGGAAATCATACAAGGACTGAAAATAAAATTAATATTTTTTGCAATCAATGATAATAGACTAAGATGGTTATCTTGCTTGTATTCAGATATAATTTCCAGATATAACTGTCGGTGTTGCACTATATTTATTTATTATGCACTAATGATTTTTTTTTTTAATTTATGTTTCTTTGCAGAAGGAATGAACTGCATGAATAAAAACCATGGATGTGCTCACATCTGCCGAGAAACTCCGAAGGGAGGAATAGCCTGTGAATGCAGGCCTGGGTTTGAACTCACAAAGAACCAACGGGACTGCAAGTGTAAGTCTCAACCATTTACTCGTGCCTCGGTAACATTTATATTGCAGTATTAAAGATACTTCCTCATTGGAAGGTAGTCAGAAGCTCTGTGTGGTATGATTTTTATCTCTGTTGCTCGCCTGAGAAAAATACTGGCGGCTTTGAAATTGCAACCTGCGTCATGGGAGAGATAAAATGATCAACCAATGGACCAAACGGTAGATTTTTGCAGCTCTAGATCCCAATTTTGACGTTGGTCTTGGAGGGTTGCAGAGGGGTGGGTTTGACCTGGGAATGAATTGGAACTGGGAGCATTGATTCTAAAAAGTGAGAGTGCGAGTGGACTAGGGTAGTGAGAAATATGAAAAATAATCAACAAGAATTTACATTTGTTATATTCCAGCCTGCACTGTACTCAAAATTCATGTGTCCAAATATTGAAGCATGACAAAGAACATTCTTTGTTATGATCCATCCAGACATTCAGTTGCCTGGAACCTTCTGGAAAGACTCATCAGTGAACTTATGCTTAATGCAACAGAAGAGGAGAAAAAAAAATTGGCATTGGAAATAATAAAATTCCTTTGGAAAAGATAAACATCTGTTTGATGGGGTTGTATTGAATGATCCATTTTTCAAGGTCTTTGCAAAACAAGAAGAACATGTTCATAGTGTTGAACAGGATAACAGCAGAGGTACCAAATGATACCAGATTTGGAAGGATTGATTTAAGAACGAAGAATACATAAACTACACCTCTCCAATTTTTGCATTTAGGTTAAATGAGGTGATTCAAAGCCATAGACAGAAAGAAATTGCTTTCTTTACCAGAAAGATTCCAATCAAGAGGATTCCATTTTAAAATTAGAGATGGTGAGATCAGAAGGATTTTTGACATGAAGCTTTCTTCTCGATCTTCAAAACAGGCTCAAATTTTAATTAATAACTAACCAGAGTTTTGCACGCAGTTCATAAAGAATTGTTTTCTAACACCCTTTTTCAATGGTGCTTGGCATCACTGTTGTAAAACCAAACAAGTAAGAGGTCATGGAACAAAAATAAACTGGCAACATTGGGTACCAAAATAAATACTGGACATATTTGGGCAGAAGATGGTGTAATAATGGTACAACGTTAAAACTCCTCCATCCAGTTAGTTAACTTGGCCAGTCTCTGTTACTCTGTTCATGACAAAACCAAAGGCAATATAAGAAAGAGAATTATTTTAGGCATTGACCTCTTATTTATGTAGTTATTTAGAGATCCATCATGGAACCATGGGCCTTGGGTCCTTTGGCCCACCAAGAACACACCGACCATCGATCACCCGTTCACACTAGTTCTATGTTTTCCCACTCATCCATTCCTTATACACTCGGGGCAATTTATAGCAACCAATTAACATACAAACCGCACGTCTTTGGGATGTGGGAGGAAACCGCAGCATCCGGAGGAAACCCACGTGATCATAAGGAGAATGTGCAAATTCTTCACAGACAGCACCCGAGGTCAGGATCGAACTGGAATCTTTGATGCTGCCTGGCAGCAATTCTACCAGCTGCTCCACTGTACAGCCCTTAAATAATGGTGACAGATTTGCCGTACATTCTTTCCTTTTCATTTAAAATAAAAATTGCTATCATCTGGTAGATATTTACAAAGATAATATATGCCCCCTGTGGTCAATCTGTACTTTGCAAAACAGCCAACAGTCTTAATTAATGGCAGTCATTGGGGATTGTGGAAGAAGGGGAGCAAAGGAGTGTTTTTCTAAATTATGGTAACCGGGCCTTCCTAGCATGTCCTTTGATCCGAACATCTAGGATTACCATATTCATATTGGCAGAGCAAAGCAAGATGTTCCAGGGTTTCACCCGACAAGAGCCATCTGTCTCAGAAATAACAAATCACAACCTTGGCCCCACTGTGAAACTCACTTGTATAAACACAATTCTAATCCAATAGTGAGGCAGAAGAGAAATGGGAGAGCAGAAGTATGAGGTCAGTGCAGATTCAAAAGCACATTGAGGAGTTCTGAGACTTTTTGGCCATGAAATGGGCAAACAATATTTTAAGATTCTTTTCCCCCTCCATTCAGTGGACACAAATTTTAACACAACTCAATTTGTAGCCATGTCATGAGAGGAATATGCCTCTATTCCACAAGATAAGACATACTGCTTTTCCCTAAGATATTTTTTCTCTGTGGTTCCAATACAAACCAAGTTTCTCCTTCTTGGTGTGGGACAGCAAATGAAAGGCAGAGCCTTCAAAAATCTTCCAATGCCACAACTGGTGGTCAAAGCATTGTACCAAAGGTCCATCATGGCCTTAGCCTCAAACTAAATATTTTCACCGATTTATTTCAGTGTGCCTTTACACCAAGAAAAATAAAAATTGGCAAACCCCTAATTCCAGCTACGCATTAAGAACAGTTGAAATTATGCTTGGAAGGAGAAAACATCAAGTTTTGGTCATCTTCATGCAAGATGGTGAGGAATGCCTTGATCCTTAAAGTTCTTGGTAGACGTGGGGAAAAGGTACAACCCTTGCTGGTCCTGATGGCCTGGGGTTGATCTACAGTTTAGGCAGAGATAATAAGGAAGAGTTGCCAGGAAAGAACTTTAAAAGCTGCAGTAACTTGTTATTAGATTGTGAGTTTTGCCTTTTTGTTGATTTAGCTTTGATCCACCGAGAGAATGCGGATAACACTTTCCAAAGAATGGAATTGCTGTCAAGGAGCTCAATGTTCCAAGAAAATGTCTTACAAAAACTACTTGAATTGTTTTTCTTTTAATTGATTGAAAATGTGCTCTGGATTAGATCACATTTTTTTTTCTAACAAGTAGCATTTTTCAAAGAAAATAAACTAACAAAAGAAACATTCCCAAGATAGTTTGCTTCTCAACTATGAAAGGCGATAGTTTCAGCTGTGGTTAGATAAGGATCTCAAAATATGTTCTTTGACACATTTGTCAGTCACTGTCACCCTGCAGCATTTATTGAGGCAGTAATGTATTTTCTCTCTTTAGTGACGTGTAACTATGGAAACGGAGGTTGCCAGCATACGTGTGATGACACTGATCAAGGGCCGAAATGTGGATGCCATCTGAAATTTGCCCTGCACTCTGATGGAAAAACATGCGTTGGTGAGTGGGCTGGCTCAGACCAAGATGTTGCAAACAAGGACAAGAAACAGGGCTGTGGAGTTGAGAAATCTGATGTAATCACTCAAGGAAATGGCTTGGATTTACAATTTCATACACCATTGCCACATATAATGGGAAACAGAGATGGTCAATGAAGCCTGCCAAACATCTGATGGCTAGGCTTGGATGGGTTCACAGATTTCAGAAGACTTTGAGAATAAAGGTGGGAGGAGGGATCAAAAAGGGGTGATTTGACCAACGTTCTGTTGCCAGAAAAGAAGTTAAGTAAATACTGACCTGATTTCTTTCCAAAGGGCAGTAAAACAGAGAGCAGTCTTGACGTGCTCTTCATGCTTGCAAAAAGAAAACAAAATGTTGATTAAAAATTTGAATTGTACAAGTGGGGTCTTGGAACTGCAAGTGCAAACTCGTATCCCATCCATTCAATGTGAGAGAGGCCCATTCTTCTGAGTCATCTACTCTCATCCCTTGGGTCAATAGATGGTGAATTTTGGAGCATTAGAAAAAATGACAAATGTTGACAAAAGTATCGCTTGTTCTTGTTTCATTTCCAAATGAGGAAATAAATCGCAGCATTGGGCAGTAGACCTGTTGTGTAAGATTTAGTGACTTCTGGGTAGTGTATTTATGTTGGATACGATATTACAAGGATGAATCATTTGGAATACCCAACCAAGCTAGTCACAATTTTGCATATCTGTTCCAAAAAGAGCACACAGTTTTTAGAGGGTCAATCCATAGATCTATGTGGTATTTTGTCATTGGCTTTGGCTCCATTATATCTGGCCCCAGCTCTGTGTAAACATTTATTCAGTGTAGTTTAACATCCTCCCCGCAACATTTGTACTGGTAACATATTTTGTACTTAAAGTCTGTGCTGACGAATTTTGCTTTAGCAGCATGGTTAACCTGTTATAAAAATCCAAAAGCATAAAACTGCAGATGCTGGAAATATGAAATAAAAAGCAAAATTGCAAGAAATATTAGCAGTTCAGGTATATCAGTATCAGCTGTCTGAAAACAAAGAAGAAGAAAAAGAGTAGCTGTCATCTTTGCCTCTAATGACCAGTGAGTTATATCCCTCTGGAATATACTCGAGGAAAAACAATAGGTGTTAGCTGGGTTAAAATTCTGAATAAAAGATAATCAGCATTTCCTAAGATACCAAGTACAGATGCTCAAATCATGTATCATGTGCCTATCCATTTTCTCCTGAGATGTCGCAGGTGAAGACTCCAGTGGTTAAGGTTTGGGTCCAGGGATTGAACCTGAAATCATGGTCTTAAGATGTGGGTGGTGGAATACTAGAGATTTGGGTCTTTCCCAGGGGTGTCCAGAGATTGGGGTCTTCTGGGAGAGGGAGGACATCCTTGAAGCAGGGGTGTAGGATCTAGAGACTAGGAGGCTTGAGAAATGTAGGAGACCTATATATATATCAAGTTTTTGTTGCTGGACTGGGATCTTTTTTAGGAGGGCTCTTCAAAGAGTGTTGCTTCTGGTCAAGAGGATTCCAGGACAGTCCCACTGAAAATTGTTCCCTGGTGCAATATAACATAAATTCCCAAGCGTGCACAACATGGTCACAATAACCCCACTTGGATTGGCAAAGACTATGAAGCAATTTATGGGATTCTGTAAAAAGAAATGTTGAGTGAAATTTGAAATGGAAAGTTGGGGAATACAATTGAATGTAATGATGAACCAATGCTTCTGAGTGAGGGTTGATGAGGTGGCTGGTGAGACAGAAAAGGAAAGTTCTGAATTTACAGCATTGTTATATGCTATGTGCACAGCCTACCTGGCATGTTGAACTGAGGGAAAACTTTAAAAAAAATAAAGGCACAAAGTGCTGGAGCAACTTAGCGGCATCTCTGGAGAACATAGAACATAGGAAGGCACAGATAGAGTGGATGTGGAAAGAATGTTTCCACTGGTGGGAGAGTCTACGACCAGAGGTCATAGCCTCAGAATTAAAGGGCACTCTTTTAGAAAGGAGGTGAGGAGGAACTTCTTTAGTCAGAGGGGAGTTAATCTGTGGAACTCATTGCCACAGAGGGCTGTGGAGACCAAGTCAGTGGATATTTTTAAGGCAGAGACAGCCAAATTCTTGATTAGAACGGGTGTCAAGGGTTATTGGGAGAAGGCAGGAAAATGGGATTAGAGGCAGAGATCAGCCATGATTGAATGACGGAGTCGACTTAAATTCTACTCCTATAACTTGTGAACTTGTAAACATCGATAGGTGACGTTTTGGGTAGGGTTTCTTCTACAGAACTTTTTTTAAATCGGTTGACTCGCTGAAGCACAGTTTCCCTGTAGCAATTGCAACACATCTCAGAATTAGTTAGATTTGAAACAAATCATCAAATAAGAAACCATGTTTTTGTTTGGAAACAATTAACACATTTTACATTTGTTCATTTCTCTTGAATTCTCTGATGGTTGAACATTACATAGTTAGTAGTGTTTGTGTTGGCTGCTGCCATTCAATAGGGAATCATTGCTGGCAGTTTCATTATACTCCCATAGCCCCTAGGATGTAGCTGAGCCAACAGAAAACATTAAGTACTTGTCATGGATGACAGGATAAAAAGTATTTGAAAAAATGTGTGCAGTAAAAGCCCTCAAGGTCCAATACGCTGTCTCCATGAACATCAATATATTGACGGTCTGCAGTGTAGGTGGATTGTGAAGCCAGTCAATAAATAACATTGATCTTACAACAGTGTTGTCAATTTGGAGCTCAGTGAATCAGCTAACACCTTCACGTAAATGCATACAATTGAAATATACAATTATCCACATGGAGGATTCCTATAAATTTGCAGATAGCATCACTAAAGTGGGCTGGATCTTGAACAACGACAGGAAGAATATAGAGAGCTTAGTAACATGGTGTCAAGCTAACAATCTCCATCATTGTCAGATTTATGAGGGAGCAGATCTACTGAACAAATCTCTCATAAACTAAGGGTACAGTCCCAATCTTCCAATCTCCATTTTGATGGGCCTCGCACTCTTTTTGTTAGCTGCACTTACTCTGTGGCTGTAACACTGTATTTTCCACTCTTTCTTTTTAATTTCCACTACTTGCTATAGTTGTGAATGACGTGATTGTACTCACAAATTGTATGATTTGACTGATCAGTACGCAAACGAAGCTACTCATTATATCTTGGCGCACACAGCAATAATAAAACACCATCAATACCATTGTGTTACAAGTTTGTATTTGGAGAATCTCCGACCTCCTGAAGAGCCTGAGCATCCTTACTTATTTATATCCTTTCGACCAAGGCCTCCAAGGAATATCTTGAATGAAATGATGAGGGTGAGGTGATAAGGAAAGGAACTTTAGAGCACAGAACTTAGGAGCTGTTGACGATTGGAGAGGTGGTCAAGTCGTCATAGCAGAAAACAGTTGACAAAATGGCAGCAGAATATGAACATTAAATTATAGAGGATTAGTGAACCTTCATGAGAAATAATTCTAAAAAATTTTGCTTATTTAAAATAAATTCCTGCTTTGGTGTTACATTAATTGACCTCCTCAAGCAAGAAGTTATAGACTGTTTTCTCATTTAATCAAGAATGATCAATCAAAAAGATAATAAATAAATGAAGGCTATTCAGCATATCAGAGCTAAACTCCGTCTTGGTCTTGCATGCAACAGCATGTCTGCTCATCAACTTGGTTACTCCTGTCTTTTCTTAAATCAGTATTATTTAGTACTTTATATATTTTGAACTAACATTACTGTTTGCTCTTTTAAACATTGTTCCTTACTTATCCTCCAGCAATACACAAAGTGCTGGAGGAACTCGGTGGGTTAGGCAGCATCTGGGGTGGGTAGGAATGGACATTGTTTTGGGTTAGGACTCCTTACTTATCATTGTTGTTTGGGATTGAATTTGCACTTTGCACTATTGATGTTTGCAGAGCTCTTTTATAGCCATCAGTCCATAATCAGCCATGATCATATTGAATGGCGGTGCAGGCTCGAAGGGCCGAATGGCCTACTCCTGCACCTATTTTCTATGTATCTATGTATCTATGTATCATAGGTATGATCCACATCAAGTTATCAGCTCCACTGCTCTTCCATCCTGGAGTGAATGGATACACTACCTTAACGTAAAATGTAATTGACAGATCGGTGTAATGTGCTGTATAAACATGCGGTATTAAAAAATGTAATTCCACCTGTTTATAGGCCTATGGATTTAATATGGAAAAGCTGTTCTGTATTTAACTGATTTGTCAAGAGATTTAGAGAGGATCTGTTTAAATTCAGTGTCATGTGATGTTTATGTAAGACATGTGGAGCTGATCAATTGACATTAATTAGATGGTGTTATCATATGACTCCAAGTCATTACGTGCATTTTGCTGCAGGCAGATTTCTAGGAAGCTCAGCACATTGCAAATCAGTTTTATTCACGGTAATCTACGCAGTGTCTGTTCCGCAGAGTTATTATACTTTTGATTTTTACCTCAGGAAACCCACGCACTAATCTCAAATTCTATTAGTATTCAGCCTGAGGGTTGTGCTTGTTGCTTGAGTTTGATCAGCTTCTGTCAGCATCCTCTGGAATAGAGGGGAGGAGGAGGAGGAGGAGGAGAGGGATGGGGAGGATTGAGATACTGTCAAAGGGAGGCACAGGGACACAGCAACTAGAGCTGTTTCATCACAGTTCCTACAACCCCAGGTTCAATCCTGAACACTGCATTTGCGCACTCTCCCTGTGACCACGTGGGTTTCCTATGAGTGCTTTGGTTTCCCCTGGGTTCTCCAGATTCCTCCCATGTCCCAGAGATATGCAGTTCAGAAGATGAATTGGCCACCATAAATTACCTCTGGTGTTTAGGTGAGTAATAGAATGTGAAAGTTGATAGAAATGTGAGGAGAATTAATTTAGATTTATTTAAAATATGTGTTTGATGGACAGCACAGACCCAGTGGGCTGAAGGGCCTGTTTCCATGCTGAATGACTCTGTTACTATTGGCATTTTCCCATTGAGAAAGCAATAACGTTTATATAGGGGAGATGAGGAAGATGGCTAACTTTTAAGAGCAACAATTTTGGAACAAATTAGTCTTCTTCCAATCATTCATAATTAAAAAAATTACTGGTGTTGGGAATCATAAATATGAACAGAGCACATTGGGGATACTTAACAGGTCAGGCAGCATCAGGGGAGAGAGAAGAAAAGTTAATATTTTAGCTTTGCAAAAGTGAGAAAACAAGTGTGTTTTAAGTTGCAGAGAAGCAAGAAGGTCGGAGAGGAAAACAAGAATATCTGTGTTACCATGAAGACCAAGGAAATCCAGGTGACACAAATGTTGTTGCTGCCATCTAAGAGAGGGCGATGAAAGCTTTCTAATCATAGCTGATCCAATAGGTGGAGGGGTAAATAGAGTTAGATGGATGTGAGCAGAAAAGGGAGAAAAAAATACAGAACACAGCAGTTACTGGACTTCTGAAATAAAAGAGAAATCTGGAAATGCTCAGCAGATCAGGTAGCAATAACATTCATGTAGGGGAGATGAGCCAGTAGCATCTACCTGATCTATCTCTCTTCTAGCAGAGAGAGAAACTGAGTGAACATTACAGGCGGAAGGAATCCCCATAAGGACTGGGCATTCTGACACAACCAGGAAAGATAGGTTGTCTCCATTTATTGAATTGAGTATTGAGTTCTGAGAGCTACAACATGCCTACACAGAAGGGTAGGCCTGTCTTTCTCTCTTACCTATTAATGCCCCATGGGTATGAAGCGTCAATTGGCCTTTTCAAATCAGGCTAAACAGAATAAAGTGAAAACACATCTTTGATTCTGGCGTAAAGAATGGCAACCTCAACAAGACACAAGAGGAGAGTTGCTTTCACAGTGTTAGTGAAAGGCAGCAGTTTAAGTCAGGTTGGGGTGGCAAAAAAGTGCTTTGTTAAATGTATGTACAAGCCACCAAATTTCCATTCCTTAACTCTTGGGGTTCTCCATTTTGTCACAGTGTTGGTCATACCAAAATGGAATAGTACAGCATAGGAGGCACAAGGAATTGCAGATGCAGGTTTCTTCAGCAATACACAAAGTGCTAGACTAACACAGCCAGTTAAACAGCATCTGTGGAGGGAATGAACAGACAAAGTTTCGGGTCGGGGCCCTTCTTCAGACCGAGTCTGAAATAGGATCACAACCCAAAACGTTGGAATCCATTCCCTCCACAGATGCTGTCTGACTTACTGAGTTCCTCCAGCACTGTGTTTTAGTACAGCACAGGAACAGGGCCTTCAGCCCACCATATCGGCACTGACCATGATGCTAATCTAACTAATACCATCTGCCTGCATGTGGTCTATATCCCTCTATTATTTTCCACATAACTGCAGGATGACAGGTATTTCTGTTCAGGAAGTCCTGATGTCCTGAATGTGCATGGTGATGCTAAACTCAGGTGGTATTTAAGATGACAATGTATGGCCTCTACCTGCTCTGTCTTTCTTCCCACAGAGACTTGCGCTGTGAACAATGGAGGCTGTGACAGCACGTGTCAGGATGCTGCCACAGGCGTCCGCTGTAGTTGCCCGGTGGGATTCACGTTACAGCCTGACAGAAAGACATGCAAAGGTCAGTTCCTGCTCCTTCACCCACAGACTTACACCCTTCATTAGAATGTTAGAATATTCATTTTATACTTGAACTAATACCGTCTGAAGAAGGGTCTCGACCCGAAACGTCACCCATTCCTGCTCTCCAGAGATGCTGCCTGTCCCACTGAGTTACTCCAGCATTTTGTGTCTACTCAGTATGCCCAATCAGAGTAAACCAACAGAAGACAGATACTTGAGTTGCAAATGTTTTTTTTAATATAATTTTTTTTAACTGCAATATTTATAATGTTCATTTGGTTGGATAGATCAAAATTGACGATCGATAAATTGGAGCCAATAATCCAGCATTCTGCTTTAGATATGAACGTCCACAAATTCATGAAATCAGCGAGGCACTGCACCTTAACTCTGATAGTAACTGTCATTAAATAGATGGCCACAACTTTGTACACTTTCATCGGTTTAATTGTGGTGTTTCCAACCTGCTAGTATGTCCATACAATGGAATTTTCTGGCATCTGCTAAAACCTTAAGAGTTTCCCTTTCTTGCTGCACCTAGCATTGATCACATTGAAAACTAGAAGGATTAGAATGGTGGCAATGTTTGGAATGAAGGATGGGTAGCTTGATACAAATGTTAAAGATATGGGAGCTGATTGAGTATGGCAATGGGATGGGAGCAAAACCACAGGAGCATAGAGAAGGAATTGTAAAGAGCCTGTCCCACTTGGCGATTTTTTCTGCGACTGCCCGCATCATTGATTGACGTATCAGGTCACCGAAAAAGTCGCGGCATGATGCAATGTGACGCGGCGTGATGACGTATTGACGCGCGGTGTTTCCTCAAGTGTCGCAACATTTTTTTTGTCGCCGCTGGATTTTGAAATGTTCAAAATCTTTCGGCGACCCTGATACGTCAGTCAATGATGCCAGCAGTCGCCGAAAAGATCGCCAAGTAGGACAGGCCCTTAAACAATGAGTGAATGAAAGCAAACAGCAGCAAGAGAAGTGGATATGCATTAAGGCAGAGAAAAGAAATAAAAACCAAACAAAAGTAAACGAAACACTAGAATAGAATTCTAATGTTAATCAGAGTATATCTGTGTACAGAGCCACTGGTCAAAATCTTGAAAACTCTACCTCTGCTCTTTATACGTAGAATGTCATCATAGCTCCATAATGAAAGCATCCAAAATAAATGATAAGATGCTGCAATGTCTTCTACCGGCAGAATTCTGTATGGAGGATGCAGAATCCCTATGCAAAGCACAATTTCTTTAAATTAAAAATCAACTAATAAGAGGTTAACCGCTCAGACTTGACTGTGATTGTGGTGATGTGACGTGGTTATGATCAGAAAAACACTGTCTGCGAGGACAGTGGAAATGGGATCAATTACCAAAAATAAATTAAATGGAGAACTGAGAAAGATCACCAGTTGACAGGGAAAGAGAAGGGCAATGGGACTGATAGGATTTGCTCTTCCAGACGCCTGCATAAACTTAATGACCGAATGGACTCCTTCTGTGCAATTTTGTAAATTTTTGTTCCTATCCTGACCCATCAACGTGTTAGCTATAAGCATTGTCAGCCTCCTCCGTATTAATCTTCATCCCTTTTATTACCTACTTTCCGATGTACTGAGATGTTGGAAGCACCCACTTCCTTGGTAAAGACCAATAAAAAGCACAGATTTAGAATTCCAGCATTGCCTTCTGCCTCTATGATCACCTTCTTTATCTGTAACATGTCTCACAACAGTCCCTTCTGCCTGCTTACTACTTATGTGTAGGAAGGAAATGCAAATGCTGGTTTAAACCAAAGATAGGCACAAAAATCTGGAGTAACTCAGCGGGACAGGCAGCATCTCTGGAGAGAAGGAATGGGTGATGTTTTGGGTCGAGACCCTTCTTCGGGTCTTGACCCGAAACGTCACCCATTCCTTCTCTCCAGAGGTGCTTACTACTTGCGTATCTATTGAAGATTCTTGGCTTTCTCACTATTCTTTTCTCATATTCTCTCTTTTCTCATCTTTTTTCTTTTCACTGCCTCTCATATTATTACATTCATCCTAGTTTTCATTGGGATTATTCACTTGACATGTATTATATACTTCCAGTACATATTGCTCTATTACAGTTTTGCTATCAATATTTAGTTCCATTTATTCCTGGTAAGATGCCTTATCTTCCCATTGCAACTACCATGCCTCCAGGTAAGAAGTATAAGAGTAAAGAAGTCTTGCTGCAATGATATAAAGTATTGGCAATATTTGGAGTCCTGTACAGTTTTATCTCCAAGGAAAAATTTCCTCGGAAATCAACAAGGTCTTAGTAAACTGATTCTTGGAAAAAATAGATAGTTCCTTAAAGACTGATTGATGGAATAGCTCATTTTTAATTCCCTTGGATCCAGAAGGATACATCAGTCTGGAATTTGCATGGATTGCTGACAGTTCTGCATGAAACCGTTGGCATTTCCTCAGAGTAAATGTCAACAAGTTTGGGAATCCCACTCACACGTAGCAGTCCTGACATTACTGGTTGAGCCCTGCCAACAATTTGTTATTCATACTCTTCTGCTAGAGTCCAGCAATCGCAGAGCCATAAAACTCATGTAGCATGCAAACAAACCCTTCCGCTCATCAAGTCCATGCTGACCATCAACCACCTGTTTACAGTAATCCTAAATTAATCCTATTTTATTCTTCCTGTAAACCACTCACCTACACACGGGATCATTTACGACAGCCAATTAAACTATCAACCTACATGCCTTTGGGACGTGGGAGGAAATTGGAACACCTAGAGGAAATCCATGTAACCACAGGGGGAATGAGTAAACTCTACACAAATCGGTCCAGAGGTCGGGATCGACCCCAGGTCACTGGTGCTGTGAGGCAGTCGGCCTACGAGCTGTACTACTGAGTCATCCTGTGCTATGTCAAAGAAGAAGCAGAGTAAAGAGAAAGAAAAATAAGTATAAAAACATAGAGCTATTAAGTCGTGCAACATAGAAACAGGCCCTTCGGCCCACTGTGTCAATTCCTCCTGTTGTACCTCTCTACGCTAATTCCATTTACCATTGGGCTTGTAACTATTTATGCGATGGTGATTTTCGGGCTTGTTTAGATGCTTCTTAAATATCAGGAGAATATCTTCCTCCACCATCTCTTCAGGCACATTCCACCCCTTGCCACTATGTGTGAATAAAATTACCCTCAGATCGCCTCTAAACCTTCCACCTCTCAATGTAAGGCTCTGTCTGCCCTCTTGTCTTAAACACCTCGACCATGGAAGAAAGATTGTTACTACTTACTCTATCCATTGCTTTATAATTTTGTATATCTCCATTAAATCACCCTCCATCTTCAGATTCAGGGATAACAAACCCAGCCTATCTAGACTCTCCTTATAACTGTGTAGGAAGGAACTGCAGATGCTGGTTTAAACCAAACATAGACACAAAATGCTGGAGTAACTTAGCGGGTCAGGCAGCATCTCTGGAGAGAATGAATGGGTGACCTTTCGGGTCGACTGAAGAAGGATCTTGACCCGAAACGTCACCCATTCCTTCTCTCCATAGATGCTGCCTGACCCGCTGAGTTACTCCAGCATTTTGTGTCTCTCCTTATAACTGAACTGTTGCAATCCAGGCAACGTCCTGGTGAATCTCCTCTGCACTCACTCCAGCGTTCCTCCTATGGTATCGTGACTAGTTCTGCACTCAATATTCTAGTTTTACCTAGCTGTAACATGGCATCCCTGCACATATTCTATGCTACAGCTAAAGAAGCATTCCATTTGCAGATATTTTATAAAAACTGTACTTTATTTACTTTTTGATTTAAACTCGAACTTGCAGAAGTCACACTTTACTGCACCAGCAAAAAGATCTGTGTTTACAACTCAATAAAATGGATTCAGTTTTTAAAATAGGATAACTCCAGAGATATGATCTGGACTACTCAAGCATGGTGCAGATAGTTATCTGCCCTCCTGCAGTCTTTGATGTTTCTACACATAAGTAATTGAGCCCTTTTTGAATGTTTACAAGATCTTTCTCATTTAGTGATGCAAAGGTTCAACAGTGAATTTTATATCGTGCTGCAAAAGGCTGTGTCTGTGATGATCTTAATACATTCAGGCTCCATGTATTACCTGTGATGTTATCTACTTCTGACAGTGCCCTCGATTGGATGAGTGGAAATTAAAGATGCTTGTTCCTCTTGTCTAGCATATGATTATTGATTTCACAACTTTTCAACTGGATACATGGTTCCATTACTGTTGGAGACTGCATTGTAACAGCGACTGACATAAAGTGCTGGAGTAACTCGATGGCTCAAGCAGCATTTCTGGAGAACATAGATAGGTGATGTTTTGGGTCGGGACCCTTCTATGGACTGCCGACTTGAAACATCCCGACATGTCACGTATTCAATTTCTCCAGAGATGCAGCCTGACCCACTGAGTATGCCAGCATTTTGTGTCTTTTTTTTCACGCAGCATTTGCAGTTCCTTGTGTCTCCATGTAACAGGAACTGTGGGAGACTGCCATGTAACAGGGAATATTAAAGACTGTTACATAACAGGGACAGTCGGAGACTGAAGATAGACACAAAGTGCTGGCATAACTCAGTGGGTCAGACAGCATATCTGGAGGAAAAGAATGGATGATGTGTTGGGTTGGGACACTTCCTCAGACAAGACCGACGAAGGGTCCCAAACCGAAACGTCATCCATCCTTTTTCTCTAGAGATGCTGCCCGACCCACTGAGTTAAGCCAGCACTTTGTGTCTATCTTTGATGTAAAACCGCATTTGCAGTTCTTTGTTTCTACTGTTTATACTGCCATGTATCTGGAAATGTTGGTAAATGTTCTGAAGCAAAGGTTATGATGACTTTTTACATGATCTTCAGACAAATGCCACGCAGCGCCAGACAAACTCTTCAGCAGCATGCAGTCATTGTATTTGTAATCAGATTGAGTTAATATCAATATGAGCAGCACTGAAACCAGTTTTCAAGATCACAAACTAGGTTTTCTCAATCTCTCTATGTCACATGTCACTACTTTCTCATGCTTCAGTCCAGATTTTTTGCAAGTACCCTTGTCACGATTACTTTTCCAATGACGTAAGTGGTTCAAAATAATACTTTCTATTTATTCCCAAGATAACCTCTGTGTGATAAAGGGAATTTTTGCCATACTCAACCTCCGTGTAGGCAGAGAAGAGGAGGGTGGCTGGATCAGTGACAGATTCATTTTAACCTAAGTATTACTTCATGACATTTGCACGTCAGAAGAGGTTGCATGGTCATTACATGCAAGAGATACCATGTTAAATGAGAAGCAGCAGGACACTAATCTGCCTCTTCAACCTCCACCCTTACTTAATCTTGCCACTAACTTTGCTGCAACTAGCTGCTAAGTGATTCCAGGTTTTCCCCTTAACCACTCTCCTCAAAATTCATTCCAAGTGTTGTTCACTCTCAGAGCACAGAAACAGGCCATTAGGATGAACAGATTTATGTCTGTGCGGGGCTCGACACAGTCCTCCACCCACTGTGCTTCATTTTGCCCCATCCTGTTATTTCTTTTCTCTCACATAATTACTTAGCTTCCTTATAAATGGTATTTATCTGAACCACTTCATCGCATTCTTTTAATCACGTCCTCAGTGGTGAAGTATTTTCTTGAATTTCTGATGTTTTAAAGATATTGCATGGAAACAGGCCCTTCGGTCCAACGTGTCCATGCCGACCATCGATCACCCGCTCACACTAGTTCTATGTTATCCCACTTATCCACTCCCTACACACTAGGGGCAATTTACAGCGGCCAATTAGCCTACAATCTGGCATGTCTTGGGGATGTGGGTGGAAATCAGAGCACCCTCCAGCGGTTTATCATTTTCTCCAGATTCCAGCATCTTCAGTCTTTTGTGTCATCATGGAATGTGATTGAGTCTCTTTTCGGTTCACAACCTCCCACTCCAGGTGTTCATTCAGGTACTTCTCTTATGGATTCACAGTTGTACATCTGAAACTATTTACCATTATTTGAACAAGGAATTATGAAATTCAGACTGCAATGCTCTTTTGGATAGTTTTCCAAGACAAAAGATAGCTTATTGGTATATGCTAAATTTACGACATTCTCCTGTGCCAAGCTTTTCTCTGTGTCTTCATTAATATCTCTGACTGCCTTTGGATATTCACCCAGTACAACATTCCCCTTCTTTCCTCAGAGAGTTGTTATTTTTACTCCTTATTTCATTACAATTAAAAAATTCTTGTTTGTCTATGTTCAGGTCATATTTAAATAAATATTGTCCTCCTGATTACATTTTATCTTTGTATGCCTCAATGTCACCTTCCTCTAGCTAACAATAATCTATTCTACATTTTCCTTGGTCCACATCCCCTTTGATCCCTCGTTTTCACACCTTACCCTTCCATATCTCCATGTCTTCCTCTCCTCAGTCTGAAGAAGAGTCTCGACCCGAAACATCACCCATTCCTTCTCTCCAGAGATGCTGCCTGTCCCGCATTTTGTGTCTATCATATTAATTTAGAATTATTTAAAAGTTGTTTAATTCTGCACTCCTATAAGGTTGAGGGCAGAGGGCAAACATGAAGGTTCCTCATCTTCCTCAAGGTTTCACAAGACAATGTGAGTGAAGGTCGAGGCTCATGGAAATTGTGGAAAACAACTGAGCTGTCCAGGAAATTAGCTGAAGCTGCATGAATGGCCAGCAGACCATCAAACTGGCAGGATGCAACAAGTGGTTAAAATCTAAAATACTGCAGTTAACAGAAATCTGAAATAAAAACAAAGTGCTGGAAATGCTCTGCAGATCAGTCAACATATGTGAAGTGAGAAGCAGAGTTAAAATTCCAGGTCAATGGCAAGCAGTGTCCTGCAAGGATCTGTGAGGGGGCCACAATAATTCAAAATCATTAGAAACATTATATAAATATACCAATTATTAGATAAATGGCATCAATTAATTTCAATATAGGCAAATGTTTTCTCATAAAGGTAGACACAAAATGCTGGAGTAACTCAGCGGGACAGGCAGCTTCTCTGGAGAGAAGGAATGGGTGACGTTTCAGGTCTCAACCCGAAACATCATACATTCCGTCTGTCCAGAGATGCTCTGGTAGTTCTTTCCTACACAAATGTGTGCTCATACATTTTCTAGACAGTGAAAGGCTAAATGTGTGAAGTTTCAGAAAGATCTAGGAATCCATTTTCATGACCAGGTACAAAAAATTGTCAAAATTCGTTAAAAAAAACAGGTGGGCAGATGTTATCTTACAGTGAAAAGATGTTAGTTTTGTCAGAAATGTAACAATAATTTGCCAGAATGACACCAGTATTTCAAGGATAAATTACGATGATAAATTTTATTCTTTGAAATGTATAACATTGGCAGCTGATTCAATTGAAGGTTTCAAGAGACGAAGAGCTGATAGGAAGGACAACAAGACTATTTCTAATGGTTGGGGTCTTTAGAACTGGAGGGCACATTATTAAATGTGGAGCTGGAGCATTCAGGAGAAAGACTTCTGCACTTCCCTAAATGACAACTGATATGGGAGTAAACTCTCCATTTTAATTCTTTGTTAGATTTTTGGTAAGAGGGTTATAAGAGGAAGAGCGAGTGATTATTTAATGTCAGTGATTAACCATGATCTTATTGAAAGACAGAAGAGGCTGAAGCAGCCAAGAGCCTTATTTATGTTTAAGTGATGAAGTAAACAAAATTCTTCCATTTGCTTTAATTTTGCTCCTGACTCCTATTATTTTAAAGTGGATAAATTCTAAATTGGGCTCCTGGTTTGAATCAAGATGAGGTTCCAAATAATGTTAATGCTTTTCATTTTGTGGTCACCTTCCCCAGGGGAAATATGTTTGAATTTCCAATATATCGTGTAATTTACTAACACCAGATTAGGATGAGCACCAAAATATATGCCTCACCAAAACATAGTGTATGGTGGAGTCATTATACAAACCATACTGTATATCAAAATGGAATCTGAACTAATTGGACCTAACTGAAGTCTCTCTTTCTCATAATTCATGTTTGTATGTGGTCTTTTTATTTAAAATCCTTCTTCTATTGACAAGGTGGTCAGTACCACACCTGGACATTAGCTTGAATGTATTCACATTAATGGTTCCTAATTAGAGTCGTTCTGTTTATGCTTCTTCCGTGGCAAATGAAGGGAATCTTCCTGACATATTGTTGCCTTATATATGCACCTTATCTACTTATATATGCACTGACTCAATGCTCAAGCCATTTTGTACAGTTGATCTGCTATATAATGTACATCAGAAGGTTAAATGCCAGACAACTTGGATTGCAAACCTCTCAATCCTTTAAGAAGCTTGACTCAGAATAAACATTAAGTTGTGTTATTCCGACTGGAACTTTGTCGCCGGAAGTGGAAGAACTTTAGGAAGGGAAGAATGTAATTCTCATGTATTTTAAGCTCCCAGAAACAATTATATAAAAGAATAAATGGCACAGTGATTCTTGATTTCAGCAAAATGATATCTTGCTTAAAGAAGGGCAGTCGTGGCATGTTGATGGCCAATGGTCCCAACTCAATGACATCACTGCAGGAGTTCCTCAGGGCAATATCCTGAGCCAACCATCTTAATCTACTTTAGCAATGATCGTCCCTTTATCATGAAAGTAAGCATGCGGGTACAGCAGGCAGTGAAGAAAGCTAATGGCATGTTGGCCTTCATAATGAGAGGAGTTGAGTATAGGAGCAAAGAGGTCCTACTGCAGTTGTACAGGGCCCTGGTGAGACCTCACCTGGAGTATTGTGTGCAGTTTTGGTCTCCTAATTTGAGGAAGGACATTCTTGCTATTGAGGGAGTGCAGCGTAGGTTCACGAGGTTAATTCCCGGGATGGCGGGACTGTCATATGATGAAAGAATGGAGCGACTGGGTTTGTATTCACTGGAATTTCGAAGGATGAGAGGGGTCTTATAGAAACATAAAATTATTAAGGGATTGGACACGCTAGATGCAGGAAACATGTTCCTGATGTTGGGGGAGTCCAGAACCAGGGGCCACAGTTTAAGAATAAGGAGTAGGCCATTTTGAACTGAGATGAGGAAAAACATTTTCACACAGAGAGTTGTGAATTTGTGGAATTCTCTGCCACAGAAGGCAGTGGAGGCCGATTCACTGGATGCATTCAAAAGAGAGTAAGATAGAGCTCTTGGGGCTAGCGGAATCAATGGATATGGGGAGAAGGCAGGAACGGGGTACTGATTGTGGATGATCAGCCATGATTACATTGAATGGCGGTGCTGGTTCGAGGGGCCGAATGGCCTACACCTGCACCTATTGTCTATGTATCTTGGAATAAAATAGGAAGTGGGGATGTTTGCACAGTTAAATTCCTTTTGCAACTAATTTAGCAAGTTTGCAAGTAATTTAGCGGGACAGGCAGCATCTCTGGAGAGAAGGGATGGGTGACCTTTCGGGTCGAGACCCTTCTTCAGAAGAAGGATCTCGACACGAAACGTCACCCATTCCTTCTCTCCAGAGATGCTGCCTGTCCCGCAGAGTTACTCCAGCATTTTGTATCTACGGTAATGTCTCTGTCCCAGTCTCTCCGTCTCTGTCTCTGTGTCTGTTGGAACAGAGGGAGAGCAGTTATATCCACTCTATGCCTTTCTTTCTCTTTCCTTCATACTTTTCTCACTCCGTGGCTCTCTCTTTACGCAGATATCGATGAATGCCGTCTACACAATGGTGGCTGTGACCACGTCTGCAGGAATACTATTGGAAGCTTTGAGTGCAGCTGCAAAAAGGGCTACAAACTGCTGACTAATGAAAGGACTTGTCAAGGTGAGTCAAATCTCTGTGCTATTTGTTTGAATGTACATAACGTGCTTCCATTGCAATCTCACCTTTATTTCTATTATTCCATTTACCTGCTAAAGCCTGGATGAAGTTAATCATAAATTGCACATTAACAGGTGGGGGGTTCTGAAATTATGGCGTTTACTGTGCTGAATACTAATACCTGCTGCTTTTTCAGCAACATCAGCAAAAACTCAAGCAGGTGTGTTTGTTGCTTCTGTTATGGTGATATTGCTGTGCAGTGTTATCTGATCTGTAAAACCAAGAAGATTCGATTTTCGATGTAACTGAAGGATAAAAATGTTTTGAGTTGGAGCTTGGCGATTAAATCATCTGTAAATATTATGAATTTCTTTGGAAGTGTGGAGTTAGTTTGCGTGGGGGTGCAGGTAATAGAGTGTGAGAATATACTTCACAAATTGCTACTGTGTCATATGATTAAGATTGGAATGTTTTTCTAGTTGGCTGCAATATCCATTACAATTATTTATAAAGTATAGGATCTCAGCTTCAGGCATTAACATTAATCATTTTTAATCTGCATGTTAATACTACCATCAAATATAACATTTCTCAAGAGATGAAAATTCCATCTGCCCAAATCCTGCGGATTTGGTCTTGTGAGAATGAAGTCACTTGGACCTGTGAGAGTCGTCAACTGTGGAAAACTGTTATATCCATAGGTCACTGGGGTCCTCTTTTGGCAGAGCCTGGGTACTGCAGAAGGACATTGCTGCACATTTTGGTGTTGGACATGAATATTGATGGGACCAGGATTCATGATCTGCAGTGAAATGTCTGCACTTGCCATTGACATTTGGAAGAACTGCAGACTTGCCTTCTGCAACCCATTTAAGCAGCCGTAATCTGCAATAAAGAGCTGGTCTGATCCCTCATTTAGCAGCCCTGTATGTTTAGGATCGTAGGGATTGGAGTTGTTGGAGAGAATGGGACCCGTCTCATAATAAATTGCAGGAAAAGGTTGGCAGCTGGCTAAACTATACCTCCTAAGCTAAGCAAACCAGAACAATCAAAGACAAAATTAGTCAGATATTAAACAATTTTAAGAAGTAAGAATCTCAAAATACCTTAAAACACTTGAGCAGTTTAAAGAAAAGTTAATTAACCAAAAGGTGCTATAATCCTCCCACAGCCATCCCTCTTCATTGAACGGAGTTGAGAAGCAATGTTTTTTTTAAAGTTGAGTAATGTGGAATCATGACATCTCCTCCAACATGAACATGATGAGGGTAGGGAGAGAAATACAGCCCAAATTTCTCACCTCAAACTTCTAACCCATAATATCTCTGGATACTAAAATCTCCATCATCCTCTCATCATCATGCCTATCAAAAATAGACTATGGATCAGTGTGGATGGGTAATTGATGGTTGACGTGGACATGGTGGGTCAACAAAACTGTGTTTCTGTTCTATGTAACGCCAAAAATCTTATCAATAATGGTAATGGGACTGTGAGCCCAGGCCTTGTCCAGTTCTTTTCAATTTCTAAAAAGACTGATAAACCAAATACAGGATTGATCCTTAAATTCCTACAGGAAGTGAATGGAGTTTGATAGGGGGATAGGAGATTTAGGTGAGAGTTAAACCAATTGATAGATAATACAGGAGAGTTGTAAAGGATGATGGAGGTTTTAATAGACAGATATAAATGGAAAGTGGATTGAGGAGAGAGGTGACACAATGGTGCAGCTGATAGAGCTACTACCTCACAGAGCCAAGACCCTGGTTCGATCCTGACCTCAGGTGCTGTCTGTGCAGAGTTTGCATGTTCTCCCTGTGACTGTGTGGGTTTTCTCTGGGTGCCCCGGTTTCCTCTCACATCCTAAAGACGTGCAATTTTCTGGGTTAATTGTCCCTCTGTAAATTGCTCCCAGTGTCCAGGGAGAGGTGTGAAAGTGAGATCTATGAACTAGTGACGGGTGACCAATTGGTCAACATCGGTGGGTCTGTTTCCATGCTGCATTACTGAACACTGAGCAATAAATGGTCTGGGGATCTGAGATAGTGAAACAGGTTTATGGAGAGAGGCATGGAGTAAAATAAAATGATATGGGGTGAGTGCAGTTGGGAGAATGTGAGAGAATCAGAAGGGGTTGTCAGAGATACAGGGAAAGGATAGAGAGATAAAGGTACAGAGAGTTGGAAGGGATAGTGTCAAGCTAGAGATAGATACATTCAGAAGCAGAAGGCACAAGTCATTAGAATTAATAATTTTCACTTTAAACACTTGTTGCAAATAAAATGACTACAATAGACACAAAATGCTGGAGTAACTCAATGGGTCAGACAGCATCCCTGGAGAAAAGGAATTGCCATTTCGGGTCAGAACCCTTCTTCAGACTGCAAGTCAGGGGAGGGAGGAAGGAATCCAGGAGTAACCTGAAATTAGAAAAATCAATATTCATACCGCTTGGTAAACTAGCCAAGCGAAATAAGGGTAGCAATGTTACAAAATTTTGAGATTTAAAAAATAAAGTCTGCAATTTATCCCATCAGATAAAGCATAAAAAGAAGTTTAATTTGACACTTAATTCACTTTCATATCTTCAGTATTAAAAAAGTTATGGCCATTATCATACTCAGAAATTAGCATCTTGTTCCCTATTGCTTTTCCATTGACTTAACACAAAAGCTGTGATCGAGGACAGTTAAAAGCCAATAACTTTCTTAAAAATTATGGTAACTGAAAGAAATTTTCAGGTATTATAGATTGAAGCATTCTGAAACAAATATGAAACAATCTTACTTCGAAGACATGAAAGTAAAGCGTTATAATTAGTTAGTTACCTAATTGTAGCTAA
Organism: Malacoraja senta; assembly: GCA_038087875.1. Classification (NCBI taxonomy): domain Eukaryota; kingdom Metazoa; phylum Chordata; class Chondrichthyes; order Rajiformes; family Rajidae; genus Malacoraja; species Malacoraja senta. The sequence goes on along the minus strand of CM075981.1, from coordinate 33,032,903 downwards.
TTACAAAATTCAATTACTAGATCTAAACATCTATCAATTTCTTAAGAATAGATTAACATTTTTAAATAGCCTAAGTGTCCAAATAACATTCACACAATAATTCACAATATAACATAATTTTTAAATCTAATTTTCATGAATTTACAGGCCAAATGGAAGGAATTGAATGTTTAATACCTGTAAATTAATGGGCATTTAATTCATCTTGCGAGTGAGAATTTCTGGAACGCGATCTTTTGGAACGTTGATTTGCGGTGAATTTAACCCCGTATTGGCATGAAAAATACTGCCGTTAATTCGGGGAATAAAATCACCGTGTCGCATGACAAAATGTGAATTAAAGGCTTCTTAAGAAGCACTTTTATACATTTAAAGAAAGCACTTTCGTTTACCTGTCCATTGTGTGAAATCCGTCCCCGTTATTGGCGTTGACGCTTCAGGAGCTGCTTTTAAAATGACTGTAGCGCTGACATTGACGGTTTAATTTAAAAAAAAAATTTCCAAAAAGCCGGTAGGAACGATTTTGTCAGCGAAGTTTTGTACTCGAACAAAATATTTCCAGGACAGGGGAAGGATAAACTGCGTTTTAACCCCGCCCCCCCTTAAAGGCGCCAAAATCGCGCACACGGCCAGTGGCAGAATTACAGCGCGACTGAAGGTAAGTTTTGTAACATACCTAATAAGGGGTGTCCCTTAATAAAATTATTCAGGGTGGGTGAAGATGCCGACTCTTGCAGCCCATGTCCAAACTGGAATTTTACTGTCGACTAAACTCGTGACATTCTTTGTCTCAGAAACAAAACTAGTTTTGTTCCAAGAAGAGAGATACTTGCCCTGCACCAAGTATTTATACTGTAACAATTAATCTTATCACAGTGCAGTCCCTTCATCGTGCTCATCAAACATACCACTGCTGTGATCTTGACAGGCTTGCAGTCACGTAAGCACAGAAGCCTTTTGGGGAGAAGCCAGTGTTGGCCAGGGGTGGCCAGGCGTTATCAGCCAGTCACGCTCTTGATGTTTTAAATGATTTAGAACCATGTTTTCGTTAGTCACAGAAACAAGAAATCAGGAGCGTATCAGATAAATGTTAGGGGTGAATGCAGACTGGGTTTCATGCTGGCTCTTTAAAAGTTCTGCATTTTCCCCGATGGAGAGGCAAGAAATATCTCAGCTGTAAAATTATTTGTAGTAAAGCATTAAAAAGTACAAGTTATCCATTGTTGAACATGGGCTGCAAGAGTTGGCACCTCCACTCACCCTGAATCATTTTATTTTAAACAAGTGTTTAAAGGGAAATTGATTACATTTAATAACTTTGCCTTTCTGCTTCTGAACATGTCTTGCTGGGCTCTGTCCCTTCAAACTCTGTTCTGTATCTTTATCTCTCTATCCTTATCGCCGTCGAGTATGGCTGCCCTGCCAGCAGCTGTTAGTTTTTTCACCTTTTTTAAATATTTTTAGTTAGTTAAAAGTGTTTGTTTTTGGAGGTCTTTAGTCTTTTTATGAGGGGGGTTGGGGGGGGGGGGTTGGGGGAAACTATTTTCGCAGTCCCTACCTGGTCGGAGATGCGGCTTTTCTCCGAGCCGTATCTTCGCCCCTTCCTCGCGGCCTACGGGCAGACTGGAGCGGCGTTTTCCTGCCGGGACCGGCCAGGACTTCAGCTTCGGCGGCGGCACAGCGCTGAAGTACCATCGCGGAGCGGGCGATGCCTAACCCGGGTCGCCGTGCAGTAAGCTCCGGAGTGCTGTGACCGCCGGCACCAACATCGCGGAGCTGCGGTCAGCGGTCTGCGGTCAGCGGTCTGCGGTCAGCGGTCTGCGGTCAGCGGTCAGCGGTCTGCGGTCAGTGGAGCTTCCAGCCGCGGGCGGCGCTGAACCCTAAACACCGTGGAGCCTGGGATCTCACGACGAGGTCGCCAGAGTCGGAGCATCGACCAGCGCGGCTCGTGGACTTCGGGAGCCATGGTCTACTGGGAGGAAGCGGCCGCTCCAGACACTCCGGGCCGCTGAGAGTGTTCACCCGACGCCAGAGCTCCATCATCCGGCGAGAAGGCCTGAGGCATCGTGCTGCCGTAGCGGCGACTGCAGAGGCCTCAATAGGCCCCGACTATGGGTGAACTGGGGATGGGACTGGACTTTGCTGCCTTCCCCCACAGTGGGAACCATTGTGGGGGGATGTTTTTATGTTGTTGTTAAATTCTTGGATGTTATCTTTATTTGTGTGCTGCATGGCAAGTCAAATTTCACTGCACCAATTGGTGTATGTGACAATAAATGTTTATCTATCTATCTATCTATCTATTATCTGTTTTGTGTATCTCTGATTCTACCCCTTCTGATTGTTTCCCTCTGTCCCATTGACTGTCCTTTTATCACCTCTGATTGTATCTGTCTGTCTATTTGGACTCCTATACCCTAGACTATCCCTCCCATCTTTACCTAAGTATCTTCACAAGAAATATGCGGTAGTAGAAGAAGGTGACTGACCACTACCTTCTCAAGGGCATCAGGATCATTCATCATGGAAACAGGCCATTTGGCCAATCATAACCTTGCCTTACAGTGGGCACCCATCCATTTTAATCCCATCTTCCAGCATTTTACCAGTAGCTTTCAAAACGTAGATGAATAAAGTGTTCATCTAGATATCTATTGAATGCTGTTAGCGACTGCATCTGCCATTCTTTCATAGTCATAGAGTGATACAATGTGGAAACAGGCCCTTCGGCCCAACTTGCCCACACGACCAAACATGTCCCAACCACACTAGTCCCACCTGCCAGCATTTGGCCCATATCCCTCCAAACCTGTCCTATCCATGTACCTGTCAAAACAAGACAAAGCCCAGTCCCTAGGCAACCAAGATAGTTTGTAGTTTAAAGTTTAGTTGGAGTATATAGTGTTGAATAGCCTGATGGTTATTGGGAAGAAGCTGTTCCTCAACCCAGACCTATTTTTGCAACAATTCCAAGAGCAGATGTCCTGATCCCAATAAGATCCCTTTAGTTCAGTTCCTATTTCATTTATTTCTTCCTTTCTGTTTTTTCCTTTGCTATTGATCCATCTTGGTGAATCTTACGTTGTGGACCTTCACATGTAGTACCCAATCTCCTGGCTGTTCTAACATCAGAGAGGGGGGTTCATATTCCATGATATCCGAGGCTCTAATATTTTTCAACATTTAATTTTTCAACGTCTTTTTCAAATCATGTGGATAATGTTATCCAGATGCTTCACTAATTTGGTGCATTTCTGCTGACCCTGTGATGCCTCAAAAAGCTTGTCCATCTTGCATCAATTGACAGTCTCCAATTGGAATTCAAATACTTGAGGTAAATGCCCACATCTGCATTGCAATTGCCTTTACAATCCATGTTGCTTTTGTCAACCTGTTTTCCTAACAGCAGTACCCAGTTAATACTGACATGTCTTTCCATTACTTTTCATTTTACAGCAAACTAGCAAAGCTGAACTGTAGAACAAGAACAGGAATCAGGATTGAGGCAGAGATGTAATGAAAGTGAGAATGGTCACAAAAAGCTGGAGTAACTCAGCGTGACAGGCACCATCTCTGGAGGGAAGGAATGGGTGACGTTTTGAGTCGAGACCCTTCTTCAGAAACGTCGCCCATTCCTTCTCTCCAGAGATGCTGCCAGTCCCACTGAGTTACTCCAGCTTTTTGTGTCTATCTTCGGTTTAAACCAGCATCTGCATCTGCAGTTCCTTCAAACACATGAAAGTATGAATCCCCTGCATGCATCATCCAGGTCACAAGTATACAATGTAAGCTGATACTCCAGAGCAGCATTAAGGCAATGCTAAACACTTGGAAGCAGTGTCACTAGAGCAAAGCTTCAACACTGCATAACTCACGAGTTGTTGCATCACCTGAAGGGGCAAAGATGACAAGTTGCTCTTTTCGGGCTAATTCTAACCACCCTTTGGTATCAGAAGAATATTATAGGAGTGTGTAAGAAGGAACTGCAGATGCTGGTTTAAACCGAAGATGACACAAAAAGCTGGAGTAACTCAGCGGGACAGGCAGCATCTCTGGAGAGAAGGAATGGGTGGTCTCGACCAGAAACGTCACCCATTTCTTCTCTCCAGAGATGCTGCCTGTCCCGCTGAGTTACTCCAGCTTTTTGTGTCTACCTTTGAATATTAGAGCAGAGCAGCTTTGCTGATAATTTTGCCTCTGAAAGATTCACTGTAACTACACCAGAAATGAGAAGCTATAATTAGGGAAACGTTGTTCCAGAGGGTAGGCCAAAGGAGACATAATAAAGGTTTTCAAACTTCTGTGGTTTCCAAAGGGTGCTCGGGGATCTCTGGTTGATGAATTAGTGAGAGCCAGTCAGACTCACAATGCTATTATTAGAAGAACAAAGAGTGAAGTCAGAATAAAATGTTTCTGGTTATTGCAACAGGGATATTTTGTTTATGTGGCTATTCGGGCAACGATAGTGCATCATTACAACGGAATTGAGCAACTTACTTGAAAAGAGAATATAAAACAATGAGAGTATAGAGGCAAGCTATTGGAACAAGCTGCTCTGTTGAAGAATTGACTGTAATGGTGGTGAAGACAGATGCAGTAGTGGCATTTAAGAGACTTTTGGATAGGCACATGGATATACAGGGAATGGAGGGATCTGGATCATGTGTGGGCAGAGGAGATTAATTTAACTTGGCATCATGTGGGCTGAAGCGCCCATCCCTGTGCTGTACTGTTCTATATTTTATGTAATAAAGGCACAAGGAGACCTGAGCTTCTTTCCAGCTGTCATTTCTCTGACTGCAAATCAGGCATTTGTCATTTTCTCAGGGTTGGAATCCCACAAAGACTTTATAACTGAATAATTCCATGGGCAAATCACATCTCAATTTGGCTTCTTAATCGGCGATATTCCAAAACACACAATTTACCATAATTTGGAATAATTGACTCTTTTTATCATACCCAATCAACAAAACTAAAGGTTGGCGGTATACCAAATTATCAAGTAGGATGTAACCAATGCTGATTCAGGAGCAAAGTCGGAACCATAAAGCAAAAGACAGGTGCAGCAGTGGAGAATTTGCATTAGGACTTGGGTAGATTAACAAGAGCTGATTATTTGCCGTCATCAAGTTTATCATCATGTTCAAAAGTACGGTGAAGTAAAAGAATGGTGAAGTGCGATCACAATGAAAATCTTGCTTGCAGCATTGTGCCTCATCCAGCACCATCTTGCAATTTATGAAATAATTTAAAAAAATTGCACATCTCCTTGGTCCAAGATCAGACATGTCAGAGAGTTGGAAATTGCAAGACGGTGCCGAAAAGTGGCGACTCTCTGCGTGCTGCTCCAAAAGAGGATCTATTGTACGTATATTTTGATTTGATGGTAAGCATGGAGAACAAGTTACCATTGAAGAAACCATTGAACCAACGCAAGCACATAGACTTGGATCACACACAAAACATAAATTATACAAGACAATGAAAAGAAAAAGACATCAGTGCAAAACACAACTAGAAAAACAAGTCTGTGGTTGTGCAAGGGATGGTCCATAGTGTTCGGGGGCTGAGGTAGCATTAGAGTTGTACGATTTGGTTAAGAACCTGATGCTTGTAGGAAAGCAATTGTTTCTGTACCAGGTGGTGTGGGTTCTGTACCTCCAGCTTGACGGTGGCAGTGAATAGAGGGCATGGCCCAGAAGGTGGGAATCCTTGATGATAGATGGCGTCGTATTCAGGCGGCTTCGCATGTAGATGCTTTGTAGAGGCCGTGATGGACAAAGTTGAGTCCACTACTCTCTACAGCCTCTTGTATTGTTGTGCATTGGAATTGCTGCATCAGACCATGATACAACCAGTCAGGGTACTTTCCAGAGCGCATCTGTTGAAGTTTGTGAGAGTATTCGGCGGCATACCGAATCTCTTTAAACTTTTAAGAAAGTAGGTGCACTGGCGCCTTCTTCATGATTACATCTATGTGCTGGGGCCAAATCAGGTCATCCTAGATGTTAACACCCAGGAACTTACCTGTCTGGGTACAAAACACAGAAATATGACTCATTCCTATCTTTCTCCTTTCCCGACCCCTCCACAAAATCATGTAATATCAGAGAATCATGGAGATTGCTGTCCCTGGGTGCTTCATGCTTGTCTGATCAAGTCACATTTGCTATTAACCTCACGCCCACCAATTCTTGAAATTATAATGCACCTCCTTTAAGATGTGCAGATCAACTGGAAAATTTCAATTTATTCTTACAGCGGGTGGTGAATCTCTGGAATGTTCTGCCCCTGAATGTTGTGGAGGCCAGATCATTAGAAGTATTTAAAGTGGAGGGAGGTCATTTTTTAAAAGATCAGGAAATTGAGGTTTACGCGAATGCCAGAGAGGAGGAGTTAAAATGTGGAACAGAGCAGCTTTGATCTTATTAAATGATGGGACAGGTTTGTGGCCCAGTGGCCTATTCTTGATATGTGTAGAGAGGAACTGCAGATGCTGGTGTAAACCGGATAGACACAAAAATCTGGAGTAACTCAGCAGGTCAGACAACATCTCTGGAGAAAAGGTGACGTTATGGGTCGAGACCCTTCTTCAGACAATTCTACATGTTGGCTATTGTGAAATGAAGACCTTCTGCCAAACTCCTTTGTCAGGAACATTAGATTAACTATTACATCAGCACTTAGACTTTATATGGTTAATATGATAGGAATGTTTAGGATTGGGAGGTAGTGGAAAAAGAGAACCCTAAGATGCCAAGAGGTTATAGACAGATGATACATGTTGACACCGTTTGTTATGATATTGTGTCAGCTAAGATAGACTTGGCAACATGTATATTGTTGAAGACGCCGCCTCTTTCAAAACAAGGGAGTGCTGCCCTTCGATAAATGAAAGCTGTGGTCGACTTCCCAGTCAACAGCAGTGGAGAGGAATGTGAACCGCAGACAAGACAAGGAGGTATTGTGATGCCACGTTTGGGCCGGGTTTGTCTGTGGTTCAACCTTCTCACCTAGGTTTAACCGTAATGTAATCTACTTTTGTGGTAGTAGAGGCAAGGTCCCTTGTGGATTATAGTATGATAAAATATTGTGGGTTCATTGTACATTCAAGCAGGTAAACCAGGACTACATAAGCAATTCCAGACTCAACAACGAGCCTTCATCGGAAACATTGGCAAGGACGAACATTTCAGTGCACGAATTAAATTGTGATCTGTGAAGCACTTTGGCTTGTGGAAATTACTGAACTGCTCAGATTCAAACCATTTTTATTTACCCGTTAATATTTTGATGTGGTCTGTGTGAAGTTGACCAAGCTGGGCTGTTTTCAATAAAGTTGTTTTATTCTATGTGGTCTGGTGTGCTAAAGGGCAGGAAAGTTTGTTCCAAAGCATGAATGGTGCCCAGCTCTTCTTTGTGCCCAGAGTCTCCACATTAATTTCCTTGTAAAAACAATTCCTGATCTAAGCTTTTATGAATGACAGTGAGCAAATGAAAGGAAGTTCCTGGGACACTCAGTCTACTCCTAGTTACTCTCCATCACACATTAAAAGAAGATATTGCATTTCAAACCTGAAGTACTTTGAGGTCGTCTAAGGATGGAAAGTTGTACAGAAAGGTGAATTTATCTTTTCTTGAGTAGCTTTGACTGAAGACGAGGAACTATAAGGCCTGTCTCATGAGTCTGTGGTCATTGGCGGTGAAACAGGAAGTATCTACCGCTCGTGGACCGCCAGAGACCGCGGGTTCGGTCAAACGCACACTGCCGGGGCCGTGCGGCGTTGGTCCCAACACCGCACGGTGCTCACAAAAAGTCAACAATGTCTAAAAATATTTTCCTACCGCACAGCCGCCGCCAGTGAGGCACGAGTGCGGCACGGTCACCGCCACAGCCGCCGCTAGTGCGGCACAAGCGCCGTGAGTCGAACTTTCACCGCCACAGCCGCCGCCAGTGAGGCACGTGTGCGGCACGGCCGCCGCCACAGCCCCGCGATCCGAAAGACGTCATCGCGTAGCGCGTCGCGTTGCGCGATGACGTCATCACCCGACGCCGCAAGCTCGTAGAACCGGCCGTACGGAGATCACTCGGCCCCCGCGCAGCATCCGTGCGGCGCTCTCGTGGTTGCCGTGCGGTCCCCTCTTCCGGCGACGCCGCGCTTCACCGCCAATGACCGCAAACCCGTGGGACAGAGCCTTATGGTGTTAGAGGATTGAATGATGGAGATGGTGTCAAGACAACCTATTACTAAAGAGTGGGGGAACCGAGTTTGAAGCTAAAGATTGAAGCCCACAACAGCTCTAATACTGAACCATCCACCAATCTGATTTTTTTGTCTGATTTTGCTCAGACAGGAGAGGTATTTGTGGCCGTACTTGGATCTGAAAAGGGGTCTTTGGTCCTTTACTGGCCCGACAACATGGTCGTCTGCTTTGGTTGCACCACCCATTGTTTCTGCACTGAACTGTGTGCATGCAGGGGAAGGAACATAGTGTGATATATACACAGTGGGAATAGTGGTGACCTCAAGGGTGCTGGGGAATAGATCCAGGGGATACATTTTCCATCTTTGGGAGAAAATTGCTACAAAATGTTTTTGTGGCTATTTTAGTGCAAGAAGGATATAGTTTAAAATCTACAAAGGAAAGTGAGTGCTTGACTGGTTCACATTTAAAAGGAGCTACATAAGTGGTCTGTTGTATCACATTTAATACCTGTCATCAGGCAGAGCAGCCAAGCAGCACACAGGCTCATTCCACACACTCCTTGCCTCGATTTAATTAATTGTGTACATGCTGCAAATACTCATTGTGGGAGATTTATGAGCTTCACAGGGAAACATGCATTATCTCAAACTAATCAAACCATAATGTATTTCTCAGTTGTCTGACTCTACTTTGTCTACTGATACAGCTAAGATACAGTTTCCTTATCTCATAAAAACACCAAACATTAAGTCTACGGCTCAGTTTACATGGTGACCTGGAACAAATTTAAGGCAATATGTTCTAACTGTTCTTCAAATTTTCTAAAATCATTTCTTTTTCAATTTCCTGGCTTTGTATCGGTCATGTGCTACAATTAAGGTGGAGAACATAAATGTGACACAAGGAATATAATCCCATTCCCTGCCAGCCATTCACATGTGCTTTCCAGTGATAGTCACTGGATACTTGGAGAATTGGCTGGTTTTGTTTTGCACCTTCCCTTACCCGGAGTGTATTGAAGACCAGTTGTTGCTCCTGCTGAGATATAAGCTCAACTTTTAATTTCAACATTTTTTCTCTGTTTTAAAATAGCCCTCGTTTCACCTTCTGCTTTTCATATTTTTCTTGTTATGTATTTCCCAATGAGCTGCAGGATTTTAGAGTGTGTTTTCTTTTAACTTTATTACACATGTCTATATGAAACCTTAAGACATGATAATTAAATATTGTCATTCACTTCAAGACCACTGGAGCAGTCCTTTCTGCATTGTACTGTCTCCTGAAAGAAAGCAAGAAATCACTTGCACAACATGTAGAGCACGCAATCACAACCCACTGAGAGTTTGTGGCTATTTTTGCAGGAGAGTATGAAGCCTAAATGTGACACATGAGAACAATAAGCTTGCACGTCTCCCAGATTTTTGTGCACTTAGATAATATCTTTACAATAAATAAAAAAGGGATCAGATATTGCAAAATAAATTACTTATTTGATAGAAACTAATCATTGAGAAAAGATGAAAGGTTGTCAGGCTGTGATTAGTGGTTTACCGAAGGGATTCATACCTGCACCTCTGCTAATCACAGTGTATATCAATGATTTGGCCAAGGGGGACCAAAGAACACAAGGAGCAAGGGGTCACCACCTGGCCTCTCAATATGATCAGGACTGAACAGCCTCAGGCCTCAAATGCTCAGCCTCAATTCCCCCACCTTTCAAAAATTAATCTTCCTGCTCTTTAAATAGATCGAGCGATCTAGCCACTGTCATCAATGGGCAGAGAGTTCCAAGCTTCAGCACTCCCTGAGGGAAGAAATTCCAGTACACCTCCATTTGAAATGACGATCTCCTTATCTGTAACTATGTCTATTTAATCAAGTCCCTTTCACTGAATATTTCCAATCTCGTGTGCCTTAGCATCTTTCATGTTGCAGTAAAATAAACTCTGTCTTCTAGATTCTAATGAAAACTAATCTACCTTTTGTAGCCGTTTGTGATGGAACAACCCTGTTGCCCAGGCATAGGCATCACAAATCTCTTCTCAACTGCCTCTGATGCTAGGATAGCCTTTTGTAAATAAAGGAACCAAATTATACATAGTACTGTAGTTGTGGCCTCACCAACACCATATACAATTATAACAATATTTCTCTGTTATCAAACACCAATCCACTAGTTACAAAGACCAAAATGCTTTTTGCATTCTTAATTATTTGCTGTCCCTGCATGCCAACCCTTTGTTTCATACATTTAAATACCTTGATCTCTGTATTTGCAGTTTCTCTCTGTTTAGATAATTATCCTTTCAATTCTTCCGGCCTAGGTGCATGGCTTCTTATTTTTCTACCTTCTTAAAGTAATGTGAACTGATCGGTGTGAAATGATGGGCCGATTGGCCTGGTTCCCTGCTTCCGACTATTAAGCTCGGTTTGCCAAATTGTTACCCTTTTTTTCAATCGATTCCTATTTCCGTGTTGTCAGCAAACGTATATATATCTTACACTCTGTCCCATCCTCCAAATCATTAACATCGACAGTAAGTAGTTGTAGGCCAAGAATTAATCATTTGGACACTTCACTAATGATATCTTTCCAGTCTGAAAAAGACTCATTTATTCTGAATCTTTCTCATCTACATGTTAACCGTTCTTTAGTCCAATTTAACACACTTCCCCAATACCATAAAGACGTGTCATGTTTCCAAGTTTGCTGATGATACAAAATTAGAAGTGATTGTGAGCTTGGAGGATGTAAAGAGGATTTGATGGGATGAAGGCAAGCAGAATGGGTGGGTTAGAATTTGGCAGATGGAATATTAGGTAGAAAAATGTGAGGTCACCAAATCTGGAGCACAAAACAGAAAAGGATTTTTTTTAAATGGTAAACTATTGGTTGGTGTTGTTGCTCAAAGGGACCTAGGTACAGTTTAAAATAAACAAGTCGTAGAAAGTCAACGTGCAGGTGAAACAAATGAATAGGAAGGCAAATGGTATATTTGAAGTAAGGAAGTTTTAATGCAATTGTATAGGGTCTTGGTGGGACCACATCTGGAGGAATGTGCACTGCCTCGTTTTCCATCCCAAAGAAAGGAAGTGTTTGTCACAGAGGGTGTGTAGTGAAGATTCCCTGGATTGATTTACTAATTGAGGAAGGATTAAGTAGATTAGGCCTGTGTGTTCTTGAGTTTAGACGAATGCAAGGAGATCTTGTTAAAAATTACAAACTTCCTAGTGGATTTAATAGGCCAGTTGCAGGGAGGGTGTTTCTTCTCAATGTCGAGTCCAGAATCAGGCGTAACTGTCTCAGGGTAAGGACTAGGCAGGTTGGGTCAGAGATGCAGAGAAATCTTTTCATGTAAGGGCAGAACATCTTTGAAGTTCTGTTTTCTGGAAAACTGTGGCAGATACATTGTTGAATATATTTCAAGAAGCAGATCCATTGGTGTCTGGATATTAAAGAAATCAATCAATCTGGAAATAGTGCAAGAAAGCAGAGGTGGGGTAGATGATCAGCCTTGACCATGAATGGGGAAGCAGACTCATAGGGCCAGTTGGCCAACTCCTGCACTGATATCTTATACTCTTAATTGAAATTGAAATCTTTCCTACTGTGAATGGCCACCTCCTGTTCCCTCCCTCTCTTCCCTTCCATTCCCAGGAATCTCATTAGTCTTCTGTGAAGTTGATTGCAAGAGTTATGTCCTTCATGCCTGTTTCCATCAAATTCCACTTCATCATCCAAACACAGGAGCTAGGATACCTTATTGTCGTTTTTGAGGGATGCTGAAAGATTCCATTTCAGTTTTAAATCCTCTCTTTAATCCATTGTTTATTGTAAGGACCTGCCCCGTGCTGTGTAGTATTTCATTCAAGCCAGTTGTTCCACAAATTAAAATTCTAAATGAATTAATTTAGTTTAATTTAGTTTTAGTTTAGTTTATTATTGTCATGTGTACTGAGCTACAGTGAAAAGGTTTTGTTTGTGCGCTATCCAGTCAAAAAGACTATACATGATTATAATCATGGTTTAAAACGGAGCAGATTTTGCAAAATACCACACATTTCAGTGTGTTGATTTTTATATTCAATGAACCTTGTTTTGCTACTTTTCAGTCTTATTCCCAAAAACCTATCTCTTTAGCCCCATATATTTGCCTCCTTGTTGTTAAATTCATTCTCGCCAATCCCAGCTTTTGCTGTTTATTGCCCACCAGCATCCTTGCTTTGGACGTGAGATGTTTCTTTACACGGAGAGCACCGTTCAAATCTTGGCCAGAGCTCTGCTTCCCCTGTGTTGGGATTCTGAGTGCCAGGAGCAAATGTCTCATGTCTTCCTTTAGCATATGGTTAACTGCAGTGTGGACGGATCGGTTGGTTTTGCAACAGCAGAGCATGTTTGCGGTTAGCCCACTTTTCATGGAAAGTTCCACTCAGCCAACAAGGAAGTTAAAGATTTATTATAATTACATCAAAGTTTTGAATGAAGAAAAAAACCTTTGGAAAAGAATAATGAATTCCATGTAAAACATGTTGAAAATGTCAGCAGCAACATTTCATTAAGATCAATTCCATCTGATTCTTCAGAGGTTCTTATTAACATTGACAGTCATTATGTTCCACAATATAATACAACACAACATTATTTTATGTAGGAAAACATATGGATTAAATGAAAGCCAGTGCCCATTTGTAACATGAGTACATGCTAGGTATGTAACACATACTGTATTCGATTAAAACAAGAAAGGCCAGGTCATGCCCAAATCCAGGCTTAAATTGGCACTAAACGTACTTCAGACTGTTGTTCATCAACTACAGTTCAGAGTTCAATATTTTCATCCCTTCCAAACTCGTTGTCAAACTCAGGAAACTGGGTCTCACCTCCTCTCTGGGTCTCACCCCATCCTAACTAGATCCTCGACTTCCCTATCAGCAGACCTCAATCAGCACATATTGGCAACAACTCTTCCTCCTCATTGACCATCAGCACAGGGGCATCTCAGGGCCAAATGCTCAGTCCCCTGCTCTACTCTTTCTATATCCATGACTATGTAGCCAGACACAGCTCCAAACACCATCTTTAATTTAGCCAATTATACTAAGCCGAATAACAGGTAATGTTGAGTCAGAGTACAGGAGGACGATCCATAATCTTTGAACCCTCAAGAATGACGGAGGCTGCAGAAAGTGGTGAACATCGCCCAGTCCATCACACAAACTGATCTCCACACCATTGCAAGGATCTGCAGGAAGCTCTGCCTCAAGAAGATAGTAAATATCATCAAAGACCCAGACACATTACCCTGGCCACACTCCCTTCTCACTGCTACCGTCAGGAAGAAGGTGCAGGAGTCTGAGAGCCAGAACCTTCAGGTTCAATAACAGTTTCTTCCCATCAACCTTCATGTTCCTGACCCACCCTACACAACCCTGAAAACAACCCAACCTCAGCACCGAAGCACTACAGACTTTGCATGACTATGGGTGCACCACATAGTTTGTTTTATTGCACCATCATGGTCTAGTTTGCTTAGAATAATATATAATCCATTGTGATTTTTGGTGTTGTTGCATCCAAAGTGCCTGTAAAACAGCAGCAAGTCAGAATTTAAATGTTCTGGTTCACATTTGGTGTTCATGGGAAAAATAATCTTGAATAGTGTTCTTATAAAGATTGGTGACAGCAGATTTACACACACACACACACACACACACACGCAGTCTCACTTGCACGCACTGTCACACACACACACACACACACACACACACACACAACGCAGTCTCACTTGCACGCACTCTCACACACACACACACAGTCTCACTTGCACACACACACGCACACACGCACACACACACACGCAGTCTCACTTGCACGTACACACACACACGCACATACACGCAGTCTCACTTGCACACACACACACACACGCAGTCTCACTTGCACGCAATCTCACACACACACAGTCTCACTTGCACGCTCTCACACACACACACAGTCTCACTTGCACGCACACACACACACACACACAGTCTCACTTGCACGCACACACACACACACACACAGTCTCACTTGCACACACACACAGTCTCACGTGCACGCACACACACACACACACACACACAGTCTCACTTGCACGCACACACACACACACACAGTCTCACTTGCACGCACACACACACACGCAGTCTCACTTGCACGCACTCTCACACACACACACAGTCTCACTTGCACGCACACACACGCACACGCACACACAGTCTCACTTGCACGCGCACACACACACACACACACACACACACACACAGTCTCACTTGCACGCACACACACAGTCTCGCACACTCTCACACTCAAACATCCAATCACGCTCATACATCCACAATCACACTCACACAGTGCCACTCACACACAGTCTCACACACATACAGACACGTTCAGTGACAGTAAACCAAGATGAAGTTATTGTAGACATTTGTTCATGTTGCCATTAGTATTATCACAAGAGGGAAAGAAGACATTGGCAGCTTTCTCCAGCAACTCTATAATGGAATCCTTATTAGTTGCATGTGTGGAAAGGAAAACTCTAAATAGTACAACCACAGACAGGCAGGATCAGTTGTGGTAAACTGTCTCCTGCCAACTGTCAGCAGAGGAAAGAATGCTCCCATTACACTCACTCAGCCCACCTGTAACCTCAGACAGATTTACATGTTGTGACCACTGATTAAATCGCACCTCTTGCCACTTTGACGTCTACAAACCCATGATTTGGCTATGTGTGTTGTTCCATCAGCAATGCACCCCCACCAATTAATAGAATAAGAATTTATTACCAACAAAACCACAAGCAGCGAAAATAAAGATGTCTTCGAATCAGGGGCATAAGCAAAATCTGGGCCATTTCCACGTTCCTCACTGTGAAGGATGGCAATAAAGTCTTAGCTTCTTTCCTCCTGCGGTCGGGGGAGTCGAACCATCCGCAGCTGGTGATCGAGCTCTCTCGTCGGGGCGATCGAGCTCCCGCATCGGGGCAGTCGAAACTCCTGCAGCTTGGAATTCCCGAAATCAGTCTCTCACCAGAGATTGCGTGCTCCATGATGTTAATGTCCACAACCCCCTCAAGCTTGGGTCCGTGTAGAAGAAGCACATTCACATCTCATTGCCAATCTGACGCAGGGTCCCAACCCGAAAAGTCACCGATTTGTGTAGGAAGGAACTGCAGATGCTGGTTTACACAGAAGATAGACACAAAATGCTAGAGTAATTCCACAGGACAGGCAGCATCTATGGATAGAAGGAATGGATGATGTTCAGGTTGAGATACTTCTTCAGACGTTCTTCAGAGATGCTGCCTGACTCGCTGAATTTCCCTGGTCAATTCGGCCCTTCCCACCCGTACCACCCCCTCCCCGGGCACTTTCCCTTGCAAACGCAAGAAATGCTACACTTGTCGCTTTACCTCCCCCCTTGACTCCATTCAAGGACCCAAGCAATCGTTCCAGGTGCGACAGAGGTTCACCTGCACCTCCTCCAACCTCATCGAGCCGCTGCTCTCGATGTCAGCTGATCTACATCGGTGAGACCAAGCGTAGGCTTGGCGATCGCTTCGCCGAACACCTCCGCTCGGTCCTGATCTCCCGGTGGCTCAGCACTTCAACTCCCCCTCCCATTCCGAATCTGACCTTTCTCTCCTGGGCCTCCTCCATGGCCAGAGTGAGGACCATCGGAAATTGGAGGAGCAGCACCTCATATTTTGCTTGGGCAGTTTATACCCCAGCGGCATGAACATTGACCTCTCCAATTTCAGGTAACCCTCACTGTCTCCTCCCCTTCTCAGCTCTCCCCCAGCCCTCTGGCTCCTCCTCTTCCTTTCTTCTTCTTGCCCTCCCCCCAACCTACATCAGTCTGAAGAAGAGTTTCGGCCCGAAACGTTGCCTATTTCCTTCGCTCCATAGATGCTGACGCACCCGCTGAGTTTCTCCACACTTTTGTCTACCTTTGATTTTCCAGCATCTGCAGTTCCTTCTTAAACAACTCGCTGTATTACTGTTGCACTTTGTGTCTCTTTAGAAGAATCCTTTACTGTCTACTTTGAGCTCAGCCAAGTTATAGTAACTGACACACCAAATCCAGGAGCTTTTAAATGCTCTATTTGCATAGCAGCCCAACCTACATCTGAAGCTAGGTTGCTTTATAGGAAAATAAAAAATGGTGTTTGAAAGGAAAAGCTAATTAGTTAACAGAGGTTTAGCAGCACATTTCAAGTCCTGACATTGTTTTCAGTAAATTAACAATGTAAAAGAATGAATGAATATACTGCTTTTATCTGAATGACACAAAGAGCTTCAATGCCAATGACCTTTTAATTCCAGGCACCATTGTAATGTAGAGAATTGTAGCAGCCAGTTTATGCACAACGAGGTCCCATAAACAGCAATGGGATTTATAATGAGCATCTGTTTTATGATGATGTGCAAAGCACAGGAGAAGTCCCCTGCTGGTTTTCAAAATTGTGCCGTAGAATGTATTTTATTCATGAGAGAAACCAGACGAGACCTCAGATTAACATCCCTTTTGAAAGACAATGCCTCTGGCAGGGCTACAGCCCATCAGCATTGTAATGAGTTTAAATTGTGTGTTCATGTCCTCAGAGCAGAGTTTTAATTTACAGCCACCTAAATCAGTAGTGAGTCTTACAGTGAGCCATGCTAACACTCCAAGTTACCTTGTCCTAAGGAGCACAAATTTATGTTGTATCCAAGAGCGGAACTCGCTATCAAAACATGGAGGGGACGGGGGACACAATTTTTGGGGGCCGCGCGCGCATGCGCACACTCACACACACACACGCGAGGCATCGGAGGCTCAATCCAGTGCTAAATGCAACTCAACACTGCCTGTCTCACCGGGTTAACTACAGCCCTGTCGGGACTGACGGGACACCAGCGCTGCTTCTCTGCGCTGGCCATATTTCCCGCAAGCCCAGGCATGTTAACCTGGCAGGGACAGGCAGAGTGAGCTGGGTTTAGCGCTGTTTCTCTGCGCTGGCTGTGGGCCTGGGGGCACAGCTCGCGTCTGACTCCCGACATCTCTGGCCATCTCTGGGGGGGGTGGCACTCGGGACAGCGCCGGAGACCCGGCCGGGATCGATCCTGCCTGCAGATGAGGCGCAGATCTGAGATTTTAAAGCGGAGATTTTAAAATACGGATCACAAAAACTTGGGGGGGGATGTCCCCCACCTCTCAGAACATGGGGAGGGACGTGTCCCCTCTGCCCCCCCCCCCCCGGGTTTTCCGCCCCTGGTTGTATCTATTGGTTGTGAGCATTGAAGCTGTAGGTAATCTGAATAGTTATCTAGACTGAATAGTTTATCAAAGCTTCACAAAACTAAGAATCCAATGGATTCCATGCAAGGAATATGTGGTTCCTAATGATTTTACCACATATCAGGAATGGTGTGGCTGAGACAGGCACAAGGTAAGCTAAGGTAGACAAAAATGCTGGAGAAACTTGGGTTTCGGCCCAAAACGTTGCCTATTTCCTTCGCTCCATAGATGCTGCTGCACCCGCCGAGTTTCTCCAGCATTTTTGTCTACCTTCGATTTTCCAGCATCTGCAGTTCCTTCTTAAACACAAGGTAAGCTAGAAAGGTATCGATCCGAAGCATCACCTATCCATTCTCTTCACCGATGCTGCCTGACCCGTTGAGTTCTTCCAGCACGTTGTATTTTGCACGTTAAGCAGCTCTGCTTGAAAGAAAATCCAGCAAACTATGGAAATATCAATGTCTCCTAAAGCTTTATTTTTCACATTGTCTGAATTATAAACAATCGTCCAGAAAATAACAGATCAGAAGATGTCACCATGATGTAGCATTGTACCTTTCTGTGCACAAATATTGTGCCTTCATTCCAAATTCCTGATGTCCTTTCATTGGTCCTGCATTCCAGTGGATTAACTAATATATGTAGCACTTTTCACAAACTTCTGAAACTAAACAGCAAATAGCGGAATAATGACTAATTCAAAGATGCCTTTATGCAATAGGATTTACTGGTCACCTGATCAATCAGAAAGTAACTGCACGAAATGTCAGTTTGATGCTTCCTATTTCCATGAGGTACATTGCTCCATCAGTGAGCTATTTTGACAGGCTTTATTGTGTAAGGTAAAATACCTGAGTGACTTGACTGCGTTTTGCAACAACATTCTTGTTATTCTTGCTTTCTGAAAGCCAGGATAATGTTGTGGAGGCTGCTCTTTGGTTCCAGTCTTCCCTCTTCATGCAGTTGCAAGTGAAAATGAATGGCACGCAGTGTTAAATGTTACTGAGTCAGTGTCCAAGCCTTAATTAAAATACCATTGGCGCATGAACAAACAAGTGTAGCTCTATACCTTATCAGCAGCTCGATGAATAGCACGATTCAGAATAAAGCTTGGAGATTTAAATAAGTGTCAGGTAATAATATAGCATTCTGTCCCCGGCTTTATATTTTGCCCCAAGGTAGGTTTAGAATTTTAAGGTAGTGGTGACTCCTATCTGTAACACGTGGTGATGGGCATGTGATTATGTATAAATCATGCACCTGGTCTTGTCTGTGTATTTTCCTATTCCTGTGTACACAGGTTATCAGAGACAATGACATTTGGACTCTGGCCACCCTCCCATCTTCTCCATATGAATGATTTGGATTCATCATCGGATTGGTATTGGTTTATTATTGTACTGAGATACAGTGAAAAACGTTGTTTGCACGCAATCCAATGAACTCATGGTATACATGAGTACAACCAATCCATTTCACAAGTACAGTAGGTGTTGCAAAGGGAAATATACCACAGTGCAGAATGAAGTGTTACAGCGATATAGTGTTCCAGCTATAGATAAAGTGTAGTTTAAAAATCTGCAAGGGTGTCATGTGGTAGGTTGAGAGAGGACCCTTAGTTTATGAGAGGACTGTTCATAAACTGATAACAATGGAGAAGCTGAACCATTGAATCTGGTTTCTGCTGTCAAGTTTTTCTATCTTCTGCCCGAAGGGAGAGGGGAGTAGTGGGAATGGCCAGGGTCTTGATTATGTTGGCTGTTTTCCTGAGACAATGTGAAGTATCGGTTGGGGGGGGAGACTGGGCGGGGTGGGGGGGGGGTATGGGGGGGAACTGGTCTGTGTGGTAGACTGGGCTATATCCACAACTCTCTACAATTTCTTACAATCTTGGGCAAAGGTGTTGCCGAACCAAGATATGATGTATCCCAATAGGATGCCTTCTATGGTGCATCTGTAGAAGTTGGTTAGAGTTGTTGGAGACACGTCAAACTTCCTTCGTCTTCTGAGGAAGTAGAGGCATTGGTGTGTCGTCGTAACTGCAATGTGATTTGTTCGGGACAATATGTTGGTGATATTAACACTGAGGAACGTGAAGCTCTCAACTATCTCCACTTCGGCACCATTAAAGGCTGACTGGGTTGAGGCCAAGCTTTATAATATGTAGCAATTTGATTCATTTCTCTTTTCCTTTCCAGATATTGATGAGTGCTCCTTTGACAGAACTTGTGATCACATCTGTGTGAACTCCCCAGGAAGCTTTGAATGCTTTTGCCACAAGGGTTACACATTATATGGACTGACACACTGTGGAGGTAGGGAAATGTTTTTCATTCGCACTAAGAAAGTTTGAAAATGCAGGGAACTGGCAATGAGTAGTTGAATAAATGGTATATTATTAAATCTGAGTCATCTCTTGTGACCTGTTTATATCAGGACATTCCATGACCTGAGGTTTGTAATTTGTGGTATTGTTAAATGGATTTTGTTAGATAATATGCACCCTTATTATTATTCCATATCCTATCAGATCTGTAACCCAGACGTTGTCTGTGTTGATGACATTGATATGGGATGGTAAACAACAAACTGTATTCTGAGAAGTGAGTTGTGGTGGAGCCACATAGCTGACATAATGCCAGCGTCAACTAGATTGCCAATGAAATAATTCCTGATACTCAAGTAAGCAGGAAAGTGCAGTGGCATCTGAAGAAGCCTTATCCACGTTTTACACTTTTACACTCTTATTCCTTATTAACACTCTTACCCCTCACCCTGTTGGTGCAACCCCACACAGCTCACGATCCTCACCCTCCAAATCCTAATAATCACTCAACCCCAATAACCTCCACCCACCCCAACCACTGAAGCCTTTCACCATGACCACCAATCTCAGTCTGAAGAAGGGTTTCGGCCTGAAACATTGCCTATTTCCTTCGCTCCATAGATGCTGCCTCACCCGCTGAGTTTCCTCAGCATTTTTGTCTACCACCAATCTCCCAGTGGCTTCTCCACCATATGATGACAGATCTGCCAATCACCAGTCGCACCACTGCTTTCCGAAACACTAATCCTCCTAACCCACTCTTCCCCTTCTTACTAATCTGGTAATTGTAATTTAGTAACAACCCTGCTGAACTGACACTACTAAGATCAGGTGCCTGACTCTTTTAGCAAGTTCCTGTGCATTCCCTACAACTTATCCCCCTCTGGCTGGACCTCCCTTATCTCAGATGACCCAGACCCAATTCTGGACTTACTTGAAGAAACAAGAAACTGCAGATACTAGCTTACAAAAGAAGACACTGAGTGCTGGAGTATCTCAGCAGGTCAAGCAGCATCTCAAGAGACCATGGATAGGTGATGCTTCACTTCTGAAGAAAGATCGCGTCCCGAACAACCCAAAATGTCACCTATCCACGTTCTCCAGAGATGCTGTCTGACCTGCTGAGCTACTCAAGCACTTTGTGTCTTTTATTTCTCAATACCAGCGTTTTCATTTTATAAAAAACAAAGTATTGGTCAGGAGCCTTCTTCAAACTGATTGTTAGAGGGTGGGAGGGTTGGGGGAGGAAGAAAGATGGAAGGGACTTACTTGATTTCCTCATCAAGCTCCACCATGGGCAAATGTCCGTCTAAAAATAAAAATAATTATTTCCATCTCATCCTCTTAACAATATTCAGTGCCATTATTCAGACTTTTGTGCTTTGTTGAGATTGATCAGAAATATGCTGGTTGATAGGAGATCGGTTGATATGGCATAGAAGGATGCTTAGCTCATCCTTGCTTGGTTCATCTTGGATGGGAGCTGCTTTAGCTGTCACAGTTGGTCTCAGTATTCTCATTTAGGGATGGATAAAAGATCCATTAGCTAATTCATATTCTTTCCTCATTTACTGACCCGAGTTCCTTCACATCCTTTAATCATTTACTGCTTCTTAAAATTCTCTCTTAAAAGTCATTCTGATTTTTAATGCTCAAATGCGTCACAGATTTTAAAATATTGTTCATCACTCAAGGGAGACACTGTCGCACATCTAGTAGCTGCCTCGTGGCTCTAACAACATGGCACAATGATGACCTCCAAAGCTGCCTGTTTATATGCTCACCCTGTGTCATATAGGTTTCCACCAAATGCTCAGATTTTCTTCCATGTCCCCAGGATTTTCAGGCTGGTTGGTAAATCCATTGATTACTTCAAATTGTCCCAAGTTTGCAGGTAAGTAAGTGGTAGAGTCTCTGGAGAACCTGGATCGGTGATGTTTTGGGTCTGGCCCCTTTTTCAGACTGATTGCTCAAAGACCAGTTTCCACACTGTGTGATTCTCTGACCCAAGTCTCCTTCTCAATAACCAACAATAAATCGTCCATTGTTAGGTCTCCATGACAATTTCCAATTGCATACTGTAGTCACTAATCATCTGTGTGTTCATTCACGTCTCAGTAAGGATTGGTCTTGAGGCCAAATGCTTTAAGACACCAGTTAAAGAGGCCTCAATAGAACTCAATAGTGCTTTTAATTATTATAGAATGGATTCACACAGCTATGTAAATAAAATATACTTTATTTCAGTAAACAACAATATCAAAGAATATTCTTAATAGAATAAATCAATTGAGCAACCTGATAGTTGTGAAATTGTATCCTCTCTTCGGGTGGAATGATTAGATTGGAGAGTGCTGAGTTTTAGATTTATATATCACAAGACCAAGGGGGACTCGTTGGGCCCCGTCCCCTCAACACGCGATTGCGGAGGGAGGGGGGAGGGGCCTGCAGCGTCACACACACACGAACCACCCCCCACCCCCCACCCCCCCCTCCATACACACACTAACCACCCACGCACACACACTAACCACCCCCCTTGATGTTATATTAATATTATTCATTGGCTCCTTTTACCCCATCCCCGCCCTATCCACTGACGCATAGCCCCCACCTCGCAGGCGCATCTAGAGAGCGAGGGGGGTAGCGAGAGGGCAGAGAGAGAGGGTGCAGAGACAGAGGGGAAGAGACAGAGAGAGGGGGCAGAGAGAGGGAGAGGGGGGAGGGGGGAGAGAGAGGGATGAGGGGGGAAGGGGGAGAGAGAGGGAAAGGGGAAGGGGGAGGGAGGGGGAGAGACGGGGGGAGAGAGGGGTGGGGTAGAGGGGGGAGGAAGAGGGGGAGTGAGGGGAGGGGGAGTGGGGGAGAGGAGGGGGGGGAGGGGGGAGGGGAGGGGGAGAGGGCAGACTTGAACTCAGCGAGCGGGCGGGGCCAACTGCAAGCGGGCAGTGGGCCTCAGGAGCTCTCGTGACCTCGCGGGACCTCTAAAGCCCGCGAAAGCCCAACCAAATTACTGGGCGTTCAGCGGCTTCAATCCAGAGCCGGGGGGGGGGGTAGGGCGACTGGGCTGGGTGCGGTGGACGGCCGGTTGAGTGCAAGTCCACTGCGAGATGGTGGCAACAAAATGACTGCGAGTCGGGGGTGGGAAACAGTGCCCAGCAGGCTGAGCGTTGAAAGCTGCGCAGCGGGCCGCGAGGAGCAGAGCCATTGTGACGTCATCAGCTCGTTAACTTCAAAAAATATTTCAGGTTTTTGAACAATTTTAATTAAAAAACTCAATAAATAATGAGTCCAATTTTCAGATAAAGCGATTTTTGAAATCATGAGGTAAATCTCTATCGGAATATGTAAAAGTATCACCGTTAGCGCGTCGTGCTTTCGAGGAGATGTGAATCACAGGCAAACAGCACACAAATAAATAAACATACACACAAATATAAATAGACATCCACGATCAGAGGGGGGAGAGAGTGGGGGAGGGGGAGAGGGGGACGGAGCGGGGGAGATAGGGGGAATGGGGGTAGAGGGGGAGGGTGGGAGATGGGGGAGAGAGGGGGGTGAGGATGGAGGGGGAGAGGAGGGGGGAGAGTGTAGAGGGGGAGGAGAGGAAGGGGGAGAGGAGGGGGGAGAGGAGGGGGGAGAGGAGGAGGGAGAGGAGGGGGGAGAGGAGGGGGGAGAGGAGGGGGGAGAGGAGGGGGGAGAGGAGGGGGGAGAGGAGGGGGGAGAGGAGGGGGGAGAGGAGGGGGGAGAGGAGGGGAGGATACACATCCAAGATCAGAGTTTAATAGTTAAAAGATATTCGGTAAGAATGAACCTGTCTCTCAAGTCATGCAAACCAGATATTGTTTAATTTCCAATCCTTTACCTTTAATAATATGGTGTAAAGTGAATCACAGCTATCATCTGATATAATACCAGCTTTGATCATACAACAGAAAAAAGAAAAATAATTATGACAGAAGTCCAAAAATGTCTTACAATTTTCAGAAATTAATGTTAATAATTGACTGACTTCCATCATAACAATGAAAAGAATGACATTGTCCAGTACATTAAGAGACTAGTGAAAACTATTAAGTAGGTTTAATAAACTGGGCACAATGAAATTTAAGTACACTTTTAATCCAATTTCCCACAGTTTATACCACTAATGGGGTGTGCTTTAAGAATGCTGACTGAGTTTCTATTTGAAGCTTTTCACTCCAGCATATTTAACATCCTGTCTTAACTAGGTCTATATTGCTGAAAGATCTGTTTTAAGTTAGTACCTTATTATCTGTAAACTGCAGATAGTTACTATTATTGTCTAAACATTTCCTTACACCTGGGATAGAGGGTGTTGTTTGAGATTCAGAATTGGTACTACAGGTACCGTTGCCACCACTTCAAACTGAAAATGGTAAAAGACAGCTTCGCAAGTATCTGAACAGCTAACAGATCATAGAAGGTTCAAGAATCAGATCGTAATTCCATTGGCCTGACACTAGAAAGAATTCAATATAAGTACAGTTTTGGCCAAACAGTTATAATGATTACAATGAGTTACTGTAAAAATATAGGACTGACGGACTGTATAATTATTGTTTAAAATTACTTTATAATTGATGAAAGACAGTGAGTGTCCCAGTACATTGGAAACATTTTAAACAGGTTATTTGTTCTCTTCTAAAATATGTCTCTATCAGACATGATGCCCCCACTATATATACAACTTGTGTGTGACATAATCCAGATTACTTATTATGTGAAAATCACCATCACATGCATCTTGACAATTATTCTTGTATCAATGATGGAACTATTCAAAAAAGACCAGGATAGTAATAATATGAGAGGTGAACTATGGAAGTGTGTTCAGGAGGAACTCCTTGACAAGTATTTGGAACACGTGCAGGCAGAGGAGATTAATTTAACTTGGTGCAATGTTCAGCACAGATATTGTAGGCTAAAAGGCCTGTTCATGTGCTGTACTGTTCTATGTACGAGGAAGGAAGCCTTGCAAGACTTGATTCTGGACAAGGAGGTAAGCCATGTAGAGCAGATATTGGTGGGGAAATATTTAGGGAATAGTCATCATAATAACAGAATACTTAGAATAGCATAAGGAAAACATAAACAAATTGAAGAGGAGCCAGTTTCAATGAGTTGAGAATAGATCTGGCCTAGGTAAAATTGGAAACTGGAGATATTTTCCTTGGAACACAGGATGTTGATAGGAGATCTGAGAGATTTATTTAAAATCATTAAGGCACTGGACAGATTATTTAGAAAGAACTGTTCTCTTGATAGAAGGATCAAGAACCAGAGAATGTAGAATGAAAAGCCATCAATGGTAAGAAGATACATTTTTATGTTGTTAGAATCTGGGGGGCACTATCTGTGGGGATTCAAGCATGGCAGTCAAAGGGGAAATGGGTAAGTACTTAAATGAAAAAGAATGATTTTCAGTTCAGTTCAGTTTAATTTATTGTCACGTGTACCGAGCTACAGCGAAAAGCTTTTGTTGCGTGCTATCCAGTAGACTAGGATGGGAGAGTAGGGCTAGCTGTATTGTCCTTGAATAGAGAAAATAGTAAGATTAAACGAGAACTTACCTAAGTTTGAAGTTTGATCTTTATTTTATGAGGAGTTACGTAGGTGATTACGTGAAGAACCCCGCCAGTGCGCTTGCGCGTCAATCTTCAAAGCAGCGGTGTGAAATCACAAAAAACAACAACCGAAGTAATATAGTCTCATACTAAAACGAGTAAGACAAGAACTTCCATCTGACCTTTATGATAGAGGGTAGGGTCGTGGTGGGCACGTAATCACCTACGTAACTCCTCATAAAATAAAGATCAAACTTCAAACTTAGGTAAGTTCTCGTTTAATCTTACTATTTTACTTCGGAGTCACGTGAGTGACTACGTGAAGATTTTAAAGCTTTGTGATTTCATGCCGTGGATCAATCCCGGCTTCTCACTGCATAGATTGACTCGGAACGAGAATAATCAATCATGCATTCATAATAACATTTGTACCACAAATGCAGTAATTCATTTCAAGAATGAAATGAATCAGATCCCCTTTAAACCAGAGGAATTTACACAGAACTTAAAATAGTTTCTGCAAACAACCCCGCATTAACAATAGGCCGATGGTAAAAATGTTGAAACATCAACACATTGGACCACCCGGCGGCTGCGAGGATATGGTCGACGGGGCCGTCTTTTGCCCTGGCCGCCGACATTTCAGCTGCCCTAGTCGAGTGAGACGTAAAAACATAAGTGTTAATACCAGCAGCTGTTAAGACTTCTTTTATCCATCTGGAAATAGTCTGTATTGAAACTCTCTTGTGTGGTTTCTTGTGTGTGATCAAAAACCCAGTTTCCGTATTCTCAAATTCTTTGTGACCTCAATGTATTGTAATAAATATGTCTTAATACAGAGAGATGGATCATTTGGATATGCTGCCAGCATAATTTTAAATCCTGTCACACCTGGCCTAATTTGCTTTAGTAGGTCATAGATATAGAATGTAACCTTGTCTTCAGTTACTTCCATACTGTCTATTTGTAATTTTCCAAGTGTTTGCACTCGTTGTGCTGTCACTCATGCCATAAACATGAATACTTTCATACTGAGCTTGACCAAAGGTAAAGACACACTTGATGACCATCACGAAGTAGTTTCAGTACCACACTTACATCCCAGATTGTCACGTACCTAGGTTTCGGTGGTTTGGAATTAAAGATTCCTTTCATTAGTCTGGAAACAATTGGGTGTGACCCAATTGAGTTTCTTTCTGAATCCAGAACCAAATATGAGGACAATGCACTTCTGGCTGAATTAATTGCACTACAACTCAGACCTTCATCATAATAAAGTTTTGACAGAAATTCTAAACATTTGAAATATCTGCAGTACTTTATTGCACATTCTTTTGTACCCAGAACTCTTCCCATTTCTTAATATAAGAAAGGTACTGTTTTTGAGTGCTCTTCCTCCAGGCTGCCGTAAGCATGTCCACAATATGCTCAGACAGTCCTCGTCCCAGAAAAGGCATTCTTAAAACCTGCAAATCAACAAATCCAAACGATCATATAATGGATGTTGTTCCCCTGTACAGGGTGCAGCAATAAATTACTCTTTTTTGGGACTTTCATCAACATTTGTGTTGTTAATTCTAATATCAACGGATACCATGGCTGTGTAGGCCAATCTGGTACTACCAATACCCTTGAAGCAGCATCTTGCCTGATTTTAAGCAAACATTGGCTTATGAGGCAGAAAGGTGGAAATATATATGAAAACATACCACCCCAATGTAGCGAGAAAGCATCAATCGCCACTGCTCCTGGATCTGGTTTCCATGAGACATATCTCGATAGCTGATGATTCAAGTCGATGTCGGTCATTCCAAATCTGATGACTATATCATTGAATACCTCTTGATTCAACATCCACTCTTTATTATCATGGAACTTTTCGTGACCTGGTGTCTGCTATCGTTCATTCTACCTAGTAGATAGATAGCTGAAATCCAAATGTTCTTTTCAATACACCAAGCCCAAAGTTGATTAACCATTTTGTCACAAGACACCGACTTAATTCCATATCATTAATATAAACAACTACTGTTGTGTTATCAATTTGAACTTGAACATGCTTATTAGTTGTGTTAGAACAATAAGCTTGGAGCCCATAGAAACATCCTAGAAGCTCCAAATAGTTAATTCCCCATGTCTGCAGTAACAATGACTCTTCCTGATTCCATCTGCCTCCTCAGCTAGATGTTAAGTCAGTTGCACCCCATCCTGGTGCACTGGCATCAGTTTGTAATATCATGGAAGGTTGTTCAATCAGCACTTTGCTGGAACTGCTTGAGACATGTAGAATCCACCACTGCAGATCAGAAACAGCATTTGTTGTTAGTTGCATGGTTCTATCAAAATGACCAACATGCATTCTCGGTGCCTGTTCTTTAAGTCTCTGCAGCTGTTGATAATGTAATGGTCCGAATTGGACTGCTGGGAATGCTGCTACTAATTTTCCCAGTACACGAGCCACCTGTCTAATTGAAGGTTTTTGCTCGTTTAGGAGATTACTGCAATCTTTAATCAAATCCACCCTTTTCCCTGGGCAAAGTAATATTCATTTGGACTGAATCAATTGTGAACCCCAAATAATTAATAGAGGTACATGGTGTTAACCTAGATTTCTGTGGATGAATTAGAAACCCCAAATTTTCAAAAGTTGATTTCACAACTGCAACAGATACTTCTGTTGACTGTTTTGTCTTTCCTATAAACAAGACATCATCCAAATATGCCATTAGTACATGCCCCTGGCTACTCAGCAAGCCCAGAATTGGTTTTAACAATTTTGTGAATATTCTGGGTGCAGATATTAACCCATTAGGCAGAGCTTTGAACTGCCACAACTGGTTCATCCATTTAAATTTAAGATACTTCCTATCTTCTGAATGAACAGACACTGAATAATATGCATCTTTCAAGTCTATAGTTGCCATATAACATGCTTCTGAAATAAGCTGTTTGGCAGTCACAAATGTTTCCATTTTAAAATGTCTAAATTGCACAAAAGGATTCAGATTTATCAAATCTACAAGAATCCTACATCCTCCATCCTTTTTTGATCGAGGGAATATATTTGACACAAATTGGTGACTTTGGTAGACTGATTTTTCAATACCCCTTTTTTATATAGGGTTTCAATTGCAACCTGAACCTCCATCACTTCTTTTTGTACAAAGTGCAGAGTTCGGCTAGGAACATGCTGAACAGGCAAATCATAATTTGGATTGAATTCAATTCGAAATCCTTGTATATTATTCAGGATTACCACATCTGAAGTAATTTTCTTCCAATTATTATAGAAGAAATGTAACCTGCCTCCAACTTTTGGACTTAATCCAGTTAGTATGTTCCCATGAGAACCAGGTCCACCTACCTCTTGAGTCATTTGAGTACCCTGAGATTCCTGGGTTCTCCCGGAAGCAGGCCCACTGGTTCTTGCTCCCGCTGCAGGCCGCCAACTACGTCCCTGCGTTGATGAGCGACTTGGTCCAGGATCCGTATGACGTCTGAAAGGATACTTCCTCTTTACAGACTTCACAACCATTGATGTCTTCATCAATCCTGTTTTCGCTTCATCTTCCAACTCTTTAATACGTCTCCCGAGATCTCTCCAAAGAGTAAGTTGGGTAATTTGTATATTACTTGGTTTGCAGAGTGCTGCGAATTTCGGATTCATAGTAGACCGTATAGCACTTCTCGAAGTGGGTGCTGCATAGCAACCCCAGTGCTTGCTGATGCAACTTCGTCATCTTTTGGTTGTTACCTGCTATTCTGGTAAAAGCAGTTATTCCAGAACCCAGCAGCTTTAATATTCTCTGCAACTGATTCCAGATACTCTTGCAGTCTCATCCATTTCATGCTGTTCCAGCTAATGGTAAACCAAGTAATTTATTAAGGAGGCCAGTTCTTCCTAATGGCTCTCCTGACCCTGACGGGGCAGCGAATCCTACTACCAGGGGTGGAACATCTGGCAGCTGCCTTTCATCACCTTGTACAGCCTCACCGTCAGAGTCGGTGTCTGAAATCTCATGACCCGTAGCACGCTCCTCATTCCTATGAAAAAGGCTTCTATTTGGGCAATACGCTCGAAAGCAGTATCTAGCCCTGTACCAGGAGCTGTTTGAGCTGTTTCCAGCAGCTTGGCTTTCAGAACACTCCTTCCTGAGTGAACTTTGCTCCAACAGCCAGTGTAAAAGGCTTTCTATTTGGGCAATACGCTCTAAAACAGTATCTAGCCCTGGAGCTTCTTCATTGCCTGGGACTCCCTCCGTTGGGATTTAAACTTTGTCTTTTGCCCGACAGGCGCTGACTGTGTTTTCACCAGCCCCAGGTCCACAGTCGCTATGCTCACCGCTGGCGACTGTACCGGGGTTTAGAGGCGGTTGGTCTCTAACCGCGGACTCCCGACTTTCCCGACTTCTGTCGGCTATGTCGCTCGCCTCTTCCCCCTGTCCGTTTTTTCCCATGGCGTCTGTGGAAAAAATCACCATAGACCCACAGTAAACGGACCTGGAAAACCTGTAAAAAAGTTTTTACTTACCTTGTAGTTGAAAAACTACAAACCACTCGAGGAGCTCTGCTCCTCACGTCCGTTTGCGTCAAGGCGTCTGACGTAATGACGCGCAGGCGCACTGGCGGGGTTCTTCACGTAGTCACTCACGTGACTCCGAAGTAAAACAAAGACTTCATAGGCTCTTCTAGTTCTGTAATCTGTAGCCTGGAGTCAGGTTTTTACAGACTGGAGTCAGTTTTGTGATAGCCATGATATTTTCTGGAGGATTTGATAGAAATGCATCTGTCATTTTTACAGCATTAAAAAGTAATTATTAATATCCATAAAGCCATTTCAAACAGTACTTTAATAAGAAGTAATTACGTGATTTAATTAGAGCAGGCTCCTTCATTTAATGGTATTCCGTTTCTGAAACAATGGGCAGTAGGAGTCTCATTTCCCATGTTTGCAACACCCTCTTTGAAATCAGTGATCTCAGGAAAGCAACACTGAAGCATCAGACCACAATAAAACCAACACTCTTCCAACAGATGGGAAGTGTCAGCAAGCAGTAAGTGGATGGTGCAGTAATTGGAGAGGAATGGCAGTCCTTAATGAGGAACAAAGGAACCTTTGCTTTTGAAGAACAAATCAAGTGGGAGGAAGTCTCCTCATGTAAAAACTGCTGATGGAAGGAAGATGTCGACACGGGTACACGTCAACATAAGAAAATTACCCTCTATCAAAGCCAGCAGTTGCTAAAGCTGCATCATGCAGCCAAAAGCCCCTTGCAGATGAGAATGCAAAGGAGGCATTGATCAAACTTGCAGCTTCCCCACTATGCAGGAGAGATTTTTTTTTCACTTCTCCAATGCAGCTATAAGCAACAAAGTGTTGTATGGGGCTTATGTCAGCATGGCCTGTAGGCATCCTGAGATAAAGTTTATGAGAGAGACTGACTGACTTCTACTGTGAGATCCGTGCATGGACTTTCGTCAGCTGGTACATGCAATTTTCAGAGGTTGCAGACAAATCTCAAATAGCAAACAGACCTCAGTGGTTTTGTCAATTTCCTCTTTAAAATTAAAAGGCCAGAATCGCCCAAAGAAATCCTACAAATTGGTTCCACATTCATAGCTTCATAGTTCCACAGCATGGAAATAAGCCTTTTGGCCGAACTCATCCATGCCAACCAAGATGCCTATCTATGCTAATCCTATTTGCCTGACTTTGTCCCATATCACTTTGCGCCTTGCCTATCCATGTCCCTGTCCAAATGTCTTTTAAACACTAATTCACCTGATCAGGTGTAAGTTATAAGTGAGAGAACATCATCTGACCAAATAAGCAGCATTAAGAACCTTCTCCACACAAAGGGAGGCACATGAGTCAAGTCCCAGCTCACACAAACCCTGCACTGGTCAAAGTCAGGATCACCCTTGCGCTCCGAAACCTTGCCTCAGGCTGTTTCTGCTGATATATGATGTGTGTGATACTTTGCTGTTTGGTCCTGCATTGCATAAATCCAGAAAAAAGTCAATTGGCAAAGTGACAACTTTAAGCTTTTGGTCAATGGGACTTTTGCACATCCATTGAGAAGGTACATTTGGCTGCACTCTAGGGATCCTAACAGTTCAGGAATATGGACAGAGAATTTGTTTCTGAACCTCCTGCCATTGGAGCCCTTGCACTTAATGGTGCCTACACATTGTACTACTTATTCTTCAGAAAATATTCAGGTTGCTCTCCCAATCTAGAAATGTACCTCTAATGATAGCATGCACTCATTTGTTGCCAATACTCCCTACCAGCTGAAAGAATTGTGGTTGGATTGTGATTTGATTTATAAAAAATATACACATATATAAAGGCTAATTCTTGAGATAGAAGTGTTCAGGACCACCTCTTATGATTGGGCCTGGAAGGAGTCCATGAATTCAGTGG
This sequence comes from Malacoraja senta, assembly GCA_038087875.1. Lineage (NCBI taxonomy): Eukaryota > Metazoa > Chordata > Chondrichthyes > Rajiformes > Rajidae > Malacoraja > Malacoraja senta. Next base: position 33,001,029 of record CM075981.1, on the reverse strand, counting down.
CTGTGACATGCATGTCACAAATAACACCATACTGGTGATGCTGGAAGGGAAAGGTAGTGTGGGAATCCAGGGATGTTCCAGATATAACCAGGCAGCCAAAGTGCACCATTTCAATTCAACGATGTGGCATGTGTTGCAAGAGGAGTCTTGTATCGTGAACATACTGTAACTGACTGGAAATTAAAAGGCCAGTTTGTCCAAATATTCATTGCGGGTACGAAGGAACAGCAAAACCTGCGTCAAACCCTGCAAAGAGTCCTTGAGTCTTGTAGGAGTTTATAAGAGTGTGACTTCAAGAATTTCACCTCCATCAGTTATATGCTGCACCACTATTTGAATTAATGAAACTGAATGTTGTTGGTGCATCTGAAGGATAGCAGACGTGATATTGTCCCTACATTTCCACCAAAACCATATTTCAAACAGCTCTCCCTGTGCCCCAGTTCAAGCTTTTGTTGCACGCTATCCAGTCAGCAGAAAGACAATGCTTGATTACAATCGAGTCATTTACAATATATTGATACAGTACATGATAACGGAGTAATGTTTAGTGCAAGGTAAAGGACTTTGCTGGCTTTACCTTGCACTAAACGTTATTCCCTTATCATGTATCTATCTATACACTGTAAATGGATCGATTGTAATCATTAATTGTCTTTCTGCTGACTAGATAGCATGCAACAAAAGCTTGAACTGTACTTTGGTACACATGACAACATACAAAACTAAAACTAAACAGTTCCTCACTGCATGCCTGATGCTCTTGTATTTCAGGAACAAGCTGCACTTGTAGTTGAGCAGACTCATTTAAAATTCCTGGAATGATAAAAATCATGAGCCAGGTGCACATGCATGTGCACAAGTTGAAGGGTTCACCCCAAACACTCATATAAACACAAGGTCATGCTAACACTCAGGCGAGTAGCTAATCACAAAGATGAAGCCATCTTTTTAATCAGCCAGAAAGAGAAGTTTATTTAAAGTAAGCTTCCCTCCAACAGTTGTTTATAGCTTTTATATATTATTCAAAACGTGTTTGTTATGGCAGGAATAATCAGTTGGATAGAGAAGCGTTTTCTACCTTGTACCTGACGGTACTATTAAATGATATATATTGTTTGCATTGAACAGCCTTGTTAATCGCATAACAATAGAATCAATGCAGCAGCAAAAATCAAATGTTTTAAAACGTGTTGTATTTTTGTATTCGTGAGAACGTGTTCTCATTCTCATATAGATGCAGAGCAGCCTGAACAGAATGCAGATCTCACTTGAAGACGTGTGCAATTTGCTACACATACAGTCATGGTTGACTGAACTATCTAACCGATCTCGAGCTTTGATCTTTCTGATTCCACTCTTCTTGTTTGTTTATGTGGGCAAAATAATCTGATGAGCCAGCAACAACTGTAAAGCATTCCTTCTGTGCTGCTCATTCTATTGCCTTGTACTTGTGTGCTCACCACCCAGCCGACATAGTGATCAAATCATTCAGTGTCACCTTTGCCATAATAGTAGAGGAATATTCAAGAGTTTAAAGCAACCTGTTTTACTTAGGTTAAAATGATATTCTATTATATTCTATAATATAATAATCTATAATGTAGGAATATATATATATATATATATATATATACTAAGTGGGACCCGTTGGGTCCCAGCTTCACACGGGAGGGCTGGTTCCCCAATGCAATATTCCACCTCTCCACCAATTCCAATATTGCTGGCCAGTGGGGTGGGGGGGGGGGCTTTCTGGAGCGCTAGTATGTGTGTTGTGGGTCAAAGGGACTGGTTTCCAGAGGGCTAGTATGGACATTGTGGGCCGAATGGATTCTTGAGCTGGCAGCTCAGTCACTCAGGCCAGGCAGCTCAGTCACTCTGGCCAGGCAGCTCAGTCACTCTGGCCAGGCAGCATTTTAGAACCAATAGAGACACTTTTTGCAAGCATTTTAGACCCAATAGAGACACTTTCTGCAACCATTTAGACCCAATAGAGACACTTTCTGCAAGCATTTTAGACCCAATAGAGACACTTTCTGCAACCATTTAGACCCAATAGAGACACTTTCTGCAACCATTTAGAACCAATAGAGACTTTTTGCAACCATTTAGAACCAATAGAGACTTTTTGCAACCATTTAGAACCACATTAAGGGCACTCACAGTTGAGTAGACATGTGTTCAGTGCTATTCCGAGCTCAGAGAGACGTGACTGGCTTCCTCCATCTTGCAGAGACTGAGTGAGGCACACCACTTCCTGGTTTTATAGTCCCTCCCCCTCCTTCCAGCAGGGGCAGCAGAGAGAATGGCAAATTATTAAAAAACATTAATATCTTTCTGATTTTTCATCGATGGGAAAAATCCTCTGGTCCAGAAAGGCGGAGGGGGGCTCTGAGCGAGGTGGCCAAAAATGACGGTCATAGGTGGCGGCGTTCTCTCGGAAATCACACCACAGCGAGCCAAAAGCGGTCAAGATCAGACTTTTAGTATAGGGTGGCGCAGCAGTAGAGTTGCTGCCTTACAATCCTTTCAGCGCCAGAGACCCAGGTTCGATCCCGACTACGGGTGCTGTCTGTACTGAGTTTGTATGTTCTCCCCGTGACTGCGTGGTTTTTCTCCGATTACCTCCCACACTCCAAAGACGAACAGGTTTGTAGGTTAATTGGCTTTCTATAAATATAAATTGTCCCTAGTGTGTGTAAGATAGTATTAGTGTGCGGGGATTGCTGGTCGGCGCGGACTCAGTGGGCCATGCTGTGTTTCTAAACTAAACTAAAAATAAGAGATTATACAATATCACAATTTAATCACAGTGATGGACTGAGATTCGAATTCACGCTCTGAATTCTAAGATTGGAAGCACAAGTCATCCTGTGAGAGCTAACATGGCAGAATCCTTCCTTTGGACACCTGCATAGAATCAAAAGCTAATTTTCCACATGGAATTCCTTTGCAAAGTCCATGTTACAACTTGTGGATAAACTTGAGTTCCAGCAAACCAGGCATGAAATTTGAACTATGTACCTGAGAATCAGTTGCATAGGAGGCTATTTCCTTTTGTTAGCTACTGTATATTCTTCTTTCTTTTAGGCAACTTACCATCTTTAGGTTGCAACGTTTTGTATCATTTATCCATTTTTCAGTCATTGTAAGGCCAACATTTATGCTAGTTCATAGTTTCCCTTGAAAATCTGGACATGAACCTATGTAGCGGTGTTCTGGGACTGGAATGATTGGCCTGCTTAGACCACAACCATTCTCCTTTGTGTGAGATGTGATGCCAACCATCAGAGTATTTTTTCCTTTGATTCCTGATGACTCCAGCTTTACCAGGACGCCTTGCTGCCACACTTGATCAAATGTCTTCTTGGTGCCAAGGCCAGCCATTCCTACCTGACCTCTGGAATTCCGTTTTTTAGTCCAAACATTGTAAGTAAGTGCTGCTTGACTGCACTGTCCACAATGCCCACCATTACCTTGTGAATGATTGAATGGAGACTGACTGGGCGGTATTTAGCCAGATTAGGTTTATCCCTAATCCCTTAAATCGTTCCTTAATTATATCATTAAGTAATAATCCTTGGTTAAATAATTCCAATGAACTCAATTTTGGAATGCACCACCTTTCTCTTAAAATATGTGCTTGGTCTTTAATCTGTGGGGGAAATTCTGAAATACTTTTTGAAGAAAATGTATCATTGCACACTGCATCTTCATCTGCCAATTCCAGATGGACACAGGCATGTATCCAGCAATTGCCTATAAGCACTACCGGTACACATTGTGCAGAACCTGGGGCTAGTGCACAGTAGGATATGATAGCACTGGAGAGAGTGCAGAGGAGATTTGCCAGAATGTTTTATAATGAAGTGCTACTGTTATAAAGAGAGACTGACAAGACTAGGACTGTTTACCATGTGGTAGAGGGAGGTAAGAGGGACTTGGTTGAAGTATTTAAAATTATGGATAAAGATAGGGTAGACTGTGGAAACCTTACCCCAGATCAGAGGTAGGTGAATCTCAAGGACATAGATATAGATTTAGAAGGGATCTGAGGAGGATCTTTTTCACCACAGTAGAGGGTATCAATAAAGCACTGTCTGAAAGAGAGGCAGAAGTAGAGTCACAGACAACATTTAATAAGTATATAAATGAGCACTTGATTCCCTAGCAGCAGAAAGCTGCTGAGGTGCAAAGTGCTGAAAGATGGAATTAATTCGGATGGGTGCCACTGATGAGCAACCATGCAGGGCGACAGAAGAAATACAAAATTATTCCATAAATGGCAATTGAGGTGAGGTAAACATCAACATTAATTGTTGATTAACACCGCCCATTCCTTCTACCCAGAGATGCTGCTTGTCCCGCTGAGTTACTGCAGCGTTTTGTGTCTATCTTCGGTGTAAACCAGCATCTGCAGTTCCTTTCTGAACATTCAACCTTAGTTGGAGCATATTTGTTAATCAAAACTACTGTTGAAAATGAGGAGTGGTTCCACGGATTTAGGTCACAGCGTACCACTGAACCTGGCTGGAAGTTCTAAATAACCTACTCTGTACTATTTCCCTATATGGACATGATGGGGAAATCTCATCATTTTCAGATGGAACAGTTTTGATACTGACTACTGTTGCCATGTCAACTGATGCTTGATAATTAATCCACTTCTAATAGAATGCTTGTTATGAACTGATGCAAGATCTCACTCCCATTGTGGTTTAAGCAGACAAATTCCTTGGGACACTTGCAACAGTAACCACAGTGAGGAACGATTGAAGACTCTGATCTGTTGAGGAATCCATCACACGTTATTACAATTTCCCCTTTGATCTGGAGAATCCATCAAAGATTTGTCAACCAAAATTAAATAACAAGGGTCACATGTCTACACACATCCTTAACATTACTGCCAACTGGGTCTGAGTATTTTGTGTTTAAACCGGATAGACGTTGGGTTAAAATTAATGTGTTGGTATGTAATTTACTTGTGAACATAATCTGTGCATATGTTTACATTGTAGCAAGCATGGGATGTATAGTCATGTTGGAAGTGATCATGAAGCTTTGATTGAATGTGTTTACGTACATCAAACAGGTGTGACCTTTCAAGTCCAATGATCTCTCTCTACTTCACCCAGCATTATAAATTAAACCGTGACTGGTTGACATATCCTAAATAAGGCTGTTATTACATAACACACAAAGTGCTGGAGTAATTTAGCAGGTAGAGGAGCATCTCTGGAGGAGATAGATAGGCAACGTTTTAGATCGGGACCCTTCTTCAGACTCATGTTGTTATTTGTTGGATAAGGTATCAAAAATGTTTTATCATCGAAATAAAAAGCAGTTGTGTTTTCAACTCTAATCTGTTAATATTAAAGCCCCCAATCTGGCAGATCTGTATTAGACAATCGAATTAGGTGATTTTAAAGGTATTTGATGTGTGTTTATCGCAGTTTTAGAGTAAGTCTCCATTGCATTGTCAAACATAATGTCTCCATGTTCTCCAGAGATGTTGTCTGACCCGCTGAGTTAATCCAGCACTTTGTGTCTTAATTTGTTTTACTATCAGTTGGAGGATGCATATTATGTTGAACTTGGGAGTGAATTCCCCTTCAAAATATAGAAACTTTCACATACACCTGAGAGGCAGATATGAGCTTAGTTTAGCACCTCATTGGAAAGATGGATGATGTATCATTCACACAAAATCTACTTTTGTTTTTGTAATTTTGATACATTCTCGTTCCCATTACATACTAAACCTGGGAGGATGAGAATATAGGTGGTTGAGTTTGAATGCACCACCAAATTATCCGTTACAAGATAACACTGTCATCAGGCAGTCAGGCAAGTGGGGGTTCAAATCAAAATGTCGGAAAATAAACTGCACCACAAACAAACCAAAAAAGAGTAAAAGTCCTTAAAGCTTCTACTTAATCAATTTCAAGTAGCAGGCAAGCAGCTCCGAGTCCATCTCAGGCACTTCACGAGCTGTGTGATGACAACAACATACAGATTAAGTAGCACTTTCAGATGTGAAATGCCCCAAGGCTTTTCATGAAAGCAATTATTGAACAAAACTTGGCAAATGCTGGAGCTGAGGTAAATGGAGATGAAAATATCTTTCGTGTCCATTTACCTCAGTGTTGCGGTAGAAGCATTTGTGAAGCCGTTGCTATGGATGCACACTTAAAGAACAGCACAAAGTCAAGCAAATGTCAGAAAAATGCCATTAATATAATACATGTAACAGAAACTAGTCTCTGTAGAACTGACACTTAAATTGATGCTGTTGTCACTCTTCTAATCCTACGTTATTGGGTTGTTGCTTGGATACCACAATAGGGCATTTATAAAGTTGAGTGTTGGAGCTGGAGTCAGGTAGTGAAATTTTTTTTTATTTTTTTTTTATTTTTTTTTATTTTTATTTATTAGAAGTACATTACATCACAGCCACATACATTAATACTCGTCATTTATATCTTCTTACAATTAATGTACTCCCTTTATTTTTTTTTTACGCTAAAGAAAGAAAAGATTGAAAGAGAGAAGAAAGTGAAGGAAAAAGTGCAAGTGTAGAAAAGTGTAGAAAATGTAACAACAAAAAAAAAAAAGGACGAGGACCCTATGAAAGCGAAATTAAAAACAAAAAAAAAAAAGAGTTAAGAAATAGGCCCTAAGAAAAGAAAAGAGAGAGAGAGAAAAAGAAAAACAAATGTTTTTTTTTTTTGAGCATCACGTAAATAGGACATACCAACTCTTCAACTATCATCCCCCCTTACCCGACCTCAATTTTTTATTTTTTTAAAGTACTTTTGCACCCTATGTTTGTAATAATTCTATAAATGCAGACCACGTCAGGTGGAAGTGATCTGGTTTACCTGCTAGGAGGAGTCTTATCTCTTCAAGGTGTAGTGTTTCAAACATATTTGAAATCCACATATTTATAGTTGGTATTGGAGCCTTCTTCCAAAATTTTAGAATTAGCTTTTTTCCAGTTATTAACCCATAATCCATTAATTTCTTTTGAAACACATTTAGTTCTGGATCATCTTCCGTTATTCCGAAGATAATCCATTCTGCTTTGGGTATCAGTCTTGTTTTAAATAACTTTGTAAAGATTTCAAAAATTTCATTCCAAAATTTTTGAATTTTTGTACAGAAGACAAATGAGTGCGCTATAGTTGCTTCTTGGGATTGACATTTATCACAAATAGATGATACGTTTGGGAAAATTTTATGAATTTTAGTTTTCGAATAATATAATCTATGTAAAATTTTAAATTGTATTAAAGTGTGTCTTACATTAATCGAGCATTTATGTACTTTTAATAAGTATTCATTCCAACTTTCCTTTGAAATTTTAATAGCTAACTCTTGTTCCCAGTCTCTTCTGATACCCTCCGTAGATGGTATTTGTACATTTAAGATAATATTGTACAAATATGATATTAAGTTTGCTGATTCCGCTTTTGTCTGCATTGCCTCGTCCAGTACATCTGCTGGGTTATTATGATGATCTTTTATATATTTTTTCAAATAGTCGCATATTTGAAAGTATTTAAAATATTGATTATTTCCGAGTTTATATTTTATTTGTAATTGTTGAAATGAAAGTAATTTTCCAGTTTCATACAAGTCACCAAGCGTTTTAATTCCTAGTCTATCCCATTGTGTATAAGCTTTATCTATAATAGAAGGACTAAACGAAGGGTTATTGACTATAGGTAATAAAAGTGATAAGTTTCTTAATTTTAAATTTTGTTTTATTTGTTTCCAAATACGGATTGTACTATGAATAATTGGGTTCTTATTATAGTTTATGTTATTCAGTTTCATTGGAGAGAGGAGGATCGCTCCAATGTTTCTAGAGGAGCAATCCTCTTTCTCCATTACAATCCAGTCTACTTGCTGGGCGGAGTTATCCATCAGTTGAATCATGTTTTTAATATTTACTGACCAATAATAATACATAAAATTGGGTAGTGCTAGACCCCCCAATACTTTAGATTTATTCAGATGGGTTTTTTGTATTCTATGTGATTTATAGTCCCATATAAAATTAGTGATATCTGAGTCGAGTTTTTTAAAAAACTTCTTAGGTAAGTATATAGGAATTGATTGAAATAGGTATAAAATTTGTGGTAAAAAGATCATTTTTATTGCGTTTATTCGGCCTATTAAAGACATCGGAAGCGTTTTCCAGAATTTAATTAATGTATTCAGTTTATTAAGTAGGGGGTCAAAATTTGCCCTGAGCATACCTTGATATGCTCTGGTAATTTCGATTCCCAAATATTTAAATTTTTCTGTAGCTATTTTAAAAGGGAATTTTAAAAGATGTGTTGAATCTTTCGGTTTTATTGACATAATTTCACTTTTATTCCAATTTATTCTATATCCAGAAAAAGATCCGAAGTCTTCAATTAAATTTAATATATTTGGTATAGTGATTTGAGGTTTTGTAATATACAATAATATATCATCCGCGTATAAAGATATTTTATTATATGAGTCTTTAGTATTATATCCATGAATATCAGGGTGTATTCTAATTTTTTCTGCTAGCGGTTCAATAATGAGAGCAAACAGCTGTGGTGATAATGAGCATCCTTGTCTATTTCCCCTTGATAGTTGAAATTTCGAGGATAATATGTTATTAGTAAGTATTCTAGCTGTAGGTTTGTTATATAGTAACTTAATCCATAAAATAAAATTCTCTCCCAGTTGAAATTTTTGTAATACTTTATCCATATAATTCCATTCTACTTGATCAAATGCTTTTTCAGCATCCAGCGAAATAATTGATAATTCTTGATCTTCAGATTTGTGTGAGTGCATTATGTTGAGTAGACGTCTCATATTATTAGAAGAGTATCTCTTAGGGATAAACCCTGTCTGATCTGGGTTTATTAATTTACTAATGTATTTACTTAATCTTCTGGCTAATGTCTTCGCTAATATCTTTTGATCTGTGTTTAACAATGCTATAGCTCTATATGAGCCAGGATCTTCTAAATCCTTATTTTTCTTAGGTATTAATGTAATCGTTGATTCCGCTAATGTATCAGGTAGTATTCGTTTTTTAAAAGCGTATTGGTACATTTTTTGTAATCTTGGTATTATTTTTTCATAAAAGTTTTTATAAAATTCATTAGTAAATCCATCAGGGCCTGGTGTTTTTCCATTTTTTAGTGAGTTTATTGTATCTTCTAATTCCTTAATTGAGATTTGTGCACCCAGTTCCTCTTGTTCCTTCAGCTCTAACTTTGGAAGATTACAGGTATCCAAGAACTTTGTGATATTATTGGAATCAATTATCGTTTTAGATGTATACAAATTCTCGTAAAATTGCGCAAATCTTTTATTAATATCTTTCGGTGTTGTTAATAATTCCCCTTTATCTGATTTGATCTTTGGTATAGTATGTTCCTTTTCTCGTTTTTTTAGCTGGCGAGCCAAAAGTTTATGCGGTTTATCCCCAAATTCAAAGTGCTCTTGTTTTGTAATTTGAAAAAGTCTTATAAGTTTGGCAGATAATAATTTATTTAATTTAAATTTTAAAATTATTATTTTATTATGTTTATCTATTGTTGGATCTTTAGCATTATCTATATCCATTTGTCTAATAAGTTCTTCTAACTGTCTTTGTTCATTCTTATTCTTTTTATTTTGAAAAGCTTGATATGAAATTATAATACCCCTAATGTATGCTTTAAAAGATTCCCAAAGTAAAGTAGGCGATATATCTGAAGTATCATTTGTTTGAAAAAAGACCTCCATTTGTTCTTTTAAATATATACTCGCTTGTGGATCTTTTAAAATTTGAGAGTTAAATCTCCAGAATGAATTATTCTTAGACAATCCTTCCAGTTTTAAAAAGAAAGTTAGTGGAGAATGGTCTGAAATTGAATTTGTATGATATATTGCATTAGATGTTTGGGGGATTAATTTTGTATCCAGCAGAAAGTAGTCTATACGTGAGTATGTCTTATGTACCATTGAGTAAAACGAATATTCCCTGCCAGTTGGGTTCACAATTCTCCAAACATCTGCTATATTAGTGTTGTTTATGTAGGTATTGAGGAGTTCCCCAGTTTTCGATTTCATATTCCCTCTCTGTTTTTGACTTGATTTATCTAAGTACGGGTCTAAAACACAATTAAAGTCTCCGCCTATTATAACATTTTGATAGTTTGACTCTGCAATTATATTGAAGATTTTATTGAAAAAGTGGGGGTTATCAAAGTTAGGGGCATATATATTTACCAAAGTAAGTGGAGTGTCATGGATTTCTCCATTAACTATTAGGTATCTCCCTTCTATATCTGTTATAATATTCTTTGCTTTAAATGGTATACCTTTTCTTATGATAATTGACGTGCCTCTAGATTTTGAAGTGAATGAAGAGTGGTATGTTTGACCTATCCATTTCGCCCTCAGCCTAACTTGGTCCTGAGGTTTTAGGTGTGTTTCTTGTAGGAAGGTAATGTCAGAATTATACATTTTTAGCTGAGCTAATATCTTACCCCTTTTGATAGGTTCATTAATGCCTCTTATATTCCAACTACAAAATGAGACTCCTCCTAGGTTCTTTTGTGTGGTGTCATGCATTTTGAATAATTATAGTACCTTTGAATCTTGTGGTGCGTCCATATCCCAGGTCTTTAGGTATTGGGGGAGTTTTTGAATTATTAACTTTTGTTGGTATGTCCATATTATTCTTATCACTAAACACAAAACACAAACAAGTGATTTTATGTAATAAAAAAAAAACTAAAAGAGTGAGGCTACAGTGTCTATAGTCGGCACTGTAGCAAGTGACCCACCTGTAGGTGGGAAAAAACCTTATTTTGACTTCCATTGCGTTGTTGCTCAACTCGCTCCGTTCTCTTAGTTAATCATAACATATTAAAATATTAAAACGAGGCCTCAGATTCATATATATAATACAATTTTACCCTGATATTTCCTTATAACATATATATATATCAGAGTTTAATTATTAAACCAATATTTTTGATTTCAATAAGAATCAGCTGTTGGTTGAAGGGGTTAACGAGACGTGCTCCTGGACATAAGCCAGGAGCTCGTTTCTCATCCCCTCCTCCTGCTTATAGACAAGGTTACAATTTATTAAAAATTCATATTAGTATGTTAGTTCATTATTTTTTTTGTTTTTTTTGTTAGTATTCTAATCTAACCTGCATAACTTTTAAAGTTGTTAATAGGATAAGTTCTTACAATTGGTTATAACATTTTAATCAATAAGCAATTATTTTCTAATTCATATCCCGTTATAAAGTTGTTTACACGTTTTGAACAGAAAATGTCCTTGCTTCAACATTCCGGAGATAACAGTGTAACTATCCCCAGACAAAACATAGCTGAGAATTATTCGGATCTGCCAAAGCTCCCTTTTATTTCTGTCTTTCAACAATCGTTTGGGCATATTTGAAAGCGTCTTCAGGCTTAACAAATGACTTTTCAAGACCATTAAAAGAAATACGCATTTTAGCGGGATAAAAAACCCCGAATCTGACCCCTTCTCTCCCTCTTAAAAGATCTTTAACCTTATCAAATTTGTTTCTTTTTTGCACAATTTCATGTGGGTAGTCCCTGAATATCTTAATAGTGTCTTTGTCCAGCCGTAATTGTACACCATATTTGATATGGGTCATAACATATTCCAGTTCTGCAGTATCTCGAAATTTCACTATAATATGTCGTGGATAAGCTTTTCCCGCATCAAATCTTTTTCCAAATCTTGGGACACGATGAGCCACTTCGATTTTCGGTTCCTTGGGAAGATTCAACAGTTGTTTCAACAAGCCCATGGCAAATTCACGTACCTGTTCCCCTTCTGCCCCCTCTGAAACACCAAGAATCCTCAGATTCTGGCGTCTAGAACGAGCTTCCAGGTCCAGGCATTTGAATGAGACTTTCTCTAATTGAGTCCCCATTTGTAGTGATGCTTGTTCGTTTTCTCGCCTCATTTGCTCATGTTCTTGCCTCAGTTTCGCCATGTCTTCAACAAGTCGTGCCGTATTTTTCTCCAATTCCGTGATTGTCTGCATACTTGCAGCTACTGTTTCAAGTACAGCCGTGAACTTATCCGTAGTAATTACATCCATCTTATCCATTTTCTCTGATAGTCCATCTTTCACCTCATCAATTCGTTTATTCATAGTGTCCAGTAAATCCGTCATATTCTTCTGGTTACCAGCATTTAAATCCTTCATCATCTTCTGCATTCCTTCCATCATTTTTGCCGAATTTTCCTTCATTTCCTTCTTATCTTCCACCCTATTATCCGAGATCTCATCTTTCAAATTTTTCATTGATTTTTTCAAGTCATCAAAGTCTTTCTTAGATCTTGTATCCATTTCTGCAGCCACTTCAGAGACTTCAGAGGTAACTTCAGTTTCGAACTGTTTCGACAGTTTATTCACAGCTCTCTGAGGGCTCACAGCTGGAGTCAATTTACTCATTTAAAGGGCTTCAAACCACCGTTTAAAACATCGCGTTTAACGATGACGTCATCAGCGCGGTAACCAGAAGCTCCGGTAAGGTTTTTAAAAACAATCCCGATTTTCGGACCCGTTTTACACGATAAATCGTGAAGTTTTTCGGGAGAGGAGCTGGGTGCACGTCTGTTAGTCTAACATGACGCCACCGGAAGTCTCAGGTAGTGAAATTAACAGCAAAAATAGCTTTAAAACGATATTCATATCAAAATCACTCGAGGATCCTGTTAAATTTTTAGTTTAGAGATACAGCGCAGAAACAGGCCCTTCCGCACCATCCACTAACACTATACTACACACACTAGGGACAATTTACAATTATACCAAGCCAATTAACCTACAAACCTGCATATCTTTGGAGTGTGGGAGATCACAGAGAAAACCCACGCAGGTCATGGGGATAACGTACAAACTCCATACAGACAAGCATCCATAGTCAAGATCCCGGGACTCTGGCGCTGTAAGGTAGCAACTCTACCGCTGCGCCACCGTGCCACTCAGTTCCTTAGCCCTATGCCTGTAATGCATGAAAACCAGCACCTGCAAAGACTTGACAATTTATTTGTCTTCTCTTTCGATCAGCGGTATAGCGTGCCATCTGCAAATCTCTCCCCTTTGAACTATGTGGGGGCTAGTTTGTGGCCATCAGTTCTGAAGGGAACTAACAATGTAGAACCGCAAAGTGATGGAATAACTCAGTGGGTCAGGCAGCATCTGTGAAGAAAATGGATATGCGACGTTTCTTCAGACTGAATGTGGTGGGGAGTGGGGGGGGGGAGGTGGGAATGAAGAGCTGCAAGAGAGCTAGGGCCTGGGACAAAGTCTAGCAAGTGATAGGTGAATAAAGGTGAGGGGGGGTTGATTGGCAAATGGTTGGACAAAGACCAGAGATAAAAAGGCGAAAAGTGTGAGATAAGGACAGGAGACTCGTTAAATAACAGCTCTCACTTTCCTCGAGTTAAAGGTGCAGCCATGGGCACTTACATGGCCCCCAGTTATGCCTGCCTTTTTGTTGGTTACGTGGAACAATCCCTTTTCCAAATGTACACATGCACCATCCCTCAACTTTCTCTGCTACATTGAAAATGCTGTCTAACCCACTGAGTTACTCCAGCTTTTTGTGTCTATCTTCGGTTTAAACCAGCATCTGCAGTTCTTTCCTACACTTTACAAGTCAGATCATTGCTGTTTTTTCTGTCTTTCTTTAAGATATCAACGAATGCAGCATGAACCATGGCGGCTGCAAGCACGGCTGTCTTAATACACCAGGAGGCTATCAATGCTCCTGTCCCAATGCTGGCTACAGACTGCACTGGAACAAGAAAGACTGTGTGGGTATGTGATAAATTCTGATCTCTGGCGTCCTCTATTGACACGAAAGGAAATAGCAATGCTGTCGCATTACATCAAGGCACTTCACAGAAGTGTTATTAGATCCACATTGGAGTCAAGTCGTCAAGAGAGTTTATTGTCATGTGTCCCAAATAGTACAATGAAATTCTTGCTTGCTACAGCACAACAGAATATTGTAGGCATAAATACAGAACAGATCAGTGTGTCCATATACCATGGAATATATATATACACACATAAATAACAGATAAAGTGCAAAAGGCTGTTATAGTTCAGAGTTTGTTTGAAGTTGTGTTTAATAGTCTGATGGTTGTGGGGAAGTAGCTGTTCCTGAACCTGGATTTTGCAGATTTCAGGCTCCTGTACCTTCTACCTGATGGCTGCAGAGAGATGAGTGTGTGGCCAGGTTGGTGTGGGTCCTTGATGATGTTGGCAGCCTTTTTGAGGCAGCGACTGCGATAGATCCCCTCGATTGTAGGGAGGTCAGAGCCGATGATGGACTGGGCAGTGTTTACAACTTTTTGCAGCCTTTTCCGCTCCTGGACGCTCAAGTTGCTGAACCAGGCAATGATGCAACTGGTCAGCATGCTCCAATAGAACCAAGATCTTAGACAAAGTTATACCGTCTAAGCAGCACCTTTAAAAATGGTCGCGATTTTAAAAACTCACTACAATTTCAAAATTGTTCGTATTTGCTCTGTGTAATAGGTAGCCATTAGTCAATAGTTTCTCATTATTTGCTATGAGGTGACCTTTCCATAAAATGGGTCATAGTATTCTGAAATTTCTTTGCAATAAATAAAGGAACAAATTCCCTCTGTCCATAACATGGAAATATTGGTTATAGAGTCATAGAGTGATACAGTGGAGAAACAGGCCCTTCGGCCCAACTTGCCCACTCCGGCCAACAGGTCCCAGCTACACTAGTCCCACCTTAATCCATATTCCTCCAAACCTGTCCTATCCATGTACCTGTCTAACTGTTTCTTGAACGTTGGGATAGTCCCAGCCTCAAGTACCTCATGTGGCAGCTTGTTCCATACACCCACCACCCTTTGTGGTGAAAAAGTTACCCCTTAGATTCCTATTAAATCTTTTCCCCTTCACCTTGAACCTATGTCCTCTGGTCCTAGATTCCCCTATTCTGGGCAAGAGACTCTGTGCATCTACCCGATCTATTCCTCTCATGATTTTGTACACCTCTATATGATCACCCCTCATCCTCCTATGCTCCAAGGAATAGAGACCCAGCCTACTCATTAAGATTATTGTTTATGATTAGTTCCATCAAAGGTATAGCAAGCAACAAACATAATGGAAGGGACCTGTGCACTAGTTGTGTGCGAGCATTTAAGAGCTCTTAATGTCAATGTTAACAAATCTAATGTCAATAATCAATTTGTCCATGGGCCTGCCTCCACAAGGTCCAGTGGTCAGATCCAGTGTGAAGAGCAGATTGTTGATCAACTTAGACTTGGGATCAAGGCAATTATGTAAGTAGCTTGGTTGTGGAGGTATTGAGATTCAGTATCAAAAGGTGGTGTTGGCATGAGGATGATAGCAGCCCCCAAAGAATGAAAGATATGTATTTGTTTGGAACCAACCTGGTTTGGCACTGCAAAGACCAAGTCATCCTGGGAGTGGCCACAAATGGTTCCTCCCAGGACAACTTGTCTAAATTCACAAATGAAACTGTGGACGGGGAATAACAACTTGATGGGCAATAATAATCTGCACTTGAAATGGCTGATTGAATTTTCAGAATAACATAAACTGACTCGCAAGTGGTCAGTATTGCATTGCAGTCCGTGGTAAGTACGTTTTCAATAGTGTAGTGCAAAACAACACTATTTCTGGTCTAAAATGTGATACCTCTACCTCTTGAATTGTGCAATGCTGTATTTCCCTCTAAGATGTTGCTTTACAACTCAAAGAGTTGCGTAACAAATCCATTACATTCCGTATCTTCCCACTTAGAGAGGGCAGTGCATTTCCCACTTGCCACAGGACTATTTAATTCATGAACCATATCTATACAGTCATTCTGAATTGTGTCAATAATTATTTTATGTAATTTCAATCCAAGGTTATTTTAGGTTTTATTAAGCTCATCACATCTCTTCCCTTGACGAATTTGAATTAAAGGGGACTCAGCTTGGGTGGGTGGGGGGGGGGCAACAAAGGGGGACCATTGGGGACAAAATGGAATAGTTTGTAACTTTGTCAGCACCCTATATGTGGTGACTCTTTGCATAATACTTGTGTAAAGAGACTCACTGTGACATGTCATATGCGATAATAAAATATCATTCATTCATTCATTCAATTTGGAGTAAAGTCGCTTTGAGTGTCCAAGCTACAGTACTTTCCACCTGTGTTGTACATTGTCTTGCAGTAAAATACTTATATGACTACTCCATTTTCGAGCCGTATCTACCCACTGCTGACACATTGCACTCGGCAGTAAAAGTCAATATCAGGCTCTGACCCTACTCCCCTTTTACCTTCCTCATTTATTTCTTCCTTAAATCTATTTTTGATATGTAATGTCAGAATAACCACTTAAAGTAACACAATCAATTTTAACCAGTAACTGTCCAAATAAAAGTCAGCAATATAGAGATGCAACAGGGGAACCCACTCTACCACAAGGAGCTGCATTCACTTTGATGGCAAGAACAGGAATAGCAGATTATTATCTGAATGGTGTCACATTAGGAAAAAGGGAGGTGCAACGAGACCTGGGTGACCTTGTACATCAGTCACTGAAAGTAAGCAGGCAGATACAGCAGGCAGTGAAGAAAGCTAATGACATGTTGGCCTTCATTGCAAGAGGATTTGTGTATAGGAGCAAGGAGGTCCTACTGCAGTTATACAGGGCCCTGGTGAGGCCACACCTGGAGTATTGTGTACAGTTTTGGTCTCCTATCTCTTCTATCTCTGTCCTACCCACTCCCCTGACATCAGTCTGAGGAAGGATCTTGACCTGAAACATCACCCCTTCCTTCTCTCCAGAGATGCTGCCTGTCCAGCTGAGTTACTCCACCTCCTATGTCTTATGTCTTGTTGAAACCGTTGGTTATTATGGAGATTGAAAGGAGCTTAGTGCTGCCCTCTTCTGTCCCAACATTCACACTACATTTAGAATCATTAGAATTTTAATCCAACTATCTCAGCAGGTATATGATACTGTCAGATCAAGAGTCACACCCTAGATAGACACAAAATGGTGGAGTAACTCAGCGGGACAGGCAGCACCTCTGGATAGAAGGAATAGGTGACTTTTCGGGTTAAGACCCTTCTTCAGACTGAGAGTCAGGGAAAGAAGGGTCTCGACCTGAAACATCACCCATTCCTTCTCTCCAGTGATGTTGTCTGACCCGCTGAGTTACTCCAGCATTTTGTGTCTATCTTCCGTGTAAACCAGCATCTGCAGTTCCTTCCAACACAAGAGTCACACCCTGCTTGAATTACCTTTTGCTGACTTTAATTCTCTGTCAAAATTTGGTATAACTAACGCCTAAATTTCCTCCTAGCTTTTGCAGATGTGTAAAATTATTTCAATCAATTTTCAGAGGCAGCGAAGTGCCTGCCGGGCTCCAACCCACCTCGAGCACAACTCTCCTGCATCAAGAGTGGGAAGAGAGAGACCTGCTCCCTCAGCTGTGCTTCCAAGGCTCACTTTCAGGCAGGTAGGTACGACTCAAAAGCACGAGCAGCACCACTGTTCACATTCCTGTTTGACAGCGCAACATTGAGGGAAGTTTGAGCCAAACACAAAGTGCTGGAGGAACCCAGAGGGTCAGGCAGCATCTGTGGATGGAATGGATGGTTGATGTTTTGGGTTGGGACCCTTTAGACTGAAGTCTTGACCAAAACACTGAGTGCTGAAGTAACTCAGTGGTCTGGCAACATTTGTGGAGTGGGTGGATAGTCGACTTTTCGGGTTGGGCCCTTCTTCACACTGATGTTTTGGGCAAAACATCAAGTGTTGAATAACAGAAGTGCTGGTCAGGCAGCATCTGAGGGAGGTTTTATGTCTTTCAAATTTTTCCTAGGAACATGGTTTGATAATCATCCAGGACTTCTCCAGAGTCCTCCATAAGTAATGGCCTGCGGGATACTGATGCCAGTAAACCAGGAATATCACATTCCTTGGTTTAATTACATGACATATTTGTTTATTAGTTAATAATGACCGTTATGGCATGTTTGAATAATGATTAAAAATCATCTGACTGAATACGGTTCAAGTCTATTCACTTTACAATTAATGGAGGAAACTGAGTGTGATGGAGTAGGAGTGTTGGAGTAGGGAAAGTAATGGCAGGAATGTGGGATAATTGGAGACTAGGTCATATTTATGACACTAGATGTAAAACCAACGAGTTAGCAACTCTAGTGAAATAGATGTTTTATTTTGTAATCATTTATGAGAATGTCTGATTTCATGAAATATATATTAAAACTTTTCAGAACAATGATAATTTTAACCATCTCACTTGGAATCTCACCGCCCACAATCCGCCAGACCTCTCTACCATAAGCTCAGACCTTCTCTCCCATCCACGTGATTCGCGAGCTGACTATTTTCTTCTTTCTGCTGGCCATGTGTTGAAGAGAATTTTATGGCACTAGGCTCTCGAACTGAAATGAGTCTTGTCTAGCCATAGGCAACACATTTAACGCACCTTAATCCATTGTGGAGAGGAATTTCTAGCCCATGTGTTTCACTTATCCATTGGTCTAGAAGAACATGATACAGATTTTGGTTAAACTTCGTTGTTAATCATTGCACTATGTACTTGGGTTTTTAAAGGCTTAGTTTAAAATATAGATATTTAAGGTTCCTTACTGAACAATAATAAAATCTATCGAATTATATTTGTGAAGAGAAGCACAGCAGACAAAGTTATGAGCATCACAGAATATTGGAGATTGAGAATAATAACTATTTCTCACGTCGACAGTCCCATACAATTCATGACGCGAGAGTTTCCCTCAGTGATTTGCTATTACTAAATGTTTATTCCTTTCTCCCTTAATACTGCTTTCCCTCTGCAGGTTCTGATAACAGTTACACTGTGAGCTGTGGGGCCCCTTTGCAGAGGGCTGGTGCTCATCAGCGACTAAACACCAGCAACACAGGCTGTGTCGGTAAGCACCTGAAAATAAATGTCGCCGAGTTGTGGTATTACGCAAATGTCATGTTGAATTAAAATATTTTCATCAGGAATTGTGATGGGATTCAGCTTCAACCTCTTTCTTCGTCCGGAGGTGGACATTCTAATTTTGGTAGCATTGGTCATAGAGTCACAGCGTGGAAACCTTTTGGCCCAGTTTGCCCATGCTGACCAACATCTGCATCTACACTAATCCCACCTGCTTGCATTTGGCCCATATTCTTCTAGAATCTACATCTATCCTATCCATATACTTGTCCAAATGTCTTTTAAACATTGTGATAGTACCTGCCTCAACTACCTCCTCAGTCAGCACATTCTATATAACCACCAACCTTTGCATAATATGAACCTCAGGTTCATATTAAATCGTTCCCCTATGTCTTAAACCTCTGCCTTCTGGTTCCTCATTGCCCTACTCTGGGTAAATGACTCTCTGCATTTACTCTGTCTCTTCCTCTCATGATCTTATACACCTCTAAAAGATCACCCTCATCCTCCTGTGCTCCAAGGAATAAAGTCCTAGCGTGCTCAACCTCTCCCTTAAGCTCAGGCCTTCAAATCCTGGCAACATCCTTGTAAATCTTCTCGGCACCCTTTGCAGCTCAACGACAACTTTCCCATAACAAGGTGACCAGAACTGAACACAATAGTCCAAATATGGCCTTCACAATGTCTTTTCCAACTGTACATAACTGACCAACTTCTATACTCAATACTCTGTTGAAGACCAATGTGCCGAAAGCCTTCTTGACCACCCTATCTACTATTGACGCCACTTTCAACAAACTGCACTTCCAGATCGCTCTGCTCTACAACACTGCCCAGAGCCCTGCCATTCACTGTAAAGGTCCTACCCTGGTTTGACTTCCCAAAATGCAGCACCTCACACTTATCTGCATTGAACTCCATTAACCATTCCTCAGCCCACCTGCCCAACTGATCAAGATCATGCTGTAATTTTCGATAACTATCTTTGCCATCTATGATGCCATGTTATTCGTAAGCTTGCTAATCATCCATGAAGAAGGACACAAACATGCTGGAGTAACTCAGCAGTTCAGGTAATGCTGTATGTCTTGAGAACAGGAATAGGTGACGTTTTGCGTCGGAACCCTCCTTCAGACTTGTACATTCTCATCCAAATCGTTGATATCAACCACAAACAGCAAAGTTCCCTGCACTGATCCCTGAGGCATTCTATACGTCACGGACCGCCAGTCCCAAAAACAACCTTCCACCATCACCCTCTGCTTCCTTCCATTATGCCAATTCGCTATCTAGTCGGCATTGCTCTCCCTGGATCCCATGTGATCTAACCTTCCAGAGCAGCCTACCATTCGGAACCTTATGAGATGCCTTGCTAAAGTCCATATTGACAACGCCTACAGCTTTGACCTCATCAATCTTTTCAGTTACTTCTTCGAAGAAAAATGCAATCAGATTCGTTAGATGCAATCTCCCATGTACAAAACCATGCTGACTATCCCTAATCAGCCTCTGCCTACCCAACTGTATATATAAATCTTATCCTTCAGAATACTCTCCAGTAACTTACCTACCACAGATATTAGGCTTGCTGGTCTATGGTTCTCAGGCTTTTCATTACAACCCTTCTTAAATAGAGGCACCACATTAGCCACCCTCCATTCTTCCTGCACCTCGTATCTAATGATGATTTGTATATCTTGACCAGGACGCCTGCAATTTCTTCTCCAGTGTGATTCATACCCCACCCCCTCCCCCCCTCCATCCCACCGATGCCAATTGCAGATTTTCCTGATAAGCACCTCTGGCAGAGAGCATGCAACAGGAGTGCACCTTGGTCACACAGGTCAATAGGGCGAATATGCTGATCCAATGCAAATTTGTGTCTCAGGAATGATAATTCACAAATGCTTTCCCATGTTCTGACTTTCGTATGTCCATCATATCGAGTATACCTTGAGCAGTAAAATCATTTTGAGTTAAAGAGCTCAAAGTGATCAGCTGAGCGAGTGATTGAAGAATTGCAAATGGAGTTTAATGCAGATTAGTGTGAGATGTAGCATTTTGAGAAGTCAAACCAGAGCAGGACCTTCACGGTGAATGGCAGGATCCTGCAGTGTGTTGTAGTGCAGGGACATAGTTCCCTGAAAGTTCCCTGAAAGTGGTGTCACAGTTAGGGTGGTTAAAAAAAGGCTTTTGGTACATTGGCCTTCATCAGTCAGGGTATTGAATATAGAAGTTGGGACATTTATGTTACAGTTGTACAACAGGTTGGTGAGGCTGCATTTGGAGTATTGTGATGTTTGAGTCACTCTGCTATAGGAAGGATGTCATTAACCTGAAAAGAGTGCTGGGAAGATCTCCGAGAATGTTGACCGGACGTGAGGGTATGAGCTGTAGGGAAAGATTGGACGAACTATGGCTTTGTTCCTTGAAGCGCAGAAGGCTGAGGGGTGATCTTATAGAGATGTTTAAAATATATGAGGAATTGATAGGGTGAGTGCACAGAGTCCTTTACCCATGGTAGGGTACTCAAGAACCAGAGAATATAGGTTTGTCAGAAGGGCAAGATTTACTAGGAACCAGAAGGACAATTGTTTGCATTTCAGAGGGTGGTGGGTATATGGAATAAGCTGCCAGAGGAGGTAGTTAAAACAGATACAATAACAACATTTAAAAGATACAGTGCTTGGACAGGTACATGGATAGGAAAGGTTTTGAGGGATATGGATCAAATGCATACAAATGGGACTACTTTAAATGGGGCATCTTGGTCGGCATGGACGGGTTGGGCTGAAGCACTTGTTTCATGCATTATGACTATGACCACCAAAATACCCTTTTCTGCCCCTTTTTCTATATAGCACTGATTTTAAGATGTCTGTAATTGCTTTTGCTTTCTTTTAGAGGCTCTAGCTCCCCCAGTCAAACAAAGAGCTTCCTTCAAGATAAAAGATGCCAAGTGTCACCTCCATCCTCGCATTAAAGGAAAGCAGGATAGTGGACATCCAGTTATCACAGGTAGAATGTTTCAGACACCAGCCTTTAGTTTTTCTTCATTTAGTTAATGGACTTTTCTATTTGTTTCTTCTTCTAAAGCTTTCAACACCTGAACGTAGTCCCATTGGGTGCTGTATTGATCTCCATGTCTTGTGCCGGCTGCAGTGTTGGGTTTGCGTGACGTAGTTAATTACTGCATTATTAAGTTGCATTCAGAAGGGCTAATTTTCAGACCTATTGATTCTGTTTCTGCCAGTCATGTCATAAGACAGGATGGGGGAAAGGAAGAAACAAAACAAAATGAGTGATGAATGAACATAAAGATTTTCACAGCCTCGAGATGTTCCAAGATATTTCACAGCCATGAAGTAATTTAGAAGTGTCATAAAACAATACAATACAATACAATACGGTTTTATTCGTCACATTGCACATAAAGTGCAAGTGAAATGAATTTGCCAGCAGCGGTACAATGAGAAAGAACACACAAAAACACAATTAAAATTTAACACAAAACAATTGCAGTGTAGGAAAAGCAGCTGCAATTTGTGCAAAGGAGACACAATCAACAATGGGATTATTGGTAGATAGTTTAGAGTTTTGCATTTATTCTTCTTCAAAAACTTTCAACTTGTGTTTGAATTCATTGAATCAACGTATTGTTGATATTCCTTTTACTAATTGCTCTGCACCTGTGTTCTCTGTACACTGCACATAATCCCTTTGAGTGTTGTGTAGGTCTCCATCTCTTGTGCTGGGTACAGTGCTTGGTTTGCATGATGTAATTAGTTACTGCACGCACTATTAATTAGTTACTGTATATTGGTACAAATTGAAGGATCAAACCTACCCAACATGATTAGGCTAAAGCATGTTCTATTTGTATGTTATAGCACAGTTTGCAGTGTATGCTGATTTTTCTCACCATGCTTACTTTATTCCATTGGCATGTTATGAAGGAGGTGCCTTCCCTTGTACAGACAACTGCCAGGTTACGTTCGTCAACCTAAAGTGTGATTCTTCCAAGAAAGCAAAAGGTCGCCGCACCCGCAACCCTCCAGGCAAAGAGGTGACTCGCATTACACTGGACTTTGAGGCAGAGATAAGAAAGGAAGATATAACAGGTGAATGGTGATTTTTTTTCTGTTAACGTTTATCTACTATTTGCAAGTTATAATAAAAGGGAATGAGGTTTCCCTGAAACAAACAACGATGAATAGTCTGATATTCATTGCTGATTTCTGATGAGCTGGTCATGGTAGCAGTAAGCCTGATACCTTTAGTCTCTGGTTTATGGAGGACAATGTCAGCTGGATTCCCCTCTACTAGTAGTTCTCTTCTGTAGCCACA
Organism: Malacoraja senta; assembly: GCA_038087875.1. NCBI lineage: Eukaryota > Metazoa > Chordata > Chondrichthyes > Rajiformes > Rajidae > Malacoraja > Malacoraja senta. The sequence continues at coordinate 32,977,625 of CM075981.1, read as the reverse complement.
GTAAGTGAGGCCAGTTTAGCCTCAGGGCATGTAATCCATGGACTAAGCAACCTCACACTACCCGCCATCTATGCTCGCAGCTAAGAGGCAATTTGGAAAGAATGACATTCAAGAAATATGTTAACAAGAAGTGATTGTTTTAGTAGCGAGGATGGGTTAACATGCCAGCATTCTGTGTAAGGTGTAGAAACAAGGAGCTACAGATGCTGGTTTACAAAAATAGACACAAAGTGCTAGAGTAACTCAGTGGGTTATGCAGCATCTCTGGAGAACATGGATAGGTGACGACTCGCTTCTGAAAAAATATCCCGACCCAAAACATCCCCTATCCATGTTACATAGAAACATAGAAAATAGGTGCAGGAGGAGGCCATTCGGCCCTTCGAGCTAGCATCGCCATTCATTGTGATCATGGCTGATCGTCCACAATCAATAACCCGTGCCTGCCTTCTCCCCATATCCCTTGATTCCACTAGCCCCTAGAGCTGTATCTAACTCTCTCTTAAATCCATCCAGTGATTTGGCCTCCACTGCCTTCTGGCAGGGAATTCCACAAATTCACAACTCTCTAGGTGAAAAAGTTTTTTCTCACCTCAGTCTTAAATGGCCTCCCCTTTATTCTAAGACTGTGGCCCCTGGTTCTGGACTCGACCAACATTGGGAAAAAATTTCCTGCATCTAGCTTGTCCAGTCCTTTTATAATTTTATATGTTTCTATAAGATACCCCCTCATCCTTCTAAACTCCAGTGAATACAAGCCTGGTCTTTTCAATCTTTCCTCATATGACAGTCCCGCCATCCCAGGGATCAATCTCGTGAACCTATGCTGCACTGCCTCAATCACAAGGATGTCCTTCCTCAAATTAGGAGACCAGAACTGTACATAATACTCCAGATGTGGCCTTACCAGAGCCCTATACAACTGCAGAAGAACCTCTTTACTCCTACACTGAAATCCTCTTGTTATGAAGGCCAACATTCCATTAGCTTTCTTCACTGCCTGCTGTACATGCATGCCAACTTTCAGTGACTGATGTACAAGGACACCCAGGTCTCGCTGTACCTCCCCCTTACCTAACCTAACCCGATTGAGATAATAATCTGCCTCCTTCTTTTTGCCGTCAAAGTGGATAACCTCACATTTATCTATATTATACTGCATCTGCCACGCATCTGCCCACTCACTCAACCTGTCCAGGTCACCCTGTAATCTCCTAACATCCTCTTCACCGTTCACACTGCCACCCAGCTTTGTGTCATCCGCAAACTTGCTGGTGTTGCTCCTAATTCCCTCTTCCAAATCATTAATACATATGGTAAACAGTTGCGGCCCCAACACCGAGCCTTGCGGCACTCCACTCGCCACTGCCTGCCATTCTGAAAAGGACCCGTTCACTCATACTCTTTGCTTCCTGTCTGCCAACCAATTTTCTATCCACATCAACACCCTACTCCCAATACCATGTGCTCTCATTTTAGTCACCAGTCTCCCTTGCGGGACCTTGTCAAAGGCTTTCTGAAAGTCTAGATACACTACATCCACTGGCTCCCCTTCATCCATTTTACTTGTCACATCCTCAAAAAATTCCAGATGATTAGTCAAGCATGATTTTCCTTTCATAAATCCATGCTGACGGACTAATCCTTTTATGCTATCCAAATGCCCCATTATTACCTCTTTAATAATTGACTCCAGCGTCTTTCCCACCACCGAAGTCAGGCTAACTGGTCTGTAATTCCCCGTTTTCTCTCTCGCTCCTTTCCTGAAAAGTGGGATAACATTAGCTATCCTCCAATCCACAGGAACTGATCCTGAATCTATTGAACATTGGAAAATGATCACCAATGTGTCCACTATTTCTAGAGCCACCTCCCTGAGGACCCTGGGATGCAGTCCATCAGGCCCCAGGGATTTACCATCCTTCAGTCCCATTATCCTACCCAATACTATCTCTCGCCTAATGAAAATTTATTTCAGTTCCTCGACCCCCTTAGATCCTCTGTCCTCCAGTACTCCAGTACTCCATGATCTCCAGGGATGTTGCCTGACCCATGGAGTTACTCCAGCACTTTATGTATTTTTTTCTCAGCAAAGGCATTTTCGGTTTATTAAAAAACAGAACATGTTGAAAATTCTCAAACCCGATGAAGTATCTCTGTTCTGAAATATTTATTGCTTCTCTTTCCACAGACGCAGCTTCACCTGCTGGGTGTTTCTAGCACTTTGTTTTATTTCGGACTTCTAACATCTGCAGTTTTTTTAAATTGTCAATTCATTATGTTAATTGAATTTGATATTGTGGCAAGAGGTGGCATGCATGTGGCTGCCAGCAGCATTCGGGGGGTTTTCACTACTCAAAATTGTCACAATTCAGTTCAAAGACAGACACAGGATGCTGGTTTGAAACTGTTAAATATGATAGCTGATAAACAGAACAGCTTGATGTCTTCGTAACTGCCTCCTTACTTTTTTATATTTAGTCATGGTATCCTGTGGTGGTTGCTTAACACATAATTGATTTATAGTTTATAGTATATTCTGTTTTATGGTGATGAAGTCTGACATTAGAGTTTAGCTTTAAAGCCAAATTCAGGGCGAGTTGACTGAGAAAGATTGGGAAATAGCATTAAAAGACATTGAAGCAGATAAGCAATGACAGATAGTTCTTAGGAAAATATAACTTTGTAATAGGGAATAAAAACTGCTCTGATAATGCAGTAGAGCCACGAGTGAGCGTACAGAATACATTAGACTAATAGATAAAATTTACAATGTTGCTTAAGTAAACATGAGAATTCGTAAAGGAGGAAGAGGGCAGGAAGGGCAGAGTTCTTAGAACCTGATCTGCTCGTCTCCAAGATCATGGTTGTCTCCCACCTTAGCACCATTTTCCAGCACTATCCCCATATTTGTTCATTCCCTTAATGCCCAGAAAGGTATTTCTGTTGTGAATGAACAAAACTATTCATCTTCCATCTGTGGTAGAGAGTTCCAAATGTTCACCACTCTCTTGGTGCTAATACTTGCCCTGATCTCTCAGTCCTATACTGTTAACCCCTTATTCACAAACTGTACCCCCCAGATTCCTCAGTCAGTGAAAAGATTTTTGCTCCATTTCCTTGTCAAGCCCTTCAAGAAAATCAAGTACGTTTCAATGAGTTCTCTCATCCTTCTGAATTTTAAAGAATATATATTCCCAGTTCCATTCAATCTTTCCTCATTCGTCAAACCTGTCATCCCTAGAACCAGTTTAGTGAAACTTTGTTGTATTTCCTCTATGGAAAGCACATCTCTTCTGAGGAAAGGCTTTGGGGTGGCATAGTGGTGCAGCGGTAGAATGGCTGCCTTACAGCACCAGAAACCTGGGCTCGATCCTGACTAGGGGTGATGCCTGTATGCTCTCCCCGTGACCGCATGGGTTTCCTCCCACACTCCAAAGACATACAGGTTTGTAGGTTAATTGGCTTCAGTAAACATTGTAAATTGTTCCTAGTGCATGGGATAGTGCTAGTGTATGGGGATCACTGGTTGGCGTGGACTTGGTGGGCCGAAGGGCCAGTTTCCGTGCTGCATCTCTAAACTAAACTAAACTAAACTAAATGAAACCAAAACTGTACAAAATATTCCAGGTGCAATTTCATCAAGCCTTATACAATTCGATTAAGACTTTCCTGTAAGCAAATCTGTGTTTGCTGTAATCCTGTAAGCAAAACTACACTGAGTTTTTCTCAGCCCATATTGTCTGTCTCCTGCGCCAACCCGTTCACTCCGATTCACTTTAACAGAGTGAAACTGTTCCCTGCAGGCAGCTGCAACATTAACTGCCTGAGACAGAAGATGGAGAAGAAACTGAAGTCTGCAATTAAAACTTTGAAGAAATCAATTAATCAGCAGCGATTTCACATTCGCTTCTCTGGGACAGAGTATGAAGTGGCAAAGAAGGTAGCAAAGGTGCCTGAGAAACAGGAGGCATGCAACACAGGGCAGGAGTGGATAGACGGGAGATGTGGTAAGTGTGTATCATGAACAAGGTGGCGGCTAATCATTCAACTTGGTTTGCTTCACAAAGTTAGAAAATATCTTTGTCAATTTTCTTCATAAATTTCTGAACTAACATGAACCAAAATATCTACATCACTGCAACATTGTCATTTTAAACAGCTATGATTTCTTTGGTTTCAGTTGATTCAATTTTAAAATAATGTATTGATATAGCTCTGTAAATTATTCTCCCTCCTTCAGTTCTAGAACCCCAACGAAGGTGAGAAGTAAGTTCCCAGCCCACTTCCCAGGGATATGGGGAGAAAGCAGGAACAGGGTACTGATACTGGATGATCAGCCATGATCATATTGAATGGCGGTGCTGGCTCGAGGGGTCGAATAGCCTACTCCTGCATCTATTGTCTATGTTTCCATGTTACTGGTTGTGACCTTTCAGCTCATCTGTAAATTGATACTGAGAATGCCAGGCAGCCATCACCCACCTCTCTCGCTCTTTTTCTGCCCATGTCTCTTCCTCTCACTGTTTCGTGTTCATTGTAATTATTGAAAAGCATTCGGTGTTTGCTGGTTCACATTGTATTTCTCACAAATACAAGATTCTCTTGTCTTTGGATTTGTCATCCATATAATTTTATAATGTGCATCAATTTGAGAGCAAGTAACATATAACATTATACTGATTTGTAAAAGGCTGTTGCATTCATAATATTTGAGTTGTAACACTTTGTAATGTTCATTCCATGCCCTCATTTGTATACTTATCAGGTTTGAGATCCTGAATAGACCAATAATCATGTTTCAAACAGGTCTGCGACACAATAATAGAATGTTTATATTACAATGTTTCATTCATTAGCTTGACAGCAGTAGCATGTCTACTTTTTCAAACAACCTTGAAATATAATCCTATTTAGCTTAATTATACTATATTCTAAACAAACTGAATAGATTCCTTCTGCGTTGGAACTTTGTATGATTCCATGCAATTTATTTTTGAACTACCCATTGCTCTTGATTTGAACCACCCATTGACTGGACTTTGTGCCTTCCCTCATGGTGGGAGCCATTGTGGGGGGATGTTCAGTGTTAAGACTATCTTGGTGTTATGTCTGTATTCTCTTTTTTGTGTGCTGCATAATGGCAAAAAGCATTTCACTTCACTACACCTGGGTGTATGTGAATGTGACTAATAAAAATACCTTGAACCTTGAACCTTGAATAGAGGACCGTCCTAATACATTGAAACACAGAAAAATTAGCAAAGGTTTCTGCTGTTGATGACTCTGAGTGGCATCATGCTGAAAGTGCACGTTTATGGGCAGAGGGAGAAGACAGATTTGTGCTCGATTCTCAGTGCTCCAGTAAAATGCCAACATTTACTTTCAAAGTTTGTAAGTAAATGACGACTCTTCAAAAAAGATGCTGCAGGATAACTGATGTTCTGAGTGCCATAATCAAGCCATGTAGCCCAGTAGAAACAAAGAACTGCATTTGCTGGTTTACACAAAAGGACACAAAGTGCTGGACTGGATAGGTGACGTTTTGGGTTAGCAACTTAGCATGTGGAGGAACTACAGTGAAGAGGGTCAGTCCAGGATGTCAGAGGTAGAATTATTTATAAATACAAGCAAAACGATATCAGGTTAAACAAAACTAATTATACCTGGTAAAATGACATTTTGTATTTTATGAATGGAACTCAAAATCTAATCTCAAACATACAAATACAAATTTGTTACACAATTTGAATACATTCACATCCTGATTAAAGACGTTTAAGTATTGAACAGTCACAAAGCATTTCATTTTTTTTATTAGTTTATAGATGTTTCCACCAGAAAAGAGATAGTTAAAATATTTTGCCCATTACAGGAAGTGAAATGAATTTTGATGAATATGCGGTTTTGTGATTCCTCACCAGCAATTTTATTTCTCAGTCAGCTGCTCGTCAGGATCCTTCTATCATGGCCAACAAGATAAGTGTGTTCTGTGTCCTGCTGGCACCTACCAGGAGAAGGATGGACAGTTGTCATGCGATCTCTGTCCAGGAACTGAAGGACACGGTCCAACTGGGGCACGTAACATAAGTGTCTGCACAGGTAAATTAGCTGTGTATTTATTGGAAATTATATATTAATTTATATTAATAAATAAGTAGAATTATATTATAAATTATATTTATATGTATTCATATAAATTAATATATAATTTCGAATATTATAGTCATATAATGATATAACTATTCATGTATATAATTATATAATTATATAATAATATGAATATTAATATAATATGTTTATATTCTAAATTATATTTATACTGCAAATATAATTTATATTATTAATTATATTTATATTTATTATTATAAATTAATATATATTATATTATATATTTATTCTATCATACTATCTGTAGATGTCAGTATGTTTGATGTAGGGGACAGTGACTGTTTGATGGAGAGGACATAAGGTTTATTTATGTTACATGCCAGGTGTGTGGGAAGGGGTGGAATGTGCTCACTCATATACAGATGTAATTGGGTGTGTATTTCATCCGTGTTTAGATGCAGGGTAGCCATCCAAACAAAACGAGGACCATGCTGTATATCGTAATGATATTATACTTTCCCAGGTCAGGTGAATGCAACACAAGACAACACAATGCCCCACAAATGCAACACAAGACATCACTATATTCTTCCTGCATATTGGTCTTTTTTTATATAAGGGCACAGAGCTCTTTCTCTTTAGCATCTTGCATTCCAATGAACTTAAGTAATTTACAGATACAGATTGCAGAGGTAGATGAATAGATAACTTTATATTTGAAAATTTGCATTTAAAAGAGAATTTTATAGTAAAGGCTTGATTAAACCCACAAATTCAGCGGCTTGAAAGGTATGATCCAGCACAACCTATTCAATATCAACTGAAGTGTGAAATGATCTCACTTTAGATCAGAACTCCTCAACGATATTTTCTTTGCCCAAAATAATTGATGGTGAACTAAATGTGGATCTGCCATTCAATAAATTTTCCCAACTTCTGATCTATGGCTATGGATGTTGGTGTTTTGCACAATTACTATCATCAATTAAAGTTATATTTTAATTAATGAGTTTAACTGGTCACCTCAAAAGTAACCAATACATCTGGCTGAAATAAATTCAATCATAGATCTGAAAAGATATTCCATGACATCCCAAACTTGGTTTACGAACAGTGTTTTTTTAAAGCGGAAGAGTGCTCTTAGTGATCCCACTACTCTGGCAAACTCAGCTCAAAGTGCCAGTAGTTCACATGCTGAGACTAAATCTTTCTCGAAGATATGCAGTTGTGCAAGCTGAAAGAGCAGTTGACAATGCCACTAAAGGGCCTGTCCCACTTTCACGACCTAATTCACGACCTTTTTTACTCGTGGACATTTTTCATCATGCTAGAAAAAACGCCCCGACCTACTTGATGCCACGAGTACCTACGACTAGCATCAAGATCTGCTACGACCTACCTATGACCTCCTACGACCTCGTGACGACCATGCTGCGAGTCTGAGTCAAGGGCAAACTCGGCAGAGGTTGTGAATTAGGTCGTGAAAGTGGAACAGGCCCGTAAGGCTTCTGCTGAGAGATCTGGTTTGCTTTCCATAAAAGTGGTTTTGCTGAATCAACCAGATTCTGGTGGCAATATAATTCTGAGGGAATTGTGTTTCTTTTAAGCAATACTAGTCAGTTTACTAAAAGCCACCATTGTCATTGTTAATCTAGGTCAGTGCAGCCCGGGACATTATTCAGCAGATGGGTTTCAACCATGTCAGTTGTGCAGTCGAGGCACATACCAGCCTGAATCGGGCCGCACACTCTGTTTCCAGTGTGGAGGAGGATTGATGACAAAGCACGAAGGAGCTTCATCCTTCCAGGATTGTGATACTAAAGGTTAGTGACAAGAGCAGTTGATAACTGATAACTATTAAAGTATATAGAGCTTATTAAAATAAATAAGAGTGCATTTCATTGGTGAATATATATTATAGACAGAATCTGAATGGAAATCTTTGCATTCTTGAACAGTAAAGCAATCCTGATCGTGCCCAAGGTCCTTTTATTACAACATGTTTTTGTAATAAAAGGTCTTACAAGGTCTTACAACATTTTTATTGAAATTTTTACTCCAAATGATTAATGGATTAAATGTTATAAGAATTATACAGCATGGAAACAGAGCATAAAGCCCATCCTGCCCACACCAACCATCAAGCACCCAACTACTGACCAGACTAGACCCTGTGCCATTAACTCCATCTGCACTTCATGCTGCCTCGAGAAAGCAGCCAACATAATCAAAGACGTCCCACCCCAGTCATCCCTCTCTGCTCCCATCGAACTCCAGATACAGAAGTATGAAAGTGAGCAGCACCAGATTGAGGAACAGATTTCCCCCTCTGTTATCAGGCTTCTGAATAGTCCTTCCATAAGCTAGGGTACGATCCGATTTACCTTTTCTCTCCTATTGCGGACATTGGACTTTCTTTTTGGAAGTGATGCACTACAATGTTGAGAACTATATTCTGCAATCCGTAACATCCCCTTCGTTCTACCTATTGTACTTGAGTTTGAACATGATTGAAAAATTATCTGATCAGATTGTATAGTATAAAATACAAAGAAAATTCACTATACCTCAGTACAGGTGAGCATAATAAACCTATACAATAATTGTCATTTTTTGCTCACTCCACATCAACAACACTCTTTCCTGATTCTCCTGCCATTCACCTGCACCAGGGGGATTTTCTTGCACCCATTAAGCTATGTTGATGCAAATGTTGTCATGTTGTGAAGACCCAGATTGTGATGTTGTTTTTGAATTCTCAGTTCAATGCTCTCCCGGCCATTATTACAACACAAGTGTTCACCGGTGCATACGTTGTGCCTTGGGTACCTACCAACCAGAGTTCCGACAGAATTACTGCATTGCATGTCCTGGAAACACCACGACTGACTTTGATGGATCAACAACAGTCAGACAATGCAAAAGTAAGATTCTCCACATGATAGTACTTCACTCTCTAACAACATAGGATTACATAAAGACAACAGCAGGTTCAAGAACCATCCTAAAGCCCCTGTCCCATGATGCGAGTTTACCCAAGAGCTCTCCCAAGTTTAAAAAAAAATCAAACTCGTGGTACTTCATCACGAGTATTTTTTTACTCTTGGAAATTTTTCACAGTTGAAAAAACTTCACGAGTTACACGAGTTACTGCGTTTCCCGAGTACCTGCCATTAGCATTACGAGCCGCTATGAGACGTCCACGAGCTCCGACGTACCCGCTACATACATTGTACGTACTTACCACGAGTTTGATTATTTTTTTTACTCGGGAGAGCTCTTGGGTAAACTCGCATCGTGGGACAGGCCCTTCATGTTCGCTCTTGTTTTGGCAGTCTCCTAGACATCAGTACAACTGTTATCTGAATTGGAATGTGGGCAGAGCATTTCTGGCAGCACTTTTAAAGAACAACTGAATAGGTCACAAAAATAGGGCAAAAGCCCAAACTTATTCCAGGTCAAAACTGAATTTTTTTAGATTTATTTTCACTCTGAATTATTCAGTATTTCTAAGAGTACACTTGTTTGAGAAAATCATCCGTAAGGCAATAAATTTTCAATTCATTAAAATGCCAAACCGAATATCAGTTTTTAGGCAGTTAATGCAAAGTACTTTTGACAAACTTCTATTGACAAGCAGTTAACCAGCAGTGAATAAGCAATCTGCTAATAAACGTTGTAAAGTATGTATACTCAGTAGGTTCCTGATTAGTTTAGTTTAGAAACATACCCTTCGGCCCACTGGATCCATGCCGACCAGCGATCCCTGCACATATCGTACACACACTAGGGACAATTTTTTAAAAACATTTACCAAGCCAATAAACCTACAAACCTGTACATCTTTGGAGTGTGGGATGAAACCAGGTCACGGGTAGAACGTACAAACTCCATACAGACAGCACCCGTAGTCGGGATCGAACCCGGGTCTCCGGCACCGCAAGTGCTGTAAGACTGCAACGCTACCGCTGCGCCATCATGCCGCCCCTGAAATACAAGTGGGATCATACTGATCTGAAATGAAGCACATTATTGTAGGATGTAGAAAATTGTGCATGAAATGTGAATAACTCAAAAAATGTGTGTTGTACTCGCGGACCTACATATTGTCCATGGAGCTTTCAACAAAACATTGTTGCAAGCCAGAGAGCAGTTAGTTGCTTAAAGGGCCTGTCCCACTTAGGCAATTTTTTCGGCGACTTGCCGGCATCCGTCATAGTCGCAGCAGGTCGCCGAAAATTTTCAAAATGTTGAAAATCCAGCAGCGACCAGAAAAAGGTACGACTCTTTGGGCGACTACTCACGACCAAACAGGCGTCACCCCACGACATGTCCTCTATCATATTTTGTGATGTATATGACACAAATGCATTGCTTCTCGTCTCCTAAAATGGGTGCCAGTACTAAAAGGTAGTCCTCTCATTTTTCACCATAAAGGGTTCTAGACCTAAAAACTGTTTTGTATCCTGAACTTTTCGGAAGTTGTAAATGAACATATAGAGTATACGGGATGTGCGGCCAGCAGCCGGCCTCACTGAGTGTGAGAGTGAGTTTGCTTAGCACTCCCGGTTCTCCTTGGCTCCATCCAGCCTCCAGTTGGTGTGGCTTAGTTGGAACGGAGGGAGTAGGGAGAGATGCATGTTCCTCTCCAGCAGAAAATGCCTGCAGCCCCGCAACTGTGGGCAAATCCATCTCTTTGGTCTCCCACATGATGATTGTGAACAAAAAACAGTGTCCAGGAGCAAATTATATTTACATGGTATGTACAGGGTGAACATAGGTCTGGCATTTATAACCTCAGGAGCACCTGTAATCAACATGCCCAGCAGGAACGGTATAGGTCATGTCCACACTCAGAGCGGTGCTTTAGAAGATCGCATTCTGCAAACCATGCATACCCACTATCAAGTGACTAGGTCTTCCAAATTATTGTCAATGCCAAACCAGCAAACAAAGATTTTAGCCATTCTTCTTCACAGTCTTCCTTTGCAATTCCTTTGGTCACTAGCTTTGTTGCTACTTTATACAACATTAATTGGTAGTCAATGCACAGCATCTGCAATGAAGTTGCAACTGTGAAGCGCAATTAGTCACAAGATCCAATCCATAAATGGGTGGGGGGGGGGGGGTACACAAAAATAAATAAACATTGATACTGATACATTGTAATCACAACAATTTTAACGTTTTTTCTATTATCAAAGAGCAGGTACATATGACATAGATATGATTAGAAGAGTATTGAAGTAATGTTCGTTGGGTTAGTGCACAAGCAACTGAGGTATACTGAAGTGGGTTTCATGTTTGATCTTTAGTCAATTGCCAAGTTAGCTGGCATTATGTAGATAGCCACTTCTAGTTGTCTTTGCATTTCCAAGTTAGAGGGATGAAAATTCATCATAGTTTGATCTGAACTGCACTGCCTTTGACTGCAACTATCCCCAATGCCCAGCTAGACTTGGAGTTGTCAAGAGATACAGCATGGAAAAGGGCCTTTCGGCCCACTGAGTCCTTTCCGACCATCAACCACCCATTTACACAAATTCTATAATAATTTGTGTAAATGGGTGTCAATCTTATTTTTTGACACCTGAACTGAGGGAGACTGGCAGGAAAGGAAGAGTGCTAATAAGTATAAAGTTGTTATTTTTATATTAGTACAGTTTCAGTGTACATTTTGAAAAGTTACAGATTGTTGGCCGAAGGAGATTGACATTTTCCAGTTCTGGCAAACACACAATTTTGTGTGTTTCTTCCTTATGTCAAGATCATTTACTTGTTGCTTACTAGAATCAAGGACATCTACAAATCACTTAACTGACCTGTGTGCTTCTTTCCTACAGATCGACAGTGTGGTGGTGAACTTGGGGAATACACAGGCTATATTGAATCTCCCAACTATCCCGGGAACTACCCAGCAAATGTAGAATGCACCTGGAACATTAACCCACCTCCCAAAAGAAAAATTCTGATTGTGGTCCCTGAAATATTCTTACCCATTGAGGATGACTGTGGGGATGTTTTGGTCATGAGAAAAAACTGTGAGTTTTCCAAATGCTTTACACTGGATGCATCCACCTTTCCTCAAATCCCACCAAACCTAAACTCTGGGCAGCTTTAAAATGTATTTAATGCATCTTTTTGACAAAGCTTTTGTACACCTTTCTGAGTTGTTCACTTTTCATTGCTTACTGTCAGATCCCATACAGGTTAAATTTACCCTTCCCACAGGCCAAGGTGTCCAAGGTGATATTTCTGAATGCATGAAGTGAGATCTGCATTTAATTTGGGAACTGGGACACAACATTTGGCAAAATGCTAACTGGCCTGAGTTATCCTTCATTTTGGCTTCAAAGTTTTGCAGGTTTCTTTAGGGCCTGTCCCACTTTCACGACTTAATTCAAAACTTCCGCCGACTTTAAAGGACCTAAATTTAAAAAATCAAGATCGTGGTAATCTACGAACTCCTACGACCTTCCACGACTATGTTCACAAATTCCTACGAACTCCTACGAGTATGTCTATGAATTCCCACGACTATTTCGATGCCCCCCTTACGAGTACAAAGTTGCAATTTCTTTCATCCCGACCATTTTTTTTACTCGTGGACATTTTGTATCGGGCTGGAAAAAACGTCCCGACTTACCTGATGCCACGAGTACCTACGGCTGGCATAACGAGCCGCTACGATATATCTACGAACTCCTACGACCTCCTACGGACTCGTTACGTACATTCTGCGAGTTTGAATCAAGGGGAAAACTCGGGAGAATTCGTGGATTACCTCGTGAAAATGGGACAGGCTCTTTTCTCTTCTCCACTTCTGTTTAAATTTGATTTTATAATCATCGCCATTTTAAGGATCTTACTCATTTGCCTCTCTTCACATGGCAGTCAAATGTAATAACAAGGAACGGCAGTTTCTGGTTTACCAAAGAAAGAATAAAGTGCTTGAGTGGGTCAGGCAGCACTTCTGGAGAACATGGATAGGTGTTGTCCATCTTTTGTAAACATGTTAAAATTGTTTACATTTTTTTAAATGTTAAACACCTATCCATGTTCTCCAGAGATGCTGCCTGATCTGCTGAGTTATTCCAGCATTTTGTGTCTAAACTTGGCAGTCAGTTTACCTAATTTATTGAATGGGTCACTAATCAAATCTGAACCTTTTCTCTCTTAAAACTCTTATGTGTCCTTTCAGCACGAGTCATTGTATATAAATCATTATTGATTTTTTTTCCCCTAACACAAGGGGCGTCAGTTCAACCTTTGCATTTAATTTGTATTTTGCTGTATGATACCAATCAACTAACTCGACAGTCCTATACCAGAATGCTCTTGATCTTTAGAATTTAGCTGGTTGCACTGTGTGTGTGTGTGGGTGTGTCTGTGTGTCTGTCTGTGTGTGTTTGTCTCTGTGTGTGTCTGTGTGTGTGTGTGTGTGTGTGTGTGTGTGTGTGTGTGTGTCTGTCTGTCTGTGTGTGTGTCTGTGTGTGTGTGTGTGTGTGTGTGTGTGCCTGCGTGTGTGTGTGTGTGTGTGTGTCTGTGTGTCTGTGTGTGTGTGTCTGTCTGTGTGTGTGTGTCTGTCTGTCTGTCTGTGTGTGTGTGTCTGTGTGTGTGTCTGTGTGCGTGTGTGTGTGTCTGTGTGTGTGTCTGTGTGCGTGTGTGTGTCTGTCTGTCTGTCTGTCTGTCTGTCTGTCTGTGTGTGTGTCTGTCTGTCTGTCTGTCTGTGTGTGTGTGTGTGTGTGTCTGTCTGTGTGTGTGTGTGTGTGTGTCTGTCTGTCTGTCTGTCTGTGTGTGTGTGTGTGTGTGTGTGTTTTACTGAAGGTGATGTGATCATTTGCAGAAAGTAACTACCTGAACCAAAGTCAGAAACATGGGAACAGTAAGAGCATAATTTTGAAAATGACACGTTATATTTTAGGCTGTGTACTTCTTCTTGATTTCATGAAATTTCATGAAATTGCTTTCAATTAAATTTTTATTTCTGAATTCCTCAATTTTTTGTGTTCTAAAATTTTATTAATAGCCTCACCCACATCAATCACAACATACGAGACTTGCCAATCCTATGAACGGCCAATAGCTTTTACCGCCCGCTCCCGCAAGCTGTGGATCAATTTCAAAACTAATGAAGCAAACAGTGCCAAAGGGTTCCAGATACCTTACGTCACTTATGATGGTGAGTGAATGTTGTGAGACATATTATGAATTGCTGCCAGCATCGATGTTGTATACATAACCAAAAAAAAACATATTTACAGTATTTTTTTCCTTGACTATGATGCTCCACAAAAAACAAACCTCCTCTGATTCACCGTTTCAGATGTCATTTTCAGATGTTCCTTGGAAAAGTGTTCTGTATATCTGATGAGTCAGAAACACTGTTATTCAAGAAAGATGGAGTTAAAAATTAGGGACTTGTTAGCCAGTTAAGATAACATCTATGCAAGGAACATAGTTAGAATGTATTGGTAAGAACTTGGAACAGAGGGTTGGAAAATTATTACGATAATGCAGAATGCTTTTTGAAGGAGATATTGTGTTTGATAAATTTTACACAACCCCCCCCCGCTCTCTAAATATAATCAAATAGATTGATTAAAATGAATGTGTTAAGTTTGGATCTATAAGTGGATCTCAGCAGTGTACCAAATAAGAGACATTCCTTTCATTTCATTCTATTGATATGCCATCAATGACCGTTTTTCACAGGGTGTACTGTGAATCAGACACAATGCAGCAATTCTTCAGTGGCACCCATACTAATACTACCTTGAAGATCAAGGGCAACCACCATATGGGACAACATCTATCTGCATTGCTCTCCATATCGTAAAACACAATCTATTGAGTCCACTTACCAATGTCCAAATTCATGGTTGATATTATTACTAGGATTACTAGTCAGAAGCACAACATTGCACTCTTGCTCTGGCCCCACATATCATCTTCACTTGCCATTGTTGTAGGGTCTAATCTTCAATCTCTATACTCAGCTCTCAATGTGAGTACCTTTGACCACACAAACAGCAATGTCTTTTTTTAAATGGCACAATTCGGCATGGGCATTAAATGCCAGGCAGTACAGAAATCCCAAGAATGAAAATTACTGCTCACATATTTACATGGATTGACAGTGGTTCATAAAAACAGAAAGTAGGGAAAATATATGATTTTCACAAAGGCAGATATAACCAGTGGGGTCAATGTTGAACCCTCAATTATTTACTGTCAAGATCAACGAAGGAACATTTTGAGACAGAGTTGGATGGGAAAGTAAGGTATTAGGAGGATAGAAAAATACTCCAAACTTAGGTGGATAGTCTAAGTAAATGGCCATGAATTTGCAGATTTAGTATATTGTGGTTAAGTGTGAAATTGTCAGCAGGAGTATGTGGATTATGTTCAGGTAGATATAAGAGTTGGTCTTGGCATCATGTTCAGCACAAACATTCTGGGCTGAAGCGCCTGTTCCTGTGCTGTACTGTTTTATGTTCTATATTTATGCTCTAGAGTTTAGAACAATTACTTGTTATCTCACTGGCATATATAATTCTTTAAGGAAACTTGATAAATGATAAGAGGCTGAGGGTTGAATGAGAAGTTGCAGTATCAGGTTAAAAGATTACCAATTTAGTGTAAAAGACAAGAAAACGTTTCCTCATTCAGATGATTATGCATGTTTGGAATTCAATTTACTATGGACTCCAGACATTCAATGGATGTGTATGTTCTTTTTTTTTTTTTTTTAATTTATTTTTTATTTTATTAGAAGTAAGTACAATCATATGGCACCAAAGTGCCTAATATATAATGACATAATACATTTTATGTACAGTTTCTATTTTTTTTTATTATGATAAAGAAGAATAAGAAAAAGAAAGTAGATAGTAAAAGATAGAAAAACGTGAGGTATATAGTGTGTGAAAAAGAAAAAAAAAGAGTGAAAGAAGAAAATTGAAGAAAAGAAAATAGAAAAAAGAGAGTAAAAAATAAACAAATAAAAGTAAGGAGATCATTATTTATAATCTTAACCATCCCTCACCCAGTCCTGGAACAGTTAGCTTCTACAATTGTGTTGCACCATATGATTCCAAAAAGACGACAAATGGAGACCAACTCGTTAAGAATTGGTCTGATTTATCTATTAGGAGGAATCGCATTTCCTCAAGATGTGCGGTGTCCAACATGCTTGAAATCCACATTTTAAGCGTTGGTATTGGTGTATTTTTTCAGAATTTAAGTATTAGTTTTTTTGCTATTATTAAATCATAATTAAAAAATAAATTTTGAGATGAGTTCAATTTATTCCCATCTTCCATTACTCCAAATATAATCATTTCAGTATTAGGTTCCATTCTTATCTTGAATAATTTTGTAAATATTTCAAAAATATCACTCCAAAATATGGATGTGTATGTTCATCAGGACTCAGGGAATTTAGGATTGTGGGGATATAGTGAGATGTTGGAGTTTATGTTCAGTCATGATGTCACCAAGTGGGCTACTCTTTATTTCTTGTCCCAGAATTTAAGGTGATCAATGAGGAAAATCTTAAGAGTAAAGTCTGGAGCACACACTGGTGAAGTTAAATCTGGAGTCTAAGCATTCATCTGAACCATAGGGACTTGCTAAAAGGTTATCGCATGGCACACCAATAATAGGTTTGGTCTTCAACCAACTGTTTGTCTGTTGCAAACTTTCCTTCACCCCTATGAGGCAGTGGATGGTCCCCAAGAGACATGAATGCAGACTTTGGAGCAAAGGTCAGAGCTAAGTGGAGCTGCTTGGAAAAAAAAGACACAAGTGCTGAGTAACTCAATGGGTCAGGCAGCAGCTCTGGAAAGTGTGGATAGGTGACGTTTCGGGTCGGTACACTTCTTCAGAATTGAAGCCGTGGAGGATCAGGGGGTGGGGAGGGGGGAGGGAGGGGTCATATGTAGAGTAACCGGAGATCAAAACCACACAAGGATATCTTTAAGGCAGAGATTCTTGATTGGTAAGGGTTTCAGGGGTTATTGGGCGGAGGCAGGAGAATGGGGTTGAGAGGGAAAAATAGATTAGCCATGATTGAATGGCAGAGTAGACTTGATGAGCCAAATGGCTTAATTCCGCCTCTAGAATTTATGAATCACTGCTCAACAACCTCTTTGCTTCACGAACACTAACATATATTTGTGAATTATATCTTTAGAAAATTAGTTGAAAATTACATATCATTTAAGAAAATAAACAGTATTTTGTTATGTCGAAGATCTGTAAAATATATTTAAGATTTTTCATGACTCGCATTGGAGTGACAAGCAGTGACCCTTCTGCTATAATCCCCTGTCAAACCCAATACTTACTCAGCTCACATTAAAAACATTAAAAAGTGTGAAAATTTGGTTTTTCTTTCTGGTTTAAATTACCAAGGTGATATGGGCAAGTTGGGCGGTGTGGGCAAATTGGGCCAAAGGGCCTGTTTCCACACTGTATCACTCTATGACTCTATGATTGATAAGCCTGTTTGAATCACATAACTGAAAGCAGATGTCAGCAACAACCGGTAACTGCAAGGATGAATCGATACCATAGTGTTTGCTTGCTTTTTGCAGGTAGTTCACTGCAGGTAGTTCATCGCTTCACTGCAGATCTCAAAATTTAATTCAGTTTATTTTCTTAATGGAAGATTCCTTGGGAGAGATCCTGGTAACAGCAGCAGAGGCCATAATAAAAGAAAGGAGAAATAGGAAATACAAAACAAAACAAAAAAAAATTGGTTAAGATATTATAATTAAGGTTACTATAAGTATTGTAGTTATAAATGTCGTTATTTTCATCAACTGCATGGAATCTGGGGCAGTAATTTGTCTTGCCCACTGACATTGATCCAGATACAAACAAAGGATAAAGGACATTTATTGTCACATACACCATTTCTGGTGCAGTGAAATTTGAGTTACCATTTGCAGCACGTCAATAAAAAATAAAACACAACATTAAAGAATTTCACATAAAACATAAAAACATCCCCCCACAATGGTTCCCACTGTGAGGGAAGGCAGCAAAGTCAGTCCTCTCCCTCTATGTTCACCCTGTGCAAAGACAGCAAAACCCCCAACAAACTGGCAGCTGATTATTCGGAAATCCAGATTGTTCCAATTTTGGCTCTGTCTCCAGTCACAGCATTCGGGGTTCAGTCTACAATCCAGACTGTGAATGGGACGTTCATTCAAAGACAGACTTCCAGGGTACAGCCAGAGTTAGGGTCAGGAACACCAGGGATCACATGCAAACAGAAACTTACTGGATTCTGTTCCCCACTTCTCATCAGGTTCATTGGAAAATTTATATTGCTGAGTAACGTACCAAAAAAATAAAAGTGTGTTCGAGTATTAATAAAATGTAATATATTCAACGCTCTGGAAAATCTGCTTATCCAACACCACTCAAGTGTTGTCACCTGAGGTGACAAATTGCTGGAGTTTTATTGTACACACTTAAGAATTTCTCATGTAGGTTGTTAAATTTATAATGAGAGCTAATTTCTCTCATCCATGTTTGACTGACTGGTATTCCTTTTCTAGAGGATTATGAGCAGCTTGTTGAAGACATTGTACGAGATGGTAGATTATATGCTTCAGAAAACCATCAAGAAATTTTAAAGGTACGTTATTTAATCATGAGCAAAACACGAAGTGCTGGGGGAACTCAGCAGGTCTCTCCCCTTTCACTATTCTAAAGGAACAGTTCTCTTCGCAACACTCTGATCTGCTGATCTCAGATTTCGTCGACATGTATTATAACTGCACGAGTTATAATACATGTTCTCCTTTTCCTTTCCCACCATTCAAAAACCTAATCTGACCTCACTGGTGAAGCAGCCTTTTACTTAATTCTAATTCAGTGTACCTCATCCAATGCCCAAAATGTGGTCACAGCTACATTGGAGAAAGTGAGCACAGATTGGATGAATCCTCAGCAAAGGACCTGTGGCCATTCCATAAGGGCAGCCCTGAGCTTTTAGTTGCTTTTTACTGTAGTCCTCCATTCTACTCCTATCTGCCTGTATCGTCCAACACTGTTCTAAGGACACCAAATGTAAACTTGAGGAACCACACGTTATCTCCTGTGTGGGCATATTGTAGCCTTCCAGATCTTGTATTGAATTACTTTGTGTAGCTTTGGGTAACTTGCTGGCCCAGTCACCATAAGTGGTGCATAATAGTAAGATTAAATGAGAACTTACCAGTTTGAAGTTTGATCTTTATTTTATGAGGAGTTACGTTGAGGGAATACGTGAAGAAGAGCCCGTCCAGCCGCACACGCGTCAATCTTCAAAGCAGCGGAGTGAAATCACAGACGACAATTACTGAAGTATGATAGTAAGATACATAAAGACTAGAACTACCAGCTCAATCTTTTATGAGGGTGGGAGCGGAGGGCACGTAATCCCTCAACGTAACTCCTCATAAAATAAAGATCAAACTTCAAACTGGTACGTTCTCATTTAATCTTACTATTTTACTTCGGAGTCACGTGAGTGACTACGTGAAGATTTCAAAGCTCTGTGATTTCAGGCCGTAGATTCAATCCAGGCGCTCACTGCATTGATTGACTCTAAATAAGTAAAACAATCAACAATGCACAACCATAACATGGATGCAACCAGTTAATGGTTAATTTATTACCATAATAGTAACCCCTTTATCACAAGAGGAATATTTAATACTAAATCCAAATAATAACACCACCAAATATCCACAGGTATTATAATCTCCTTATGGTAATAGGTGAATTCTTTCACTTATGCCTGCAGCCACGAGGATATCTTTTATTAGAACATCCAATTCCTTGGCCGTCAAACTTGATGGTGCCCTGGTGAAATAAGATTAAAATTTGTCAGTATCCATACCTGCATCAAGCAACACAAGCTTTAGCCATTTTTTAAATAGTCTAAACCAACACTTTCCTATGCAGCTATTTATGGCTAATAAAATACTCATACTGAACCTCTTTAAGGTTCTGATAGCTTCAATCTAACATTGTAAATGTGATACCACACATAGACGTGGATCCGAAGGATATGCTGAAACCCCAACTTACATCCTGTGATTCCACATCTACTCTGTTTAAGCAATTCATAGACATAGAACACAATAGTAACTGTTTGTCTCTTTCCATCATGTCTATTCTTACTTACTGCAATAGTTGCACTCTCTGTGCATAAACCAGTCCCCTGAACTTGACTTCCTTAATGGTAATTCAAGCCAAGGACAGCACTGTAATAGGAGTCCATAAACAAAAAACAATATAACATATCTCTTACATTCCAGATTATTGTATACTTGTGTCTAAGAGGTTTAGAATTAAAATCCTTTCATAAATTTGCAGACCAAAGGGTGTAACCCTACAACATTTTATTCTGATTCCTCCATAGATATGCAGTAACAGCACTCCTTGCAGTATTCATAGCATTATAGCTTAATTGCTAATTAAATAAGAGTTTACAGAACTCTAACACTACTGATATGTCTATAGTGTGATATGTAATATTCTGCTTAAACAAAACATATCCCATTTCTTTATGTAAGAAATGTACTACTTCTGGGTAATATCCCTCCAGATTGCAATAATATCCACAGTACAATCTGATAGTCCTCTTCCGATAAATGTCACTCCTTAAAATCTGTAAATCAACAACCAATACGATTATGTAAAGGATGTGAATCATCAGTTATAGAGTGCACAAACATTAATTCTGTTTGGAAATCATAAGAGGCTTTGTGATCATTTTAAACACCTCAGGGTACCATGGTTTTGTAGATCCAATCTAGTACCACCAATACTCCCGAAACGGAATCCTGTTTGCTCTTCTGTATATACTGTTAAATGAGAAAAAAAATGGAAAAATGTATACAAACATTTTACCCCAATGCAGCGAGAAACATCCACCACTACTGCCCCAGTATCAGACTTTATAACATATACTTAGGTAATTGGTGGTTAAATCTGGATACAAACAAGTCATCAATCGTGCAATAATATTATTAAATTTCTCACGATCCGACATACATTCTGTATTATCATTGATTTACATGACTTTTGAGTCTTCAACTATATTGAATCTACCTCATAGGTAGATTACCAATCAAATATTTCTGGTAAACACCAGATCCAGATCACATTAGCCAGTCTATTACAAGATACTGACTTAAACCACTCGAATGATTGACATACGTTCTATTCCGTAGTCTCAATCTATGTCTAAACATGCAACTTTGCATATAAGTGCAATAAGCTTTAGGTCATAAATGTTCCTAAAACTTTCATAATGATCCCTTGTTATTGGATCAAAAGGTACTTTCTCCATATTCCATGTACCTCCACAGCTGAAAATACTTATAAGTATGACCTCAACTTAGAGCACTACCATTAGTGTGTAGCATAATAGAATGTGTTTAGTCAGAATCTCTCTGGAGGCATTTGAGACACTCCTGATTCATTAATATTCCAGTAATAACTGTAACTGGCAAATACATGGCCTGGCAAACTTACCATAAATTGTATTATCCATTCCTCTATCCATGCTTACTATAAACTCTGATAATGTCGCAGTCTACAGCTGAAAATAAGCAAAATTTGTAAAATAGGCTTGTTTCCTGCCTAATTGAGGGTTGGTGCTCTGTAATGAACTTAATACCACTTCCAATTAAATGCCTAATTGAGGATTAGTGCTCTATAATGACCTTTATACAATGGTTGATGCTCTATAGTGAGCTTTATACAACTTCCACTTAAATGCAGCCTTAATCCGCAATCGGTTCATAAACATGTGTTCTGATTTAATAATGGAACCCAAATAATCAATAACTGTGTTTGGAAACTTTTAGATTTATCTCGATGGTTAACAAATCTCCAAAGTGAGCTTTATTCTAACACTCATGGTTCTGTTGTAGTCCGAATGTTTCCTACAATCAGAATATGGCAATAGACCATTACCAAATGGCCCTGAGTTCTTAGTAAAGCTAATATTAGATCCAACAACCTGTCAAATAGTCTCAAGGCTGAGACTAAACATTAATACAATGCTTTAAATTACCATAATTGGCTTATCCAGATAAAATAGAAATATCTATTATACCACACACAGTCACAGTAAAATACTTATTTGTGAAATTGGCTGCATAACATTAACAAATGTTATCCACTGTTTATACTGTACAAAAAAGAGTTAAAATTTGTCAGATCTAGAATAATTCTACACCCACCATCCTTATTTGCTCTCATAACATATTTGGCATTAATTGATGGTAATGGTGAACTGACTTCTTAATCATCTCTTTTCCACAATATTTCATGTTTTGTCTGAATCTACATATTCTCTTATTTTGAGAAAATATGTGTCTGGTTTCAAATACCTTAGTAAGAGAAACCAAATATGGGTAGAACTACATTCTAAACCCCACAATACTGTACAGTATAATATCAATTTGCCATTTTTTAGCAAGAAATGTAATCTTCCCCAACTTGTAAATGTAAAACATTTAATATGTTTCTTACAGAACCAGACCTCCTCCTCAGGGTTTGCCTATGGCAATTGTTATCCCCTGATCTTAGCGGAATATTATAACTTCCACATATCTCAGGAGGAGTGCGCCTATAACGCACATATGGGAAAGACAGAATTGATACTTTACTATCCCCAGTCACCACATATTGGTAGGGAAAACTGCCTTAATTTTATCTGTTAATCACACAGGATCATACCTTTTTTGGCTAGATCTTTCTAAAAACAGATTAATAGACAATTTAAATATTAGATGGTGTACAGAGCCCCCAAACTTAGGGTATATATTAGGTTTTATAGCACTTTTATAAAACAATTATTTGAAAGTGCGCACTACACATGAGTGCTAATTCAACCTTGTTGTGATATATACACATGCTCTCCATCCAACCTTTAGTCAAAAAAACCTTAACGCCTGACCAGTAATTTCAATACCCTCTCCCCCGCTGAGATTTGCTTATCATGCTCAATACTGCGGGTTTATATTTGTAGACAGCTCATACCTGGTTAGAACCTGGAGCTGCTGGGAGAGTAAGTATTTTATTGACATAGTTTATTTATCTCCCAATGGTTCCCTCTTCTTTTTGGAACCACAACTTTGATATATTGTGCCAACTCTGGTCCTTTGGCTCTGTATTGGGCTCTAGTCCTCATATGATCCGTTTACTTGAATCTTTGTATGAAATAAACCTCCTCATGGAGGGGCGAATTTACATCCTGCTTCAGGTATTTCTAGCGCTGGCTCTCCCATAGGCCTACGCATAGCAACCCTTCCAGTTGCTCTCCATGCGGGCTCTCCTGTAGGCCCATCATAGGCAGTCCTCTTTCAGGTGCTGCTGGCGCTGACTCACCTGTAGGCCAACGCTAACTTCCAGATATAGTTGGCACTGGCTCTCCTGTAGACCAACGCACCTTTAACCAAACATTTGCTCACACCTGTAGGCCAGCGCTGAACCGGACTTTCCCAAATACTTCCTATGCTGGCTCTCCCTTAGGCCAACATTGAGCCGGACATTCTAAAGCACTCCATGCGCTGGCTCTCCTCTAGGCCAACGCTAAACCTGGACCTCCACCAGGACTCCCTGCACTGGCCCTGTAGGGACAATGCTAAACCGGACCTTCCCCAGGCACTTCATACACTGGCCTTCTCTAGGCCAACACTAAGCCCGGACCTTCCCTAGGCACTTCATATGCTGGCTCTCCTTTAGACCAACGGTAAACCTGGGCATTCCCTGCATTGCCCTGCAACTAGGTTTTTTTTAATATAACAACTAGTTACCTGACTCAGGCATTCCCTGCATTGTCTTGTAACTAGTTTTTAAAATATAACCAACTATTTACCTGAATCGTGGATCTTCCGGTCTGACTTCTTTAACGGACACCTCTTTATCTTATGCGCTCTAATGGCGCTAAACGGCAACCGTTTTAAATTTTTTTTAAAGGGTGCCCGCTACCCACAGACCCGCGGTCTGTCTGAGCACTCTGCGGTACACCTCCACAATTTTCTTCATTATGACTTGTATTTTATTACTACAAGTCTTTTAAATCACCTAAAAATCGTAAGTAAAAACTTACCTTCAGGTTTTTTACTTACCAGTTTGGAGGAGCTCTGCTCACTCCAAACATCGGCACTCACGCTATGCGTCTGTACGATATGACGCGTGTGCGGCTGGACGGGCTCTTCTTCACGTAGTCACTCACGTGACTCCGAAGTAAAATTGGATTATTTTCTATTAGCACAGCCTGAACTTATACTATTTCCAATAGCTGTGCATCTCACAACATTTGTCTTACTTTGTATTTCCTTTAATGTGTCCTTGTTTCACACTTCTTATGTTCCTTTTTGTTCACCCCCCCCCTCTAAATTCCCTCATGAACCTATCAACTGGGTGACTTCATCCATAGCTTATTTATTTTTAACTGTCATTGCTTGCAATTCTTCTGAAATCAGAAAAACATCTCATTCTACTCACTCCATTTTACAACCTACTCAAGAAATGTAATGAGCTATCATTGCAACCCCTCTTAGCCAAGTTTATTCTTTCTTGGGTATGGAGGCCAAAACAAATCATATTAAA
The DNA here is from genome assembly GCA_038087875.1 of Malacoraja senta. Taxonomy (NCBI): domain Eukaryota; kingdom Metazoa; phylum Chordata; class Chondrichthyes; order Rajiformes; family Rajidae; genus Malacoraja; species Malacoraja senta. The sequence goes on along the minus strand of CM075981.1, from coordinate 32,952,881 downwards.
AATTTTAGAAATCCTTTATATTTTACTCTCCAACTCTGTTGCCATAAAAGTTAACATTATGTTTGTATTCTGATTTTTTTTATTGAACCTGCAAGGAAACTTTGAGATTTGTGTACAAGCATCCCCAAATGTCTCTAAAATCCTAGCACTTTCTATTCCATTATCTATCTATCGATAACCATCTTAAAAAAATCTTAATTTATATTTCTCCTGCCATTTCACATAATACACTCTGCAGACAATAAGAAGCAAATTATAACTGCTTGTAAATGTCTACTTTGAGGTCAGAAGAATCTGTTTATAATTTTAAGCCTGTTTTTCATCAGTAACAAAGTGGACTGCTTTGAAGTGTGGTATGTGAAGAATGATAAAACATGTAACGGACTTGAGTCTTACATAATGTGGCCATAAATATTAAACACGTCATTTTCTCTTAATCTTACAGGACAAAAAACTGATTAAAGCTCTCTTTGATGTACTGGCACATCCACAAAATTACTTCAAGTACACAGCACAGGAGTCCAATGAGATGCTGCCAAGATCTTTTATCAAACTGCTTCGTTCCAAAGTTTCCAGCTTTCTAAGGCCCTACAAATAGTTGACAAACCAAAGGCGATAAAATGACCAACTGAATTTTATTTTTACAGCTTTGTAACCATAATATTTCACTATGCTGACTTTTTTTTGTGGCTTTCTTCAAAAGGATCCCAGTTCATACTTCACTGTACATTATTTATAGCTCTCAGTCCATCATAACGAAGACTGTTCATTCCTTATATTTATGTGTACGCTGGTATATATGACTGCTGGGAGCACATCCAAAACCTGCTCCATATGCAAGCATACTTTATGCACTAGGACTTTCTGTCTGCATTGTGTGTTTTTTTTCCTGTATAAGAAAAGAAAGTGCAATGATTTCTTTTATCCTGTTGGATGTTTGAATGGATGTTTTTTTCTACAGAAAGACAGCAATATTTATATCTGCAAGGAAGCCTTTCCCGTCTCCACTGCAGTATAACAACACCACCCATAAATCACATCATAATGAAAAATGGCAGGATTGCAATGTTGCGCATTAATAATTTTGGAATTTATTTGCACTTGAGAATTATATTTGAACATGTACAAAAGTTTGGTTTTTGTATTTTCATTGTTTTAATTGAATTGAAATTTTCACAGTTTGTGTTTCTTTCCTTTTTTTAATGCTAGTTTGTCCCAATTTTTCATGATGTTCAAGCTTGTATTGTACAATACGTACGATAAGTAAAAGGGACTTAAAAATTTCTAAGAATTTCAAGTATAGTTCTGATGATGCAAACACTAGCTCTTTTGGCCCTCCCATGGGTCGATGGACTATATATTAATATCATTTTTAGTGCAATTTTGATACTTTACCAATATATTAAATATATTTCATGTTTCCAGACAGTTTATTTGTTTACCTCATTGTCTGTATTGAGGTACGTCAGGGTATTGGGGACACTACAGTACAATTTCAAGATCCTGAAATAAAACATGTATCATGCATTAAAAATAGTGCATATAATGCATCCTCAGTAAATGTGTAAATGTTTAATTATTGAAAGTCTGCATTTAATGTGTAAAACAGAAGGTCACGATGTAAAGTATTCAATCAACAGAGGCTCTTATAGGAAGGAGCAATGGAGGTCTATCAAAACATTTGAACTTTAGCTGGTACCGTTTACCAAATAACCAGAGAGAAGAATATGGTGAAGAAAAGGCAGCCAGGAGCAAAAGATTTGAATTGCCTAGTTCCTAGAATTATGGTAAGAAGGTGGGAAAGCTTTTAAAGGGATCAAACAATACTTTTAAAAATTTGGCTACTTCCTCATCAAAATCAAAACAATACATTTTCGGCAACTGAGTAAATTTATGATGAACACATGCAGTCTCCATTATAGACAAAGAGCAAGTCACAGAGGGAATCACAGGACAGAATGCAAGGATGTACAGTTCTGATGGTGTAAACACTAGCCCAACTGTGGGTTGATGGACTGCATGTTATGGGTCAATGCTGGAATAAGGGATTCAGCCTTGAACATGCTAATCCACTGAGCTGCCATAAAGATGTGTATCTCCTGTAATTTGATCTAGACAATTGATGAAAAGAAACTGGTGCTTGTTGGAAGCTGGCAAGCTGCCTTGTTTTTAACTGTAACCAAAGTGGAAATAACTCTGTACCCAGCTCACTGTTCAGTTGTATTTTCTAGTTTGGTGAAGAAAGGGATTTGGATTTCTTTGTCCCTAAATCCTTGCGGATTTTATTTCCCAAGTTGTTGCATTTTTCAATGAATAAAGTTTTGTACCTAAGTAATGATTTTGGATTTGGTTAACTAGCATTTTGCTAACATCCCAGTCTACTAACACATAGAGTAAATTAGATAAAATATTTAGATTTGTAAATATAACATAAATCTCAACCAATCAAGCCTTCATCAATGCATTATTCAAGAGAAATGTAACTTTACATTCAATTTACAAGAAACCAAAAAATAAACATGACATTATTATTTCTTGAACCCATTTCCAGTGGATATTAATATATTAATCATAAAACCTAAGTTGCAGTACAATTACTGGTCTTAAGAGTGTTGTTGAAACATTTTTTTTAAATTTGCTTTCTTTTACATTAAAATAATTTTAGTCTAGTGATATTATTGTATGAATACTTTGTGTGTTCATATCAAATTCTTCCTGCTATTTAAGGTGTTTACTCATTAATAGAAAGCTAAGATCAACAACAACAATTTCTACTTTTTGATGTCTGCACAAACTCCATGCATTCTACATTTCTCTTTAATTACAGGACTAAAGTTGCAAACTGTATTACGTTCTGTTTCAACGGTTTAGTCTGCCGATAGTGACATAGAGCGACTTCATGTTGTGTTATTGTGCCCAGTAGAATTTAAAATGAGCTCAGACCAAAAATAGCCATGTGAAAGGGACTGGAATCCACAGATACATGAAGATAAAGAACAGTATGTTTCAATGACTTGAACCCACTGCCCATTGTGTTAAATACTTAATTTTGTTGTAGAAATTTCATTTCTCTTGCATCCTCTCTGATTTGGCTCCTATTTGCATACAGATATGAATAATGCTTTACCACTATCAATCAGATGTTTTATAAAGATAGTACCTACAATTGAAGTGCTTTTTAATGTAATTGTGATTGAATTGTGATAGAAAACACTAAAACCAACTTTAATGTACAAAGTTGTGAATTCAGCTCTTGCTTTGAATCTAGAATGAACTTTGCCTGCTGCGGGGTTTAAAAATCTATGCTAAAACTCAGCTCTTCAGCAGCATGCTTTATGTCAGTGTGACTACAGCAAAGCGGGAAGGTCAGTGGCTTTTGATCTTTGCTCTTAGACTTCTGTCCTGTGTGCTTGCAAAGCGGATGCACACTTGCAGGTGTTCATCCATGAATGCAGCCGCTTTTGTGCCTGTCTGTGAGCAGAGCTTCCCATTGAAGGCATCAGCATGTGCAAGACTGCTAACCAAAGTCAGATCAAACAGTCCAGTTTTGAAGTATCTGAAAAGTTTTTAAAATATAAATCAGACACTGCAAGTATTGGGAAATGGGGGGAATCTTTCCCACGATATTGAGCAATAAGAGAACGTTAGCTTTAAGATCTTCATAAGGAACCGAAGCAGGTCCCTCAAGCCTGTTTTGCAATTCAGTAAGATCCAGCTTTGCTCATCCTATCCCCATAACTCAATTTCCTGAATAATTAAAAATCTTTTTCTGCTCTGAACATATGCAAGGATTCAGCTTTCTGGAGCAAGAAATTCCAAAGACACAAACTTAGAGAGGAAATACTTCCAGATCCCAGTCTTAAATGTGCCCCCTCAATCTGGGACATGCTCACAGGTTTTGGGCACTCCTTGTATATAAACTGTTAAGGCCAAAGATTCAGCTAGATGGCCTCCCATTCTAAACGTCATGAGTACCCATCTTTTACAACCTTTCCTTGTCAGACAATCTCTCAGTTCTCCTGCCCAGAGTAGGTGAATCGAGGACCAGAGGACATAGGTTTAAAATGAAGGGAAAAGATTTAATAGGAATGTGAGGGGTAACTTTTTTCACACAAAGGGTGGTGGGTGTATGGAACGAGCTGCCAGAGGAAGTTGGTGAGGCAGGGACTATCCCAATGTTTAAGAAACAGTTAAACAGGTACTTGGGTAGGACAGGTTTGGAGTGATATGGGCCAAACACGGGCATGTGGGACTACTATAGCTGGGACATGTTGGCTACTATGGGCAAGTTGGCCTGAAGGGCCTGTTTTCACACTGTATCACTCTATGTTACAAACAAGTTCTGCAATAAAAACAAACTGAACAAGAACTCAAGGTCCCATTTTAACCCATATTCTTCACTTTCCTCCTCTTCCTCCACTCATCACTAATCCCTCTGCTATTTGTTACAGAGATTACAAAAGTCAATGATAAAAGAGTGTTTCAGACTGATTACTGCTTTTCTATCTCTAAACCATTTTTGCTTTATTCGATTCTGGACAGAAGTACAAAGGGATGTTTTTTAAAATTGTGATTTAAATTCACTTTGGGGGGAATTTTAAATACTGTTTGTTTTAAATAGTTTTGATAATAAATGAAAAAGAGAATTGCAAATATCAGCATGTGTGAGACAACTCAATTTCAGTGGGTCAAGGGCACCTACTGTTCAAGCTCAAATTACAATTTCTCATTGTAATCCAGTATTTCTAAACTAGTATGTCATAGAGTGATACAGTGTGGAAACAGGCCCTTCGGCTCAACTTGCCCACACCGGCCAACCATGTTTCAGCTACACTAGTCCCACATGCCTGCGCTTGGTCCATATCCCTTCAAACCTGTCCCGTCCATGTACCTGTCTAACTGTCTCTTAAATGTTGGGATATTCCCAGACTCAACTACCTCATCTGGCAGGTTGTTCCATACACCCACCACCCTTTGTGTGAACAGGTTACCCCTCAGATTCCTATTAAATATTTTCCCCTTCATCTTGAACCTATGTCCTCTGGTCCTAGATTCCCCTACTCTGGGCAAGAGACTGTGCATTTACCTGATCTATTCCTCTCATGATTTTGCACACCTCAATAAGTTCACCCCTCATCCTCCTGTGCTCCAAGGAATAGAGACCCAGCCTACTCAACCGCTCCCTATAGCTCACACCCTCTAGTCCTGGCAACATCCTTGTAAATCTCTAAACCCTTTCAAGCTTGACAATATCTTTCCTTTAACTTGGTGCCCAGAACTGAACACAATATTCTAAATGGGGTCTCACCAACATCTTATACAACTGCAACATGACCTCCCAACTTCTATGTGTGAGAAGGAACTGTAGATGCTGGGTTAAACTGAAGATAGACACAAAAAGCTGGAGTAACTCAGCGGGACAAGCAGCATCTCCGGAGAGAAGGAATGAGTGGCGTTTCAGGTCGAGACCCTTCTTCAGACTGAAGAAGGGTCTCGACCGGAAACGCCATCCATTCCTTCCAGACTGAATAAGGGTCTCGACCTGAAATGCCATCCATTCCTTCTCTCCAGAGATGCTGCCTGTCCCGTTGAGTTACTCCAGCTGTTTGTGCCTATCTCCCAACTCTATACTCTATACTCTGACTGATGAAGGCCAATGTGCCAAAAACCTTTTTGACCACCTTATCTATCTGCGACTCGACCTTCAAAGAATGATGCACCTGCACTGCTAGATCCCTCTGCTCCACAACATTCCCCAAAGGCCTACCATTCACTGTGTAGGTCCTGCCCTTGTTAGATTTCCCAAAATGCAACACCTCACACTTCTCTGTACTAAATTCCATCAAACATTCCACAGCCCACCTGGCCAATCGATCCAGATCCTGCTACAATCTTTCACAACCATCTTCACTATCTGCAAAACCACCCACTTTTGTATCATCAGCAAACTTGCTAATCTTGCCCTGTATGTTCTCATTCAAATCATTGATGTAGATGACAAACAGTAACAGGCCCAGCACCGAACCCTGAGGCACACCACTAGTCACAGGCCTCCAGTCCAAGATGCAACCTTCCACCATCACCCTCATGGTTTGACTAGAAACTTGAATTTATCCTCTGCCGAGTTATGCATCTTTGTTGGGTCGGTACTGAAGAGTTTGGAACCATAAATATTGAGTCACGATATGGTTGACTTTAACTGTTAAGTGACTGTCCCACTGCGGCGACCTAATTGGCGAGTTTAGAAGAGTTTAGGAAAGTTTGAAAAAGTGTCAATGTTGAAGACCTCCTTCGACTATGTAGAAGGCCTCCTTCGACTATGTTAAAGACTAGCTTCGACTAGCTTCAGGAAAATTGGACACCGAATAGTGGAGAGTGAAGATGACCTCCTTCGATCTCCTTCGACCTCCCTTCGACTATGTTGAAGACTACGACGACCTTCGACTACCTTCGATTACTTTCGACTACCCTCGATTACCTACGAATAACATGCCGACCTACTACGACCTACTTCGATTAAACCTACGAGTAAAAAAAATACAGATTTTTTTTCCCCATGGCGACCCCTTTTTACTCGCGGGCATTTTTTAGCAGGTTGATAAATACGCTGCGACCTCGATTACGCGGGGACTACTCTCGAGCATGAAGGAGAGTTACAAAGACCTCCGAGGACCTCGTGTCGACCATGCTGCGAGTATGAGTCGAGGGCAAACTCTTCTAAACTCGCTCATTTGGTCGCCGCAGTGGGACAGCCCCTTAATGCTCTGACACTCAAACCATAATGTGCACTTGGTCACATTTGAGATTTTTCTATTGGCCTCGAAATGTACCTCATCAGAGGGCAAGAAAATATGTTTTTTAAAGAAAGTTCTGACAAATGGATAAATAGAAGCTATATTTACAACTGATGCTGACAGTTACACTGCTGGAGGGATTGTTGCCATTTACACTGTGGAATGCTGCTTCTCCATTAAATCCAAAGTTACATATTTGCGATAGATTGAATAAAAGTAGTTTTATATGAGTACATTTTGCATATATGTTACAATTACAAGAGATTTTGTTTGTTTTACGCTGGCACAATAACATTTCCATTTCTCCAAATTACTCAAAATGTAAATGAAGATTGGGAGATGTTGCTGACACAGTGAAACGTGGAACGGAGCAGTATTCATGCTTGAGTCCACTCCTTTTCTCTTTTTGTATTAGTATGGCAAGTCTCTGCAGAGATTTATAATTCATCTAAATCTTGATACAGCAAAAAAATAAATGACATGCTCAATATATGTATCAATATTTTGTTACCAATCCAAATCTTGATCCCAGGGAGTGAATTTTTTTAAGGTGTAAGCAAGAGATTACAACCCAAGTTATGCTCATTTGTGTTTCCATTTTGCAAGAGTATATTTATACCCAGCGATCCTGCAATGTTCATAGGTATACATATTGATTCCATAAAAATTATTTTCAAAGGAATAGGAAATATGGAGCGGTTTTAATGAGCAAAATATATGTTTGAAATATTGGAATAAAACACACAAAAGAAAAATGTTTTCTTATTACTGCAACTAGCTCTATTGACTTAATTTTACTTCCACTTTAAAACAGGGCATTTGCAGAATATATGTACATTTCTTCAGCATGGGGCTTAACTCCTTCATTGAGATATGATGGTAGTCAGGAAATATAAGGGCTTAGTTTTCTCAAATTCTCTATACCACATACAATACCACATACATAGGAAATTGCATCAACCCCAACGGTTTCTGATTATTGCATATAATTAGAAGAGTGCAGCTTAATTTAGCCTACTTTGCCAAAAGGACAAATCCAATTAAACTTCGAGTACCTTTTTATTATATTACACATCAGTAATAGTGGTCCCAGATAAAAAATGGATTACAAAAATCCTTAGCAAATTGGATAAATGACACTGAAAACGATAAAGCTAGATGAAATGGACTTATTGCTATTTACTCTTTGTGAATAACTTCTACGTGGAATTCAAAGTTGAAAACATTTTTTTTTCAATCATGGAAATTACAGCAGTGGAGTAACGAGTAATGCTATTATGAAATGAAATAAAAGTGGATCCAAACATGTACACTCTTCAATTTCACTCATAATCAATATTTGTTAAGAATTGGAATAAAGGCACTTTTATTTGGGCAAAGTGAAACAAACAATTTTTTTGTATTTTTAAACACATTTAAAGAAATATTGGATACAGGAAAAAAGTGTGCAAGACATCCATGTCATAATGTAGACTTTTTCCTTGGCATCTCATTACTGATAGTTATGCAATTTACTGCTATTTGTGAATAATCGCCAAAGATCTTAGATTCCAACTCCCCAATTTCTGCTGGTGAAGGATAATGCACAACCTATTGCATTACCTGATTTCAATAGTCAGGATCATAGAAAGTTCATCGTCGGTGCTCCCTGTACACCAGTAAGAGGTATATGCTGTTCAGTCTCTTGTGCTTCTTCTATCATTCATTAAGATCATGGTTGATCACTCAGTGCCTCTATTGCATTCTATTTCTATGTCCCGGGATTCCCTTAAGTTTTGTCTTGAATGCCCATTAAATCTACAATTTCAAGTCAAATGTGTTTAATTAGCAACGGAACAATTAAATTCTTACTGCAGTTTTACAGGCCCATGAATACAATAATACAGTTAAATATACAATAATCAATAATTAGAACAATAATTGAACATAGTAATCATAAATAACTTTAATCAGTAATTATTCCAATACAATAAATTAATTATCAAGAATACGAGAGAACCAGACCGTAATAGTACAAAACAAAAGTCTGTAGTGCAATCAAAACAAGGTCCATAATACCATAGATTGTAGTTGTGCACTGTTCAAGAGCTTGATAGTTGCTGGGAAGTAGCTGTTCTTGAACCTAAAGGTTACAGTTTATAAGGCTCATATACCACCTTCCCGATGGTAATAGCGAGTTGAGAGTGTGGCCATGATGGTGTTGGTCTTTGATACTATTTGCTGCTTTTCTCAGGCTGCGCCTCTTTAAGATCCATTTGACAGTGTTAGTACCCATGATGGACCTGGAACTCTCTGAGGCATGTTTCATTCCTAAGCATTTAAGTTATCAAACCAGGCTGTGAGGTAATTAGCCAATATGCTCTCAACCATATACCAATTCCCCTACACCTGGGGAAGTTGAATAAGAATATGTAGTGACAAACCGAAGCTCTTAGTATTCAATGAAAGTAAAGATTCTCATGGGAATTCTTTGTAATTGCATGAATATGCTGGGCCTAGGGTAGACCGTCAGAGATATGTACGCCGAAGAACCTGAAGCTGTTAACTCTCCTCCACAATCCTGCCGATGAAGACAGGTTCATAGATCCTCAGCTTTCCCTTCCTAAAGTCAACAATCAGCTCCTTGGTCTTGCTAACATTGAGAGGAAGATATTTGTTCTGGTGCAGTCAGATTATCTGTCTCCCTCCGGTACTCTGACTCATCACTGCCAGTTATTCGTACAACGGTATGATCTACAAATGTTAAAATGTTGCTGGAGTTGTGTCTGACTACACAATCATAGGTATAACGGGAGTGGAGGAGGGAACTGATCACATGGCTTTGAGGTGCTCCTGTTGATGGTTATCAAGGAGAAAGGTTGTTGCCAATTGATACTGATTGCAGACTGCTGATGATGAAGCAGTGGATCTAATTGCATAGGGATGAGTAGAGACCCAGTTCTCAGAGTTTAATGATAAGTTTGGAAGGGATGATGGTATTAATGGTATTATGATCACTGAATAACAAACTGACTTATTGTCAGTGTTTTTATTCTCCAAATGGCCCGTGCATTGTGGAGAACCATTGTGGGGCAGCACAGTGGTGCAGCGGTAGAGTTGCTGCTTTACAGTGCCGGAGGCCTGGGTTCAATCCTGACTACAGGTGCTGTCTGAATGTAGTTTTACGTTCTCCCCATAACCGTGTGGGTTTTCTCTGAGATCTTCGCTTTCCTCTCACACTCCAAATACGTACAGGTTTGTAGGTTGATTGGCTTGGTATATGTGTAAATTTACCCGTGTGTGGAGGATAGTGTTAATGTGCGGGGACCGCTGTTTGGTGCGGACTCGGTGGGCCAAAGGGCCTGTTTCCACACTGCATCTCTAAACTAAACTGAAAAAACAGCGAGATCACATCCTCTGTTGAACTGGAACTCCATCGATGTAAACAGCTTGTCCCCAGTCTCTTTCATCTAAAATAGCTTCAGTCCAGCTTTAGCATTGTGGTCATGTTACTTTTGATTGCCATCTGATATTTTCTGGTGAACCACTTGAGTTAACAGAGAACGAAACCCTTGGTCTGAACACATGTAAAAACTTATGGAAAAGAAAATATATAGATTAAAATTGTAAGAGTGTTAAAGGAGTATACTTCATGATGCAATTTTAAAATGGAGATCAAAAGTCCAGTAAATGGTAGCCTGTTCAATTCAACATAAAGAAAAGGTAAAAGTTAACCATCGAATAGCTGAAAATATATTCAAGAGTTAAAAGCATAATGGCAAAAAATATCATGCTTAATTGCTCAGATGGAATTCTTTGAAGATATTGTCGACAAAGTTAATGCAACAGATAATTGCATTTTCAAAAGATTTACTGACCAAGTTCAAATCTGGAGTCAGAACAAGTTGGAGATGGATGGAGGGCAAAGGAACAGAAAAGTGTGCAAGGAGGGTCTCAACCTGAAACGTCACCCATTCCTTTTCTCCAGAGATGCTGCCTGACCCCGCTTTTTGTGTCTTTCAAGGCTTTAGGACTCCAACCATTTTCCAATTAATTCTGGCTCATACTCGGCAGGCAAAAAATTATAAAACAAAGATGACGCATTGTATGTTTTATGCGTTTGTGTCTTGGGCGGTGGACATCATTGTTGATGCGAATAGCAAGCTTTTTAACAACCTGACACTGTATTGAAAATCCCACATGGGTCAATAGGCCCAGCCAGACGATTCACACCGACAGTCAGTGGCAACGCTGGAAGTACGTCTCTCCAATGGCCAAATTTGTATTTCTACCTATCCCCGAGTTATGCTTTATGTGCCTATCTTCGGTTTAAACCAGCATCTGCAGTTCCTTCTTCCACATACATGCCACAGTCCCCACCTAACTGGACATTTCATTCGACACTTTAATCCGCATTCAAACGAAACTTCGTCCTGGCCCCTGATTGGCATAAAGGGTCTCAGCTGGGTTACTGATTTAACTACACAGGTTTCGGGGCGATATCCCGAGGTTAAACGTAAGATAGACACAGAATGCTGAAGTAACTCAGCGGAACAGGCAGCATCTCTGGAGCGAAGGAATGGACGACGTTTCGGATCGAAACCCTTCCTCTGACTCTAAAGGTTAAACGTTTCGGGCTTTGCCGCCGGTTAGCCGCCGAGGACTCTGAATATGCCAACCTCCAGCCTCGCCGCCGCGCAGGTAACGCATTCGAAATGCTGGTTCAGGGGCGATTCAAAAGGCGGGGAGGCCCCTGACCATGAATACGCGCCCGCTGTGTCGGCGCCGCAGCGCATGGGGCGCTCCTCGGCCCTCGGGGAGGCAGCGTGAGCCCGGGACTCTGAATATGTTGGTCGCGCTGCATTGGCGCGGCGTGGACGGCATCGGCCAATGCACGGTCGGGGGCGGTCGATTCCCGCCACTGAGCTTCCTGCCCTGGTGCATGGCGGTCGCACGGAGGAATTGTTGGAAAAAAAGGTTAGTAATTTTTTTTTCCCAGTCTGCGTTGCAGCAGCAGCCGGCGGCTCGGAGTGGTGATGGCTGGGGAGGGAGGGGGAGGCTGCGGCAGCGGCATTAGGCGGCCTCGCCTTCCTCTAGCCTCTTCATTCAACCAGGCGGCTGCTTCGGGCCTACCGCAGGCTTCCAGCCGGCCGCTCCGCGCCGCTCTCCTGCACTGAAAAAGGTTGAATCTTAGAGGAGTGACCCGCCAGCCGGGCCCGGCAACGCCGCACACAGTGTGGCGACCGGCTTCCCCTGCAGTCACTGGCCCGAGTCGGAACTGTAACGGGGACTCCCTATCCGGTCCCAAACTGACTCGCAGACTATGAGCAATACACTGCGGGCCGCTCAGCAGCTGCGGAGAAGAGCGAGGGCCTTAACGTTTGGAGAATGCAGCCTATACCTTAAGGCGGAGAGATGGCGCGGAGCGGGAGCGAACGGTCGTCAAACATTTAACTGTTTTCCACCTTTGGATATTGTTGCGAGTACTCGTGCGTTTCTGGTGTTCAATCATCCCGACGTCTTCTATTCGCAGATTGTTGAGAGATTTTGGCCGTTTGTTTCTTTCGTGTTAGATATACACTCGGTTGATCAATCTATTGATATTCGTGCCTGTGATTTATTTCAATAGTGTTTAATTATCACTGTTCAATGGAATTCATACTTGCAATAGTACAACGGGCTTGCAAACCCAATACACATAGATACTATATAATAAATTGAAAAACGATAAATATTAATGCAAAACAAAAGCCCGAACTCCTCAGTGCAACCAAACACGGGTTTTTAGGATGCAAGATAGACACAAAAAGCTGGAGTAACGGGGACAGGCAGCATCTCTGGAGAGAAGGAATGGGTGACGTTTCGGGTCGAGACCCTTCTTCAGATGCAATCCAGTTCTTTGGAGCTGTTGATGGATTTATACAGAGAACCAATTCTCTCCTATCACTGGCATGTTTCGTTTCCCCACTTCCTTCGTTTCCAGATCTAGCGTTTCAATGTACTTTGTCTAAGGTAATGGTGTAACTTTCTTGTCAAGCTGTAAGAGTACAGAATTTGAAAATACACAGATTTAAAGCATTCCAGCCAATATCCCAATGCGCATATAGGAATGTTTATGTTTATTTTACAATGGAGTTCAAATAGCCATATTTTTATATATCCATCTATCATAATGGATAACTTTCATAAACTATTGCCATTCCTGCTCAGTGGTTCTTGGTTTTCTGGCTTTTTAATTCGAGTTGGTAGAAACTGGGGAATTAAGTGCACAAAATGTGGTTGTCATTTCAATATTTATTAAAATAAATATTATCGGAATCTTGTTTTGTTCAATGAACCCTTTCCTCTAGTCAGATACATTTCCTGAGATGTTATTGCAAAATTAGGGATGATATACAAAATTAGTGGTTCATATTTAAGTTGTGGTAGATATAATTAGTATTAACATTACCATTAACACATCAGAGCACCGAGGTATTTGTATTTTTTTTTAACTAGATAGTTTTCTTGTATGAAGAAGGGTCTCGACCAAAAACATCTGCAGTTCCTCCCTACACATTTTTCTTGTTCATTAGGTAGGATCAGTATATACTGATTTTGGTAGTTAATCATTCGTATGCATTACTCAAAAGCTCTTTTTAATCTTTTTAAGCTTCAGAGTGATATTCAAAGAATTAAATGTACATGTTTTAAATCCTTTTTCAAAAAACTGCATTGGGACCAATTTATATAGCCTATAATGTTAAAATCTCACAGGTCAAGTTTAAATTAAATTCTGTGCTAGTAAAGGAAAGATCAGGAAGTATGGCTATATTAAAAAAATAAAATTGTCACAGTTAAGAATTTGATTTTAATCCCTTTTTATTAAAGTTCTCTCTCTGCAAATGCATTGTTTTGAGTAATAAAAATGTTAATACAGTACGTCAAAGTACTTGTAGGAAGGAACTGCAGATGCTGGATTAAACATCTCAACCCAAAAGTCACTTATTCCTTTTCTCCAGAGATACTGGCTGACCCGCTGAGTTACTCTGAGTTTTTTTTATGTCTATCACAAGTCAAAGTACATTGTATTAATGTTTTGTATGTGGAATGAACATGGATATAAAATCAGATGAACTATTGAAAGCAAGTCAAGCCACGGGTAGTCACATTGGCCTTCATCAGTCAGAGTATTGAGTATAGAAGTGGGGAGGTCATGTTGTAGTTGTATAAGATGTTGGTGAGGATGCTTTTAGAGTATTGTTTTCAGTTCTGGGCACCATGTTATAGGAAAAATGTCAAGCTGGAAAGGGTACAGAGAAGATTTATGTGGATGTTGCCAGGACTAGAGTGTCTGAGCTGTGGGCAGAGGTTGAGTAGGCTGGGACTCTTCCTTGAAGCGCAGGAGAATGAGGTGTGTTATCTTATTGAGGTGTATAAAATCATGAGAGGAATAGATCGGGTAGTTACACAGTCTCTTGCCAGAGTAGGTGAATTGAGGACCAGAGGACATAAGTTTAAGGTGAAGGGGGAAATATTTAATCGGAGGAGTAACTTTTTCATACAAAGGGTGGTGGGTGTTTGGAACAAGCTGCCAGAGGAGGTAGTTGAGGCAGGGACTATCCCAACATTTAAGAAACTGACAGGATAGGACAGGTTCAAGATTCAAGATCAAGAGACATTTATTGTCACATGCACCAATTGGCACAGTGAAATTTGGGGTCACCATACAGCTATACGAATAAAAAAAGAACACAGAACACGATAATCTTTAACATAAACATCCCCACACAGTGGAATCAAAAGTTTCCCACTGTGAGGGAAGGCACCAAAGTTCAGTCCTCCTCCTCTTTGATGTTCACCCTTGGTTGGAGAGATATGGACCGGTGGGACTAGTGTAGCTGGGACATGTTGGGCCGAAGGGCCGGTTTCCACACTAAAGGGCCTGTCCCACTTGGGCGACTGCAGCGTGTCAGTGACTGACGCCCGTAAAACCGTCAAGTTGCACGACATACACGCTGTCAATATGCTGTCGTGCGGGTGGCGCCTGGTTAGGGATGAGGCTGTAAAATATTCTTCCTTCAATGCATGGATTTTAAACATTAATATATTAAAATTAATACAATAAAATCAATTGTGCAAATGAAAAGATGTCTGAGTCGTTCCGTTTTATTTATAGATGTATGGGTCGGCTTCTAGATGCAATCACCGTCTCTATAACTTTCACAGGGATGGATTGCATCACTCCTTCTCCACTCCCCCCTACCCTTCTCCCCTCCCCTCTCCCCCATTCTTCCCTTCCTTCCTTCCTCCCTTCTCCCCGCTCCACTCCCACCCTCCCCTCACATCCCCGTCTCCCTCCCTTCTCCCATTCTCCTGCCCCCCACTTTTCCCGACACGCCCCATTTGTGTGACTGCTAGATCCCACTAATAATACTGCACAAAGGCCACATCTGTTTTAGTAACATTAACTATGGGATAAATGCAGACTTTGGGAACAACACTCCTCACCTCCCCCCCCCCCCCCCCCCCCGGCCTTGTTTCAAAATGGCTCATCTGTGGTTCCTAGCCCCAACCCTAACCGGGCGTCACACACAGGACAGCATACGTCAGAGTGTGATGGCACACGACATGATGAGACTCCCAAATTTCGCCCCAGGATTTTGAACATTCCAAAATCCTGGGGGGACAGGGAAGCACCGTGCGTTACGGCGCGTCACGCCCACATCACGACGCGACAACCTCTCTAGGCTGTGGCCTAAATGTCGCCCAAGTGGGACAGGCCCTTAAGTGAAATGGCTAAAGAGATATAATTGCAAGACTCTGTAATTGGAGAGATAAGAGATGTTGGGATGCAGGGGCACATTTTGGTGAATAAGCTATGAGCAGAAAGCAAGACATTAAAGCGGATTTGGCAGAAGTATGCAGACTCTAAGTCTAAGATTGCAGAATAAGGCCCTAGAAGCTTGTATAAATGATTTGTTTTTAAATCATAGCACGACAGATGATATAGAACGAGAGGTATGACGGGTTTTGCTGTGTGGTGTAGATATCAAAATGTGGAGTTAAGGAAACTAATTAGTAGTAATTAACTAATGAGCATAGAAGTAAATTTCACGTAATGAGGTTATAAATGAGAGTTTCAGTGAAAAATGGAAAGACAGATAGGTTAGAATTAGATGGCCTTGATCATGAATTATATGGGATCAACAAGTGCATTGAATATGTAACTGAAAAGACTCTAGTTGAAAGCCAGGTATGTGTTGATGAGCCACTGAAGGTTCACTGAAGAAAGTAAATGCATAGATGCATAAACAAATAAACAATAATTGTCTGGTAGGGTCTCGACCCGAAATGTCACCCATTCCTTCTCTCCAGAAATGCTGCCTGGCCTGCTAAGTTATTCCTGCATTTTGTGTCTCTTTGGTTTAAACCAACATCAACAGTTCCCTCCTAAACAATAATAGTGCAAAGATAAAAACAATGGCCCCAAGTCTAATTAGTTTGTAACTTATTTGGAAATTGTACTGTTTAATAGCTTGATAGTTCTAGGAAATGTGCTGCTGCTGTACCTGGATATTACAGTTTTCAGGTTCTTATACCTTCTTCCTGATGGCAGGAGTGAAATGAGAGTGACCAGGGTGATGTGGGTCTCTGATGTTGGCTTCCTTTTACGAGGCAGTGACTCTTGTGGATCCCTTCGAGAGCGGGGATGTCAGTACCCGTGATGGACTGGGCAGTGTTCACCATTTTTGCAATCATCTTGTTTTCTGGGCATATGAGTTTCTGAACCAGGCATCGATGCACCCAGTCAATATGCTCTCCACCTGTAAAAGTTCAACAGTACTCGTTGACATACTGAATCTTAAGAAGTAGAACTGTTGAAAGGGCTGCAGAAGAACAATCTATTTAGTCCATGGCTAAAAACATGTTGCTCATCTAATCTCACTTTATTTTTGGCCCAGAGTTTTGCATTTTCAGCTTGTCAAATGCTCAAGTGTAAATAGAAAAATATGAAATACAGAAGAGACAGTGCTGAAAATACTTAATGACTCAGACAAAACTACTGAGAAACAAACATAATTCACAATTTAACATTTTGTTGGAACTGATCAGGAAAACGTGAAAGTAAGTTATACTCCATTGCTCATCTATTCAATATTTTGGAGATTTTATAAACTCTACACTACAAAGTGATGAGCACTTTTTTCTGCTCCAAATTGCATTTATTAAAATAATGCTGTTGCAGTATGACCAGCATGATGTACCAGAACTGTTGTAAACTGCTATGAAGTTTAGGGTTACCACTTTCATTAAAATATCGGGGGGGTTTATGTTTGTTCCTTTTATTTCTTTATGTAAATTGCAAAATAAAACAGCTTGCTGTCACTACATTGGTACCAGGGTAGATTGTAGATGCTTGAAGGAGTAACAGGGCAATGATCTAGTGTCAAGGAAATAGAAACTGTATGAAGCAGGATGATGATGATGGCATGCAGTGGATGTATCGGAGGTGTTGGTGAACTCTTGCCACACTGGCAGTTTCAGCCATTTGCTCCATATAGGAAAAGTGTAGATGTTCCAGATGTTAAGTGGAGTGGAGGTTCTAGGGTAGGTCTCTGCATGATAGGATACAACTGGGATAATTGGGGATAAACTGTAAACAAGGTTATGTGATGTGGGAGAGCTAGAGATTGTAAATGAGGACAAAGACCTAGGAATCCAGTATGCTGGACTGGTGTGAGGGAGAGACCTGCAGAGTCCCTGGTTGATTGGAACTGAGGCAATAAAAGGACATGTTGCATCACCTGTGCTTGCATGGGAAAGTACTGAAATAAGGTGGATGTTTGGACCAATGGACCAAAGAGTTTTGTCCACATTTAAGGTCTCTGCAGCCAACTTAAAAATGAGTATGTCACCGCTGTCGCAGACTTCAGTGAGTGATGGAGGAATGCGTGCCAAAGAAGACAACACTTATGTTCCCCAACCAGGAAACGTGGATGAACTGTGAGGTCCACTCAAGGGTGATGTAATGGTAATTTCAATCTTTTCCAAGCTTCAGCTTTTCATTGCTCTTACTACACAGGCAGGGAGGAGTAGCACTTACACAGATGATGACAAAAACAAATCCTCCAGTCGTTCTTTCCAATTTAATCGATTCTTTATTGAAGTAGTTGTACAGACAAAGAAGTGAACATACCAGATCCTCTTTAATCATATACAAATTGTAGCTTTCCATTCTTACTATCTGATCTGGTAAAAACTACATTCTTCCTCTCGTGCCTGTTCCCGTCTGATTTGACCACTCCCTGTGGTTTCTCTAAATGTAACTTTTATCTATGTATCAAAAGCCCACCTCCAAGCGTTCAAAATAATTCTGCAAGAAATATCTATACAAAATAACAAAATATGCTGACAGTAACTAGCCTAAGCATGAATGGCTCCTACAGGTGAATTCCAAGTCTTTAAATAATCCTGGCTGTACAAGAAATCTATGGTCTTTGCAAAGATATTAAGGATGCTGAGAAGGAATTCAAGACCAAGCTACAGTCTCAGTGTTACTACAGGAACACCTGTCAGTTGTGGCAAGGCTTGCATGCCATAATAGGCTACAAAGTGAAATTAGGCACTATAGCTGGCAACAACGTGTCTCTCCCCAATGAGCTCAATGCATTTGATGCTCGGTTTGAATAGAAGATTGGTGGAATGATGTCATTTTCATCAGCGCGGGTGCCCCATGGTCATTGTCACAAATGTCAGAGCCTGTGGAAAGCAACTGGCCTAGATGACCCTGGCTGCATTCTCAGGACCTTTGCAGACCGGCTAGCATGAGTGTTCATGGACATCTTTAACTTCCTAACCATTTTCTGAGGTTCCTACCTGGTTTAAGACCACTATCATCCAGGTGCAAAAGAAAAACATGACAGCACGCCTTAATGACCACTATTCAGTTGCTCTGACATTCACCATCATGAAATGCATGGAGAGGTTGTTCATGATGCACATTAAAAGCTGCCTCTCAGACAGCCACAACAGGTCTACAACAGACGCCATCTCTCTGGCCTGACATTCATTGTTGGAACATCTGTCTAACAAAAACACCTATGTCAGACTTTTATCTATATACTATAGGTCTGCCTTCAACACCATAATCGCAACCAAACTCCTCTCCAAACTCATGGACCTAAGAGTCAACCTCCCCTTCTGCCACTGGATCCTTGATTTCCTGACCCATAAGACCACAATCAGTGATGATTGATGGTAAAACATCCTCCTTGAAAAGATGCATTCTCAGTCCCTTACTATACTTCCTTTACACTTTCAGCTGTGCGGCCAATTTCTGCTCTAATTCCATTTACAAGTTTACAGAAGACACCACTGTAGTGGGCTGGATCTCGAAACAGAACAGGAAGGAATTTCAAGAGCTTAGTAACATGATGTCCAAACAACAACCTCTCCCGCTGTCATCAGGATGAAGCAACTAATTATTGACCAAGAAGCGAGACAGTGTACATGCACCAGTCAACATCAGTAGTGCTGATCTGGGGATGGTTGACACCTTCAAGTTTCCAGGCTTAAATATCACCGACAATTTGTCCTGGACCAACCACACTGTAGCTCTAGCCAAGGAAACATACTAACGCATCTACTTCCTCAGAAAACTATAGACGTTCAGCATGTCTCCCAATTACTTTTACAACTTCTTTAGATGCACTGTAGAACACATCCTATCGGGTAGCATCGCAACTTGGTAAAGCTCTGCCCAAGAATACAAGAAATTACAGAGTTGTGGATGTAGCCCAGTTCATTACATAAACTAGTTCCCTCCCCTCCTCCCTTCCACCCTTTCAACAACTCTAACTACATTTCATGCTGTCTTGGGAAAGCAGCCCAATGTAATCAAGAGACATATACCCTGGTCGTTTCCTCTTCTCCTCTCTCCTATCAGGCAGAAGATACAAACAGAAGATACAAACTTTGAATACACATACCACCAGATTCAGGATCAGCTTTCTCCCCCACTGTTATCAGACTAATGAACGGACCTCTCGTCAGCTAAGGATGTAGTCCTGATTTCCTAACCCTCTGCATTGCACCCCTGGATTATTTTTGTTTGATCTGTACTTTCTCTGTAGCTGTCACGATGTAACACCATATTCTGCACTTTGGCATATTTTTCTTTACACTACCAGTTGTACTTGCTTGTATAGAATAATTTGATCAGATAGCGCGCAAAGCTTTTTACTATATCTCTGTACATGTAACTATAATAAACCAATACGCCTAGTTTTTCATTCTAAGTATTGAGAGTATATTTCTAATTTTTGCATTATTACATCAGAAGATTTATATCCATTCCATTAAAAACGTACCTCTGCACATCTACCTATATTGATGAAAACACTTGTCATTTTAGTTTAGTTTAGAGATACAGGGTGGAAACAGGCCCTTTAGCCCACCGAGTCCGCGCCGACACATACTAGGAACAATTTACAATTGTACCAAGCCAATTAACAAAACTCTGCGTCTTTGAAGTGTGGGAGGAAACCTCAGAACCCGGTGAAAACCCATGCTGGTCGTGGGGAGAACATACAAACTCCGTAAAGACATACCCACAGTCGAATCAGGGTTTCTGGCGCTGTAAAGCAGCAACTCTGCGCCACTGTGCCACCCTTTCATAATTTCATAACTGATGCTATGAGGCTGCAAGGTGACTTGGATAGGTTGGATGAGTTGGCAGATGTAGTATATTGTGGATAAATGTGAGGTTATCCACTGGTGGCAAGAACAAGAAGGCAGATTATTATCTGAATGGTGTCAGATTAGGAGTAGGGGAGTGCAACGAGACCTGGGTGTCTTTGTACATCAGTCACTGAAAGTAATTATGCTGGTACAGCAGGCAGTGAAGCAAGCAAATGGCATGTTGACATAGTGAGAGGATTTGAGTACAGGAGCAAGGAGGTCCTACTGCAGTTGTACAGGGCCCTGGTAAGACCACACCTGGAGTATTGTGTACAGTTTTGGTCTCCTAATTTGACAAAGGACATTCTTGCTATTGAGGGAATGCAGCGTAGGTTCATCGGGTTAATTGGCGGGATGGTGGGACTGACATATGATGAAAGAATGGATCGACTGGGCTTATATTCGCTGGAATTTAGAGTGAGAGGGAATCTTATGAAAACATATAAAATTCTTCAGGGATTGGACAGGCTAGATGCAGGAAAAAAATTCCTGATGTTGGGGGAGTCCAGAACCAGGGGTCACAGTTTAAGACTAAGGGGTAGACCATTTTAGACTGAGATGAGGAAAAACTTTTTCACTCAGTTGTGAATCTGTGGAATTTTCTGCCACAGAAGGCAGTGGAGGCACTGGATATTTTCATGAGAGAGTTGGGGGTGGGAGATTGCAACCTCCACGTGATCCGCCCTTTCAATGAATGCAATCAACCTGGCGTGCACAATCAAATAAGATCAAATAGAACAAGTTATCTTACAACTTTAGGCTGTGCATGCCATATGCAAGAAGAAGAAGAGAGAGTCAGATATAACTCTTAGGGCTAATGGAATCAAGGGATATGGGGAGAAAGCAGGAACAGGGTACTGATTTAGGATGATCAGCGATGATCATATTGAATGGTGATGCTGACTCAAAGGGCCGAACGGGCTACTCCTGCATCTATTTTCTATCTTTCTATGTTTCATGACAATTTTTTTCCTTATATATTGGTGTGTTCCTCCAGATTAAAAGAGTTTGATAATATTTATGCTAGAATCCATTTAAAGTAAGTTAACATTAAATGTATTAGCACTGTTTGCCTTGTTTGCATAATTTAGTACAGCATTTTCTAGTTTTAATTTAAATTTAAATCTCTCACTGCTAAGGTCTGTGGTTCCCTCCTGCTTTAAGAGGGCATCAATAATACTGGTGCCCAAGAAGAGTAAAGCAATTGGATCCTCGACTTCCTCATCCACAGATCACAGTCTGTTCGAATTGGCAGAAACACTTCATCCTCAGTGATAATCAGTACGAGAGCACCTCAAGGCTGCGTGCTCAACCCCCTGCTCTACTCACTCTATACTCATGACTATGTCGCCGGACATAATGGGAACTCCATTTTCAAGTTCGCTGATGACGCCACCATTGTGGGACGAATTACTGATGGTGATGCGTCAGAGTATAGAAGTGAGATCGACCGACTGACCAAAAATGCCAGCACAACAACCTGGCTCTTAAATATCAGCAAAACCAAAGAACTGATTGTGGACTTTGGAAGAGGAAGGTTGAGGACCCACAACCCTGTTTACATCAATGGGACGATGGTGGAGAGAGTCAAAAACTTCAAGTTCCTGGGCGTGCATATTTCTAATCTTTCCTGGACCCAGCACACTGATGCAATCATAAAGTAAGCACATCAGCGCCTCTACTTCCTGAGAAGATTACGGAGATTCGGTATGTCAAAGAGGATTCTCTTGAACTTCTACTGGGGCACAGTAGAGAGCATGCTGACTGGCTGCATCGTGGCCTGGTTCGGCAACTTGAACGTCCAGAAGCGGAAAAGACTGCAAAACGTTGTAAACACTGCCCAGTCCATCATCGGCTCTGACCTCCCCACCATCGAAGGGATCTATCGTAGTCGCTGCCTCAGAAAGGCAGCCAACATCATCAAAGACCCACACCAACCTGGCCACACACTCATCTCACCACTGCCATTGGGAAGAAGGTACAGGAGCCTGAGAACTGTAACGTCCAGGAAGAGTTTCTTCCCTACAGCCATCAGGCTTTTAAACACTACAACCTCTTAAGCTATAATAATAATAATAATAATGAATTTTATTTACGGGCGCCTTATACCGAGGTCTCAAGGACACCTTACAGAGATTTATAGGAAACATATAATCAGAATTTAAAAAATAAGTTATAAAGACCAATACACAAATCAGGGACAGAATTCCTTCCAAAAAGACAAAAAAAGAAAATCAGAAGCACAATTTATGCTTGAACTATGAACTATGAACTTGAAGCTATGAACTACAATAGACTATTATTATTATTATTATTGCACTGTTTTTGTTTTATTTCTCTTTTTCTGAGTTTTTGTTATTTATTATGATTACATATTCTGTTGTGCTGCAGCAAGTAAGAATTTCATTGTTCTATCTGGGACATGTGACAATAAAACACTCTTGACTCTATTTTTACAACTACCCATTCTTGAATATATATATATATATATACAATTGATTCCGCAATGAGGTATTTATTTAATAGCAACAGTAATTATGTAATAACTTGAAAATTGGACGCAAAATAATTCAAAGAACAATTGCCAGAAAACTGGATTGCTCTTAAGCGTGACTTCTAATCCTGCACAACCTGTTCAATTCAGTATAGTCTATGAGTGTGAAATTCAAGCACGATTCATTTGCAAATGAGCAGGTGCTTTTGCGGTGCCAATGCCTGCTGCTCGGGTCCTGACAATCACAAATGTAATTTAGCGCACCTCCCTGCACATTACTGCACTAATTGAAGACGGGACTTAAGCCCTTAAAGAACCTTCTTCATACACTTCTGGCAGTGCCACGAGTTAATGTGTTGCTGTTGTCTGTGGTGACGACTGATACAGAGGCTCTGCAGGACAGGGTGCATGCTTCCTGTTTCTCAGATGTGAACCTCAATATCTGATGAATAAGACAAAGCACAGGAGACATGGTATAACAGGAGGAAACCTCAAACAGAATTAAAGGAAGAGCAGCAGCAAGGGTGCTTTCCAGGAGAAATGAACTCTGCAGCTCAAAACATAGCAATGTTACAAAATTTTGAGATTTTAAAAATAAAGTCTGCAATTTATCCCATCAGATAAAGCATAAAAATAAGTTTAATTTGACACTTAATTCACTTTCATATCTTCAGTATTAAAAAAGTTATGGCCATTATCATACTCAGAAATTAGCATCTAGTTCCCTATTGCTTTTCCATTGACTTAACACAAAAGCTGTGATCGAGGACAGTTAAAAGCCCATAACTTTTTTAAAAATTATGGTAACTGAAAGAAATTTTCAGGTATTATAGATTGAAGCATTCTGAAACAAATATGAAACAATCTTACTTCGAAGACATGAACGTAAAGCATATAATTAGTTAGTTACCTAATTGTAGCTAATTACAAAATTCAATTACTAGATCTAAACATCTATCAATTTCTTAAGAATAGATGAACATTTTTAAATAGCCTAAGTGTCCAAATAACATTCACACAATAATTCACAATATAACATAATTTTTAAATCTAATTTTCATGAATTTACAGGCCAAATGGAAGGAATTGAATGTTTAATACCTGTAAATTAATGGGGATTTAATTCATCTTGCGAGTGAGGATTACTGGAACGCGATCTTTTGGAACGTTCATTTGCGGTGAATTTAACCCCGTATTGGCATGAAAAATACTGCCGTTAATTCGGGGAATAAAATCACCGTGTCGCATGAAAAATTGTGAATTAAAGGCTTCTTAAGAAGCACTTTTATACATTTAAAGAAAGCACTTTCGTTTACCTGTCCATTGTGTGAAATCCGTCCCCGTTATCGGCGTTGACGCTTCAGGAGCTGCTTTTAAAATGACTGTAGCGCTGACATTGACGATTTAATAAAAATAAAACATTCACAAATCGCCACTAGGAACGATTTTGTCAGCCAACGCTTGTACTCCAACAAAATATTCCCAGGACAAGGTAGGAGAAACCGCGTTTTAACCCCGCCCCCCCTTAAAGGCGCCAAAATCGCGCACACGGCCAGTGGCAGAATTACAGCGCGACTGAAGGTACGTTTTGTAACATACCTACAAAACAGTACTGCAGGAAATTCCATGACCTTTCAAGGTAAGTGCTGTAGAATTTTGAACTAATGTTGTTTTCCAACACAACCAGATACAAATTTCATCCATTTCAGACCTGCACACATAGACATCTTTAACCCAATGGATAGTTGTTGTTTCAGCTTCCGCCTTACTGCTAAACCTTTCGGCCACACAGGCACGGTGGTGTACAGACACATGGACGCCATTTATCCAAGCTCTCAGAAAAATCTTTCCCTTTTGTTTTAGGCTACAATCACCCATCAAAGGACCTACTGCAATATACACGAGCAAGACGCTACCAATTATAAAAACTAACCAGCCTAAAGGAGTGGATCCTTTGCCCGATGGAGCATTGATGTGGCTGAGGTTGTATAGGTGATGGCTGATCTATTATCTCAGTGCTACATCCCTGCCCCGACCCCATATCTCACGATTTCCTTAATATTAAAAATCTGTTCATCTCTATTTGTCCCTTTAAATTGTACAGCTCCATTGAATGAATTGATGTGAAAACATGGTCTTGTTGAGTGCATATGCACAAAATCTCACCTGATAGTGCTCTTTGTGTTGCTTTACAATTGCACATATCCAATCTGTCAGACATCTGAATATGCACTGGTGTATAACATGACTGAATGTGCCGAGTCAAATTTCTCGAAGTGTGCAATTCTACATTTATGTTTGTGATTTACACCAAAAGCAATGATTTTTAATCATGGAAGCTAAAATCTGTGGTGTGATTGTTTTGTTACAGCATTCTTCTTGTCTGGGGATGTTTATAGTGGAAGAGGGAAGGAACTTCACTGATAACTTCATGCATCCAAACCAAACCGGAATAGAGGATGTGAAAAGTCCAAATTTGGGAGAAAAAAACACTATACCACATGTTAATAAGACTGCTTTGTAAAGTACAGTCTTGCCTCACCTTACCCTGGCTCTCAATCTAAAACCTTGGTTCTTGATTAGTACAATTGTCGGAGGTTATGGGGAGAAGGCAGGAGACTGGGGTTAGGAGGGAGAGATAGATCAGCCTTGATTGGTTGGCGGAATAGACTTGATGGGCTGAATAGCCTAATTCTGCTCCAATCACTTATGATCTTATGACCCATGACTCTGATAATCCCAAAGACACTCTAGATCTCTAGTTCAGTAAGTCTCAATTCTTGACCCTCCCTATAAGGAAAGAGGTTCCAGGGTTTTGACACGGCAACAGAAAAGGAACGCCATAAAATATTTCATAGGATGATGAGAGGATTGGAAGGCGACTTCCAGGTTGCGGAGTGCCCATGCCTTTGCTTCCCTATCCTAGCTGGTATAGGTTTTGGGTTTGGAAGGTGATGTCCAAGGAGATATGGCGAGTTGTTGCAGTGCAGATGGTACAAACTGCTGCTTCTGTGCGTTACTGTGGAATGAGTGAATATTTGTGGATGCACTGCTGTCCTTCATGGTGTTGAGCTTCTTGAGAGTTTTTGAGGTTCCACTCATTTAGACAAGTGGCGAGTACTCAATTATACTTTTGATTTAAGCCTTGTAGATGGTGGACAAGCTTTGAGAGTTAGGAAGTGAGTTACTTGCTGTAGAATTACTTGACTCTGATCTTGTCCTGCAGCCACATTGTGCATATCGCTACTTCATTTCAGTTGTAATCCCCAATATTCAATGGTAATCCCCAAAATATTAATAATGGGGGATTCAATTATGGTAATGCCATGGAATGTCAGGGACATCACTTTTTCTCATAAGGCAATCCATTCATAACCAGGACAACCCCAATAAAACATCTTTAAACTGCTTCCAATTATAATGTATCTTTCCTTTAAATAAGACAATCAAAACTGTTCACAACATCCGATTCCTTCTCTCCAGAGATGCTGCCTGGCCCACGGAGTTACTCCAGCATTTTGCATCTACCTTCGATTTAAACCAGCATCTGCAGTTCTTTCCTACACATCCCAGATGTTTTGCTGCCTTGTATACTCCAATCTGCTCAAAACTAAGGCCAACATTAATTTACCTTCCCAATTGACATACTGCCCCGTAAGCTGGCTTCTTGTGTTACATGTGCAAGGACTCCCAAACCTATCTGACTTAGTCACCTGTTCAGAAGCATCTGAAGTTCTGGGCTTTGTAGCAGCAAACCTAAGTTTTGGTCCAGTGATGAAGAAGGAATAATATTTTTTTCAAGACGGAAGGAAAGTTTGGCACGCTGCCTCTCTACATTCTGTGGATGGGACATACTCCAGGTATGCTCCAGCAGTGATGATGGCAGTGAATAGAGTATTAGATGTACTGACAGTCAAGTTAGATGATTTACTTTGAATGACAATAAAATCTGTAATCGTAAAAGCAAGTCATATTCTGCTATTTTCCTGACCTTTGCCTAATTGATGTTGAAAAAATTTGGGGCTGATAGGTAATGAGTTATTTATTATATTTATAGCCTGGTTGGTCCAAATATTATTCAATGATGATTTCCAGGATGTTGATGGCAGAGAATTTGGTTATGGTAAAACCATTTAATTTTAAGTAGATAGACACTGTCATTGTAGGTGGCCATTACTTGGGACTTGTCTGGTACAAACATTGCATGCCATTTAGTAATCCATGTTTGAATGCTTTCTAGGATGTGGGCATGGGGTACTTCAGTAGTTGTGATTCAAGCTGAACACTGTAATTTTTAGCAAACATCTCTACTTCTAACCCTAGCAAGGTTATGGGTACTGGTTTATTATTGTCATTTGTACCCAGATATAATGAAAAACTTTGCGTACTATCCAGAGAAATCATACTATACACGTACAATCAAGCCATACTCAAGTACAATAGGTAGTGCAGAGAGAAAATTGCCATAGTGCAGAATATAATGTTACAGTTACAAAGTGCAAATTGAAAAAAGTGTTGGCAGCCTTTAAAGTAGCCTCTTAGACACAGTTCTGAAGAACTTTTGCAGTGACATCCTACAACTAAGGTGACTGGCCTCCCTAGAGGCACAAGCATCTTTCTTTGTACTGAGCGTGGGGAGTTCTGCCTGAGTTCCACTGAATTGAAATTTACTCTGGTCGCTTGATGCTATATTTGGTCAAATGTGTCGATGCTAAGGGCAGCTTCTCTAGCCCCTACTCTGAAATTCTGCTCTTTGTGACGTTTCTATCAAAACAGTCGTGAGGATCTGGTGCCAAATATCCCCAAGGAAACCTACAATAAATATGACTGGGCAGGTTATTGGTGATTAAATAACTTAAATATATTTTTTTACGAAACGTCACCCGTTCCTTCTCTCCAGAGATGCTGCCTGTCCCGCTGAGTTACTCCAGCATTTTGTGTCTACCTACCTTCGATTTAAACCAGCATCTACAGTTCTTTCCTACGCATATTATTGTACAATACCATTCACTTTGCTGACGATTGAGAGTAAAATTATTGGCTGTTTTGTATTTTCCATTTTGTAGTGAGGGTATTACTGGTGAATTTTAATTTTTTTTTCAGGTTAGATTATGAATATCAAACCTTAAATGGATAACAAGTGAATCATATTGCTAACTGTCTGTCATAACCAGCATCATGTTTTCATTTTGTGTATCTTCTGTCTATAAACACTGTTATAATGTTACATATAGTTCAAGATGCCATTTGTATAAATTCTTCTGGCTTTGTGTAAAATCTTAAGATGCTTCATTTGGTTAAAAACACTGCACAAATAAATTGTTCACGAGGAGTAGTAATTGATACAAAAGTTTTGTTTGTTTTAGATTTTACTGAATGATGGAGAGCCTGAGTCTGCAAGCAGTAACCCTCACAGATGGTTCTACAGCCTACATCCAACATACATTGAAAGGTGAGCACCCAATTCAGAATTAGAATTAAAAATAAATCTACAGGAACAAAGAACAGTGACATGTTGGGGTTGAGATTTGAATTCCTAATCCACTAACTTGTTAATATCAACCCATCATGGGAAGCTCTGGGTGCTGGATACCTTCTCCATATCAAAGTGAATCTGGAGATGTCATGTGTAGGAAGGAACTGCATATGTTGATTTACACCGAAGATAGACACAATTTTGGAGTAACTCAGTGGGACAGGCAGCATCTCTGGAGAGAAGGAAAGGGTGACATTTCGGGTCTCAGTCTGAAGAAGGGTCTCGAACCGAAACATCATCCATTCTTTCTCTCCAGAAATGCTGCCTGTCCTGTTGAGTTACTCCAGAATTTTGTGTCTAGAACAGTGTGCCTGTCTAATTGCCTTTTGATCTGAGTGGCTTGCTGAATTAGAGGTCTGTTACAAGTCAACCATTCTAATGTGCGAGTAGTGCAAACAATGGAAAGATGGCAACGTTTTGTAATCACCCAGTCACCAAGCTCCTGAATCTTAGAGCCGAAACTGATCATACAGAAGAGAACTGATCAACAGAAGAGAAAAATATTCAAAGAAATACGATATTTATATATAATGGATATATATATTTTCCAAGTACATTTACTTATGTACTATTATTTATGGAGGAATAAATAATCTTTGGTATAATTATACTTTTGTATAATTATACTTTGGTATAATTATTGCCTAGATTCATGTGGCAAATAAATTAATATGTTGATATGAAAATTTGTAAAAACCTCCAAATGTTGGAAATCCAAATCAAAAACAAAATATACTGGAAATATTCAGCGTCAGGTCACATCTGTGGCAAGAGAAAGTGTCTGAAGAAGTGTCTCTGACCTGAAGCGTCGATTCTGTTTCTCTTCCCATTGATGTGGCCTGACCTGCTGACTATTTCCAGCATTTTCTGTTTTTGTTTTACATATTGGTATGGTTCATTCATGTTACATAGATTACATTCCGGGGGAAAACATTAATCTAAATTCTAACATTTTAATGCTCGGATTAATCTGTAATATGTCAGTAGATATAGGTTACATTTAATAGAAACCTTATTGTGAAATATTTAAAATGTATCGGTAAGACTCCATGAAATTATTTAATCTAGTAGTTAATAAAATCATTGGCAGAGAAAGTTTATACAAGTAGGTTCCTTATCAAAATGGTGTCATCTAATTTCACTATATCAGTGTTTATGTTGCTTTTGCTATGACTGCTTATCTTCCATTTTTTTAACAAATTCTTTTGATTTGCAACTCTTTTGATAGATGCAAAGTTGGTTGAGGGTCAAACTATTCAGCTGGAGGATGGCACAACAGCCTACATCCAACAAGTTACAGTGCAAAAAGGTAATTGTAGACAGTATCCCTTTAATGCTAATTAATATACAAGCTATGTGTGAGAGTCAGGCTGATATTCAAGAGTATTGTTGCATTTGCTGCACTGTGTAATCTACTTTATAAAGATGTTACTGTTTGTGTTTTCAGTAAACTTTGTCTGTTTTTCATTGTCTTCTGTCTGAAGCGATTGCTAATGCATATTTTTTCATTTGTTTCAAGTTACTGACAAATGCATGGAGAGTAAATTTCTATTCTGAATCTTAAAATCATTCAACAATGCATTGGAAGTTTGATCCAGATTATATGTGCAAATAGTATATTGATGAAACTTCCGAATCTGTAGAATGATACATTTGCCTAATTTAGTAAAGATGGGATAATAAAAGACGCTTTAGATTATCAGATTGCAATTAAAACCCCACCCTTTAGGAAACAAAATCTGATCCTGACCAACGTTTTAGACACATGCCAAAGTGGTGACTTTTAATTGCTCTCTGAAGTGACGTAATACCTATTCGGTTCCAAGACGATGAATGTTAGGCTAAGTACAAAGAAGCAGCTGAAATTCTGTTTTAAAAACAGGAATGTTGGAGCTACCTGGCAGGTGAAGCAGCATTTGTGGAGACGGAAACAGTCAGTTTTATCAGGGAGAAAAAAAATAGGATTGTTCAATTTGCACTTCTGCAACTGCAAGTTAAATGCCTTTAGTTTAAACAATTTTAAAAGAGACTGAAATCTATCTTCTATGCTGTCTAACCTGCTGAGTACTTCCAGTATTTTCTGTTTTTATTTTCAAACTTTCCTGTAGTTTTCTTATTACGTTTCATTGATTTTGATTTTACATCTCTAGGTGACTCGCTCTCATTTGAAGATGGCCAGGCTGTGCAGCTTGAAGATGGCAGCACTGCATACATCCATCACACCCCTAAAGGTACTGTACTTCTCAGTACTTGCCACAAAATTACATTTTGAACGGAGCAGTAATGAATTGGGGAAGATCCAGATATTCACTATTAATTATGCTATGAGAATGCAGGGTGACTTGGACAGGTTGGGGGAGTGGGCAGATGCATGGCAGATGAAGTTTAATGCGGATAAATGTGAGGTTATCCACTTTGGTAGCAAAAACAGGAAGGCAGATTACTATCTAAATGGCGTCAAGTTGGGAAAAGGGGAAGTACAACGGGATCTGGGGGTCCTTGTTCGTCAGTCTATGAAAGTAAGCATGCAGGTACAGCAGGTAGTGAAGAAAGAGAATGGCATGTTGGCCTTTATAACAAGAGGAGTTGAGTATAGGAGCAAAGAGGTCCTTCTGCGGTTGTACAGAGCCCTAGTGAGACCACACCTGGAGTATTGTGTGCAGTTTTGGTCCCCTAATTTGAGGAAGGACATTCTTGCTATTGAGAGAGTGCAGCGTAGGTTTACAAGGTTAATTCCCGGGGTGGCAGGACTGTCATATGCTGAGAGAATGGAGCAGCTGGGCTAGTACACTCTGGAGTTTAGAAGGATGAGAGGGAATCTCATTGAAACATAGATACATAGAAAATAGGTGCAGGAGTAGGCCATTCGGCTCTTCGAGCCTGCACCGCCATTCAATATGATCATGGCTGATCATCCAACTCAGTATCCCGTACCTGCCTTCTCTCCATACCCCCTGATCCCCTTAGCCACAAGGGCCACATCTAACTCCCTCTTAAATATAGCCAATGAACTGGCCTCAACTACCCTCTGTGGCAGAGAGTTCCAGAGATTCACCACTCTCTGTGTGAAAAAGTTTTTCCTCATCTCGGTCTTAAAGGATTTCCCCCTTATCCTTAAGCTGTGACACCTTGTCCGGGACTTCCCCAACATCGGGAACAATCTTCCTGCATCTAGCCTGTCCAACCCCATAAGAATTTTGTACGTTTCTATAAGATCCCCTCTCAATCTCCTAAATTCTAGCGAGTACAAGCCAAGTCTATCCAGTCTTTCTTCATATGAAAGTCCTGACATCCCAGGAATCAGTCTGGTGAACCTTCTCTGCACTCCCTCTATGGCTATAATGTCCTTCCTCAGATTTGGAGACCAAAACTGTACGCAATACTCCAGGTGTGGTCTCACCAAGACCCTGTACAACTGCAGTAGAACCTCCCTGCTCCTATACTCAAATCCTTTTGCTATGAAAGCTAACATACCATTCGCTTTCTTCACTGCCTGCTGCACCTGCATGCCTACTTTCAATGACACATATAAGATTGTTAAGGGTTTGGACACGCTAGAGGCAGGAAACATGTTCCTGATGTTGGGGGAGTCCAGAACCAGGGGCCACAGTTTAAGAATAAGGAATAAGCCATTTAGAATGGAGACGAGGAAACACTTTTTCTCACAGAGAGTGGTGAGTCTGTGGAATTCTTTGCCTCCGGGGGCGGTTCTCTGGATGCTTTCAAGAGAGAGCTAGATAGGGCTCTTAACGATAGCGGTCAGGGGATATGGGGAGAAGGCAGGAATGGGGTACTGATTGGGGATGATCAGCCATGATCATATTGAATGGCGGTGCTGGCTAGAAGGGCTGAATGGCCTATTCCTGCACCTATTGTCTATTGACAGAATTAAGGACTCTATGACGAGGAAATAAAATAGCAGAATTAATGGCTTCTTGCAGTTAATAATCAGTTATCACAGTTATATTAGATAAATAATTGAAGGTTCTGCATTTGATCTGTAATTTCTCATCATGAGGCAAAGAATACCAAGTACTAAAAAAGTAGATCTTTAAGAAATCAACTGAATTTATTTCAGTAGTTTTAGTATCTCATTCTTGACAAATTATTTGTTATGCAGTGCAATACTCTCCTGCCCAGTCTGAATGCAGATGAGGTAATGATGAGCTGGATAACAAAAACAGAAAATGTAGGTGATAACCAATAGGTTTGGAGGAAATAATTGATACTTCAGGATTTTTCACTTCTTTCGTGGTGCTCGGTAGTTTGTCACATTATGATGATGATGATGATGATACATAATTGAACATAAACCACCTCAGATTTTTAATCCTTTATTGGGCTATAATACCATTAGTATAAATACAATAGAATATTTCATCCTATGGACAATTAAACAAGGCCATTTTTTAGTTGGCCTGAAAGTGGCAGGTTGTCTTTGGCAGATCGTACTTCAGTACTTAATAAACAGCTATAATGCTTCTCTAAATCTTGTAGTATATGGTGATTTCCCAACATTATGGCAGTGACACCAATTCTAAAGTAATTAATTAATTGAAGTGTTCTGAGACATCCTGAAGTTGTAACGGCCAGTATGCAAGTTCTTTATTTATGCTTGCAGCAATGAGTATTGATCATTTAATGATCCGTGTGATCTTGTTTTTTTTTGTGAAACCATGGTGACATTGACCCCAATTATGCTATGTCCATCTCATTTTAAAGTTTCTTTTCCCTATATTAAATGTAAAGATTTTAATTACATTTTAATTTTGGATAGAGGCACACTAGTAGGTTTTTTTGGCCCACTGAATTCGTGTCAACAATCAAGTATACATTTTTACATTAATGCTATCCTGACCCATTTAATTCTACCTGCATTTCTATCAACTCCCACCACCTTATAGTGGCAATTTATAGTAGCCAAGTAACCAGCCCACCTGGTTTTGAAACTGGAAGGAAACCAGAGTACCCAGTGGATACCCAGTGGCACTGCAGAATGTGCAAACTCCACACAGACAACACCTGAGTTAATTATTCGATACGTGCTACCATGTTGTAATGATGATGCTTAATCTGATATCCCAGCAACAATTGTGATTGAGAAAATGTGCATATTACCATATTGATTTAATTTTGAAAAGTATTTTTTGTTGATATGGTTCAGGTTAAATCCCAAGCACAGAAGTAAAAATCCAAAATTGTAGAATTTGATATAAAGACAAAAAGATATGCTTGTCAAATATGGAGAGAGAATTGTTCTGATCACATAAATATAACGCCCCAGAATCTACACTATTTTTGCTCTTGGGAGAATTCCACAACTATGGGGTAAAGTTAGATGTGGTCAGATACGTTGGTCCCAGCAATTCTAAGATGTGCATAATGGTGCATTTATTATTATAGTGGTCATTATTAGGTGATGGGGGGGGGGGGGGGCTCCGGGAGGCTATTGGTTCCTTGTTTTGATACTTGGGCTCAGCCCGATATATAGTAAACATACATCCAAGTGTGATGTCAACTGACTGTCCCAGTTGTCCTTACTGGTGCTGGCCACAGATGGGTGTAACATTGTTTAAGCTGCAGAGCAGATCCCCCAATTGTTTCCTTTTTAAACAGAATCACAGGTGGATGCTATTGAATTCTGCTGGTCCATCGTATAAGACGGTAGGAATTGAGAGTTGCACATCATCACGTATCATCACTAAATACTACTTTAGCCCCTTCATGGACAGGGATACTTTCGATGTTCAATAGATACTGAGCAGGAAAGAGTATGTTTCGAATAGAGCAAACGCATGAAGGAATATAAAAAGCTTTAGGATTTTTTCAAAATCTGGGGCAATAGATTGCAAAGACTGGGTGTATAATTGCTGAAAGAATAGCTACCTATGGTGGAATAGAATTAAAGAAATAAGATGCTGTTCAAGTGATTGGTGAGACTAGTGAAATGCACCCTGAGATCATTTAGGGTAACATCATATTTTACATGATATGTTGATCCTGAACTGTTGGTACAGAGGCGGAGAAAATGTCTACATTTTTGGATCAAGGTTACTATATCATATTTTTACCAGTGCTTTGAGATTTAAATAAATCATCAAAAATGGTTGAAAATTACTTGAACGTTTCTGCGGTGTGAATGTTTAAAGTGTTGTTGTACAAAAATAGTTGCACAAACCTGGCAATTGTTTTAACTTGACACTTGCCAAATATTCCTCTTCATACAGATGAATTTGACCCAGATGCAGTACAAGCCGTACAACTAGAGGATGGCACAACAGCTTTTATTCACCACCCAGTATCCATGCATGGCCCCAACACTATCTTGGCCGTGCAGACGGAAGCGGGTTTAGAAGCTCTGCATGCGACAGCTGATGACGCTGTTGATCAGGAGACCATCAGTGCACTCGAACATTATGCCAACAAGGTATGCTGCCCTCCTCTGTGATCTGCAGCTGTCTTTGGCTTCTTCAATTGAGGCTTGCTCCTTCACTATTAATTGATCAGTCTTCAGATATGCAAACCAGTTCTGAGTGTTAATTTTGCATCAAGCAACACTGCGAAGAAAGTCCTGAGAGTGGCAAACCCACTATGTTCCATATGATGAGGTAAACTCTCTAGACCCAAACTGCTGCAGTTTCAATGAATTATCTGGCTCTAAGATTCTAATTCTTTTGGGTAAATATTTTTGAATATAATTTTAATATCTAAGTATTTGCTTATGATATTTCAACAAATGCATGTTCCAAGTTCTGTAAAATATTTACAATGTTTACAAATGTTGTATTCTTATTTCCTGGTTTGGTTCTACGATTGGCTGCAAACCAAATTGAGGGATGTTTTACAAGCTATTGCTGAGCGAGAAGATGGCAAAGTCCATGCACAGTGATCATCAGACCTTTATGGATGTTTTTCTTTGAGGCTATGAGCCAGTCCGGGGGCTTTTTCATTATTCACAATAACTAAGCTACGAACAGCATTGATAAGAGCAACAAAATGGTTGTTAAATGAGTGCAGTTTGAAATAAAACTATTTGAACCTGTTATTTATTTAATTTATTTAAGACCCTTTTGTCATAGTGGCAGAACTTGTATATATTTTTTATAAATACAGGTATCTGAGGAAGATGAAGGAGTCAGTAGTACCACTGGATTGCCCTCTGATGTGAACAAGGACAAGCCTATGCAGGTATCACTTTTTCTCTTAAATGTGTATCAATGCAGAATCAGTGGGAGACTTCTTGGGATGGATGGATAATTTCATGTAATGTGAATAAAACATATTTTTGACTTAATTATGACAAAAGTGGCATTTTGCAGTGGGATTAGATCGGGATCAATGGTAATTGAATATTTCTTGCTTATCTGATTTGATGGATGTTGAGTTTAAGAAGGAACTGCAGATGCTGGAAAAATCGAAGGTAAATAAAAATGCTGGAGAAACTCAGTGGGTGAGGCAACATCTATGGAGCGAAGGAAAAGGTGATGTTTGTGGGTCGAGACCTTCTTCAGACATGTGGTGGGGCGGGAAGAAGAAAGGCAGAAGCAGTGGGCTATGGGAGAAGCTTGGGAGGAGTAAACTACCCAATCGAAATATGAAGTGCTGCTCCTCCAATTTACGGTGGGACTCACTCTGGCCAAGGACAGAAAGGTCGGATTTGGAATGGAAGGGGAGTTGAAGTGCTGAGTCACCGGGAGATCAGGTTGGTTCTTGCAAACTGAGCGAAGGTGCTGGGCGAAGCGATCGCCAAGCCTATGCTTGGTCTCACCGATGTAGAGCAGCGGATGCAATAGATGAGGTTGGAAGAGGTGCAGGTGAACCTCTGCCGCACCTAGAATACTTAGGAACTTGGATGGAGTCAAGGGGGGAGGTAAAGCAACAAGTGTAGCATTTCCTGCGATTGCAAGGGAAAGTACCAGGGGAGGGGGTGGTTTGGGTGGGAATGGATGAATTGTCCAGGGAGTTACGGAGGGAGCGGTCTATGCGGAAAGCCAAAAGGGTAGGAGATGGGAAGATGTGGCCAGTGGTGGGATCCCGTTGGAGGTGGCGAAAGTGTCGGAGGATTATCTGTTGTTATGATGATGGATGTCGAGATGCAATTATGATTAACGCTGGGTTTTTTCTGTAATATCAAAACAATTTCTGGCTTATTTCTGAGACGATTCCATCCAGATCTTTAGTACTCTCCCTTATTGTGGAGGAAATGTAACATCAACGTCCACTGTACATACAAGCACAATTAAAAATATATGTTACACAATTGCTGTCAAGGTTCCCTGCTCTACCCTTGTTTTGCTGCTTCCTTC